>OY856412.1:244026743-244674243 GCA_963693085.1 Alisma plantago-aquatica | reverse complement strand
TAATGGTTACACCAGTACCGGTATTCATAATCTGGTTGTATTTGAGCAATGCTGCCTAGAGGTGGGAAGCTACGTCTCTGCCTACAGTACTATCTTTGTCGATTGCCTCATCGATACATCTGCTGACGTCAAACTGTTGCGTCAGGCAAAAATTATTGTGAACAACATTGGTGGAAGGGACGAGGAACTGGCAATCCTTGTGAACCGCCTGGGCAAGAACGTGACCTTGGCACATTTCCCTCTTTACAAGTTATGTAATGATGTCAATGAGTACTGCAACCGATGGAGAGCAAACCTGGTGCACAACTACTTCAGCAGTACGTGGGCAATTATTTCCGTAGTAGCTACTGTCATGCTTTTTCCCCTTACCATGGGCCAAATGTTCTTTGCTGCATTGTCATATGTCCGACCGCCAAAGTAATTCATTGTTTGTATGCATGATAAAAATAACCGAACCAATGCTTTTGGACATTTTAGTAATGTCTTACCAAAATAAAGTGGATCTTGTATTTATGTGTATCCCGAGATGAATATATAACCATTACATGCATTATTATTGTGCCCTCAATTATCTCGAATTCAAGAAGCAAGTTGTACATTTACTTAGTCAAGAACTTTAACTTCAGTTTGGTGAGATGAATCATTTCAGGGTCATTCTAGATATAAACCCCTAGCCTTGTAGCCAGAATAATCCCACTTGTCTGTCACTTGTTCCTGAAACAAGCTGCAACTAGTAGTTAACTAATTCGAATGTTAAATTTCCTGCGAACTATACATTTGCACTGTAACAAGGCAACGTCATGGTATGCATCTAGTTAACCGAATCTAAAGTTTCTTTGCCGAGTAATGGCTACGAAATATTCACTTAATAATTAATGACCTTGATGAATGCATATTCATCCCGGTTCAGTCGCCATGTTGGGCCCAATTTTGCTTAGTAATTTTGTGTTTATTGGTTTTATCTTCTAAAAAGCGCATTAACTGGGATTAATCGAATTTATCCTTATTTTAATTCAATTAATACGCCTATGTGTAGGTCTTATTCAAGCCCAAGAGTTTACGTTTAGCCCAATTGCGGCCCAATTTAGCCACAGTAGCGTTGAGGGCTTTCACCTCTTCTCACGGACCACGACTCCCGCATCTCCTCTAACAGATCGCGGTTCTCTTCTCCCAGCTAACCCTAACCGCGATCACGGTTCCCTCCTCCAGCCTGGTCGCGATCATCACAACCTTACAATCGCGGTTCCCAACTCAACACCGCGACCATGTTTCCTCCTGCTACACTACGATCTTCCCTAGCACCTCAGAAACCGCGATCGACAGCATCACTTGCACCTCCAACAGCATCGCGACCCAGGTCGTACCCTCCTGCCTGATCGTGACCTATGTCCGCGGTTGTCTCCCTCGTACCCTCTACAGATCGCGATCGCCAACAACCGCGACCACGCAACATGAGAAACCGTGACCGCCTGTCCGCGTTGCCACCTATCCGCGGTTCCATAACCACGACCTCTTCCCTCTGCGAGCCTCCGCCACACCTACCTAGCTGTGACCCGCGGTTCTCCGCTTCCACAGACCGCGACCAACGCTGCATAGCCAGACCGCAACTCGCTTCCTCTCCACCAACACCGCGACCCACAATTTCTTCACGTCCAGACCGTGACTGCTCTTCCCCGCCAACCGACCGCGACCCACACTCCCTTCCTTCTATCTACTACCAACCACATCTCTTCAACGCCAATAGCCGTGCCGCCAGGTCGACCTCAGACGACGCCGCGAGCAACCCTAACAACAACAACCACTGCGATCACTGCATCTTCATCCACCTATGGTGCAATGTCAAGCAACCTCAAGCATCTTCTCCAACCTCTTCAACTGAGTTGCTACTGTCATCCAAGCAATCTCAACAGACCTCGACCTTGCCGCTTTGCAGACCGCGACCATCCTACACCTCGGTCGTGACATCCACAACCCCAATAGACTGTGATCAATCACTTAGTCACTCAGCATCAACCAGGGGACTGCGACCAAACGTCAAGGACTACAAATGAACAAGACCGCGAATGACACACTTGAGCCGTGCGTTAAACGCAAGTGCATGTATCGAAGTAATATAGGCCTTGTGAGGCCCAAGTCAAACTCAGGGAAACGTAAATTTCAACAGACTACTACTAACTGGTCGCGATCAGTTAGACCGATTGGGGAAGTTGATTGTTGGTTTTGAAACAAAATAAAAATAAAACAAAGAGAAAAAAAGCGAGCGATGATTAAATGTTTAGTTTAATCAAATGGAATGGGAATCCTTAGGGTTACAGTTTCACTGCGAGGTCTCATTGCATGCAATTCTACACAAATAACATAACTCATATCTTATCCTAGATAGAGGCCTATAGTTAGAATTGCTCGCTTCCGCGATGCAATCCACTACCTAGTTCTAGGTCAGTTCCACAACAGTAGTAACTTTTACCCTAGATCTAAGTGCTTTAATAAATTCTCTGGGAATCCACCATTAATCGTACATTACCTTGTCTAAGGAATTTATTAGTTAATGTGTTAATCGTGCCTTTTCAACCACTAATCCTTCGTCAAGAGAAATTAACAATATTAGAAATCAACTATGGTGATCAAGCATAGAAAATTGTGATAGAAACACGATAACATATCAGGGAGAATTGAGACAAATTATGATAATCAATGGAAAATTGTCATACAGTGATTTCCCGGGCTACTCCCAGTCCTCAGGACAATGGGGATTAGCCCTGCATGTTCATCTCAACGATACACATGGAGAAGAAAGAGGAAAACATGGGGAAATGAATCAGAATATGATGTAACCCCTAAAACGGAGAAGATCTAGATGATCCTCGGTGTGAGATCATGTTCTGTAGCCTTCCAGTGGTAGAATCGTCCGTCTGCAGCTCTAGAATCCTCCAGGGCGTTGCTTTTGGCTCCGTTCTTTTTCTCCTCTCCCTCAGGACTTTGTGCGGCAGAATCGAACGTCCTCCTTCTGCTTTGGGCTACCTTTTCTTAGGTATAGGTACCACTTACGACTTCTAAAAGATCACAACCGTTCGATCGTGACAATTCTAAATGAAATCCTGATCCGACTACATCGATATCATCGAAGGGGTGTCGATGCTATCAACACCTTAGGGTGCACTTCCATCGCTTCAAAACTGAGATCAACCTGTTGACTTCTCTAAACTATCGACCAGATCGTTGATAGTATCGACGTGTTGACTTTTCTTTTGTTGAGCTAATCTCAAGACCATCGACAGTGTGGTCGATGGTATTGACCTAGATGCTTTCCCTCCGCCTTGGTTACTATTGCCTTGTCGATAATATAGACGGACCTGCCGATGGTATCGACAGGTTCTGGAATATAAAGTACCTAAAATAGAGAGAAAAACACAAGTCAATCCATGGAATTGAGTAATTCATTCAAAATAGGATAAAATAAGATAAATTTGATGCATAAAATGATTATAGGCTAAAGGAATTGAATCATGCATTATAGTCACAAAAATGACAAATGAACCCCTAAAACAAGTACAAAATTAGCCTATAAATGTGACTCAAAAACCCTGCATCAAACTCCCCTAAGCTTGAATCTTGCTCATCCTCAAGCACAAAACTATAAAATCTGATTGAGAGGGTCAACTAAAGAACATAATCACATAAATGATATGTCGATATGATTCCCACCTGCAAAACACATACCGGCCCTTACCAACCACGGAATGATAACTACCCTTTAGGTGACAATAATCATTCATGATAGACGTCCATCCCAAGATCACGAACACTATCAAGTAAACTAGTTAATATAATAAAATCCTCAAGTTCAGGCTTGGTGCATCTTGTTATCTCCTATCTACATTGCTCATTTTCTCTAACTACCATCTCAATGGAAGTAGCTCTCCTGATGTACATGAATGAGGAGAAAATCATGGGTGGCCTACCACTTAGAGCAATGGGTGGATGGAATGGGTGGCCATGGAAGAAATGGAAGCACAACATAGTTGATCATGCAAAAACAAAAATGAATGACCTATCATGATGCGAATGCAAATGAAAATGTCCTAATGCTACATTTTTGGTGGAATGGTGCATGTACTATCATTCCGTCTCAAGGTTAGGTGGAATATCTAAGAAAGCTACACCATGTGCTTATTCTTCTTGATATGCGGGTGAGAACATGTTCCTTTCTCCCTCTTATTCATACATACTTTTCAATCTTATTTTTTCACTTTTTTTTCAGGCCCTCATTTTCATAAATGACAATGGATTATTTGCCAGGATCCCTTATTATTACATAACTTGTACATTTGATGCATTCTATTCGAAGGGTATGGAACAAGTTCACCACATTTAATGCTTTCAGAAGAAAATAAGACACATGACGTGCTATATGCTCAAAAGTTGTGAATGCAACTACATAATGACAATTATGCAACTACTATGACATGCACCTAAGGATGAAGTGCATGTATACTACTCTATCTATTTTTTCATTTCATGCAAAAATATGCGAGAAAAATTGTAATGCAAGACCTATCTACATGGAATGCAATCAAAGAGTGAAAGACAGTAATGTGCTCCCAATTCTTATGGTGAGGTGGAAATGAAATTGAGGTGGATCAGATCACAAGACTAATTGACAGAACCTTCATAAAAATTATATGTCCCTCCTTACTGACTTGTGTACCAATTAAATCAAGGGATTTCTCTCTCTTACTTCAAATTAAAGTCACGTTAACATTTGGTCAGTTTAGGCTCAACATCCATATCAATTCTCTTATCATGAACCATAAGGATATACAATCATGTTCATATGTTTTAAAGTTAACCTACCCAATGAGTTCCATAAGTGATGTCCTCAAGTTCTCACAAGACAAGCTTACAATTTCTTAAAGATTTTTCATTTAATTCCATTTTCTCACAAACCCCCAAATGAAAACATCGAGATGACATGCAATTACATTAGACTCCACTGATTACACTAGATAGATAGTGGATCCTAGAAAATAGTAAATCTAGAAATTAAGAAAGCTAAGATAACAAAAGATGAAAAATGCAAAACCAAAACAAAAGATGAAATAAAATAAATAAAAACTAGATAGATGATGTTCTAGCACCCCCCAAGCTTGAATTCAACTATGGCCTCATAGTCAAAATCCATACTTAAGAGGTGGAACAGTGATACCCCTCTACTTCTCTGGTGGTGGGTACGGCAGGTATTGGTGGCCACTGGGATTCCAAGTAGGATAATGCCTTTAGAATGACATGTAAGATGGGGGCATTAGTGGTGGTTGTGGGTATCCTCTAAAGTAATTTTGGCTCCAATAATGATCGTAAAACGACTGTTGCTTCATCTCCATCCTATGCAACCTATTGTGGATGTTTTCTTGGTTGGTGAGGAGGAGGCACTCATTCTCGTAGATGGCCTGTTGATTCTCGTACAACCTGTTTGTCGTCTCCTTAATACCTGCAAAAGATGCAGTATGCTGGTGTTGCGTCTGCTGAATGTCCTGGAGCATGGTGTACATGCCATGCATCGAATAGACATCCTCTCCACCTTGAGATGGTTGTGGTGGTGGTGGATGGGAAGAAGACGAGGCTCCAAAGTGTCATGGTCTCTTTCTTGGAGCAACTCATCGTCGAAGAGGAATGGTAGCTTCCTCCTCATCTTCTTCATCATTGTCGCCTTCTGGTACTTCTACTTCTTCAGCTTGCTATTCTTCTTCATCTTGATCAATATCAATGATGGGCCACTTGTAATCTTGGCCAGGCTGGAGTTTGAATGCAGGGTCAGGTAGTTCCCTCCTTTGAAAAACACCTCCCACATGGCAAGTGGCGTAGACAATGCTATGGAGGACTTTGACGAGGCCCGCATTTACAAAGTGGCTCAGGTTGAGCATATTCTTGCATTTCATCTTTGGTAGCCCATACAGATCCAGGCCAAGGTGCATGATGATCAGAGTGATAAGGCCCCCAAAGTAGATTGGGGCCCTACGAGAAGTGTTTCTCTTCACCACCATGATGCGTGTGAGGAAGAAAACTCCAAAGTTGATACATTTCCTCTCCAACTGATTGTAGAGGAAGAAAAGATCTGTTTCTTAAAATTTGCTTTGTGATAGTCTAGATTTTGCAAAGAATGTGTTGGATAAAATTTGGTGCAGGACCCTGACAAACAGATGCTCAAAATCATCTATAGAGGCATGGTGCCAGTTGATCGAATAACCTTTCGATACAATGACTAATGTCGAATACATGGGGTCGTAGTCTGCATTTTGCGGTGGATGGCGTAGATCCGTATCCCCATGAGACCACCCATAAATCCCATTAAACTCATGAAGGGACATGGTGTATTCTCTGTTGTAGAGGTGGAAAGAAACTCGCCCCTCTTTCCATTCAGTCCATGTCGGTTGAAGCTCGTTGGGGATGACACAGATATCTAAAGATGCCATTAAATCTATGACAATCTCCTTGTAAGTTGGCCACCCACTGAAAAATGGATGACCTTCGGCATGGTCAAGACATAAAATTGGGGACTCGCTCAATTGCCCCTAAAGCACATAGGCCATGTTGGCCTCGAATCCCAGGTCCTTGATTAGTTGCCTTTCTCCATATCGGGTAGGCTCGATTGAGTGCTTTCATAGCTCTTCGTACACCTTCTTGATCTCCAGTGAGGGGTGAACTAGCCTCGGGCGAGGAACTAATCCTTCTTGTAGGGCAGGTAGGGAATCCCTGGATGATGAAGTGCTAAATCTCACCATTTTTGCAAAGGGCAATAGGTGAAAGAGAAATGGATTGAGAAAGGAGCTCGGAGAAGCTAGTCGGTGAAGATCAGAGAAGATGGAGATCCTCGAAGTCGATGGAGACGCTTGGAGATGACCGTCGATGAAGATTTTTGTAGCTCCCAGGTGCTCAGAGATGCTAGGGCTCAGAGATGGGAGATATGAACTTGAATGTGTGAGTTGGATTGAAGAAATACATCCCTTTGTATAAGGGCCAGCCACTGCTGTTGACATTGAGTTGATACTATCGATGAAAGTGTCGATAATATTGACAGTTGTTGTAATCCGTGGCTCACTGTTATCGACGGATCTTGATGGCTAGATGGATGGGGTCGGGATCGTTGAAGTTTCGATGGTAGCGACGGGCGTCGATACCATCGACACTATCCACGGGTCAACATTGTGAACCACTCAATGAAGACGCATGGATCACTGATGTGGCACGTCGATACCATCGATGGGGTGTCGATAGTATCGACACCTGCATATACCTTTGATCCTCATGAGGTGGGGGCGCTACTATCCGTGTTGTTGGCGTGTCGATACAATCGACAAGGGTGTCGATAGTATTGACATTTCTAAGAAGAACTATTCTAAAAATCTCCATACATCTCGCGACCATCGATGAACTGGTCGATGCTATCGACCCTCTCTAGTCTCGATCCTCTTTTGCTCTATTCACTTATCGATACTATCGATGAGGCTGTTAATACTATCAAGGAATGAAATTTCCGTAGCTACTTCACTGTTCCAAACTCGATACCAGCGACACATGTGTCGATGGTATCGAAATTATTCCAGTCCTGCACACTCAACAAACACATCAGGCTATCATTTTTATAAACTAAGTACAAAATTAATGAAAACTATTTAGGAAAATGAAAAATAAAGCAAATAAACATGCAATCTACCAAGGTTGGGTTGCCTCCCAACAAGCGCCCTTCTTTAACATCTTAGGCTAGATGCAAACATGCTCATTCTTCATCAAGTACAACAAGTTTTACCTCATGCACCTTTTTCATGAAATCCTCTCCATAGTAGTGCTAAATACGTTGGACATATACCAAGAACGTCCTTTCACCATCTTCACCATCACAGCTCCATGTGGATGCACTTCCTCCACAACAAATGGTCCACTCCACCGGGACTTCAACTTCTTGGGATGTAGCTTTAGCCACGAATTGAATAGCAAGACACTCTCACCTTTTGAGAAGACCCTTCTTTGGATATGACAATCATGTATTTGTTTTGTATTTTCCTTATAAATCTGGGAATTCTCATAAGCGTTCATTCTCAACTCATCCAACTCATTAATCTCGAGCAACCTTCTTCACCCTACATCATCAATGTTCACATTCAACTTCCTTAGCGCCCAATGCGCCTTGTGCTCCAGCTCCACCGACAAGTGGCACACATTCCCTTAAGCCAACCTAAAAGGTGTAGTGCCTATAGGAGTCTTAAAGGTGGTCCTATACGCCCAAAATGCATCTGGTAGGAGCATGCTCCAATGCTTCCTAGATGCGGTGACAATACACTCCAGAATCTTCTTTATCTCCCTATTGGAAATTTCTACTTGACCCTGTGTCTGCGGATGGTATGGGGTGCCCACATTGTGCTTTACCTCATACTTTCTCAAAAGTACAGTGAACTTCCTGTTTGTGAAATGCGTGCCTCCATCACTGATGATCATGCAGGGCACCCCAAACCTGTAGAAGATGTATTCCTTTATGAACCTGCACACTACCGCAACATCATTAGTCCTAGTGGGTATCACTTCTACCCACTTTGAAACATAATCAACAACAAGTAAAATATACATATTGGAATTTGAGGACACAAAGGGTCCCATGAAATCTATACCCCATAAGTCAAAGACTTCAACCTTTTAAAACAGATTTAGGGGCATTTCTTGTCTTTTTGAGATATTACCTGCCCGCTGACATGAATCACATTTTCTTACAAAATCATAGGCATCTCTAAAGAGTGTGGGCCAATATAGGCCGCTCTCCAACACCTTTGCAGCCATCCTCGAGCTAGCATGATGGCCACCAGTGGGCAATGTATGACAATGGTTGAGCACGTTGTCATACTCAAACTATGGCACACACCTACGTAGAACACCATCCATGCACTGTCTCAAAAGAATAGGGTCATCTCAAAAATAAAATCTCAATGAATGGAAAAACTGCTTCTTCTCTTGATAACTCCAATCCTCAGGGAGTTCTTTGCATGCAAGGTAATTTACTATGTGTGAAAACCATGGATCTTTGGATTTAATGGAAAGAATCTGTTCATCTAAAAAAGTCTCAGTAATGGGTATATTAGTATCCTTCTCATCTACCCTTTCAAGGCGAGACAAATGGTCCGCAACCACATTTTCAATGCCCACCTTATCCTTAACCTCAATGTCAAATTCTTATAAAAGAAGTATCCACCTAATGAGTCTAGGTTTTTCCTCTTTCTTTTCCATTAAATATTTTATTGCGGCATGATCCATCCATACCACCACTTTAGATCCCACTAAGTATTGCCTAAATTTCTCAAAAGTGAAAACCATGACAAGTAATTCTTTTTCGGTGGTGGTATAATTTAATTGTTCATAATTCAATGTCTTCGACACATAATAAATGACTATGGGTTTGTTCTCAAGGCGCTGCCCAAGAACGCCCCCGATGACGTAATCGGATGCGTCGTACATAAGCTCAAATGGTTGACTCCAATCCAGAGTCTGTAGGATCAATGCGGAAATCAAGCGTTGTTTAAGGATCTCAAAAGCATTCATACATTTTCCATTAAAATAAAAAACCGCATCCTTCTCAAGCAACTCAGATAGTGGCTTAGCGATTTTGGAAAAATCCTTAATAAACTGACGATAAAACCCCACATGACCAAGGAAACTTCTAACTCCCTTCACTGAGTTTGGTGGAGGCAATTTGGAAATAACCTCGATTTTTACTGGATCCACCTCCAGTCCCTTGCTAGACACCTTGTGTCCTAGAACAATGCCCTCACTAACCATCATGTTGCATTTCTCCCAATTGAGGACCAAATGAGTGTCCTCACATCTCTACACAACTTTATCAAGATTATAAAGACATTCATCAAAAGACGCATCGTAGATCGAGAAATCATTCATAAAAACCTCTAAACAATGTTCAACCATGTCAGAGAAAATGGCAAGCATACAATGTTGAAAAGTGGTCGGTGCGTTGCACAGTCCAAAAGGCATATGGCGATATGCAAAGGTACCGTAAGGAAAAGTGAAAGTAGATTTCTCTTGATCCTTAGGTTCAATCAGAATTTGGTTGTAGTCGGAATATCCATCTAGAAAACAAAAATGAAAGCGACCAGCCAGTCGCTCTAAAATATGATCAATGAAGGGTAAAGGAAAATGATCCTTTAGCGTTTCAGTGTTCAATCTACGATAATATATGCAAACCCGCAATCCGATAACCAATCGGGTGGTGACTGGCTTGTTTAACAAATTTGTAGTTACCGTAATTCCCCCCTTCTTAGGGACTACCTGTGTCGAGCTTACCCACATAGAGTCTGAGATGGCGTAGATAATTCCCACTGAAAGCAACTTAATCCCCTCCTTCTTGACGACCTCTGTCATGATAGGGTTGAGGCAGAGTTGGGGTTGAATCACTAGTTTAGCTCCTTAAACAAGTCGGATCTTGTGTTGGCATAGAGTAGGGAAGATCCCCTTGATGTCGGAGACTGACCACCCGAAAGCACCACGGTGGTTCTTCAACACAACCATCAATTGTTCTTCTTCAACGACACTCAAATATGCTGAGATAATGACCGGTAGATTTGAATCCACGGCTAAGAATGCATACTTCAAATGAGGGGGCAATGACTTTAGCTCCAAATCTGGCAGATTCACCAAAGAAGGCTATAATGGGGGTGACAGAGGTCCCAAATCTTCAAAGTGCCTAGAATAGTAGCATGGTAAAACTTGAAGCATCTTCACGTAGTCTTGTAGTGATGTGCTCCTCATACAGTCATCCATAATATTGAACAAGCAAGCTTCAAGAGGCAATTGAGGATAAGATTCTAGCATTGAGATCTCCCCAGCATCATCCTCAGTAGACAAACAAACTTCTTCATCTTCATCATTTGTATATCCCACGACTTTAGCAAGAGAGACCACTTTGGTTTGCTCTATGATATCTACGGCAAGTGTTCCCCTATCCACCTTGGTCATGACATGCACCATGTCGAGAAAGGGTTTCCCTAGACAAATGGAAACATTGTGATCAAAGTGTCTGACTTTATTGCACTACCCTTGTTCCTTTGATTACTTTGGGCTATTCGACATTACTATTTCGCATCGGTCATCAGCTATGCCCATGGTCAACCAACCTCTACCCATTTCCAGAATCATGTCAGCTGTAGCCTGGAAGGGTCTACCTAGTAGCAGCTCGTTCCCTTGCTCATCTTGCATCTCCATCACAACAAAATCTTCTGAAAAAACAAATATGTCCACCTTGACTAGAACATCCTTGCAAATCCCATAAGGCCTTACGACTGAATTATCTGCAAGCTGGATCGTCATGTTGCTCCTTCAGGATTCTTTAAGACCAAGCTTCTTGAAGGTAGAGAGAGGCATCAACTTGATGCTCGCTCCTGAGTCACAAAGAGCCTCTCCAAACTTTACCTTCCCAATGTAGCAAGAAATGTTGAAGCACCATGGATCCTGTCTCTTTGGTGGCAGTGTACCTAGAATGAATGCAATCACCTGTTCTTTGAGCACCACCACTTCCGTGTCTAGAATCTTCCTCTTCTTAGTGATAATGTCCTTCAGAAACTTACCATAAGACAATATCTTCTCAATTGCATCAAGTAGTGGAATATTGACAGATAATTTCCTAAAGTTGTCCAAGAACTTCTTGAATTATTGATCCACATTCTTTGCTTTAAGGCTGTTCGGATATGGAATCAGGACTATCAGTGCTCTCTAGTGTGGAGGCACATATGATGTTATCTTCTCTGCATCTTTCTCAGCAATAGGCTCCTCCACAGCAATCTCTACATTGTCCTCAATAGTTTTTGTGACTTCAGCTTCCTCTGCGACCTCACCTGTAGCTTCTGGCTGTGATGTGTTTGGTTCATCGGCTTTAGAGTTTAAAATTTTCTTTCCGCTCCTCAGCAAAATAGCCTTGGCTTGATGGATCCCTCCTGGAACATTAGTATTCCCTGGAAAACCCTGTTGTGCCGGCTTCATCAAGCTTGCAATTTTAGCTGCCATCTGCGCAATGGACGTCTCAAGCGTCCTCATCCGTGCCCCATGGCTCTGTAGAGTCTAACCAAATTGGTTCATAAATTCCCCCTATGACTGAATTTGCTTGCAGAATGTATTCATAAACTCTTGGTTTTTCTTTATTACTTAGTTTAGCAACTCATTACTTTTGTCCTCCACGCTAGGCTGTGGCTTTTGATCCGGATCCTACAAAAAATTGTTTAGATCCATCCACAGGAATTTCTTGTCTTTCCTCCATGCATAGTCATTATTCCTGTAGCCCTGTTGTTGGCGCATGAACTTTTCTTGTGCCTCATCATCAGACCCATCATCATCTTTTTCTCGAAGTCTCTTTTCTATCAAATCTATCTTCTCATTCAATTCTTTAATAGCCTTGGCATCCCCTGCAACTTTGACCTGTTCTGGAGCGTCTCTTTCACCCCAAGACTACTTCTTAGCCATATTCTTTAAAATCTCTCAACACTTGGAACCTTTTTTGTTTAGAAAGAACCCTATTCCAGCTGAGTCTAGATTACTCCTATCATGTTCGTTAAGAGAAAAATTAAATATCTTCGCTTGGGTTTCTAAATCCAGCCCATGATGTGGGCATTTTTGGAGCATGATATTGAAACGCTCCCATGTCTCATCAGCCTGCTGTTTGAAATTGTGGATCCTCCTCACAAGATCATTTGTCTTTTCGGGTGGAAAATACCTTTCAAAAAACACCTCAATCATCATATCCCATGATTCAACATATTCATCATCCAAATTGTAGAGCCACTCCCTTACGTTTCCTGCTAGAGAAGATGGAAATAAATTCAAATAAATGGCCTCCTGTGGGAACCTATCCACCTTCACCATATCACAGTTCTCCACAAATGTGCTGATGTGGGCCACTGGGTCCTCATTGTTTAGTCCATGGAATGCCTGCGACTTGACCAATTGAATAAGCCCTGGGTCAATCTTGTAACTGGGTATGTTGATAGCTTGTTTCTTGATTGGCCCCTTCTGCATAGAGGAAGAAGAAGCTTTAATCTTCTCCCAAATGGTTTGCTCCTCTGCCATTGTGAAAGCCTCGAGTTCCTATTCAATTTCCTCGGGTGGCATATTTATCAGTTTGTCTTCTTCACCTGATGGAGGAATCTCAGGTGTCGATTATACGTAGTCCGTACTACGCGTCCTCACCATGCACTAGTACTTGAAATATGAAGAATAAAATAAGTACAATGCTAGAGTGAATAGAGAATCTAAAAGATAGACAATTATGTTCAAAAATTAAAATTGCAATAATGAAAAAAAGTGGCCATGAATGGTCGCTTGCAGCACTCGTAGTGCTGAAATTTGCCATCTCCCCAGCAATGGCGCCAAAAACTTGGCACGTTTGAGCCGTCTGTTAAACGCAAGTGCACGTATCAAAGTAATATAGGCCTTTTGAGGCCCAAGTCGAACTCAGGGAAACATAAATTTCAACAGACTACTACTAACTGGTCACGATCAGTTAGACCGATTGGAAAAGTTGATTGTTGGTTTTGATACAAAATAAAAATAAAACAAAGAGAAAACAAAAGTGAGCGATGATTAAATGTTTAGTTTAATCAAATGGAATGAGAATACTTAGGGTTACGGTTTCACCGTGAGGCCTCACTACATGCAATTCTACACAATTAACATAACTCGTCTCTTATCCTGGATAGAGGCCTGTAGTCAGAATTGCTCTCTTCCGCGATGCAATCCACTACATAGTTCTAGGTCAGTTCTACGCCAGTAGTAACTTATACCCTAGATCTAAGTTCTTTAATAAATTATCTGGGAATCCACCATTAACCGTACATTACCTTGTCTAAGGAATTTATTGGTTAATGTGTTAATCGTGCCTTTTCAACCACTAATCCTCTGTCAAGCGCAATTAATAGTATTAGAAATCAACTATGGCGATCAAGCATAGAAAATTGCAATAGAAACATGCTAACATATTAGGGAGAATTGAGACAAATTATGATAATCAATGGAAAATTGTCATACAACGATTCCCTGGGCTACTCCCGGTCATAAGGACAATGGGGATTAGCCCTGCACATGTTCATCTCAATGATACACATGGAGAAGAAAGAGTAAAACATGGGGAAATGAATGAGAATATGATGTAACCCCTAAAATAGAGAAGATCCAGGTGATCCTCGGTGCGGGATGCACGTTCTGATAGCCTTCCAGTGGTAGAATCGTCCATCTGCGGCTATGGAATCGTCTGGTGCATTGCTTTTGACTCTGTTATTCTTTTCCTCTCCCTCAGGACTCATGCGGCGGAATCGAATATCCTCCTTCCGCTTTGGGCCACCTTTTCTTAGGTATGGGTACCACTTACAGCCGCCAAAAGATCACAGTCGTTCAATCGTGGCAACTCTGAATGAAATCTTGATCTGACGGTGTCGATACCATCGATGGGGTGTCGATGCTATCAACACCTTAGGGTGCACTTCCATCGCTTCAAAACTGAGATCAACCTATTGACTTCTCGATACTATCGACCAGATCATCGATAGTATCGACATGCTGACTTTTATTCTGCTAAGCTAATCTCGAGACCATCGACAGTGTGGTCGATGGTATCGACCTGGATGCTTTCCCTCTACCTTGGTTACTATTGCCATGTCGATAGTATCGACGGACCATGCGATGGTATCGACAGGTTCTGGAATATAAAGTACCTAAAATAGAGAGAAAAACATAAGTCAAACCATGGAATTTAGTAATGCATTCAAAATAGGATAAAATAAGATAAATTTGATGCATACAATGATTATAGGCTAAAGGAATTGAATCATGCCATTATAGTCACAAAGATGACAAATAAACGCCTAAAACAAGTACAAAATTAGCCTATAAATGCGACTCAAAAACCCTACATCAGTGACCCAACACTTAGCTTCCAGATCGAGACCTCGAACAACCTGTGCCCCAGACCGTGATCAGTGCAAAAAAGGGTACCTCGACCGAGGTCCAAAACCAACAGATGCAGTGGTAGCCCGGGCCTATAAATAGGACCCTAACCCAACCATTCCGATTACCCCTCTCCAGGCACCGTTAGGCTGTAGGTCTGTCCTCAGCCTAAGGAGACGGTCTCCTCCATAGCCAGGCTGGCCCAAGAAGCGTTCAACCCCTACTGCAAGCCACTCCATCCAGATCTAGATCTAGATCTGTTGCATCCACGACGTGCCTACACATCCATAATGTCCACAAGTTGCTCCTCCTACTACAAGCTAGGAGACCGAGAAGAGAGAGAAGGTGGAGAGAGAAGATCCACCCCATCTGCCATGGTGTTCTTCCCTCCTCCTCCAGATCTACCCTCACATTGTGTAGAAAACCATTTCTCCACCGAGCTGTGATCATCTTCTTCACCATGCTCATGGCGGAATATTCTCCCTCTCTTATTCTTCTTGTTTTTCTCACCATGAGTGAGTAGTTTCCTTTTGCTAGGATACAGGCACTAGCCCCATTGCCCATGCTTACATGTTCAAACATTAAACATTCCATGGCATGTATATAACTTTTCATTTCATTATTAATTGTCGATGTGTGCTTGTGGATTGATCACCTGCTTGCATTTATCTTGTTCGTTCCTATGTTGCGAGAACTTCAATATGTGGGATTTGAATGTCGATTAATTCGGTTGATTCCCTGACTAGAAATAGGATGGGATTCTTTGAGGTCGTAAGTGAATGATCCATGAGGGGATGAGCCATCTAGCCCACAGTGATGCTTCTGTGTGCGTAAACATCCTAACAGAGGGCTGCAACTTCAGTTAGCTATCTGTATCTTCGAAACCGTAAGTGCATCATCTGGACGGTGATGAGAAATATGATGCTTAAGGTGATGCTTACACGAAACTAAACATCCATCTGGGAGGGTTCGCAGCAGTTCTATTTGGATAGTTAGATATTGCCTGGATGTTTGTGTTTGACATGTTTGCATGTGTAGCGGTGGTGAAACCCGGGACCACCCCAACGATCCACATCATTAATCTAGCTTTAACTTTAATCCTGCTCTTTACTTTCCTCACATTTAGTTTAAGTAAACTCAAATGAACCTTTGTTCTAAATATTAGTCTTGATTCAACTAGATTTGACTAGTAAAAGATTCTTAAAAACATTGTCCCTTGGGATTCGATCCTTAACTATACTGTGATATGACCCATCCTCTTGTGGGTGATATTATTGCACAATGTTTTAGTTAAAAACTTAGGGATTTCAACACTGAGTGAGTTTGTTAGTACGATAACAGACCACGTCAAATTCTGGCACCGTTGCCGGGGACAACACAATCATCTAGTTAAATCTAGTTCTATTAAGGCTAATCTAGGTTTTTCTTTTACTTTTGATACTATCGATCACATCTACTTGAATTTGACTCTACTCTGTCCACCTTACTTCTAAAATATCTTTCCATCCTTGGTACCCTCAAAGACTAGTGTATGCACCTCTCAAATAGTTTCGGCCTTGCTGCTAGCTTTGACCCTGAGATAGAAAGAACCTTTCATCGTTGGTGTAGGGAAAACCAAGCTAGGATGGCACAAGAGGAGGAAATAGCCCGAAGGGTAGCTCAAGCCCTTAATGCACAAAGAGAAAGGCTTATGCAAGAAGCTAGAGATGCAGTTGAAACTGAGATCCGAGCAGCTCAAGCAGCAGCACAAGCAGCAAAACTGCAAAAGGACCTTAAGGAGTTCTGAATCCCTAAAGCTGCTGATGTTCACCACCCAGTGCAACCTCCTCCCATCAACGCCCCCAACTTTGAGATGCGGGCACAATGGCCCACTTTACTTTAGAATAGCCCTTTCTATGGTAAGCAAGGAGAGGATAGTCAAGAACATCTTCTGAGGTTTATAGATCTATTTGTTATTGCAAAGAAAAATGGAGTCATAGATGATGCCATCAGACTCTGTCTTTTCAAATATTCTCTTGCTGATAGAGCCATGAGTTGGTATAACTCCTTGCAATGCGAACCGATCACTACTTGGGAACAACTTCAAAAGGTCTTCCTAGAAAAATTCTATCCTCCTTCTCTCACCTATGAAATCAGGGGACGTATAACTCAATTCACTTAGGTCCCTAGAGAATCCCTTTCTGAAGCATGGGAAAGATACAAAGAGCTTCTACGCAAGTGTCCACACCATGGAATTCCTAATAATCAACTCATTGAGATCTTCTATAGGGGTGTGGATGACGATATTAAGAAATTTTTGGACTCTTCATCTGGAGGAAACTTCATGCGTCAAAGTTATGACAGTGTATGGAGGTTTTTCACCCTTAGAGATGAAAATAAATCTAATTGGGGTAGACCCGTAAGTAAGGGAGTGCTAAAGGTTGCTATGGCAGAAGCTACTCCTGAGTACAAGTCTATCATCGAGTTTCTTAAGCTTCTAGTCGCCAAGCAAGATCATCTTTAATCATCTATTGCTGCTTATGAAAGAAGACGCTCACCCCCTCAACAACAAGATCAAGTCAAGTCTACCTCTCTATTTTGTGAAGCATGTAAAGGCAATGACCACTCTACTTTATCCCACAATGTTCTTTATGATGTTGTTTTAAGCAAGATCAATGGACACAGAGATAATGGCTATATGGAAAGTCTGAATGCTGTCAATACTATCCCTAGTCAAGGATACTATAACCCAAATCAGAATAGGAACCATCCCGATTTTCAGTATGGAAATCCTTTGTGAGCAGTAAACTCACATCAATTTGGTTCAAACAACCAACAACAGAATTTCAGGAATCAAGGGAACTTTATGGGTAACTTCTAGAATAGGAACTACAACAATTACCAGAACAACCCTCAGTTCCAAAACCCCAATCAAGTCCCGTACTAGAATCAACAACAAGGGCAACAAGCTAGACCCATCTCTCCTGATGATAAACTGTGAGCCATTGAGAAGATGTTACAGTCACAACAAATGTTGATAGCTAACCAGCAAGCACACCAAAAGGCCATTAAATCTCAACTAGTTCAAATTGCTGCAAGCCTCAAGCCACCTGCAGGAGCTTTAGCTGGACAAACTGAAAACAATCCAAGGCACGTGGAACAACTTAAAGCTGTGACAACTCATTTATGCTTTGTCTTGCCAGAACCCATGACTCCTGTCACCGTGACAAATGTCCAAGGTGTTGAGCATAGTGTAGTGGCCACTAAGAATGATAAGACTGACAAGGTAAGTTCTGAGGGATCTATTGTTGCTGATGTAGAAGACTCGCCTAAGCCAGTTGTTCCTGTGTATAAACCTCATGTACCATTTCCAAATCGACTGAATTTTACTGAGCTTGATACAAGGTTCAACAAGTTCAAGGAAGTTATGAAAAAGTTGTATGTCAATGTCCCACTACAAGATTCCATGGCTGAGATGCCACAATGGTCTAAGTTCTTCAAACTCCTGCTTAGTCAAAAGTAAAAAACTGAAGAACATCATACAGTGAAACTGGCAAGAACATCATCAAATTTAGTTATGGATAGGATGCCTCACAAACATAAGGATCCTGACTCTTTCAGAATTTCCTGCTCGATAAGTGATTCCATCAACCGACTGAGTCTAGCTGATCTTGGAGCTAGCATCTCCATCATTCCTCTTAGCCTATGTAACATATTGGGCCTTACTAATTTCTCACCCACTAGAATGTCCATCGAGCTTGCTGACTCCTCCATGACGAAACCGGTTGGCATCATAGAGGACATCCCAGTAAGGCTTGGGAGTCTATATGTCCTATGTGATTTTGTAGTTATGGACATCAAGGATAATCCACGCTACCCCCTCATTTTTGAAAGACCTGTACTCTCCACTGCTAGAGCTCTAATTTATGTTGAAGCTGGAGTTTTGACTCTAAGAGTGGGAAGCCAATCTTTTGATTTCTATGCATCTAAAAGTGCAAAGGAACACACCGTAGAAGAAGAGGCATATTTTGTTGACTGTGTTAATCAATTTACTAAAATGGAGCAGCAAGTCGTTTCCGCAAATTTTGACATTCCCTCAGAAAAAGGCCATGATGAAGAGAAGACTAAGAGTGAACCAGTCTATGTAGAGACAAAAGAAATGTCGTCAACTATGGAAGAGACACCTCCCGACCCTGTTGTTACACATACCGAACCTTCTACAGGTGTCCATGAGCCTCCTCATCTAGAAACAACAACCCTCTGGAATGCACCAGCAGCTCAACAGATAGAGATTGCTGATTTCATCTTCCCTCCGCAACAAGATTTGGACTGCAGTTTCTATCGAGAACATCCCCCATATCCATATCTGATTGGCATCAATGACCAACATTGCTACAATGAAGGGATAGTGCATCAACAAATGAACTTTTCTTCTGAGACTCAACATAACTAATTTATCAATGAAGCCATTCAGATCCCCTACAACTATTCTCCACCTCAGATTGAGCAATAGAGAACAATTCAACATAACTCAAGTTGTTTCCCTATGTGTTCTGACAATGCTCGCTCTGTATGGGGAAGAATACAAGAGGCTAGAATAATATCAAAGATAAATGAATGGCTGAGAAAGAAACCACCAAAAGAACATGTCAGTCTAGGTCAAGCTCCACTCAGAGCCCCACCATGGTGATAGTATCCACGTCGAGCCGTCGACATAAAACAATGGCACTTGTCAGGAGACAACCCGACCCTTACCTTAGATTTTTACTTTGAGTTTTAGTTTTAGACAATGCATCGCAAGATGCAATCTTAAGTTCTGATAATTTAATTCTTGAGATTTTAAATGGAGGGCATGTCGCCGAAAGGAATGCAACCACATCTGGTGGACCAACCGACATGATTTTTCCCCTCCATCTCAGATTTAGAGTTTGCTCGGGACTAGCAAATTTCTAAGTTCAGGGTGGAGGGTGGGTGGTATGTACTTTACTTTCCACCCACTCCTATATGTTTCAGACTTAAGATTTCATCGTTGCAATTATGAGCAAATTATTCAAAAAAATTCAAAAAATTTCAAAATTTCAAAGTAGTTTTGTATAGAAACTTGATGAAGTTTTGCTACTTTTTATTTCAATCAAAGCCTTTATCTAGTAGGCTATCCCATTTTTCCATGCAGTTTTGAATCATTATACCCTCCTTATTCAAAGCAAAGCCTCAAGGGGGACAATTTCTGAAACTAGCCAATGGTTAGAAATCACCGTGTGAAGCTTATGAACCCTAACAACATGATCAATGAAGATGGCAAGTATCTGTCAAACTGAGAGGGATCAAACACATTGTGCTTCCTAAGTGACTAATGGAACAACAACATGAAATCTCCATCGGATCCACATTAAGTCATTATTTGAGTAGAGTATGATAAGGAGAACAACTCGGTGCACTGAATTGTAAATCAAGTTGAATTGTGATCTTAACTCTCTTCTACACTTCTTCTATCATCTTCTTAGCCCTCCATCCAACGAAATGAAAAATATAGCCAAAATTATGCCAAAACATAAGTTCGGGGTGGCACACCCATCCCTCTTTATTGTCTTCTTACATACCCCTCACTATGTAATAGGGGCGTACCACTAAGAAAAGATGCCAATGCACACATAAAAAATGCAATCTCGAGTCGAATAGAGGAGAGATTCACACAAAAAATGCAATCAATGAAATTGCAAACATATAATAAAAATATCGAGTTGAATAGAGGAGAGATTTATTTCTTCCTTCATACCCCCTTCACTCCCTTTTCCACCTATTGGCACCATGAATGCCTACTTTTCTAATATCTTGAAAAACACTAGTGTCAGACCAGGTGCACACTTGTTGTTCTATGGGTATCTCCGGACTCTTACAAAGCTGTTAGACATGCTTAGTGTTGGAAAAAGTAGGGAGGAAGTGATGTTGGGAAATGAACTCAAGAACGAAGATATGGTAAGATGTGTTCAGTTGTCTCAGGAAGTTGAGATGCTTAGTCACACAAGGGTAGAGAAGAAACAATCGTGATGTGAAGATGAGGCAATCACAAGAGTTGAAAGTATTCAATTGGTGACTGTTTCATACTGTGTGTTACTCGAGGATGAGCAATGTTTAATTTTGGGGTATTTTGATGAATGTATATTCATCCCGGTTCAGTCACCATGTTGGGCCCAGTTTTTCTTAGTATTTTCACGTTTATTGATTTATCTTCTAAAAAGTGCATTAATTGGGATTAATCAAATTTATCCTTGTTTTAATTCAATTAATACACCTATGTGCAGGTCTTATTCAAGCCCAAGAGGTCAAGTTTAGCCCGATTGTGGCCCAATTCAACCACAGTAGCACCGAGGGATTTCACCTCTTCTCATGGACCGCGACTCCCACTTCTCCTCTAACGGACCGCGGTTCTCTTCTCCTATATAACCCTAATAGCGATCGCGGTTCCATCCTCTAGCCTGGTCGCGATCATCACAACCTTACAATCACGGTCCCCAACTCAACACCGCAACCATGTTTCCTCCTTCTACAATGCGATCTTCCTTAGCACCTCCGAAAATGCGGTTGAAAACATCACCGACACCTCCAACAGCACCACGAACCAGGTCGTATCCTCCTGCCTGATCGTGACCTACACCCATGGTCGTCTCTCTCGTACCCTTTACAGACTGTGATCGCCAACAACTGCGACCACGCAGCATGAGAAATTGTGACCGCTCGTCCGTGTTGCCACCTATCTGTGGTTCCATAACCACGACCGCCTTCCTCTATGAGCCTCTGCCACACCTACCTAGCCACGACCCACGATCCTCCACTTCCACAGACCACGACCAGTGCTGCATAGCTAGACCGCGATTCACTTCCTCTCCACCAACACCACGACCCGCGGTTTCTTCACGTCCAGACCGCGATTGCTCTTCCCCGCCAACCGACCGCGACCCGTGGTCCCTTCCTTCTATCTACTGCCAACCACCTCTCTTTAATGCCAACATCCGCGTCACCAGGTCGACCTCAAACGATGTCACAACCAACCCTAACAGTAGCAACCACTGTGATCACTGCATCTTCATCCACCTACAATGCAATGTCAAGCAACCTCAAGCATCTTCTCCAACCTCTTCAACCGAGGTGTTACTATCATCCAAGCAATCTCAACAGACCTTGACCTTGCCGCTTTGCAGACCGCGACCATCCTACACCTCGGTCGTGACATCCATAGCCCCAGCAGACCGAGATCAATCACTTAGCCACTCAGCATCAGCCAGGGGACCGCGACCAAACGTCAAGGACTGCAAATGAACCATAATGCGACCCAACACTTAGCTTCCAGATTGAGACCTCGACCAGCCCGTGCCCCAAACCGTGATCAGTGCAAAAAAGGGTACCTCGACCGAGGTCCAAAACCAACAGATCCAATAGTAGCCCGGGCTTATAAATAGGACCCTACCCCCATCCATTCAGGACACCCCTCTCCAGACGTCGTTAGGCTGTAGGTTTGTCCTTAGCCTAAGGAGACAGTCTCCTCCATAGCCAGGTTGCGCCCAAGAAGTGTTCGACCCCTAGTGCAAGCCACTCCATCCAGATCTAGATCTAGATCTGTAGCATCCACACCGTACCTACGTCGCCATCACGTCTACGAGCTGCTCCTCCTACTACGGGCAAGGAGAGTGAGAAGAGAGAGAAGGTGGAGAGAGAATATCTATCCCGTCTGTCATGGTGTTCTTCCCTCCTCGTCCAGATCTACCCTACCATTGTGTAGAAGACCGTTTCTCCACCGAGCTATGATCATCTTCTTCACCATGCTCATGCTTATGCTACATTGCATGATCTAATAACATCTTTATTCTAGTCTATGTCATTTCCTTTCTCTAGGGTGCGGGGACTAGCCCCGCTGCCCATGCTTACATGTTCAAACATGAAACATTCCATGGCATGTATATAACTTTTCATTTCATTGTTAATCGTGGATGTGTGTTTGTGGATTGATCACCTGTTTGCATTTATCTTGTTCGTTCCTATGTTGCGAGAACTTCAATATGTAGGATTTGAATGTCGATTAACGTGGTTCACTCCATGACTAGAAATAGGATGAGATTCCTTGAGGTCGTAAGTGAATGATCCATGAGGGGACAAGCCATCTAGCCCACAATGACGCTTTTGTGTGCCTAAACATCCTAATGGAGGGCCGTAGCTTCAGTTGGATATCTGTATCTTCATAACCGTAAGTGCATGATCCAGACGATGATGAGAAATTTGATGCCTAAGGTGATGCTTATGCGAACCTAAACATCCATCCAAGAGGGTTCCCAATAGTTCTATTTGTATAGTTAGATCTTGCTTGGATGTTTGTGTTTGATATGTTTGCATGTGCAGTGTCGGTGAAACCCGGGACCACCCCAGTGATCCTCATCACTAATCTAGATTTAACTTTAATACTGCTCTTTACTTTCCTCGCATTTAGTTTAATTAAACTAAAATGAACCTTTGTTCTAAATATTAGTCTTGATTCAACTAGATTCGACTAGTAAAAGATTCTTAAAAATGTTGTTCCTTGGGATTCGATCCTTAACTATACTTTGATAAGACCCATCCGCTTGAGGGTGATATTATTGCACAATGTTTTAGTTAAAAACTTAGGGATTTCAACCCTGAGTGAGTTTGTTAGTGCGATAATAGACCACGTTAAATTCTGGCACCGTTGCCGGGGACAACATAATCATCTAGTTAAATCTAGTTCTATTAAGGCTAATCTAGGATTTTCTTTTACTTTTGATACTATCCATCACATATACTTGAATTTGACTCTACTCTTTCCACTTTACTTTCGAAAGATCTTTCCATCCTAGGTACCCTCAAAGACTAGTGTATGCACCGCTCAAATAGTTCTGGACTTGCTGCTAGCTTTGACCCTGAGATAGAAAGAACCTTTCATCATTAGAGTAGGGAAAACCAAGCTAGGATGGCACAAGAGGAGGAAATAGCCCAAAGGGTACCTCAAGCCCTTAATGCACAAAGAGAAAGGCTTATGTAAGAAGCCAGAACTGCAGTTGAAATAGAGATCCGAGCAGGTCAAGCAATAGCACAAGCAGCAAAACTGCAAAAGGAACTTAGGGAGTTCTCTATCCCTAAAGCTACTGATGTTCACCACCCAGTGCAACCTCCTCCCATCAACGCCCCCAACTTTTAGATACGGACACATTGGCTCACTTTACTTTAGAATAGCCCTTTCTATGGTAAGCAAGGAGAGGATAGTCAAGAACATCTTCTGAGGTTTATAGATCTATTTGTTATGGCAAAGCAAAATGGAGTCACAGATGATGCCATCAGACTCTGTCTTTTCAAATATTCTCTTGCTGATAGAGCCATGAGTTGTTATAACTCCTTGCAATGTGAACCCATCACTACTTGGGAACAACTTCAAAAGGTCTTCCTAGAAAAATTCTATCCTCCTTCTCTCACCTATGAAATCAGGCGATGTATAACTCAATTCACTCTGGTCCCTAGAGAATCCCTTACTGAATCATGGGAAAGATACAAAGAGCTTCTACGCAAGTGTCCACACCATGGAATTCCTAATAATCAACTCATTGAGATCTTCTATAGGGGTGTGGATGACGATATTAAGAAATTTTTGGACTCCTCATCTGGAGGAAACTTCATGCGTCAAAGTTATGACAGCGTATGGAGGTTTGTCACCCTTAGAGATGAAAATAAATCTAATTGGGGTAGACCCGTAAGTAAGGGAGTGCTAAAGGTTTCTATGGCAGAAGCTACTCCTGAGTACAAGTCTATCATCGAGTCTCTTAAGCTTCTAGTCGCCAAGCAAGATCATCTTTAATCATCTATTACTGCTTATGAAAGAAGACGCTCACCCCCTCAACAACAAGAGCAAGTCAAGTCTACCTCTCTATTTTGTGAAGCATGTAAAGGCAATGACCACTCTACTTTATCCCACAATGTTCTTTATGATGTTGTTTTAAGCAAGATCAATGGACACGGAGATAATGGCTATATGGAAAGTCTGAATGCTGTCAATACTATCCCTAGTCAAGGATACTATAACCCAAATCAGAATAGGAACCATCCCGATTTTCAGTATGGAAATCCTTTGTGAGCAGTAAACTCACATCAATTTGGTTCAAACAACCAACAACAGAATTTCAGGAATCAAGGGAACTTTACGGGTAACTTCCAGAACAAGAAATACAACAATTACTAGAACAACCCTCAGTTCCAAAACCTCAATCAAGTCCCTTACTAGAATCAACAACAAGGGAAACAAGATAGACCCATCTCTCCTGATGATAAACTGTGGGCCATTGAGAAGATGTTACACTCACAACAAACATTGATAGCTAACTAGCAAGCACACCAAAAGGCCATTAAATCTCAACTAGTTCAACTTGCAGCTAGCCTCAAGCCACCTGCTGGAGCATTAGCTGGACAACCAGAAGACAATCCAAGGCACGCGGAATAGCTTAAAGTTGTGACAACTCATTTAGGCTTTGTCTTACCAGAACCCATGACTCCTGTCACCGTGACAAATATCAACAGTGTTGACATAGTGTAGTGGACACTCAGAATGATAAGACTGACAAGGCAAGTTCTGAGGGACCTATTGTTGCTGATGTAGAAGACTCGCCTGAGCCAGTTGTTCCTGTGTATAAACCTCATGTACCATTTCCAAATCGATTGAATTTTACTCAGGTTGATACAAGGTTCAACAAGTTCAAGGAAGTTATGAAAAAGTTGTATGTCAATGTCCCAGTCCAGGATTCCATGGCTGAGATGCCCCAATGGTCTAAGTTCTTCAAACTCCTGCTCAGTCGAAAGTACAAAACTGAAGAACATCATACAGTGAAACTGGCAAGAACATCATCAGATTTAGTTATGGATAGGATGCCTCGCAAACATAAGGATCCTAACTCTTTTGGAATTTCCTGCTCGATAAGCGATTCCATCAACCGACCGAGTCTAGCTGATCTTGGAGCTAGCATCTCCATCATTCCTCTTAGCCTATGTAATAGATTTTTCCTTACTAACTTCTCACCCACTAGAATGTCCATCGAGCTTGCTGACTCCTCCATGACAAAATTGGTTGGCATCATAGAGGACATCCCAGTAAGGCTTGGGAATCTATATGTCCTGTGTGATTTTGTAGTTATGGACATTAAGGATAATCCACACTACCCCCTCATTTTTGGAAGACATTTCCTTGCCACTGCTAGAGCTCTAATTGATGTTGAAGTTGGAGTTTTGACTCTAAGAGTGGGAAGCCAATCTTTTGATTTCTATGCATCTAAAAGTGCAAAGGAACGCACCACAGAAGAAGAGGTGTATTTTGTTGACTGTGTTAATCAATTTACTGAAATGGTGCAGCAAGTCCTTTCCTCAAATTTTGACATTCCCTCAGAAAAAGGCCATGATGAAGAGAAGACTAAGAGTGAACCAGTCCATGTAGAGATAAAAGAAATGTCGTCAACTATGGAAGAGACACCTCCCGCCCCTGTTGTTACACATACTGAACCTTCTACAAGTGTCCATGAGCCTCCTCATCTAGAAACAACCACCCTCTGGAATGCATCAGTAACCCAATAGATAGAGACTGCTGATTTCATCTTCCCTCCGCAACAAGATTTGGACATCAGTTTCTACCGAGAACATCCCCCATATCCATATCTGATTGGCATCAATGACCAACATTGCTACAATGAAGGGATAGTGCATTAACAAATGAACTTTTCTTCCGAGACTCAACATAACTAATTTATCAATGAAGCCATTCTGATCCCCTACAACTATTCTCCACCTCAGATTGAGCAATAGAGAACAATTCAACATAACTCAAGTTGTTTCCCTATGTGTTCTGACAATGCTCGCTCTGTATGGGGAAGAATACAAGATGCCAGAATCATATCAAAGATAAATGAATGGCTGAGAAAGAAACCACCAAAAGAACATGTCAATCTAGCTCAATCTCCACTCAGAGCCTCACCATGGTGATAGTATCCACGTCAAGCCGTCGACATAAAACAATGGCGCTTGTCAGGAGACAACCCGACCCTTACCTTAGATTTTTACTTTAAGTTTTAGTTTTAGACAATGCATCGCAAGATGCAATCTTAAGTTCTGATAATTTAATTATTGAGATTTTAGATGGAGGACACGTCGCCGAAAGGAATGCAACCACATCTGGTGGACCAACTGACATGATTTTTTCCCTCCATCTCGGATTTAGAGTTTGCTCGGGATGAGCAAATTTCTAAGTTCAGGGTGGAGGGTGGGTGGTACGTACTTTACTTTCCACCCACTCCTATATGTTTCAGACTTAAGATTTCATCATTGCAATTATGAGAAATTTTTTCAAAACTTTTCAAAAATTTTCAAAATTTCAAAGTAGTTTTGTATAGAAACTTGATGAAGTTTTACTACTTTTTGTTTCAATCAAAGCCTTTATATAGCCGGCTCTCCCATTTTTCCATGTAGTTTTGAATCATTATACCCTCCTTATTCAAAGTAAAGCCTGAAGGGGGACAATTTCTGAAACTAACCAATGGTTAGAAATCACTGTGTGAATCTTATGAACCCTAACAACATGATCAGTGAAGATGGCAAGTATCCGTCGAATGGAGAGGGATCAAACACATTGTGCTTCCTAAGTGACTAATGGAACAACAACATGAAATCTCCATCAGATCCACATCAAGTCATTATTTGAGCAGAGTATGATAAGGAGAACAACCAGGTGCATTGAATTGTAAATCAAGTTGCATTCTGATCTGAACTCTCTTCTACACTTCTTCTATCATATTCTTACCCCTCCATCCATCGAAAAGAAAAAAAAGCCAAAATTGTGCCAAACCTTAAGTTCGGGGTGGCACACCCCTCCCTCTTTATTTGCTTCTTCCATACCTCTCGCTATGTAATAGGGTGTACCACCAAGAAAAGATGCCAATGCGCACATAAAAAATACAATCTCGAGTCGAATAGAGGAGAGATTCACATAAAAAAATGCAACCGATGAAATTGCAACCATATAATAAAAATATTGAGTCAAATAGAGGAGAGATTTATTTCTTCCTTCATACCCCTTCACTCCCTTTTCCACCTATTGGCACCATGAATGCCTACTTTGCCAATATCTTGAAAAACACTAGTGTAAGACCAGGTGCACACTTGTTGTTCTACATGTATCTCCGGACTCTTACAAAGCTCTTAGACATGCTTAGTGTTGGAAAAAGTAGGGAGGAAGTGATGTTGGGAAATGAACTCAAGAACGAAGATATGGTAAGATGTGTTCAGTGGTCTCAGGAAGTTGAGATGCTTAGTCACACAAGGGTAGAGAAGAAACAATCGTGATGTGAAGATGAGGCAATCACATATTCAATTGGTGATTGTTTCAGACTTTGTGTTACTCAAGGACAAGCAATGCTTAAGTTTGGGGTATTTTGATGAACGCATATTCATCCCGGTTCAGTCGCCATGTTGGGCCCAGTTTTTCTTAGTATTTTCGCGTTTATTGGTTTTATCTTCTAAAAAGCGCATTAATTGGGATTAATCGAATTTATCCTTGTTTTAATTCAATTAATACACCTATGTGCAGGTCTTATTCAAGCCTAAGAGGTCAAGTTTAGCCCGATTGCGGCCCAATTCAGCCACAATAGCACCGAGGGCTTTCACCTCTTCTCATGGACCACGACTCCCGCTTCTCCTCTAACAGATCGCGATTCTCTTCTCCTAGCTAACCCTAACTGCGATCATGGTTCCCTCCTCCAGCCCGATCACGATCATCACAACCTTACAATCTTGGTTCCCAACTCAACACCGCGACCATGTTTCCTCCTTCTACACTGCGATCTGCCCTAGCACCTCAGAAAATGTGATCGACAACATCACCTGCACCTCCAACAACACCATGAACCAGGTCATACCCTCCTTCTTGATCGTGACCTTCGCCTATGGTCGTCTCCCTCGTACCCTCTACAGACTGTGATCACCAACAACCGCGACAACACAACATGAGAAACTGCGACCGCTCGTCCGTGTTGCCACCTATCTGCGGTTCCATAACCGCGACCTCCTTCCTCTATGACCCTCCGCCACACCTACCTAGCCGCGACCCGCGATCCTCCACTTCCACAGACCGCGACCAGCGTTGCATAGCTAGACCATGATTCACTTCCCCTCCACCAACACTACGACCCACAGTTTCTTCATGTCCAGACCGTGATTGCTCTTCCCCGCCAACCGACCGCGACCCGCGGTCCCTTCCTTCTATCTGCTGCCAACCACCTCTCTTCAATGCCAACATCCACGTCGCCAGGTCGACCTCAAACGACGCTATGACCAACCCTAAAAATAGCAACCACTGTGATCACTGCATCTTAATCCACCAGCGGTGCAATGTCAAGCAACCTCAAGCATCTTCTCCAACCTCTTCAACTGAGGTGCTACTATCATCCAAGCAATCTCAACAGACCTCGACCTTGCCACTTTGCAGACTGTGACCATCCTACACCTCGGTCGCGACATCCATAGCCCCAGCAGGCCGCGATCAATCACTTAGCCGCTCAGCATCAGCCAAGGTACCGTGACCAAACGTGAAGGACTGCAAATGAACCAGACCGCGACCCAACACTTAGCTTCCAGATCGAGACCTCGACCATCCCGTGCCCCAGACCGTGATCAGTACAAAAAAGGGTACCTCGACTGAGGTCCAAAACCAACAGATCCATTGGTAGCCTAAGCCTATAAATAGTACCCTACCCCCATCCATTCAGGACACCCCTCTCCAAACGTCGTTAGGCTGCATGTCTGTCCTCAGCCTAAGGAGACAGTCTCCTCTACATCCAGGCTGCGCCCAAGAAGCATCCGACCCCTGGTGCAAGCCACTCCATCCAGATCTAGATCTCGATCTAGATCCAGATCTAGATCTAGATCTAGATCCAGATCTAGATCTGTAGCATCCACACCGTGCCTACTCCGCCATCACGTCCACGAGCTGCTCCTCCTGTTATGAGCAAGGAGATCGAGAAGAGAGAGAAGGTGGAGACAGAATATCTACCCCGTCTATCGTGGTGTTCGTCCCTCCTCGTCCAGATCTACCCCGCCGTTGTGTAGAAGATCGTTTCTTTACCGAGCTGCGATCATCTTCTTCACCATGCTCATGCTTATGCTACATTGCATGATCTGCTAACATCTTTTTTCTAGTCTATGTCATTTCCTTTCTTCGGGGTGCGTGGACTAGCCCCACTGCCCATGCTTACATGTTAAAACATGAAACATTCCATGGCATGTATATAACTTTTTATTTCGTTATTAATCGTCTATGTGTGTTTGTGGATTGATCACCTGTTTGCATTTATCTTATTCGTTCCTATGTTGTGAGAACTTCAATATGTAGGATTTGAATGTCGATTAACGTGGTTCACTCCCGGACTAGAAATAGGATGAGATTCCCTGAGGTCGTAAGTGAATGATCCGTGAGGGGACGAGCCATCTATCCCACGATGACGCTTCTGTGTGCCTAAACATCCTAATAGAGGGCCGCAGTTTCAGTTGGATATCTGTATCTTCAGAACCGTAAGTGCATGATCCAGACAGTGATGAGAAATCTGATGCCTAAGGTGGTGCTTATGCGAACCTAAACATCCCTCTGAGAGGGTTCGCAACAGTTCTATTTGGATAGTTAGATCTTGCTTGGATGTTTGTGTTTGATATGTTTGCATGTGCAATGTCGGTGAAACCCGGGACCACCCCATCGATCCTCATCATTAATCTAGATTTAACTTTAATCTTGCTCTTTACTTTCCTCGCATTTAGTTTAACTAAACTCAACTGAACCTTTGTTCTAAATATTAGTCTTGATTCAACTAGATTCGACTAGTAAAAGATTCTTGAAAACGTTGTCCATTGGGATTCGATCCTTAACTATACTGTCATAAGACCCGTATGCTTGTGGGTGGTATTATTGCACAAGATTTTGATTAAAAATTTAGGGATTTCAGCCCTGAGTGAGTTTGTTAGTGCGATAATAGACCACCTCAGACCTCTGCTGTTTTCACATACCTATTCTACCAAACATGTAATATGCGGGAGAATGATCTCTGCGACATCATACACCAACCCCTAATATCATTCAATATTTACTGCAGAGTGCATCCTCATTAATTCAAATACTGACCTCCTTGGCAAAAACAGCCGGGTTATTATTTGAGCCACGGTTTGCTTACACCTAACAGAAAGAAAAAAAACATAGTTCAAGCATTGATACAAAAGCTACATAGCTCGTGAATTCAAATACTGACCTCCTTGACAAAAACAGCCGGGTTATTATTTAAGCCACGGTTGGCTTACACCTAACAGAAAGAAAAAAAACATCGTTCAAGCATTGATACAAAAGCTACATAGCTCGTGAAACACAAAGCTTTATCTGTCCGTATAAGAAAGGAGTAAACGGAAACATGCAAACATCATTAACAAGACAGAGATCTATTGGTGGAAAAGTCAAAGCTGATAATGATGACAAAAGTATATCAAAACACATACTCTTGTGTTCGATATATGCATGACCACACAATTATAAGAGTAAGCCCCAATAGAAATACAACTATTTTCTAATAAATTTAGATAGTCTGAAAGTCCAATCTCGCATCATTGAACAAAATACTGAGAAAGTAGTGGTTTTGCAAACACTAGTCAACTCTTTTAATTAAATCATAATTGTTGAGTGAATAAGGAAAAAAAAGAAAACAGAGTAAGACATCCACGAAAAAAGCATTACTTCTTAGTTTATTGAGACGATGGCTAGTGGTCATGATGTTGGAATAAATTGGATGGCGGAGAAAAATAGCTACATGATTTCAGGGTCATTATATGAAATAAACCCCTACTCTTGTAGCTAGGATAATCCCACTTAACTATCACTTGACCCTGAAACAAGCTGCAAGTACTTAACCAATTCTAATGTTAATTTTCTTCCTGTGAACTATACATTTGCATTTTGACAAAGCAACGTCATTGTACGCATCTAGTTAACCGAATCTAAGTTTCTTTGCCGGGTAATGACTACGAAACATTCACTTAATAATGACTTGTTTTTTCACATACCTATTCTACCAAACATGTAATACGCGGGAGAATGACCGCTGCGACATCATATACCGACTCCTAATATCATTCAATATTTACTACAGAATGTATTCTCATTAATTCAAATACTAACCTCCTTGGCAGAAACAGCAGGGTTACTATTTGAGCCACGGTCGGCTTACACCCAACAGAAAAGAAAACATGGTTCAAGCATTGATACAAAAGGTGCATAGCTCGTGAAACACAAAGCATCATCGGCCGGTAAAGAGGTGTAAGCGGAAATATGCAAACATGACTATTAGCAAAGAGATCTATTAGTGAAAAAGACAAAACTGATAATGATGAAAGAAGTATATCAAATCACAATTGTTGAATGAATAAGGAAGAAGAATACAACAGAGTAAGAAGATCACGGAAAAATGATTACTTCTTAGTTTAGTGAGACGATGGCTAGTGTGAAAATAAATTGGATGGCGGAGCAAAATAGCTTCATGAAGTTTTTGTTATAATGCCTAATTTGACATTAGTTCATCACGTTATGAACATTTGAATACATAATATAATTTGTACCTAAGTGTCATTATTTTGATACATTGAACATTGAGTTTTTTTAATAGATATATAAAGAATGAAATGTACTCAATAGAAGTTAAAAGGCTCTTGTATAGTTGGTGAATGTGGTTAAAACACCGAGGATTCGTTTGCACAATGTAAATCAAACCCCTTTGGTAAGGTGCCGAAGATTTCAAATGTGCACTTTGTTTGATACAATGAATAATAAATAAAAGTGTAACATTTAAACAAAATGCAAGTATCGTGAAGTTTTATGGATTTACATATGTTTTGGTTCAAATGAATAATGGTGAGAAACAATGTTCAAATTCAAGGCCAAGTTCTTTGCTGCATTGTCATATGTCCGACCGCCAAAGTAATTTATTGTTTGTCTGCATGATAAAATAAACCTAACTAGCTAGTGCTTTTGGACATTTCAGTCATTGTTTACCGAGTGAATCTTTAATCTGTGTATCCCGAGCTGGACATATACCCCATGACATACATGATTCATGTGGCTATCAGCTCTCAGTTATTTTTCATTCCAGATGTTGCATATTTACATAGTCAATAGAACTTTAAATTCAGTTTGTTGTGATGAATGATTTCAGGGTCTTTGTATGAGATAAAACCCTCGCCTTATAGGATAATCCCCATTGCCGATCACTTTGTCCCTAAAACAGGCGGCAACTAGTTAACTAATTCCATTGTTAACATTTATCCTGCAAATTATACATATGTACCATGACAAGGCAACGGCACTGTATGCCTCTTTTAACTGAATCTAAAGTTTCTTTACCGAGTAATGGCTGCAAAACATTCACTTAATAATGACGTTTTTTTTCACATACTCCACCAAACATATGATATGAGAGAGAGTGACCGCTGCGACATCATACACAAGACCCTAAAATTATTCATAATTTACTAGACAATGCATTCACATTGATATGCTGACCTCCTTAGCAAACCAGGAGGGTCATATTTGAGCGACAGGTGGCTTACACCTAGCAAACAAAAAACAACATGGTTCAAGTATTGATACAAAGGTGCATAGCTCGTGATACAGAAACATGCAAACATGATTATTAGCAAAGAGATCCATTCAAGGAAAAGACAAAACAGACAAATGTTCTTTGCTGCATTGTCATATGTCCAACCGTCAAAGTAATTTCTTGTTCGTCTGCATGATAAAATAAACTGAACTAGTGTTTTTGAACATTTTAGTCATGGCTTACCAGAATAAAGTGAATCTTGTATTTACTCGTATATCCCTAGGTGGATATATACCAATACATACATTATTATCATGGTTATCAGCTCTCAAATATTTTTCATTCCAGAAGCAAGTTGTATATTTACATAGTCGAGAACTTTAGTTTTAGTTTGGTGTGCTGAATAATTTCAGGGTCTTTACAAGAAATAAAACCCTCCCCTAAAGGATAATCCCCATTGTCGACTACTTGTCCCTAAAACAAGCTGCAACTAGTTAACGAATTCCAATGTCAATAATTATCCTGTGAATTATACATTTGTAGCATGGCAAAGCAACGTCATTATATGCATCTATTTAACTGAATCTAAAATTTCTATAGCTAGTAATGGTTGTGAAACATTCAATTAATATAACATGTTTTCTTTACATACATATTCTAGCAAACATGTAAAAATGCAGGAGAGTGACAGCTGCGACAACATACGTCAACCCCTAAAATTATGAGTAGTGATATAGAGCACACTACTTATACCATCATATACATCATAGTCTCGGGAACCCGCAACAGACATGCAACTTTTAATTTTCACGTATTCCCGATGTACTGTCTGCACTGTGCAGATTTTTTTCCATACCAGTGCTAGAAGTTGAAGAGTTGTTGGTTCAAAAAAATTTAAAGTTGGGGCTATAAAACCACCCTACCCCGGCCCTCTTCCTCTTTTTGACGTGACCCTCTCCACCCCCTGTGTTGTTCGCATGTCGACACCGCTGCGCCCCAAACTGCCGCCTCCGCCGCCGTGTCCCGTGGCGCCACCTGCTATTCCGCACGCCCGCCACCATTGCGCCCCAAGCCTCCGCCGCCGTCACGTGTCGCGCCCCCCGCCGTTCCGCCCACCCGCCGCCGCCGCTTGTCGTCCCATCCGTCGCTGCCCTCCGTCGTCCCCGCCCTGTCGCCGTCGCCGCTGAGCCCCAAGCCGTCACTGCCCGCCCCGCCGCTGCAGCTGCCACTGCCGCTGCCGCCGCCCGCTGTCGTCCCCGCCGTCGCGTCCCCCATCATGACACGTCCAGCCGTAGTCGTCGCAGCCGTCCGCCCACCCGACGTCGTCGCGCCTCCCACTGTTCCGCCCACCCATCGTGGCTGCGCCCCCCGCTGCCGCCACCGCGCCCTACCTCTAGCCATCGTTGTCCCAACCATCCTCATCACACCAGTGGTGCTGTTGCCGCCACTTTCGCACTGCCGACACATCGTCCGTGACCGGCTATCTCAGTCATTCGTTCGTGTTGTGATTTTTATTCATTTTGGTATTGTAATGTATAAGAATTAGACGTTTATTGAAGAAATTGTGATACTATGACATTTGTAATGAAGTTTTTATTTCGTGGTAAATGGAAAAGATCATTATTTTTGTATCATATGCAATACTATAGATTTATATATATACAATATTTATAAATGTCTATCGTGCTTCTTATTATATTTTTCTCATCACAAAAATATTCTGATCGTAAGTACTGTTTTAATTTTTATTTGGTGTTTTGGTATTGCAACAACGATTAATGCATAGTGTAATTATATTTGTAGCAAAATATGACAATGTCAACTACAAGTTGACTAGTTGAGGAAAATTGAAAAAAAAATTGAATTTAAATGCAAGTGGAGGGAAAACAAAAAAATAATTGGTTGTGGAAATGAGTGGTTGGATGGTGGGTGCTTGAATGAAGCCATGCAACATACAACTATGCAACTATGCAAGCATAATTGTAGAATTTTCATGCATACATGCATGTAACCATGCAACATGCAATAATACAACCATGAATGCATGCAACCATGCAACATACAACTATGCAACCATGCAACTATAATTGTAGAAGTTTCGCCTTGACGAATGTGTCACATTGTATTATATATTTTTTGGTATGTGAACTTTGTATATTTAGTAATGTATTGGATACATTTAAGTATTGTTTTCTAAACTAACTAAAAAATATGATTATCTATGCATCATATGCAATAGCATAATTTATAAAACTTGAATTTATTGAAATTAAAAGTATTATCGTTCTATTTGGTATTGTTTAAGATATTTTTTGGTATTGCAACGACTATTAATGCATATTGTAATTATATTTGCAGAAAAATATGACAATGTCAACTACAAGTTGAGGAAAATTGAAAAAAAAATTGAATTTAAATAGAAGTGGAGGAAAAACAAAAAAATAATTGGTTGTGGCAATGAGTGGTTCGATGGTGGGTGTTTGAATGAAATCATTAAACCATAATTGTATAATTTTTCATGCATGCATGCATGCAACCATGCCACATGTAACTATACAACTATGAATGCATGCAACCATGCAACATACAACCATGCAATCATAATTGTAGAAGTTTCACCTTGACGAATGTGTCGCATTGTGTTATATATTTTTTAGTATGTTAACTTTGTATATTTAGTACTGTATTGGATACATTTAAGTATTATTTTATGAATTAACTAAAAAATATGATTATCTATGCATCATATGCAATAGCATAATTTATAAAACTTGAATTTATTGAAATAAAAATTACTATCGCTCTTTGTGTCACACTGTGTGAGACAAATATGTAAAGGTGCTAATTATGGCTTTTTTGTATGATGTCATTGTATAATTCGTACTGAACTCTTTTATTTTAAGTTTAGTTCCTGAAACATTTTGGTACTACTTTGAATACGATTAATTATTTAGTATTGTCTTGAATATACTTATATATTGATTTAAATTGTGAAATGTTATAATGTGACCTCATATAAAATGATTTTTAACATGACAATGTTTTTTTGTTAATTATGTTTCTTAGATAAAATCAAATAATAATTTCACATATGTACAGTAAATAAAAAATTACATAAATATACGAAACAAACAATTTTATATTTTATTTTGCTAGTAGAATCGAAAATTTGACTGTACACACTTTGTTAGTTTCTATCTGGTATATTTGTTAATAATATTTGACACTGTGTAGAATATATTTAAATACTGATTCTGGACTTAGCCGTGAAACGTGTACAAAACGTATATAATCAGATCAATCATTTATTCCGCCAAAAAGTAGAGGGAGTTTGAAAATAATGATGATATGATTTAAATATTCAAATCTAGCTTGTGGTTGATTTATTGGAATGGTTGCTTTAATGCAGCGGTTGCATGCATACAATAATGACACATGCATTACTTAATTGGTCAAACTACAAATTTGTAATAATGTTGCGTGTCGCACAGTGCGGATAGTTGATGGGCGCATGTTCTCGAGGTGGGGGTGTGACCTTTGGTGGAAGAAGTGTGCTGGGAATAATTTCCCTAAAATTATTCATAATTTACTACACAATGCATTCACATTGATTCAAATGCTAACCTCCTTGGCAAAACGGGAGTATTATATTTGAGCGGCGGTTGCTTTAACCTAGCTGAAAGAAAAGAAGAGTTACGCTACCCACCGTTCGTCATAGACCCGGCAGCCCACCCGGTTTCTTGATATCATGCAAAAACCTGCAATCAGCCGTATTTAATTAATATGAATCTTCTGCGTACCTCGGAAGTCGAAAAGACGGCCAGGACTCCCAAACTTCTCATGCAAAGTCCATGCAACAGTATGTCTCTACATGTAAAGTCCATGCAAAGTCCATGCAAAGTGTATTAATTCGTTTTTTCTCTTGTAATTATTCTCTCCCATTCTAATCCACCCACATGCATTCCGTATTAGTACAGTACCTACGGAATCCAATAACAACATTGAATTGAATCTCTTTACGTACAGTACTTATAGAAAGGGGGTTGTAGAAATTGTGTACTGTGTGTATAATTATACAATATGCTGGAACACTCGACACATCTGAATTGAATCCCTTTAGGTACAGTACTTATACAGCTGCATAAAAAAGTGCGTTGTAGAAATTGTGTACTGTACTTAAATGAATGAATGGTCTGTAACTATGTTACATACATTACTTGGCCGATTGTATAAAAGAGGGGAGTTGTAGAAATTGTGTACTGTACGTATAATTATACAAGATGTGGAACACTCGACACATCTGAAATTGTATCTCTTTACGTACAGTACTTATACAGCTGCATAAAAGAGTGTGTTGTAGAAATTGTGTACTGTACGTATCGTTATGAAAATTACTAGAACACTAGACAATTCTGAATTGAATCCATTTATGGTTAAGTGAATGAATCCTGATTATGATACGTACAGTACTTATACAAATGCATAAAAAGAAATTTTTGAAACAAAAATAAATGAATGGTCTATAACTATTTTACGTACGGTACTTATACAATTGCCTAAAAAAGACAAATATGGAAATTGTGTACTGTACGTATAATTATACAAAATGCTGGAACACTAGACATATCTGATTTATAGTTAAAACTAATTGAATGAATTCCGACTATGATGTGTACAGTACTTATACGTTTGCATAATAGAGGGTAGTTGTATAAAATCTGCACTGTACGAATTGTTAGCATAAGTGGTGTCTGCATCTATATAGGTGATTTGAAATTAAATGGAGGGAATGATTAGAGGGAAATCGAAATATGGTAGATTTTTATTTGGTTACGAGATCATGCATCCTTTTTGCATGTAAAAGCATGCAAAATCGCTGCTGGAGATAATGTGCATGCAGCAGGAGGAGTTAGTGGACTGGCGCAGCAGTAGAGGAAAACGGAAGTTGAGATTTTCCGAGGACCGGGTATGTGGCCGGGTATAGGGTGTGCTATGCGTAGAATTTTTCGAAAAGAAACATGGTTCATGCATTGATACATAAGGTTCATCACATAGCTTGTGAAACACAAAGCTTCATCGGTAAAGAGAAGTACAAACAGAAACATGCAAACATTATTATTAGCAAACAAATATGTTCGTGGAAAAGACAAAACTGATAATAATGAAAACGTAAATAAAATCACGTACTCGTGTGTCCGACATATACATGATCATACAACTAAAAGAGTAAGCACCAATGGAAATACAACTCTTCCCGTTAAACTAAATCAAGGGTAGTCTTAGATCTTGGAACACTATACAACATTTCCAAATCATGTTTAGAATTAATTTTAAATTCATTTATTAGCGATTAATATATGTATATGTGGGTTCGAAAGATCACATAACGTCTTAAATCCATGGTGTGAGGTGCCCATATATATATATATATATATATATATATATATATATATATATATATATATATATATATATATATATATATGTATATATATATATGTCGAGTGATCCACTTGACTTTTTATTACATGATTATGTCATAAACTACATCTAGTGACTAGTTTCGAGCATTTGAATCTACATGAAATCATAAATAATTTTGAAGTAATGTTGGTATATATACATATATATTTTAGGGATGAAATCATATATATGAGTAACTTTCATTAACTATTATACGGTTGATTTACCCCTACTTGGCACATTTTTTCCTAACTAGATTACACATTGATACAACTTCTATTAATATTTTTGGAATTAGGGTTATCTTACGGGAAGCCATGATTTTCTTAAGATAATGGTGTGTGAACACCTAGTTTTCTCTTAGCTAAGTAATTGATGTTTACTTAGTTTATATTACACATTGATGTTTTCTAAGCATATATTATTCTTAATAAATATTTTATTTAATGGGTTTATAATTTTAAGATATATAAAACATATTTTTGTTGTTACTAGTTTGGATTTGGCAAGTTTAACCCTTAATTTGGGTTTAATTAGGGTATCGCGGTAATTGTGCTACATTAAATGAATGGAGGTTAAATGAAGTTTAAACTCAAGGTGTAATTGAATTTGGAGATAATAATCATAGTTTCACAACATCATTCTATACAATAAACTCTGCCTTGATGGATATTACATTACTGGGGGAAGATGGAAAAACCCTGATTGTACATATTAGCGCTATGGAGAAATTGTTATGAAATATGAAGCTAGAGTATGATGTGCATACTAGGACGTGTAGTGCTACATGGGAAGGAGTTTATCTGGAGAAACTCATACATGATTCTGATTAGTGGGGAGAAAGCAATCATGTTGGAGGATCTTTGAGTCCCAGAACATGGTCAATTGGATGAAAATGTTGCAAAACTGACACCAACAAAACTTCTTGATATCAAGGTCAGTAACCTATCAGTTTGGAGGGGAAATGGGGCACCAAGTTCCTAGAAGACTAATCCCATATGTCATTGTCAAGAAAATCCTAAAGCTGAAAGAACCAATCAAGTACCCTAAACTAGATGTGAGGACCAGGAAACACACCATAGATGGGGTTTACACGAATAGAGTGGCATACACCCTACTGTGAGCAACAAAGGAGCAACGAAGGGTTGGAGAATGGGATACAATATGGAGTATGAAGGTAGCTGCCAAGATGAAACTGTTCTTATGGCTAATGATTCACAATTTGTTGCTCACAAATCATACCAAAATGAATCAGAAGATGATAGAGAATTAACTATGATCTCGATGCAAGAATTACGATGAAACTATATTGCATGCCTTGCGGGATTGCGAACAAGTATAGGATGTTTGGTATGGATTCATAGACATTGTGGACATAGATAAATTCCAAAATGAAAGACATTTATCGAGTTGGATGCGGTGGAAGTTACACAGACATGACAACACTCTCTAATCGTTGCAATTGCAAGCTAGTTCGTGTGGAAATGTAGATACCAGTGGACCTGTGAGCATAAGTTTTTACTACTATGCATTAGGGAAATTACGTTAGAAAGATACTAAAGATGCATGAAGAAGCATGGTAAACCCCATTGGTAGTAGAGAAAAAAGAGCATCAATACCATTGGAAGACACCTCTGTAAGGACCCTGGCCTGCGTTTAGGGTTTACCCTGTTTGTTTTGCTTAACCTTAGTGGTTTGATGCTTGCTAATCACCCTAAGTGGTGATTAGGGTTTTGTTGAGCCTTGTTGAAGAGTTCGAGGGGCTACTTGCAAATAACCCAAGTTTAGGGTTTTGTGGGCAAGTTTGCCATCTTGTGAGATGTTTTCCCCTCTTTGCTTCCTCTAGGGTTGAGAGGAAGGCTTGGGCTTGTTGTTTGAGTCCTTTGGGCCTAAGTTGAGCTTGTTTGGGCCTTGAGGTTCCGTGTTTGGGCTTGCTTGAGCCTTGTGTTGCCCAGGGCAGGTGGTGTGTCACCCAGCAGAGCTGCTGCCTGTGTCACCCAAGATGCTTGGCTTGGTTGGTGGACACAAGGTGCACATCTTGGACAAGTGTCTCTTGGCTTGCTAGTGTGTTGGCTTGAACCTTAGGACAAGTGTCCCTTAGGTGGGCGACACATAGCATGGTTGTACCTTAATTTCTTCTCCCCTTCTTCCTATATAGGTAGCTCTTCTCCTTGCCTTAGTCTCCTTTGGTCCTTTGGTCTCCCCTCCACCCTTGGTGCACGATACCCCTCTCCATCTTGCTTGTGTTGGTCGATACACCCTCCTGGAGCAGCTTGGTGGATGATAGCTTTGGACCTGGAGTGCTTTAGAGCTTGGAGCTTAAGACGGGTTGCATAGCTTCTAACCCTAACTCCTTTACCTCTTGCTTGATCTTATGCATGTTAGTGGACTAGCTTAGCTCCTTGCTTTTGTACTTTGCTAAGTGTACCTTAGTGGCCGATATCCCCCTTAGGGTTGTAGGGTCCCTTTGTGTACCTTGCTTTCTAGGGTTTGGGGCTTCCTTGAGTTGGAGGTTGAAGGTGACCTAGGGTTGGGCGATACCCCCCCCCCCTTCCTTGTGAGTGTGTTGGGTGACACACTTGCCCTTAAGTTGAACGATATGATGCTTTAGGGTTGGAGTTCCTTGAGTTGGAGGTCGATAGGTTGACCTAGCTTGAGTGTTGGCCGACATGGTGACTATGTTGGGCGACATGGTGCTCTCTCTGGTGGCCGACATGGCACCTTGATGGGCGATGGAGTGAGCTAGGGTCTGGTTGGCCGATATGATGGGAGACATAGTTATGTCCCTTGCACTTTGGTTAATGCTCTTGGTGTTGGGCAACACCCTTACCCTCATGCTGCACGACATAGTAGGGTTCTTTGTTGGACGATAGGTTGATGTGCCTCATGGCCGATAGGGTTAGTACCTTGGTGGACGATACCTCTCCCTTGTGTTGGCCGATATCCATGTAGGTCGATAGGGTTAGTAGCATGTTGGACGATACCCTTGCCCATGATGGGCGATAGAGTGAGCTTAGTGTGTTGGCCGATAAGCTTGGTGGGCGTCATGCCTTGTGCCCATGTTGGCCGATATGGTTGATGGCATGTTAGACGATAGGCTTTGTGCCCTAATGGCCGATAGGGTTAGTACCATGGTGGTCGATACCATGTTGGGCGACATGCCTTGGGCCATGATGGCCGATAGGGTTAGTGTGGTGGCTGATACCCATGTTGGATGATAGGCTATAGATGAGGGTGGTGAGGCTATAGTGAGGGTATGAGTTTCTTTGGTGACGGTCCCTCATGTGATAGAAGTGGATGCTTATACATTAACCAATAAACAATGGTAGTGTTTGTGATATCATCAATATATATATATATATGATACCTTGCAAATAAATAGGATGCTAATGATAGTAACAATGATGTTAGCCCTAATGAATTAGGTGCATGATGTGACCTTTATGCTTAAATTAGTAATGATTGTGAGAATGATGATAGTTACACTAGTAGTTTGTTTTATTATAATAATGATTGTCATAAAGATGCTAAGTGATAGTTATATTAAAGGTTGCTTCATGATAAAGATGACAATAGTTGATGGCATAATAATGACCTTGTTAATACTAGTGTTGGTTCGGTAAACTCAACATGATTTCTATATACTTGGATTGCTTGTATAATCCTGAGATTGAGGGTAAGCATCAATATGGTTTGAATAATGATGTACTTGATACCCTTGATTACCAAATAACTGTCATATTGATAAGTAGATTATCTTGAATGATATTTTATGATAGTGCGCATCTCCCTTATGTTGAATCTTCAATTATAGTACACCCTAACCTTGAAGGTGATGTTTTATCCATAAGAAGGCTATGAAATTTATGAGTTTCATTACTTGATAATTATCCTATGAGGCTGTATGTAGGATATGATGGTCCCATGATGATGATGTGAGCCTTGAGAGGCAGTAACAATACATGATGAGGGGTTGAGACCCTGTGGTATGTGATGATCCTCGAGATGGATCTGGATGGTTGGCAAGAGGCCAAGTGATAACATGTGATGTTGGATCCTTAAGATGGATCAGGTTGATATGAATAGATCATAAGATAATGTTCTTTACTTTCTGTTATACCTTGCATGTCATACAACTTGGTTGAATCTTGCAATCCATCTAAAAGATACTAATTAAGCACAGTGAAATACATCATGTAGTTTGCCCTGGCCATAGATCCATCATCGTCAGGACTTGGTGATGGTGAAACAGGTTTTCCTGCGGGTTAACCTGGAAGCGCATATTGTTGAATATGTGTAGGTTGCTCCTAGCCTGAAAATGAGGAGGTAAGAGTGTAACTTCGGTTGCAGACTCAGATATGTGTGTAAAGCATGGTGAACAGGCCCATGGCTCAGGATATGTGATGTATGGAGCATGAATGCATTCATGGCTCAGAGCATGGTGATCAGGCCCGTGGCTCAGTTTTACTAGCGCCGAGACCTGTACCAAGGCGGGCTAGAGAATGGATAGCCTATGGAGCTAACCCTGTGGCTTAGACCACTTCAGCATGTGACTGCGGTCCTGCTGGTGTTGTACTCATGTACTGACCATGAGGTGGGAGGTCGTGGAGTCCGGCTCTTCCATTGACCTTGTATGGCACCGTCTTGGGTTTCGTAACCGAAGGTTGGATTTGAACGGTACGGTTCAAATCCTCAGGGCATAATAAAATGTAATACAGCCGTTTAGTATTTACTAGTCATATCAAATACGAAACATTGGTTGAGGCCTTGTTTGTGTAATATCTCTGTTATACCTTGTAGGTTATGTGGTAATCTACCTTATCTTGATAATCATGTTATATGGCATTATATTCTATTCTAATAATCCCGCTACATAGTGATATATCTTATCTTGTTTATCATGTTCCTTTGAAAGACATCTGGTTATATGCTTTAGTATAGCTGGTATGCTTGCCGGTAAGAATGATCTTGCTTTTATATAACTGCTTCTGATATATCTACTCATGTTATAATTGTTGTTATAGTTTCTCTTGCTGAGGTCCTATGGTTGCGGTGGGGAGCTATGTTTCCCGCTGGGACAATTGTTCAATTGTCTCACCCGCTGGTTTACACCCTTTTTAGGTGGTCGAGGTAGACGTGGTCGTGGTTGTGGTGTTGCGGACGAGCAGCTTGAGGAGCAGTAGAAGGCAAGCGTTGGACATGCTGCTGTTTTGGATGTTTTATAGTAGAGTCTAGAGTCATCCCTGTACTCTCAGGTCCTTGGTAGTGTTTTGATGATGTTTCACGAAGATCGTTCTATGATATCTATATATCCTGCTGTTGGCCGGATGTGGGCCTTTATGTATATATGAACAGGTGGTGAACTCATGCGATGGATGGACAGCTGTTCCTGAGCTGTGGACACGTGTCAGATCTTGTGTATGTACATATTTATATGACATGTTTCTGTGCAGGATGAGGACTGGAAAGTAATAGTTTCACAGTTTATCAGTTTTCCGCAATCGGTTTTAATTAACCCGTGTTTTTGATAATCTGTGGTTATGGTGTTTTCCGCACGTTTTCGCGTAACACCTCGTTATCTGTGTGATAATGGGATGTGTTGCCACAAGTTTTGGTATCAGAGCCTTAGGTTCACTAAGTCTACAGGGATCTAGGACTAGGTTGAGTATGTTCTTATGAGTTTCCCAGGTTATCTTACAAAAATCTTCTGCCCTCAGTAGAAGAAAAGCCAAGATGTCTGGAAACCATGAAGAACATGCTCCTGAGCATAGTGATGCTGCATCGGTTGATGGAGCAAATGGACGGGCACATGAAGATCGGGTGCCTGAGGTCCCCCAAACAGACCCAGCCATACTTGAACACCCTGCCTACCAACAGCTTATGGGGCAGTTAATGGCTACGATGAATCTCATGGTTGAGCGATTACCAGTGCCTCCTCCGCGAGCACAGGTTCCCCATGGAGAAGCATCGGGTAATGGGAAGACCTTTGAGCGGCTTCGCCGAGTCAGAGCTTCGGATTATGCTGGAACGGCTGATCCAACGGATGCAGATCTGTGGCTGACGAGTCTTGAAAAGGCTTTCCGGATCCTCGACATCCCCGAAGCAGACAAAGTAAAGCATGCTGTCTACCTTTTGAAGGGTAGTGCTGGTCACTGGTGGACCATCGAGGAAGAGAAGCGGCCTGGTGAGGTGATCTGTTGGGAAGTGTTTCGGTGCGAGTTCATCACCAGATACTTTCCGAAGACGTACCTGGATGAGAAGATCAGTCAGTTTGAGAAGTTGCGGCAAGGAACGACGAACATCACCGAGTATGAAGCTAAGTTTATGGATCTGTTGAGGTTCTGTCCTCACATGGCGGCGACAGATGATGAACGGATCAGACGTTTCGAGAAGGTTTTGAATGCTGAGTTGACAACCCCTGTGTCTGCGCTGGAAAACCGAGAGCGGTTTGCTACGTTTGTGGAATCAGTTCGACGGATCGAGAGGACAGTGAGGGAGAAAAGAGAGTCGGTATCTCTTAAAAGACCTGCTTAGTTTCAAGGCTGAAGGTTTGGTGGCTTCAAGAAACCCAGGTTTTCAGCACCGTCAGTGATGAGAAGTGCTGGTGTACCATCTCAGTGGTCTCCGAGTAAGGGAAAAGGTTATGTTTCTTCACCATCTAAGGCGCACAGTTCAGCTTCGGTGGCAGTGACAGGGCCATCTAGGCCACGAGCTGACAATAGAGCATGTCATCTCTGTGAACAAGTCGGGCATTGGAAGTTCAATTGCCCGAATAGAGATGTTGAAGTGACACAGCAACCGAGGCAGAGTTTCCAGAAGTTTGAGAGACCACAGCCCAGTGGTAGCAGAGGTCGAGGACGCGGTCAAGCGTCTCAAGATGGATCGTCTGCTCAAGGGAGCAGAGGTCATGGACAGCAAGCTACGGCTCGATTCTATGCCATGAATCAGCCGGAGGCGATAGTCAACCCGCGAGTGGTGACAGGTCAGATGGAGTTATTTCATTTTGATATGTCTTCTTCTTGCTTTATATCTGTTCTGGTTGACCCGGGTGCTACACACTCTTTTATCGCCTATAGTATGCTTGAAAACTGTCATCTACCTGTTAGTTGTAAGAAGGATAGCTTGTTGCTAGAAACCCCTCTTGATGGTTCCTCTTTGCTTCGAGAAGAGTGTCCATCTTGTGTTTTGTCTTTTTCGGGACACATCATTCAGGTGGATCTCATACCGCTTGATATGCATGGTTTCGATGTTATCCTTGGGATGGATACCTTAGAGAAGTATAAGGTTGTCTTGGACTGTGGTTCCAAGCAGGCGGTGTTTGATGTTGCTGGAGAGAAGTGGATCTTCCAGGGAGATAGGAAGATTCTTCTGACGTGTCTGGTGTCAGCTATGGTGGAAGATAGGTTGTTGCGACAAGGATGTGAGGTGTTCTTAGCTCACGTTGTGGATACCGTTGTGGATACCAAGGCGAAAGGCCTTAACCTTGAAGAAGTGTCAGTGGTCCGAGAGTTTGCATATGTGTTTCCTGAGGAGTTTCCTGGTGTTCCTCCACCCCGAGAGATCGATTTTGAGATCAATCTGGTTCCGGGAATGCAGCCGATTGCACAGACACCTTATAGGATGGCTCCAGCAGAGATGGTAGAGTTGAAGAAGCAGTTACAAGAGTTGTTGGAGAAAGGTTTCATCAGACCGAGCACGTCACCTTGGGGTGCTCCCGTGTTGTTCGTTAAGAAGAAGGATGGTTCGATGCAGTTCTGTATAGACTACCGACAGTTGAACAAGGTCACGATCAAGAATAAGTACCCGTTGCCGAGGATAGATGACCTGTTCGATCAGTTGCGTGGTGCTACAGTGTTTTCGAAGATCGATCTACGGTCTGGATATCATCAGTTGAGGATAAAGGCGGATGACATACCAAAGTCAGCCTTTAGGACGAGGTATGGTCATTTTGAGTTTGTGGTTATGCCGTTTGGATTAACCAATGCACCTGCTGCTTTCATGGACCTGATGAACAGAGTGTTTCGTCCGTTCTTAGATCAATTTGTTGTAGTTTTTATAGATGACATCTTGATCTATAGTCGGAATCGGCTAGAGCATGAGCAACATCTTCATCAAGCGTTGACTCTCCTTCGTCAACATCAGTTGTATGCTAAGTTTAGTAAGTGTGAGTTCTGGTTGGATGAAGTGACTTTCTTAGGTCATGTGATATCTGCTGAAGGAGTCAAAGTAGATCTGAAGAAAGTGGAATCTGTTGCGGATTGGGAACAGCCGAAGACGCCGACAGAAGTTCGTAGTTTCCTTGGTCTAGCAGGATACTACCGGAGGTTTATCAAGGACTTCAGTTTGATAGCTCTACCGATGACGAAGTTGACCAGGAAGGATGTACCTTTTGTTTGGAATGATCGATGTCAGCAAGATTTCCAAAGTTTGAAGGAAAAGCTAACCAGTGCTCCAGTGTTGATCTTGCCAGAATCTGGAAAAGGCTATGTTGTTTTCTGTGATGCGTCCAAGAAAGGTTTGGGTTGTGTGCTGATGCAGGAAGATCATGTGGTTTCTTTTGCTTCGCGACAGCTTAAGAAACACGAGGAGAACTATCTGACCCATGACTTGGAGCTGGCAGCAGTGGTTCATGCGTTAAAGATTTGGAGACACTATCTTTATGGGGAAGTGTGTCAGATCTTTACAGATCACAAGAATCTGAAGTACATCTTCTCACAGCAAGAGTTGAACATGCGACAGCGTCGGTGGATGGAGTTGATCAATGATTATGATTGCACTATCGAGTATCATCCTGGTAAGGCGAATGTGGTAGCAGACACGCTTAGCAGAAAGTCTTCTACTCCCAAGAAGGCACAAATGAGTTCTTTGGTATGCCATAGGCAGGACATGTTAGTCTCCTTACGGCAGATGAACGTACAGATGGAGGTTTCCTCGTTAGCTGGACTTTTAGCACAGATGCAAATCAAGCCCACGTTGAGACAGCAGATCAAGGATGCACAGCAAACGGATGATACAGTACAGCTAATCAGATCAGAGTTTGGCAGCAAAAAGCGTGATGGGTTCCATGAGTCCGAGGATGGAGTGGTTTGCTATCATAATAGGATGGTGGTTCCATATGTTGATGATCTGAGGAAGTTGGTGCTCGAGGAAGCACACACGTCGATATATGCTATGCACCCAAGCATCACCAAAATGTATCATAGTCTGAAGGACTTGTACTGGTGGCCCGGCTTGAAGAAAGATGTAGCTGAGTTTGTGGCAAGGTGTGCGGTGTGTCAGCAAGTCAAGGCTGAGCATCAAAAGCTGGCAGGTACGTTGCAACCTTTGCCTATACCACAGTGGAAATGGGATCATATAACCATGGATTTCATAGTTGGTCTACCCAGGACAACTAAGAATCATGATTCCATTTGGGTGATAGTGGACAGATTGACGAAGTCTGCCCATTTCATACCTGTGAAGACCACATATACAGCTGAAAAGCTCGCTCGAGTATATGTGGATGAGATAGTTCGTTTGCATGGTGTGCCAGCAATGATAGTTTCTGATAGAGGTCCTCAGTTTACAAGTCGTTTTTGGGAACAGTTGCACAGGGCGATGGGAATGCAGTTGAAGTTCAGTACCGCTTTTCACCCGCAGACAGATGGACAGTCTGAGAGGACTATTCAGACTTTGGAGGATCTTCTTCGTGCTTGTGTTTTGTAGTTCCTAGGCAGTTGGGACGTACATCTCAGTTTGATAGAGTTTGCCTACAACAATAGCTATCAGCGGAGCATTGACATGGCTCCCTATGAGGCTTTGTATGGGAGGAAGTGCAGATCTCCTTTGTGTTGGTATGAATCAGGTGAATATCAGCTTTTGGGCCCTGAGTTAGTTCAACAAACGACAGAAAAGATCAAGGTGATACAACAACAGTTGAAAGTGGCACAAGATAGGCAGAAGTCTTATGCAGACAATCGCCGACGACCTTTGGAGTTCCAGGTGGGAGACAAGGTGTACCTTAAAGTCTCTCCGTGGAAAGGTGTGCTGAGGTTTGGACGGAAAGGTAAGATAGCTCCCAGATATATGGGGCCTTACTCAGTCATAGCATGTGTTGGCAAGGTGGCTTATGAGTTAGAATTGCCTCCAGAGTTGCACAGGTAACATCCAGTGTTCCATGTCAGTATGCTGAACAAAAAGTCATCCGGATACAGGAAAAGTGATACAACCAGTTGAAGTTGAGCTTGACAAAGATGTGACTTATGAAGAGGGTCCTATGATGATCCTTGACAAAAGAGTCAAGAAGGTGAAGAGGAAGGACCTGGTTCTTGTGAAGGTTCTTTGGCATCACCGTGGCATTGAGGAAGCCACGTGGGAGCTTGAGGAAGAGATGAGGAGGAAGTATCCCTCGCTTTTCTCTTCGGATTTCGGGGACGAAATCCTTTTGTAGAGGTTTATGGCTGTAAGGACCCTGACCTGTGTTTAGGGTTTACCCTGTTTGTTTTGCTTAACCTTAGTGGTTTGATGCTTTCTAATCACCCTAAGTGGTTATTAGGGTTTTGTTGAGCCTTGTTGAAGAGTTAGAGGGGCTACTTGCAAATAACCCAAGTTTAGGGTTTTGTGGGCAAGTTTGCCATCTTGTGAGATGTTTTCCCCTCTTTGCTTCCTCTAGGGTTGAGAGGAAGGCTTGGGCTTGTTGTTTGAGTCCTTTGGGCCTAAGTTGAGCTTGTTTGGGCCTTGAGGTTCCTTGTTTGGGCTTGCTTGAGCCTTGTGTCGCCCAGGGCAGGTGGTGTGTCGCCCAGCAGGCTGGTGTGTCGCCCAGCAGAGCTGCTGCCTGTGTCGCAAAAGATGCTTGGCTTGGTTGGTGGACACAAGGTGCACATCTTGGACAAGTGTCTCTTGGCTTGCTAGTGTGTTGGCTTGAACCTTAGGACAAGTGTCCCTTAGGTGGGCGACACATAGCATGGTTGTACCTTGGTTTCTTCTCCCCTTCTTCCTATATAGGTAGCTCTTCTCCTTGCCTTAGTCTCCTCTGGTCCTTTGGTCTCCCCTCCACCCTTGGTGCACGATACCCCTCTCCATCTTGCTTGTGTTGGTCGATACACCCTCCTGGAGCAGCTTGGTGGACGATAGCTTTGGACCTGGAGTGCTTTAGAGCTTGGAGCTTAAGGCGGGTTGCATAGCTTCTAACCCTAACTCCTTTACCGCTTGCTTGATCTTATGCATGTTAGTGGACTAGCTTAGCTCCTTGCTTTTGTACTTTGCTAAGTGTACCTTAGTGGACGATATCCCCCTTAGGGTTGTAGGGTCCCTTTGTGTACCTTGCTTTCTAGGGTTTGGGGCTTCCTTGAGTTGGAGGTTGAAGGTGACCTAGGGTTGGGCGATACCCCCCCCCTTCCTTGTGAGTGTGTTGGGCGACACACTTGCCCTTAAGTTGAACGATATGATGCTTTAGGGTTGGAGTTCCTTGAGTTAGAGGTCGATAGGTTGACCTAGCTTGAGTGTTGGCCGACATGGTGACTATGTTGGGCGACATGGTGCTCTCTCTTGTGGCCGACATGGCACCTTGATGGGCGATGGAGTGAGCTAGGGTCTGGTTGGCCGATATGATGGGAGACATAGTGATGTCCCTTGCACTTTGGTTAATGCTCTTGGTGTTGGGCAACACCCTTGCCCTCATGCTGCACGACATAGTAGGGTTCTTTGTTGGACGATAGGCTGATGTGCGTCATGGCCGATAGGGTTAGTACCTTGGTGGACGATACCTCTCCCTTGTGTTGGCCGATATCCATGTAGGCCGATAGGGTTAGTAGCATGTTGGACGATACCCTTGCCCATGATGGGCGATAGAGTGAGCTTAGTGTGTTGGCCGATAAGCTTGATGGGCGTCATGCCTTGTGCCCATGTTGGCCGATATGGTTGATGGCATGTTAGACGATAGGCTTTGTGCCCTAATGGCCGATAGGGTTAGTACCATGGTGGTCGATACCATGTTGGGTGACATACCTTGGGCCATGATGGCCGATAGGGTTAGTGTGGTGGTCGATACCCATGTTGGATGATAGGCTATAGATGAGGGTGGTGAGGCTATAGTGAGGGTATGGGTTTCTTTGGTGACGGTCCCTCATGTGATAGAAGTCGATGCTTATACATTAACCAATAAACAATGGTAGCATTTGTGATATCATCAATATATATATATGATACCTTGCAAATAAATAGGATGCTAATGATAGTAACAATGATGTTAGCCCTAATGAATTAGGTGCATGATGTGACCTTTATGCTTAAATTAGTAATGATTGTGAGAATGATGATAGTTACACTAGTAGTTTGTTTTATTATAATAATGATTGTCATAAAGATGCTAAGTGATAGTTATATTAAAGGTTGCTTCATGATAAAGATGACAATAGTTGATGGCATAATAATGACCTTGTTAATACTAGTGTTGGTTCGGTAAACTCAACATGATTTCTATATACTTGGATTGCTTGTATAATCCTGAGATTGAGGGTAAGCATCAGTATGGTTTGAATAATGATGTACTTGATACCCTTGATTACCAAATAACTGTCATATTGATAAGTAGATTATCTTGAATGATATTTCATGATAGTGAGCATCTCCCTTATGTTGAATCTTCAATTATAGTACACCCTAACCTTGCAGGTGATGTTTTAGCCATAAGAAGGCTATGAAATTTATGAGTATCATTACTTGATAATTATCCTATGAGGCTGTATGTAGGATATGATGGTCCCATGATGATGATGTGAGCCTTGAGAGGCAGTAACAATACATGATGAGGGGTTGAGACCCTGTGGTATGTGATGATCCTCGAGATGGATCTGGATGGTTGGAAAGAGGCCAAGTGATAACATGTGATGTTGGATCCTTAAGATGGATCAGGTTGATATGAATAGATCATAAGATAATGTTCTTTACTTTCTATTATACCTTGCATGTCATACAACTTGGTTGAATCTTGCAATCCATCTAAAAGATACTAATTAAGCACAGTGAAATACATCATGTAGTTTGCCCTGGCCATAGATCCATCATCGTCAGGACTTGGTGATGGTGAAACAGGTTTTCCTGCGGGTTAACCTGGAAGCGCATATTGTTGAATATGTGTAGGTTGCTCCTAGCCTGAAAATGAGGAGGTAAGAGTGTAACTTCGGTTGCAAACTCAGATATGTGTGTAAAGCATGGTGAACAGGCCCATGGCTCAGGATATGTGATGTATGGAGCATGAATGCGTTCATGGCTCAGAGCACGGTGATCAGGCCCGTGGCTCAGTTTTACTAGCGCCGAGACCTGTACCAAGGCGGGCTAGAGAATGGATAGCCTATGGAGCTAACCCTGTGGCTTAGACCACTTCAGCATGTGACTGCGGTCCTGTTGGTGTTGTACTCATGTACTGACCATGAGGTGGGAGGTCGTGGAGTCCGGCTCTTCCATTGACCTTGTATGGCACCGTCTTGGGTTTCGTAACCGAAGGTTGGATTTGAACGGTACGGTTCAAATCCTCAGGGCATAATAAAATGTAATACATTCGTTTAGTATTTACTAGTCATATCAAATACGAAACATTGGTTGAGGCCTTGTTTGTGTAATATCTCTGTTATACCTTGTAGGTTATGTGGTAATCTACCTTATCTTGATAATCATGTTATATGGCATTATATTCTATTCTAATAATCCCGCTACATAGTGATATATCTTATCTTGTTTATCATGTTCCTTTGAAAGACATCTGGTTATATGCTTTAGTATAGCTGGTATGCTTGCCGGTAAGAATGATCTTGCTTTTATATAACTGCTTCTGATATATCTGCTCATGTTATAATTGCTGTTATAGTTTCTCTTGCTGAGGTCCTATGGTTGCGGTGGGGAGCTATGTTTCCCGCTGGGACAATTGTTCAATTGTCTCACCCCGCTGGTTTACACCCTTTTTAGGTGGTCGAGGTAGACGTGGTCGTGGTTGTGGTGTTGCGGACGAGCAGCTTGAGGAGCAGTAGAAGGAAAGCGTTGGACATGCTGCTGTTTTGGATGCTTTGTAGTAGAGTCTAGAGTCATCCCTGTACTCTCAGGTCCTTGGCAGTGTTTTGATGATGTTTCACGAAGATCGTTCTATGATATCTGTATATCCTGCTGTTGGCCGGATGTGGGCCTTTATGTATATATGAACAGGTGGTGAACTCATGCGATGGATGGACAGCTGTTCCTGAGCTGTGGACACATGTCAGATCTTGTGTATGTACATATTTATATGACATGTTTCTGTGCAGGATGAGGACTGGAAAGTAATAGTTTCACAGTTTATCAGTTTTCCGCAATCGGTTTTAATTAACCCGTGTTTTTGATAATCTGTGGTTATGGTGTTTTCCGCACATTTTCACGTAACACCTCGTTATCTGTGTGATAATGGGATGTGTTGCCAGATCCTGATGGTACAATAAAAATTAGTACAAATGTGGCTTGGAAAAGGAAGCTAGGAGATATAGTTGCAATCTCTAGAAACTGTAGTGGAGAATGGAACGAGGGTATTGGGATAAACATTAGGGCCGATGGAGATGTGGAGGTGGAATTACATGCCATTAATAAATAACTAGACACCACATCTGGATGTGAGTTTGAATGAATCATCCTTGCAATAGACAAACTGGTCTTCATACAGATGATTCAAGAAGACTATAGTTTTATTTTTATATATGATAATTGGATTGATGAAATCCAAAGTAAGATGTAGCAGAAATTGAAGATAGTGTTTGAAGGCTGGGAGACAAACAAGATTGTTGATAGGATTGCCGAGGAGCATCTAAAAACCACAATTGGGCCTTATGGTTACAGAAGACCACTGTAGTAGGTTAAAGACCTACTAGTTAAGGAGATATGCAATAGTAGTAGTAATACCATATATAGTAACTTGTACTCAATGTTTTGTAGTGTGCTTATGAATATGCTTGCACAAGGAGGGAGAGATGAGCCGATAGCCTCTTGGCTTCTTAAAAATAGGCAATGGATACAAAATTTTGTTTTTTATTCCCTAAATAAATTATAGCATCAACAACGATGCATAAGAAAGAGGGTTCCATATATACTGTGTCCTGGAACAAGTCCAATGACTATCCTTGCATTAGAAGTGCTTCCTTATTGAGAAGAATAGGGATGATGGTTGGCGATGTCTTCCTAGTACAACAGTGAAGCTTCAACACCTCTATGTGGTCCACTCGGACCACCAGGAACTCCACTTCATGGTTCTTGAGCCAACAGGAAGGAGTAGACCCTTTGTTCCTTGATGTGTTAGCATCAAATTCCTTTTGCCTTTCTATCTTATCCTTCCATGAGTAAGATTCTAGTATCTCATGTTACTGCAACATGAATGAGTAGTGTGTTGAGAGAAATGATCATCCCCCTTTATATAGGAGAGGTAGGACTAGGGTTTCTTTGATGGACAAAGGCTGCACAAAACAAATGGATTGACTAGAATATCCAATCGATCAAATGGTTTGTTGGTTGTTCACAACTAGTCCATTTACAGGACTGTCCGTTTAGTTAATTGGTTTGAGGTGAGTGACGCAATAACACTTGCTTTTAAAACAATGATTAATGGGCTTAACCATGACTATCATTAATTATTTGACCCAGTCCAACTTGTCAATTCAAATCAGTCGGTCGAGTGGACTCACTAGTATCCCGACTGACCATTCTAGTCGTCCATTGGGTGACACTTTCCACTAGGTTGATTGAACTCTTCAGTCAGTTGACTGGTAGGTCCTATCATCTACAGATGATATTGCCCAGTGGGTTGACTGAACTCTCTATTCAGTCGACTAGATTCCCAGTCGGTTGACTGAATTGCCAATATTGTTTAGTTTGACTAGCTAAAAACTTCAGTAACCAAATTAAATCATGTCCATGATTAAAATCCTTTTTCTTGTACATCCTAAGTTTGTGGCCCTATCGGCCCCATATTACATTGGCAAATATGTCTATAATCTTATTGTCACATCACAGGAAATGAGCGATATCTAGAAACAAATGAATGCCACCCAAGTAAGTGGATAAATTGAAGGAGAACTTCAACCTCAACTTGAGATTAGTGTTACAATGATTGTAGGTCCTTTATCATAGGTATACAAATTGAATATGAGGCATAAAATCATCATCCTCTTAATATTTAATATTCATTTCTTGAACAAGAGTGACTATTGAAATACATATCAGCTCAATATCACATATAGATTGACATGAGCATGACCATGCATTTCTCAGTCTCATTTATCAAGTGTCTAGGATATCACTCCAATAAGAAGGAAAAATTTCATATACATCACTCACAACAATCCCCGTGCAATGTACCCAAGCAATGTATGTATAGCAACCCTTATTCAAGGTCATATTTAATAGTGTTAAAGTGCATTAAAAGCGATGTGATTGTCATAGTGACTTCAAGTCTACGAACCTCAATCACCACTGTCAGATTGAGACATTATTTCGAATACCATTAAATGGTTTCCACGTATCATTCTCAACGTGGGTCTGTCCTAATGATTGTTCTCTAATAAGTACCTACGTGTATGACTTGAGATCAAATATCATGACTAATGAGATTTACTCTTCAGTCAACACACATTCTATAGTCTTAGTTACTATTATTGTATTTATAGTTTCCACAATGATATATGACTAGGTACATGACAATAATATATCTACTCTAATTATACATATGATCTCATACTCAGGTCCTCAAACCAAACCATATGTCATTGAGTAATATTATTCTTTACAAATCTATTATGTGATATTTGTTGACTTAAGAGTTATACATTGTCCATATTTTGATAATGACTTAACCATTCCATTCCTATGCATATAATGTGTTCATTTGAGATTGATTTCAGGCATCAGTACATGACAAAGATCAAATTCATCAAGCCCTAGCTTGTCAAAGTTCAAGTCAACAACAATGCAAATGTGCATTTTGGGAAAACACTCCAAATCACCTTAGAACTTTTTTTTAATCATTTGTATTGATGATATGACTTGTAACTAAGATGAGAAAAATCAAGCACACTTAATTCCATCATTTGGTCACTCAAAAACCATTTTAGAAATTTCATCACAACAACTTCATCGGTCGAGAATGAAACTCAACCGATCCTTCATGGATTTTGGGAATGATTTGGATTGGTCAAGTTGCACACTCATAGAACTCGACTGAACAAATTTCTATCCAAAGTTGATTTTGGTGCATCATAGGAGCTACCCCATGACAAACTTGACTGATCATTTTAAAATTGGCTTTGTATGATAGTGTATCGGTCGAGTTACCTTTATTGAAACTCAACCAAATACACTATATAGAAAATGTAGAAAAAAGTGATTCCAACTGTTGGGGAGTTGTTAGAATTGAAAATATGTCTATTGTAAGTTGTAAAATGATTAGTTTTCATTCTTAAGTGATCCTACACTCAAAAGAACACCCCAAACTACAAAAAGGACCTCTTAGAGTTCATTCCAAGGTTGCTCATTCATGCTATCCTTGGTTCTTTCTATAGTTAAGTGTGTTGAACCCCTTTGAGTCCCTTTTTCTGTCTCATTTAAAAAGTATTTCATGATTATGAGTGAGTTAGGCATGTTAAAAGAGGCTCTCTACTTCCCAATCCCCTTTCTTCAAGAAGAAAAGATTGAAGTGATCTTCTTCGAGTGAATGCGGAGTTATTTGTCTTCTTAAAGGATGAAGAAGGTGTGAAGATCTTCTCCAAGTGAAGGAGAAGGACAAGGCAGAAGATCCAAGTAGATTGGTGGGTAAATCCTCAAGGCCAAAGATTTGTTGCATGAAGGGGAGGACCTTAGTGAAGGCATCCAACTGATTGAAATAGTGGGTAAGACATGTTGTGAGGTAGAAGACCATCTCTTGGATAGGTAAGACCATGTTTGTAAGGTTGTTGGCTCCCTTGTCCTAAAAGGGAAGCTAGGTATCCTTATCTCAGAAAAGGATGGTCAATTGTTGTAACTCTTATAAGATTAATATAAGAGGAGACACCTTAGAAATTCTAGAGCTTGACCTCTCTAGGTAGTGGACTAACGGTCTTCTAGTTTGGAGATTGGAACCACTCTAAACACCTTGTCAATGTGTATATTTTGAAACCTCTCATCTTTGCTATGCTTGTTTAGATAAGACTCAAAATTTACTTATAGCATTTGGTTTTATTTGATATAATGTAAAGGTCTAACTTTTCTTGTGCAAGTTTTAAAGGTCTATTCACCCCCCTCTAGAGCCCTTAGATCAACAAGTGGTATCAGAGCCACAATATTCTCTAACACATCTCCCACGAGAGCAGATCTCATCCTGGGACACAACCCATGAGATTTGGAATAGGTTGTACATCACTTATGAAGGAACACATGACGTATATTTTACTACACGCTAAAAACGCAAGTATACGCGTGTAGTAGTACAGGCCTTTGTGAGGCCCGAGTCGAACACAGGGATACTCAGAATTGTTGGAGACTCCTACTAACTATTCGCGATCAGCTAAGCTGAATAACAAATTGGGGTTTGTTGTCAAAATTAAAAGAAAATAAAAATATAAAGCAAAGCAAACGATCGATTAAATGTTAATTTAATCAATTCAAAAGGGTATCTTTAGGATTGCGGTTTCACCGCGGGTTTTCATTGTATTATATTTTATATAATGCTTCAATCTTCTCTCTCTATCTGGGTAGTGGCCTGAAAACAGAATTGCCCACTGTCGTGGCGCAATTCACTACTTAGGTTTAGGTCGGTTCCACCGTCGTAGTAACCTATCCCCTAAACTAAGTACATTATGAACGATCTCTCAGTATCCACCATTAATTTTACACCACCTTGGTCAAGGGATTTATCGATTAATGTAGGTTTTGCCTCTTTTCAGCCGTTAATCCTTCTTTCAAAGTGATTAAAGGCATTAGGTTATTATTATGGTGATCAAGCATAACAATATATGGAGAAAACGAAACTATACCACAGATTTAAGAGAGAAAATATGAATCATTATTATAAAACTGTCATACAATGAATCCCCGGGCTACTCCCGGTCCTAAAGATGAAGGGGATTAGCCCTGCATATTCATCTCAAACAAGTACAAGGTAAAGATAGGGGAAATCATGTGAAAAACGTGAATTGAAAGGGAAAACCCCTGAACGGAGAAGAACTGGTTGATCCTTTGTGTAGAACACGTGCTCTCCTGCCTCTCTGTGGTGAAATCCGTCTTCTGTGGCGTCCGGATCGACTGGTATGAACTTCTGGCCTCCGTTCTTGTCTCTACTGCTCCTCAGTACTCGTGCAATGACTAATGAGATCCTCTCTCGTCTGGGCGGCCGTCATTAGATATAATTCCCTAATTAGGTCGTTAATTAACTCCAGCCGTCCGATTGGGATCAATCTGAATCCAACGCATATCTGACGGTGTCGATACCATCGACGCGGGTTGATGGTATCGACTCGATGTGATAGCGGAAGCCCTTCTTTCCTTTCGTCTGAGTGCTTGATGTGGTTCGATAGCATCGACTTGGGTCGATGGTATCGACTACTCTTGTAGCGACAGTTTTGTCGTTTTGCGTCGCTGTAGCCTCCCTGTGTCGATGGTATCGACATGGTGTCGATACTATCGACGACTTCTTCACCAGCAACCTGAAGGTGTCTCGATACCATCGACATCAGTGTCGATGGTATCGACTCTTTGCTGCTCCTTTCGGCTGGCAACCTATGACCAAGTCGATGGTATCGACTTCCTTCGATGGTATCGTCAGAAGCAAATATTTGTTTGTCCTGAATTTCAAACATAAGATCACATAAATTCACACAAATAATAATAATGTGTCAATTAATGCTCAAAACAATGAAATAAATGGGATTTGACATAAAATAATGGCAAAGACCAAAATGGATGAATTATGCAACATTAACCATAAAAATGACTAATAAAAGCATAAAACACATATCAAACAAGTCTATAAATGTGACTCAAAATCATCGCATCAAACTCCCCTAAGCTTGAACTTTGCTCGCCCTCGAGCAATTAATCTTTAGAATAGAATTGCCAATGTCAACTGAAAAACAACAAACCACACCCAACATCCCATATGACTCCCACCGGACATTCACAAACCGGCCTTCTCTAACCACAGAACAGTAATTACCCTGACGACGACAGTAATCGTCAATAAAAGAAATTGACCTCAAAACTGATGAACACTATCACATAAGGCAGTTAGCATAATAAAACTCGCTGGTTCAGACTTGGTGCATCTTGTGATCGCCTATACTACGTTGCTCACCCTAACTACCATCTACATGGAAGCAGTTCTCTTGATATACATGAGTGAGGAGAAATTCACAGTGGCCTACCAATTCGAGCAACGAGTGGATGAAAATGGGTGGCTCATGGAAGAAAATGGAAGTATTGTACAGTTTCAACATGTATAATACAAAAATGTCCTATATGATGCAAATGCACATGAGAAATGCCCTAATGCCTAAAATTAGGTGGAATGATGCATGTACTATCCATCCATCTCAAAACGAGATGGATATCCAGTTAAGCTACATCATGTACTCAATTATCCTGAAATGCAAGTGATATTACGTTCCTTTCTCCTTCTTGTTCTAATTGCTTCTAAATAACTCTTTTTCCATGAAGATTTTTCAGATTTTTCTCTTTTTTTTTTCTTTTTCAGCCCACATATCCATAATTGATGATGAATATTTTATTGGGCTTAATTTCTTCATACTAAAAAATTTGCACTATTTAGAAGGTATGGAACAATTTAGTTCACCATTTTGAGAAAAATTGAGATACATGATGTACTTTATGCATGAAAATCATGAATGCAACTACATGGCATGCACCTACAGGTAATGTGCATGAATCACTATAATTTTTTCTTTTTATGCAAAACATATGGAAAATTTCAATGCAAGTCCTATCTAAATGCTATGCAAACAAAAGGAATTAAAACTGCACTTTACTTCCAATTATTGGTTGGATTATGGAAAAATGAAGTGGAATGATCACAAGACTAGATGACTGAACCTTAGAAAGATATTATGCGTCCCTCCTTACTGAACTGTGTAGTAGTTTAGAGGGTTCTCTCTCTTACATCCAATTAAAGTCTCATTACTATTTGGTTAGTTTAGGCTCAAACAACCATTTCCGTCCACTTTCATGAATCATTAGGAGTACAATTATGAAATGTTGTTTTAAAGTTGACATAACCAATCATTTTCCATAGGATGTGTGCCCAAGGTTAAACAGAACAAGCTATCCGAACACACAAAAATTTCAAATTTCCCCTTGAATTCCCATGTACTAACATTGAGATGACACAATTTTATGACATCCACAATTACACTAGATAGCACGTGGATCCTACAAAAGCTAAAATTGCAAGAAACAAATAACAAGAACAAAAGCAATAATGCTAAAAACTAAAAATAATAAAAAGATAAAGCTGTTCCAACTACCCCCTAAGCTTGAATTCGACTATGGCCTCATAGTAAAAAACAAACTTAAAGATTGGAACAGGGATACCAGATCAATCCTGTGGAGGTGGAGGCGGGTACTGCGGTGCAGTGGGGTCCCAAGACGAGAACTGCCCCTGGAAGGTCGGATCATACTGGGGCATTGGTGGAGGCTGTGGATACCCTCCAAAATAGCCCTGGTTCCAGTAATGATCGTAAAACGGCTGCTGCTGCTGCTCCATCCTGTGCAGCCGATCATAGATGTTCTCTTGATTGGCGAAAAGAAGGCGCTCATTCTCGAAGATCGCCTACTGGTTGACAAAGAGCCGGTTGGTGGTGTCTTGAATACCGGCGTACGCAGCTATGTGTCTATGCTGCATCTGCTGGATGTCTTGGAGCATGGTATACATGCCCTACATAAAATAAACATCCTCGCTCTGCTGCGAGGGCTGCGGTGGTGGAGGCAGATGCGGAGAAGATGAAGATGCACCCGGATGCATCCTAGGATGCTTCCGGGGTGCTACTCGTGCTCGAAGAGGTGTAAATGCCTCTTCTTCCTCCTCAGCCTCGCCGTCCTGTCCGTCGTTGCCGCCGTCATTGCCGCCTTCTTCATCATCGGAGTCGATGGCTATGATCGGCCATCTGAAATGCTGTGCGCCCTCGATGTTGAAGACGGGATCCGGCAGCGTGCACTCCTGGTACGCTTGATTTACGTAGCAATGCGCAAAAGCCACGCCATCTCGGAGAAGAACGAGATTGGCTTGGTGTAGATGTTGCAAGTTGACCTTGCTTCTCGTGGAAAGAGGAGTCATCTGATTGAGATTCAAACCCAAGTAGAGGTAGATCTTGGTGACAAGCCCGCCAAAATGAATCGGGGCTTTCCTCGTGCTCCTCTTCACCACCAAAACTCATTGTAGAAAGAATGCACCCCAGTTGCATTCTTGTCTCTTCAGGAGCTTGTAGAGAAAGAAAAGATCGGACTCCTGGAACTTGCTTAGGGCAAGATCACTTCGAGAAAAGATGGTTGAACTCAACATCCGGTGCAATACCTGAACAAACGGGTGCTCGAAGTCGGCTACCGCGGTGTTGTGGTAGCTCACCGACCGTCCATGCAAAACCGTCACCAACTCAGAGAAGATAGCAGCGTAGTCGGTGCGGTTGTCTGACCGCCGGTAGTCGTACCGCGAGTGGTTCCAGTTGAAGACGTCGTTGAACTGCTCGAGGGTGATGGTGTAGTCGTGGTTGTAGAGCCGGAATGACACCCGACCCTTCTCCCACTCGCGGTTGCTTGCGGAAAGCTTGTTGGGCACGACATTGATGTCAAGGGACGCCATGAATTCCACCACCAGTTCCTTATACGTCGGCCACTCGCTGAAGAATGGCTGACCATCTTCGTGGCACTCAAGCTCGTTGTGTCCACGGCCCATTTGGTGGGCCTGCCCCTTTAACACGTAGTCTAGATTGGCCTTGAAGCCAAGATCACGGAGCATCTCCGGGTCCACGTACCGGGTTGGCTCGATCTTGCACTTCATGATTTCGTCGAAGACCTTCCTCACTTCCGCAGATGGATGGACAAGTCGAGGGCGTGAAACCGATTATGGCGGTGGTAGCACGAACTCGGGAATGTCCCCCTGACGAGCATGCGATGAAGAAGCTCCAACTGTACGCACCATGATGTCAGAGAGAATGGGATTAGAAGAAGAGCTCGATGAAGAATGGAGAGTTGAATCTCCGCTCAATGAAGATCGTCGCTTAGTGATGCTGGTCTTCACTCTTAGATGGCTCGGGGGAGTGCTCGGTGATGTGGCTTTTTGAATGCACTAACAAATTCACTCGGGGTTTATATCCCCGAGCTTTTACCAAAACCAAGTGCAACAATACCACCCGCAAGCGGACGGATCTTATCGCAGTATAGTTGAGGATCGAACCCAAAGGACAACGTTTTTAAGAATCTTTGTCAGTTAGATCTAGCCCAAGTAAAACTAATATTTAGAACAATTGGTTGATTTTGGTTTGATTAAACTAATTGCAAGAAAGTAAATGCGGAATAAAAGATGGGTTTAGATCAATGATGTGGAACCGCTGGGATGGTACCGAGTTTGACCACCGCTACACACACAAACATACTCTTTTGCAAACAATCCAGGCACGATATAATACTCCAAATAGAGCTGCTGCAGAACCCCCCATACGGGCGTTAGGTCCGCGTAAGCATCACCATAGGCAGCCGATTTCTCATCGCCATCCGGATCACATGTCTTACGGCTCTGAAGATACAGAAATCCACGGAGGTTGTGAACCCCCCATACGGGCGTTAGGCGCACAGAAGCGTCACCGAAGGCTAGATGGCTCGTCCCCTCGCGGATCATACACTTACGACCTCGATGAAATCCCATCCTATTTCTAGTTTGGGAGTCAGCTGCGTTAACCGATAAACAAGCAGGAAGGTGACATGTGAGCAAACATCGACGTTTAACAAGATGATGCAAAATCCAACTAAGGTTGTGAACCCCCTATACAGGCGTTAGGCGCACAAAAGCGTCACCGAAGGCTAGATGGCTCGTCCCCTCGCGGATCATACACTTACGACCTCAAGGAACCCATCGGAAGTTATCGTCAAGGGTCAAACATGCTAAACGACGTTCCTACCCATGCCTTGAAGTTATCACAACATAGGAACCCATGCATTGAAGTTATCGCAACATAGGGAGCACAAAGATGAAAACACGCACATAACCAACCTAAAAGCTTAACGATAAACGACAAAATGAAGAGTTATATACATTGCCTTGGAAAGTTTAACAAAAGAACATGGTTTGCATGGGCAGCGGGGCTAGTCCCCGCACCCCAGCGAAAGAGGACTACTCGCTCATGATACGAGATACAAGAAGGATAGGAGAGAAAGATAGATCCGCCATGAGCTCGGTGCAGAGGGTGGACGCAGCTCGGTGAAGAAGATGCGCTCCTTGCGCCGTCTTCTTCTTCTTCTTGGCCTCCTTGGACGCAACACCAGCGGTAGATGGAGTGGAACTTGATCGGTGTGGTGCTCTGGCAGCCTCTCGGCGTCCGGAACCCCCCCCCCCCGAAATGGGGACCCTGGGGGTCTATTTATAGTTTCAGATCTGATCCCAAACAGTTTGGATAAGTTGCTGGAAATATCTTCTCCAAACGGTTTGGAGACCGTTTGGGCGCCAAACGGTCTTGAGACCGTTTGGGCGCCAAACGGTCTTGAGACCGCTTGGGCACCAAACGGTCTTGAGACCGTTTGGGCATCAAACGGTTTGGAGGTCGTTTGAGCGCCAAACGGTCTTGCTTTGATCGGACCTGGCTTTGGCGTGGTCGCGCGACTTTAGTTCTTCAATCGATCCTTGCGCTTGCATCGAACGGTCTTGGGACCGCGCGGGACCGCGCGGGACAAAATGGTCTTGGGACCGTTTGGGACCAAACGGCCTTGGGACCGCATGGGACCAAACGGTCTTGGGACCGTTTGGGACCAAACGGCCTTGGGACCGCATGGGACCAAACGGTCTTGGGACCGTTTGGGACCAAACGGCCTTGGGACCGCATGGGACCAAACGGTCTTGAGACCGCATGGGACCAAACGGTCTTGAGACCGCATGGGACCAAACGGTCTTGGGACCGCATGGGACCAAACGGTCTTGGGACCGCATGGGACCAAACGGTCTTGGGACCGCATGGGACCAAACGGTCTTGGGACCGCATGGGACCAAACGGTCTTGGGATCGCATGGGACCAAACGGTCTTGAGACCGCGTAGACTTCTTGGGCAACTGGTTTCATCTTGTTCTTTGTGTATTCCAGCAAACGGTCTTGAGACCGCATGGATCCAAACGGTCTTGAGACCGTTTGCATGGAGTTGCCTGCTACACCTGCATAAAATGAAAGGTATTTAGTTAAAACCTTGATTATTGAATCACTGAGTAGTTTTGTGCATTATGATTTATATTAGGGTGAAAAGATATGGAATAGGTATTAAATTGTTCCAAAAAGGTAATTGAAAATCATAATGAGTATGCACTCATCAAAATACCCCGAACTTAAATCGTTGCTCGTCCTCGAGTAACATAAAATTTGAAACTGTTGCTTGATGGAATACTTTCGATCCGTGTGATTTCTTCATCTTCACATCACAAATGTTTTCTTTTTGCTCAGTATGAGTGAGTACCTCAACTTCCTGGGACCACGAAACACGTCTTTACATAGCTTCGTTCCTGAGTTCGTTTCCCAACAACGCTTCCTCCCCACCTTTTCCAACACCAAGCATGTCGAAGAGTTTTGTAGGAGTTCAGAGATACCCGTAGAATCGACAAGTATGCATTTGATCCGACACTGGTGTAGTTCAGGATGGTAGGGCATGTATTGTGCCCTTAGGTAGAAAAAGGAGTGAAAGGTGGTATGGAAAGAAGAAGTAAATCTCTCCTCTATTCGACTCGAGATTTTTATTTGTTTTGCAATTTCATTTATTGCATATTTTTTGTGTGCGCTATGGCATCTTTTGTTGCAGATCTCTCCTCTATTCGACTCGAGATTGCATTTATTTTTTGTGCACTTTGGCATCTTTTTATTGCAGATCTCTCCTCTATTCGACTCGAGATTGCATTTTTGGTGGTACGCCCCTATTTATTGGAAGGGGTATGGAAGAAGCGGATATGGGGAAAGTGGCGTGCCACCCCGAACTTAGGGTTTGGCACAAGTTTGGCTATTTTGGTGGTATTTATGGATGGAGGGATACGAAGATGATAGAAGAAGTGTAGAAGAGGGTTCAGATCAGGATGCAACTTGATTTACAATTCAAAACCGGGTTATTCTCTTTGTCATACTCTGCTCAAATAATGACTTGATGCGGATCCGGTGGGGTTTCTGAGCCATTGTTCCACTAGTCAGTTAGGAAGCGCAACGTGTTTGATCCTATCAGTTTGACAGATACTTATCATTATGTAAAAAGAATTATGATGTTAGGAATCATAAGTTTCACAGGATGATTTCAGGCAAGTTTCAAAAGTCAGTCCTCGTGAGGATTTGCTTCGAATAAGGAGGACAAAATTTCATCAGGTATCTGTTCAAAATTTTGAAAAATTTTATGATAGAGACATATTGAATATGAAAAGAGGGTGTGTATGTGGAAGTGGAATACGTACCACCAACCCTCCACCCCGAACTTAGAGATTTGCTCGTCCTCGAGCAAACCCTAAATTCAAGATGGAGGGGAAAGGAAACACCAGGTATGACTGCCGAGAATGAATTCGTTCTGATCAGCACCAATCCGATCTCGTGTCCTGAAAGAAAAACCCTCTCATAAGGCAAATTTTATTTAAGGAAAATTTAACTATAAGGAACAAAATTTGAAAAGGAAAAGTAAAATAGATTTATTGGTCGGGTTGCCTCCCGACAAGCGCCTTTGTTTTATGTCGATGGCTCGACAGAGTTCTTCGGAATTATGGTGGGTCCGTTGAATTGTTGAATTCCAACATTATTTCGGTGCCTTTGTCAGCTGGTGTGAAGTATCTTTTCAAGCGGTGACCATTTGCTATAAATTCGCCAGACCCGTCGCTCCATAAAGAGAAAGCACCATGGGGGGAGATGCTTTTGACGATGTAAGGTCCGCACCAACGTGAGCGGAGTTTTCCTGGGAACAATTTTAATCTGGAGTTGAAAACTAGGACTTGGTCTCCCACTCGTATGTCTTTTTGTTTCAGATGTCCATCATGCCAGAGTTTTGTACGTTCTTTGTAGATTTGTGCATTCTCATAGGCTGTCATTCTGAGTTCATCCAGCTCATGGAGTTGCAAAATTCTGGCTTGACCTGCTTGTTTCATATCGAAGTTTATTTGTTTAATTGCCCACCATGCCTTATGTTCAAGTTCGACTGGCAGGTGGCAACTCTTTCCATATATCAATCGAAAAGGGGTAGTCCCAAGGGGAGTCTTATAAGCAGTGCGATAAGCCCATAAGGCGTCGTTGATTTTTGTCGCCCAATCTTTTCGATTACGTCCAACGGTTCTCTCAAGGATAGCCTTAAGTTGTCGGTTGGAGACCTCTACCTGTCCACTGGTTTGTGGATGATAAGGCGAAGCTATCTTGTGTGAGACGCCATATTTTCGTAGAAGAGCTTCAAGGCTTCTTTCAATGAAGTGGGATCCTCCGTCAGATATCACGGTTCTTGGTACTCCGAACCGTGGGAAGATAATATCTTTGAATAGTTTGATGACTAGTTTTGAATCACAGGTGACGGTTGGTATAGCTTCAACCCATTTGGAGACGTAGTCCACCGCCACAAGGATGTAATAGAATCCATTAGAAGATGGGAATGGCCCCATATAGTCCACTCCCCAGACGTCAAATATCTCGACTTCTTGCCATAGATTCAGTGGCATTTCGTCTCTCTTGGTTATATTGCCAGCTCTTTGACACTTATCACATGATATGACAAAATCATAACAATCCTTGGATAAAGTTGGCCAGAAAAATCCACATTGCAAAACTTTTAAGGCAGTCTTTTTAGAGCTCATATGCCCACCCACGGGTCCTGAGTGGCATTGTTCCAAAATAGAATGGGCTTCTTCTTTGGCGACACAACGTCTATACAATCCATCTTCACAGAGTTTGAAAAGATATGGTTCATCCCAATAGTAATGCTTCACATCATGCATAAATGTCTTCAGAGCGTTCCCGGTGTATTGAGGATGGATGACTCCGGCGACAAGGTAGTTTACTAAGTCTGAATACCATGGTTCGAATCCTGAGACTCTCATAAGTTGATCATCTGGTAGGGAGTCATTTATCGGGATCCCGTCAGCATCCAGAGTGTGGATGCGACTGAGGTGATCAGCAACAACATTTTCCGTCCCCTTTTTATCTCTTATTTCCAGGTCAAATTCTTGTAGAAGAAGTATCCATCTGATCAGCCTTGGCTTAGCATCCTTCTTTGCCATAAGATAACGGATAGCAGCATGGTCTGTGTAAACGATTACCTTCGAACCAGTAAGGTAGGATCTGAATTTATCGAAGGCATAGATGACTGCCAAAAGTTCCTTTTCAGTAGTAGCATAGTTCCTTTGAGCTTCGTCGAGGGTTTTCGACGCATAATAGATAACATAATGTTTCTTCTCAATGCATTGTCCTAAGACCGCACCCACCGCGTAATCACTGGCATCACACATAATTTCAAAGGGGTGGTCCCAATTGGGAGCTCTAATGATGGGGGTAGTCGTAAGGGCTTTTTTCAGCGTATCAAAACTTTTGATGCATTCATCATTGAAATTGAAATCAACATCTTTTAAAAGTAGATTGGTCATTGGCTTTGTTATCTTGGAAAAATCACGTATAAACCTTCTATAGAATCCAGCGTGACCAAGGAAAGCGCGAACTTCTTTTACATTCGTAGGAATTGCCAATTTAGATATGACTTCTATCTTGGCTTTATCAACTTCAATTCCTTTGTTGCTAACCTTGTGGCCCAAAACAATGCCTTCCTTTACCATAAAGTGGCATTTATCCCAATTTAGCACCAGATGTGCTTCTTCACAACGTTTGAGGACCATGGAGAGATGCTTAAGACAGGAATCGAAGGAGTCCCCATATACAGAAAAATCATCCATGAAAACCTCCATAACTGTTTCAGTAAGCCCTGCAAAAATGGCAGTCATGCAACGTTGAAAAGTTGCAGGGGCATTACACAGACCGAAAGGCATCCTTTTAAAAGCATATGTCCCAAAGGGACATGTGAAAGTAGTTTTTTCTTGATCGTCTGGATGTATGGGCCCCAGAGTAACCGTCCAGGTAACAGAAATATTCTTGATGGGCCAATCTTTCTAAAACTTGATCGAGGAAGGGCATAGGAAAATGATCCTTTCGAGTGGCCTTGTTCAATTTTCTATAATCAATGCACATCCGCCACCCAGTGACTGTTCGAGTGGGGATGAGCTCGTTGTTTGCGTTTTTTATAACGGTCGTCCCTCCTTTCTTGGGTACCACATGAACTGGGCTCACCCATGGTGAGTCCGATATCGGGTAAATTATTCCAGCAGTAAGGAGTTTGATGATCTCACGACGGACCACTTCCTTCATATTCGGGTTCAACTTTCGTTGATGCTCGATAGTTGGCTTATGGTCTTCCATCATGGGGATTCTGTGCATGCACAACGCTTGGCTGACTCCTGTGAGGTCACTCATTTTGTAGCCTATGGCTTTCTTGCTATCCTTTAATACCTCCAGAAGTTGCTCTTCTTGTTTGGTCGTCAAACCAGAGTTTATAATGACAGGAAAAACTTTGAGATCGTCTAAAAACATATACTTCAGCCCTTCAGGTAGGGGCTTCATTTCAGGAGGTTCTGGTTTTTCACTGGTTTCTTCTGGGGTTTCGGTAGCCTTTAATTCTTCATAGGTAGCTTCAGGATTTCTTTTAGCAGATTCGGGAGGTTCGGTGCAGTCCTTATCTTGTTGGTCAATAGGTTCATCATTAAAAAGGTCGTATAGAGAAGTTTCCAAGGGATCACATGACTCGTGATATTCTTGAGTAAGTTGTGACATCTTCTCAACACAATCTATCAGATAGACCTCCTCCTGTATACTTGGTCTTCTCATGCTTTCAAAAACTTTGAACTCTAGAGTTTCTTTACCTAACCTGAGCAGTAATGTTCCAGCTTCAACATCGATAAGGGCTCTAGCAGTGGCGAAGAAAGGGCGACCGAAGATGAGAGGGTATTTGGTGTCTTCTTTTATGTCCATGATGACAAAATCACATGGGACATATGCGTCCTTGCCTACCTTGACCGGGATGTCTTCGAGAATACCTAACGGTCTTTTTACTGAATTGTCCGCAAGTTGAATTGTCATAGCAGTTGGAAGCAATTCTTAGAACCCTAATCTCTTTCATAGACTCAACGGCATAATAGAAATACTTGCGCCAAGATCTGCCAATCCTTTCTTGCATGATGAATCACCAATGTGACATGAGATTTCGAAGGATCCTGGATCTTTTTGTTTCTTTGGCATCTTGCTTAGTATGATATCTGACGTGGTAGCAGCCAATTTTACAGTTTCATATTCTTCAGTGATGTACTTCTTGGTGAGGAGCGACTTTAGATACTTGGTCCAGGCTGGTATCTCATTAAGAGCATCTAGGAATGGTATATCAACATGGAGTTTCTTCATAGCCTCTTTAAATTTGATGAATCTAGTGTCAAGATTGGTTTCCCTCAGTCGGGATGGGAAAGGAACACGAGGCTTATATACAGGAATATCTGGTTCAGATGTCTCTACTTCTTCATCGACAACTTTTTCAGAACTTCCCTTATTAGTCTTGCTTTCCTTTGATTGCAATTTCGGTGCTGTCAAGTTTTGGTCTGTCATAGGTTCACTCTCGTCAGAAATAACCACAGTTGTCTTTGTTGGGGGATCCGAATAACTTTTCCCTGATCTTGTGGCGATAACCTTCAGCTGCTCCAGATGTTTCGGATTGTTCTCAGGTTGTCCGGCGAAGACTCCAGCTTGTGGCTTAATACTAGCAGCAAGTTGAGCTAGTTGAGTTTCAATAGCCTTCTGCTGGGCTTGTTGATTGGCTATCATCGTTTGTTGTGTTTGCAATAACTTTTCAATGGTAGATAGCTTGTCATCAGAAGGGATGGATCCTGTTTGACCCTGTTGTTGGTTCAAGCTTTGATACTGAGAGTTATTCTGATAATTATTATAGTTTCTGTTTTGAAAGTTTCCCTTGAAGTTTCCTTGATTCCCAAAGTTTTGTTGCTGGTTAAACTGATACCCAGATGGGCCTCTTGGTTGATTATTCGGAACGAATTGATGCGAGTTCATAGCTCCTGAAGGATTTCCGTACTGGAAGCCTGGGTGATTCCTATTTTGATTCCCCGGCAACGGCGCCAGAATTTGATGTGGCTTTTTGAATGCACTAACAAATTCACTCGGGGTTTATATCCCCGAGCTTTTACCAAAACCAAGTGCAACAATACCACCCGCAAGCGGACGGATCTTATCGCAGTATAGTTGAGGATCGAACCCAAAGGACAACGTTTTTAAGAATCTTTGTCAGTTAGATCTAGCCCAAGTAAAACTAATATTTAGAACAATTGGTTGATTTTGGTTTGATTAAACTAATTGCAAGAAAGTAAATGCGGAATAAAAGATGGGTTTAGATCAATGATGTGGAACCGCTGGGATGGTACCGAGTTTGACCACCGCTACACACACAAACATACTCTTTTGCAAACAATCCAGGCACGATATAACACTCCAAATAGAGCTGCTGCAGAACCCCCCATACGGGCGTTAGGTCCACGTAAGCATCACCATAGGCAGTCGATTTCTCATCGCCATCCGGATCACATGTCTTACGGCTCTGAAGATACGGAAATCCACGGAGGTTGTGAACCCCCCATACGGGCGTTAGGCGCACAGAAGCGTCACCGAAGGCTAGATGGCTCGTCCCCTCGCAGATCATACACTTACGACCTCGATGAAATCCCATCCTATTTCTAGTTTGGGAGTCGGCTGCGTTAACCGATAAACAAGCAGGAAGGTGACATGCGAGCAAACATTGACGTTTAACAAGATGATGCAAAATCCAACTAAGGTTGTGAACCCCCTATACATGCGTTAGGCGCACAGAAGCGTCACCGAAGGCTAGATGGCTCATCCCCTCGCGGATCATACACTTACGACCTCAAGGAACCCATCGGAAGTTATCCTCAAGGGTCAAACATGCTAAACGACGTTCCTACCCATGCCTTGAAGTTATCGCAACATAGGAACCCATGCATTGAAGTTATCGCAACATAGGGAGCACAAAGATGAAAACACACACATAACCAACCTAAAAGCTTAACGATAAACGACAAAATGAAGAGTTATATACATTGCCTTGGAAAGTTTAACAAAAGAACATGGTTTGCATGGGTAGCGGGGCTAGTCCCCGCACCCCAGCGAAAGAGGACTACTCGCTCATGATACGAGATACAAGAAGGATAGGAGAGAAAGATAGATCCGCCATGAGCTCGGTGCAGAGGGTGGACGCAGCTCGGTGAAGAAGATGCGCTCCTTGCGCCGTCTTCTTCCTCATCTTGGCCTCCTTGGACGCAACACCAGCGGTAGATGGAGTGGAACTTGATCGGTGTGGTGCTCTGGCAGCCTCTCGACGTCCGGAACCCCCCCCCCCGAAATGGGGACCCTGGGGGTCTATTTATAGTTTCAGATCTGATCCCAAACGGTTTGGATAAGTTGCTGGAAATATCTTCTCCAAACGGTCTTGAGACCGTTTGGGCATCAAACGGTTTGGAGGTCGTTTGAGCGCCAAACGGTCTTGCTTTGATCGGACCTGGCTTTGGCGTGGTCGTGCGGCTTTAGTTCTTCAATCGATCCTTACGCTTGCATCGAACGGTCTTGGGACCGTGCAGGACCAAACGGTCTTGGGACCGCGCGGGACAAAACGGTCTTGGGACCGTTTGGGACCAAACGGCCTTGGGACCGCATGGGACCAAACGGCCTTGGGACCGTTTGGGACCAAACGGCCTTGGGACCGCATGGGACCGTTTGGGACCAAACGGCCTTGGGACCGCATGGGACCAAACGGTCTTGAGACCGCATGGGACCAAACGGTCTTGAGACCGCATGGGACCAAACGGTCTTGGGACCGCATGGGACCAAACGGTCTTGGGACCGCATGGGACCAAACGGTCTTGGGACCGCATGGGACCAAACGGTCTTGGGACCGCATGGGACCAAACGGTCTTGGGACCGCATGGGACCAAACGGTCTTGAGACCGCGTGGACTTCTTGGGCAACTGGTTTCGTCTTGTTCTTTGTGTATTCTAGCAAACGGTCTTGAGACCGCATGGATCCAAACGGTCTTGAGACCGTTTGCATGGAGTTGCCTGCTACACCTGCATAAAATGAAAGGTATTTAGTTAAAACCTTGATTATTGAATCACTGAGTAGTTTTGTGCATTATGATTCATATTAGGGTGAAAAGATGTGGAATAGGTATTAAATTGTTCGAAAAAGGTAATTGAAAATCATAATGAGTATGCACTCATCACTCGGCGCAAAGGGAGGAGATCACTCTGAAGGTGTGACGTCAAATGACGTAATGATTCTCCTTAAATAGACTTGGCCGGTGCTACTGTTGGCCCGTCGATACCATCGACGCAAGTCGATGGTATCGACACGGGTCGATGCTATCTGCCCCTCACTGGTATTGACGGTCGTCGGTTGCTAAATCTTGAAACCCGGATCACTGTCGTGTCGATACCATCGACATAGGTCGATGGTATCGACGTTGCACCCGGATCGATGACGTGGAAGCCACGATCGCCGTCGATTTGTTTGCGCAGATCGGTGACATGGATGGTCGATACCATCGACAGGTGTCGATGGTATCGACTTTTCTTCATTGCAACACCGCCACTTTGCATTTCAACCTGTAACCATGTCGATACCATCGACAAGGCCGTCGATGGTATCGAGTTGACTGAGACAAATCGGTCTGAAATTCTCCAGAGATCTCGATGGTATCGACACCTCTGTCGATACTATCGACTTTTCCTTCTCGACTACCTGTAGGTAAGTCGATACCATCGACGAGGCCGTCGATGGTATCGGCTCAGAACAAAATCTATAGTCGTAAACATGTACCCTTGTCGATACCATCGACCAACATGTCGATGGTATCGACTCTGCCTTAGCCTACACACTGAACAAACGGATCACGGTATCTTCTTTACATTAAAAATTGAACAAAAAATAAAGCAACCTACAATTATAAATGAACTATCCTAATGTACCTATGGTTGGGTTGCCTCCCAACAAGCACCCTTATTTAACGTCTTAGGCTAGACGGTTTCTGGGCATCTCAATCATCCAAAAGTGAGATGAGTTTGACCTCATTCACCTTCCTCTTGTAATTCTCCCCAAAATAAAGCTTCAATCATTGTCCATTCACTAAGAATGTGGTATCACCATCATGCACCAAGATAGCACCATGTGGTTTGACCTCTTCTACCATGAACGGCCCACTCCACTGGGATTTGAGCTTCCCGGGATGCAACTTGAGTCGTGAGTTGAAAAACAAAACGCTATCTCCTTTCTTGAACGTGCGCAGCTCGATGTGGCGATCGTGGATCAGCTTTGTGCGCTCCTTGTATATTCGTGCATTCTCATATGTCGTCATCCGTAGCTCGTCCAACTCATTCAATTCAAGCATTCTCTTTCTCCCCACTTCATCGTAACTCAGATTTAGCCTTCTAAGCACCCAATGGGCTTTGTGCTCCAACTCTACCGGTAGGTGACAGGCCCGGCCATACACCAACCTAAAAGGCGTGGTGCCTATAGGTGTTTTGTAAGCCGTTCTGTACGCCCACAGTGCATCCAGTAGTAGGGCACTCCAGTTCTTCCTCGTGGACGCCACCGTTCGCTCTAGAATCTTCTTAATTTCACGGTTGGAGACCTCCACCTGGCCTTGGGTCTGCGGATGATATGGGGTGCCGATGTTGTTCTTGACCCCATATTTCTTCAATAATGTCGAGAACTTCTGATTCCTAAAATGCGTACCCCCATCACTAATTATCATTCGGGGTACCCCCAAACCTACAGAAAATATTCTCTTTCACAAACCTGCACACTACAGTGGAATCGTTAGTCCTTGTGGGAATTGCTTCCACCCACTTTGACACATAATCAACTGCTAACAAAATATATAAATTGGAGTTTGAGGACACAAAGGGTCCCATGAAATCTATACCCCACAAATCAAATACCTCCACTTCCTAAAACACATTCAGAGGCATCTCCTGTCTCTTTGAGATATTACCTGCTCGTTGGCAGGAATCACATTGCCTCACAAACTCGTAGCCATCTCAAAACAAAGTTGGCCAATAAAGGCCGCTTTCTAAAACCTTAGCTGTCGTGCGCGAGCTTGCGTGGTGTCCTCCCATAGGTGATGCATGGCAATGTTGTAGAACGCTCTCGTACTCCACCTCAGCACACACCTACGTAGGATACCGTCCCTACATTACTTAAGAAGAATCGGGTCATCCCAAAAATAATATCGTAAAGAATGAAAAAATCTTTTCTTCTCCTGATATGACCAATCTTCCGGGATGATCCCGCAAGCCAAATAATTAACAATTTCAGCAAACCAAGGATCCTTAGAAATAATTTTCAAAATCTGCTCATCAGGAAACGTCTCGGTTATGGGTATATGTAGATCTTTTTCATCCACCCTTTCTAACCTAGACAAATGATCAGCAACGACATTTTCAATCCCAGATTTATCCTTGATTTCGATGTCAAATTCTTGTAAGAGCAAAATCCACCTAATGAGTCTAGGCTTTGCGTCTTTTTTCTCCATTAAGTATTTTATTGCGGCATGGTCAGTCCATACAACTACTTTAGATCCAACTAAGTACTGCCGAAATTTTTCAAAAGCAAACACAACGATGAGTAATGCTTTTTCAGTAGTTGTATAATTCAATTGGGCGTCATTCAAAGTCTTTGAGGCGTAAAAAATCACTGCAGGCTTATTGTCAACCCCCTGCCCCAACACAACTCCTACCGCAAAGTCTGAAGCATCACACATTAGTTCAAAGGGTTTTGTCCAATTCGGCGTTTGAACAACCGATGCATAAATCAGTTTTTCTTTTAAAACTTCGAACGCATGTAAACACTTATCATTGAAATCGAAAACCACATCTTTCTCCAAAAGCTCGGATAAAGGTTTTGCGATTTTAGAAAAATCTTTCATAAATCGATGATAGAACCCGGCATGTCCCAAGAAGCTTCTTACCCCTTTTACAGAATTTGGTGGGGGTAACTTGGAAATGACCTCAATTTTTACCGAATCCACCTCTAGACCTTTGCTAGACACCTTGTGTCCTAGCACTATCCCCTCAGTCACCATCATGTGACATTTCTCCCAGTTGAGGACCAAATGTGTGTCCTTGCAGCGCTGTAAAACTCTGTCCAGGTTATAGAGACATTCATCGAACGATGCACCATACACCGAAAAGTCATCCATAAAAACCTCGAGACAACACTCTACCATGTCAGAAAATATGGCGAGCATACAACGTTGAAACATCACCGGTGCATTGCATAAACCAAATGGCATTCGGCGGTAGGCAAAAGTCCCATAGGGACAAGTGAATGTAGATTTCTCTTGATCCAAAGGATCAATCGAGATCTGATTGTACCTCGAGTACCCATCTAGAAAACAAAAGTGCGATCGACCGGCAAGACGCTCTAAAATTTGATCAATGAAAGGTAAAGGAAAGTGATCCTTAAGTGTGGCAGCATTCAAACGGCGGTAGTCAATACAGACTCACCACCCGGTTACCAATCGGGTGGTGACAGGTTCATTCAACAAATTTTGAGTGATAGTAATTCCCCCTTCTTAGGGACTACCTGTGTGGGACTCACCCATGTCGAGTCTGATATGGCATAGATAATACCTACAGCAAGAAGTTTAATGACCTCCTTCTTCACAACCTCCATCATGCTTGGGTTTAGACGTCTTTGAGGCTGAATCACGGGCTTGGCTCCTTCCTCGAGCCGAATCTTGTGCTGACATAGAGTAGGGGAAATCCCTTTGATGTCTGCAACGGACCACCCAAAAGTTCCCCGGTGGTTCTTCAGCACTATCAACAATTGTTCCTCCTCATCCGCACTCAAATAAGCAGAAATGATCACCGGTAACTTGTCTTCCTCAGCTAGAAAGACATATTTGAGATGCGGGGGCAACGGCTTTAATTCCAACTCCGGCGGGCTGATAAGAGATGATAGAAGCGGTGGGGGAAGTTCACCTAAATCTTCATAATGCCTCACATAGAAGCATGGAAGCATCTGAAGCATTTTAGCGCACTCCTTGAGTGATTTACTCTGCATCCAATCATATGTAATATTCAACAAGCAAGCCTCCAACGGTAATTCCGGGTATGCATCAGAAACAGAAATAGAAACCACATCATCCTCCAGAAAAAGGGGAATGTCCTCATTCTCATCATTAGGAAATCCCACAGCTTTGCACAAAGAAACTACCTTAGTCTGCTCCATGATATCTACAACCATAGTTCCATTGTCCACCTTGCTCATCACATGAGCCATGTCTAGAAATGGTTTTCCAAGGAAGAGTGAAATATTACAATCCAGATGTTTCACCATATTGCATTGTTCCTTTGCTTTAGATGACGCAGTGCTAGAAGGCATGACCATCTCAAAGCGGTCATCGGCTATGCCCAAGTGTTGGATTTTAGAGGAGACAGAGAAGGCAGCGGAAACAAAAATTTTCTCCCCAAACCCATACCGAGGAAATGCGTCAACATCTATATAATAGGAAAGGATGGTTTGTGGAATCATACCTTGTCCCGAGGCTTTCTCGGAGACAATACCTCACGCAATACGCGGTCTTCAACTCTGGTCTTGGACGGTATCTGTGCAGCTCCTGGTCACACCGGGACTGACTCCTCCTCCTCCTACCGGACTGTCAGATGACAGTTGTCCTCCTGAGCGGCAGTGTCCTCCCGCCTCTGTAGTAGTCCACACGGACCACCTGGAACTCCACTCTCCTTGTCCCACAAGGAAGTGGAAGGAGTCACACCCTCCTGTTGACGTACTAGTCTCCAACACACTCTCCTGCTACCAGTTGCAACTGCAGTTGTCCTTCCCTTGCTGCACCTCCCTTTTGCGGGAAGCACTTGCTCAGGATCTCTCACGGTTACCAAAACCAGAGAGAACGACAACTTCACAAAGCAACCGGCTTGCATTGAGTTGTACTCTGAGAAGCCCCCAATACCCCTATATATATAGGCGGGTCATGGGATAGGGTTCTCTGTGCCCGGCAATATGGGACTAAAGCAGGAGTAGAAGGGTTCGAGATTTTCCACAAAAAGCAACCAAATCGCAACCTGAACCGGTCGGTTGGAGCACCAACCGATCGGTTGGGACCCATGAGCCGATCGGTTCACTTCTGAACCGGTCGGTTCGTGGTCCTGGTCGGTTCCCGATTGACTTTCCTTCTTTTGTTTCTAATTGGTATCGAATACCAATCCTTCTTCCAATCAAATTGGGCAAGTGAAACGCAAGGAAAATTCTCACCGACCTGACTTTCCCAACTTGCTCGGTTGCACCAGTTGAACCGATCGGTTCAACACTTGAACCGCTCGTTTCACCCTGGGCTTGAGCCGATCGACTCAACACTTGAGCCAACCGGTTCAGCAACCTCAGCCGACCAGTTCATCACATGAACCGATCGGTTGGGAGTGCAGGTTGTGCAGAATCAGTCAAATGCGAATTCAATCAATCTGATACTCCAATCAATGCGTCCAACACCTTGAACCATATGATATTGAGCTATCAACTAATTGAGTGTTTAATTGAACTACTAAACTCCTTTAGTAATCAATCTAAACATTTCTTGGGGACAAAACTCCTCTTCCAGGTTAAATCCTATGTGTGTGACCCTGTAGGTCCATTTCACGTTGGCAGTGAAAGTCCATAACACTTATGACTTCACAAGCAAAGAGCGGTGCCTAGTCACACATCAGTGCTACCCAAGTGAAAGTAGAAAGTTGGAGAACAACTTTCATCCTACAATCTGTGAATGGTGTTACAGTGAATGTATAATTCCTTTGTCACTGATATCCCGAATGAACTCAAGGCATGGAACAGTCATCCTGTCAACGTTCATTCACTTTCTTGATCTCAGAGCAGATTGAACGAGATATGTATGACATCAATATCACATACTGATTCACACATGCATGTGCACGCCTATCTCAATCCTACTCATCAAGTGGCCTTGGATATCAAACTCCCTCAGGAGGGACAAATCCCATATCTATCACTCACCCCTCAAAAGCCCCATGTGTCAAAGCCACCCAATCATCACCCTTATAACAACCCATGTTTCAGGACTGCGTTTGATGATGTCAAAGTGTGCCCAACGACATGTGTTGAGTGCAGTGATTTCAGGTCTAAGAATCACACTCACACCATCACTGTGAGTACTGACTGTGACTACCATCTCATGGTTCCATGTGTCAAACTCACGGTGGGTCTGTCCGGTACACTTGTTCTCTAACAAGTACCTATGTGTTTGGTTTGATATCTCTATATCATGACTAATGAGATTCTGTCATCAACCAACACCACAATCTAGTTTTGTGTATCATTGTTGTTTATCTACCTTCCACAATGACATCCGACTAGGGACATAACAAGAATGTACAAACTCTTAGCATCCGTATGATCTCATCGTTCAGGTCATGAACCTGAAGGCATACGTCATTGAGTACTTTCATTCTCTAGACATTCAATCTGTTCTATCACTATCTCATATGACTGAACCAGAAAGAATTGGAAGCTCGCCTTTGATGTTTATCAAATCAATCTTATGTATCCCACCAATCATCCCATGATTGGCTCTCAGGGCATACATACCAACAGACTCCCACTTGCACTGCGAGCCAATCACCCTTGAATCATATTCATAGTGATCCTCAAACATGTCCCACATGTTACTGTGCTCTTAGTGCAAACATAGTGAGTAATGGCAACACCTTGTGAAAGTCTGTATAAATTGCATGTCTCTCATCTCTTCGCTGTACGTCACACGTATGAGATGGAGTTGTCGTAATATGCGATCTAGTATTCCATTGCTAACTTTTAGCCACATTGCATGATCAAGGATTCCAGACTTTTCATCAATGAGCGGAATATAAGTTCATCTTATGAACTTCCAGATCCATATAGTATCTACTGCTGTTCTCTACAACATAGATACTCGGCATTTCCTTTTAAATGGTTTTATTGGAACACTTCCAATTATCAACAAACTTTCACTTTTATACATCCTATGTATATTTTGCGATTAATTTTCTGTCCTTTCAGAAGTTCACATCAATGTAACTCTTTACATCGAACTCTTCCTTATCTCCATAGAACTAGTACTTCAGAAGTACTTATCAAGTTCTCATGGTATTCCAGTAACCCTTACTGGAAGTAGACAGATATCCACTCGTCATGTCCCACATATGAGTTATTAGGATGAGCACATCATATTGTCATGTCCTACATACAAGATGATGAATGCATTTTATTCTTGCCATGTCATACATGCAAGACAATGGGATGATTGCATACATGATAGATCCATATCTATTCTTAGTGTTCCCATTCTTCATAAGAATTGGACACTTGGCCTTGGGATACTAATATCCATATAACATGGACAAGTTTTCTCCCACTGAATCTGTGCATACTGAACTCTTCAGTACAGATTGCCAATGTATGCTCTCTCTTTTCTAGGTCAAGAGATTTGTCGAGAACTATCTCTATAGATCTCTATTCCTATCATATAGGAAACATCTCTATCTTCCTTAAAGATAATTTCCACTTTTGGATTTCCATTCTAGAACATTTCCATTTCACATCAATATGTGGAATGTGAATACGCTCCCACTAAATCACAGATCCCTTCTTTATCTTTGACATATCAGTCAAAACCCTTTGACTATATCATCAAAGTAAAGATTCAATTTTGAGTTGCTTATACTCAATCAATCACATTGATTAGTCCATTGTAACTTATAGACTTCATTTGCATTAGTGGATTCATAAACCTTATAGGTTGTGTCACGTACACATCCTTGTTTTATTCCTTATAGGAATGCGGTTTTAGTATCCATATGCCAAATGTCTCAGTCATTAAGTTGCAATCAACAAGCATCATCCTTCTCAAAATGTTATCCATGTGTCTTAACACTTAAGACTCATTTGCACTTATGGATTTCATCCAATGAGTGCTACCATCAAGGTCATACCTTATGGTTCACATGGAAATCATTTAGGATGTAATGATCATAAATCATAACTCAAAATTCGGTTCCTCATATTCATCTAGATAGTTGACTCATCACATGAACAACTCATCACATAGATAATTGAGGTGTATCTGTTAAGGATATAAGAACTCACAACCCTTGTGATTCTTAATTTCCTTTATTAGTGTGGGGTATTCTTTCATTAAGAAGAATTCAGTTATTTGATAATCATTCTCTAACTCCTTAGAGTATGATTCCTTTTTGATTCAGACATCACCATGCCTTAATCATGAGTTCACTATGATACACTATCATAATCACTCATAAGGATCTCAAACATTTGGTCCAAGTATTTTATTCATTGATCTCATCAAGAATTAATACTTTACCAAATTTGTACTTCATTTATGATAATCTTGAACACTTCAAGACATTCATATTGGTATTTCTCTAAACACCATTTGAAGTATTATAATTTATTCCAATAGGTATGTAAATACATCACATGTATTATACCTAATAGGATAATCATTCTCCCACTACATTAGTGAAGATTGATTAATCATGTCCAAGATATTCATGTCTCTTACTGGTTCTCTAACCAAAAGAGTCTAGATTTATCCATCATATGGAAACTAGAAATGAATTTCTTATGATATATGCTAATTTAATTGTTTGAGTTATCAATAACTTTAGGTATCATTTTATCTTATACATACCATGTATTACAAGATAAACAAGGCATTTCCACAAAGATCATATCTTTAAGATTGAAACATCAACTTTATTAATTGCCATCATTGTCATACAATATGCAAAAATAAAGTGTTTCTATCTATTGGCAATATATGAAATAGCAGTTCTCAACTCTATTTCGTGCCCTTTAGGCTGAAATAAACTGAAAGATACTCCTATCTATGGCAGCAACACTTGCTCCAATGATGGGTACTTCTTTCTTGGTCCTTTCACAAAGGCCATCACTTCTTTGCGGATATTGCATATCATATATGACATATCCATATCTTGGTATCATATACCTCAGATAAAGAAGCGGTTCATTTCATGATACCTTAGGTGGAGATCTCCATCCCCTCCTTCATCTTCTTTTGTTCTTCCAGATATAGAGGGCAATCCCTCATACACCCTTTCCCCATGTGCCTTGAGGTTGAAGACAGCTTGGATTTCTGGCTAGCATCAGAACACTCCTTAGCTTTGCCCTTGTCCTTGCCCTTAAGATTACCTTTTCTTTGATCATATCAAAGACTATGGTTTGTCTTTCTTCATCTTTGCCTATACTATCCTCAACATGTCCAACAACTCTGTCAACGCTTGTCAAAGTTGTTCATGTTGTAGCTTATCAGGAATTGTATGATTCTCACAACATTTGCAGTATCATACCAATAGCCAACTCTTGGCTCAGAGGGAATCCTTCTTAATCAGGTTTTCCACATACCCAATCATATTGAGTGTGTGAATACCTTACTGGATCTCCTTCTGTCATGACATACTAGGACAGTATCTTGGAGACATCATATGTCTCATGTTGTCTCTGTAACTCACAGTTCAGAGAACACAACATCAAGCACTCCTCATCAATGTCATCCTTGGTATGCTTCCATAAGCATACTTTCAGCCATTGATGTGGTGGGATCGAGTTCATCTGGTTCTGGTATAACTAGGACTTAGAGCTTTCACTCTTTCATTGAGAACACTTCTCATCATCATCCTAACCAGTCGTGGAATTATTCCCATTTAATTTGTTGGTTTCAAAGACCGATCGCAAATAAAGTGATTTGTTGATTAACCATTAACAAAAGGAAATATATGCAATTTTAGTCCAAAACTCTTTTTGACTTGTTTGATTGATTTGAAAAGTTGACGATAAAATTAGGCCTTTAATTAATTATCGCTCCCACTATTTTAGTTCAAATTGATAGCCCTCACCATCAATTCGGAATATTGCAGCGTACAATCTTCTAGTGGGCAAGATCCTGAAATCCTCTAAGCCATGGACCAGCTAGGGCTGTCACCCACAACATAGATCTCTCAGGTAGGAAACTCTTGCCAATTGCATCATATGCAACTCTTGATAAGATGTCATATACAACTCCTTGCAATGATCATCTCCATGCCTCAAGGCGCTAGATCCTATCTAGGTCACCTTGTTAAGTCTGACCCAAAGCAAACACGATGAACATGCACCCTGCTAGGGCAGACCCACACATTCATCCTTCACGCTTCCACGAGATAGACGGTGCACCACGCTAGGGCGTGCCCACACTTGGTCGATCAAGCTTTTCACGTGTGTCTCATTTGGAAGGCATCTAAAACTTAATATTTTAATGAGGGATTTGGTTTATATACATATACATATCCAATCACCACAATACATAGTACGTATCATATACATGCTATATCCCACAGAAAACATGCACAAAACGATAAAAGCGATGATTATGGCCATCCTAATGTGATTCCTCGAGCCAAGAGGAATCACGGTCATCTAGGTCAACATCACATGCAACCTGTACAAGATGAACTTTTGTGCCTTGCCTTCCGAGTTGATCAACTCATCTCATGAATGATCTGTACTCTCCATCCGGTCGTCTGGGTGCCACCAGCCGATCGGTTGGCTCCTCCAACCGATCGGTTCACCTGGTCATCGTGCATCTCGTCATGTCCGCCACCCGCTCATCTCGCTCCTTGGACCGGTCATCAACTGATCGGTTCACTCCTTGAACCGACCGTCTGGAACGTCAAACGATCGGTTCACGCCTTGAACCGATCGTTTCAGCTGTCGTCTTGATGTCCACCGGTCTTCGACATAACAGGAAATAAAAATCTATCCTTTTTATTACATTGCTTTAAAAAGGGAAACCCCGAGTTACATTCGGGGGGAGCAAAGGTAGGAAAGAATCTCGAATTATTTTGAGTTACATCAGGAATAAGAGAGGGAAGATCGGTGCGCAGACCGAGATGCAAGTAACCACAAACAACCACACACAGATAGGGGTTTATAGGCCATAATCACGCTACACACATCCACCACAAAACTCATTTAAGGGCGACGCGTATCGAGTGCATTAATAATACATATCATATATGTAATTTGGGATTTGTGGATTTAGGATTGGACATGCATAAAGTCGATATTATTTGCATCGCATGCAATAAATAAAGGCGACAAACCAAAATCGATCATATCGATATTCCTAAAATATAGAACAGTTAACTTGGCTCTGATACCACTGTTGGATTTTAGGGGAGACAGAGAAGGCAGCGGAAACAAAAATTTTCTCCCCAAACCCATACCGAGGAAACGCGTCAACGTCTATATAATAGGAAAGGATGGTTTGTGGAATCATACCTTGTCCCGAGGCTTGCTTGGCGACAATACCTCGCGCAATGCGCGGTCTTCAACTCCGGTCTTGGATGGTGTCTGTGCAGCTCCTAGTCGCACCGGGACTGACGACTCCTCCTCCTACTGAATTGTCGGATGATAGTTGTCCTCCTGAGCGGCAGTGTCCTCCCGCCTCTGTAGTAGTCCACACGGACCACCTGGAACTCCACTCTCCTTGTCCCACAAGGAAGTGGAAGGAGTCACACCCTCCTGTTGACGTACTAGTCGCCAACACACTCTCCTACTACCAGTTGCAACTGCAGTTGTCCTTCCCTTGCTGCACCTCCCTTTTGCGGGAAGAACTTGCTCGGGATCTCTCACGGTTACCAAAACCAGAGAGAACGACAACTTCGCAAAGCAACCGGCTTGCATTGAGTTGTACTCTGAGAAGCCCCCAATACCCCTATATATATAGGCGGGTCATGGGACAGGGTTCTCTGTGCCTGGCAATATGGGACTAAAGCAGGAGTAGAAGGGTTCGAGATTTTCCACAAAAAGCAACCAACTCGCAACCTGAACCGATCGGTTCACAAGTGAACCGGTCGGTTGGGGACCTGAACCGGTCGGTTGGAGCACCAACCGATTGGTTGGGACCCATGAGCCGATTGGTTCACTTCTGAACCGGTCGGTTTGTGGTCCTGGTCGGTTCCCGATTGACTTTCCTTCTTTCGTTTCTAATTGGTATCGAATACCAATCCTTGTTCCAATCAAATTGGGCAAGTGAAACGCAAGGAAAATTCTCACCGACCTGACTTTCCCAACTTGCTCGGTTGCACCAGTTGAACCGATCGGTTCAACACTTGAACCGCTCGTTTCACCCTGGGCTTGAGCCGATCGACTCAACACTTGAGCCGACCGGTTCAGCAACCTCAGCCGACCGGTTCATCACATGAACCGATCGGTTGGGAGTGCGGGTTGTGCAGAATCAGTCAAATGCGAATTCAATCAATCCGATACTCCAATCAATGCGTCCAATACCTTGAACCATATGATATTGAGCTATCAACTGATTGAGTGTTTAATTGAACTACTAAACTCCTTTAGTAATCAATCTAAACGTTGCTTGTGGACAAAACTCCTCTTCCAGGTTAAATCCTATGTGTGTGACCCTACAGGTCCATTTCATGTTGGCAGTGAAAGTCCATAACACTTATGACTTCACAAGCAAAGAGCGGTGCCTAGTCACACATCAGTGCTACCCAAGTGAAAGTAGAAAGTTGGAGAACAACTTTCATCCTACAATCCGTGAATGGTGTTACAGTGAATGTATAATTCCTTTGTCACTGATATCCCGAATGAACTCAAGGCATGGAACAGTCATCCTGTCAACGTTCATTCACTTTCTTGATCTCAGAGCAGATTGAATGAGATATGTATGACATCAATATCACATATTGATTCACACATGCGTGCGCACGCCTATCTCAATCCTACTCATCAAGTGGCCTTGGATATCAAACTCCCTCAGGAGGGACAAATCCCATATCTATCACTCACCCCTCAAAAGCCCCATATGTCAAAGCCACCCAATCATCACCTTTATAACAACCCATGTTTCAGGACTGTGTTTGATGATGTCAAAGTGTGCCCAACGACATGTGTTGAGTGCAGTGATTTCAGGTCTAAGAATCACACTCACCACCATCACTGTGAGTACTGACTGTGACTACCATCTCATGGTTCCATGTGTCAAACTCACGGTGGGTCTGTCCGGTACACTTGTTCTCTAACAAGTACCTATGTGTTTGGTTTGATATCTCTATATCATGACTAATGAGATTCTGTCATCAACCAACACCACAATCTAGTCTTGTGTATCATTGTTGTTTATCTACCTTCCATAATGACATCCGACTAGGGACATAACAAGAATGTACAAACTCTTAGCATCCGTATGATCTCATCGTTCAGGTCATGAACCTGAAGGCATACGTCATTGAGTACTGTCATTCTCTAGACATTCAATCTGTTCTATCACTATCTCATATGACTGAACCAGAAAGAATTGGAAGCTTGCCTTTGATGTTTATCAAATCAATCTTATGTATCCCACCAATCATCCCATGATTGGCTCTCAGGGCATACATACCAACACCAAGGTCAAGCGACCTCTCCCCATCTCTAAGATCATGTCGGTTGTATCTTGGAAAGGATGTCCAAGTAACAACTCGTTGCCATGTTCATCTTGCATCTCCATAACCACAAAATCAGCTGGAAAGACAAACCTATCCACCTTTACTAAGACATCTTCACAGATCCCATAAGGCTTCACCACAGAGTTGTCTGCCAATTGAATCATCATATTGCTTGGCTGTGACTCCTTCAATCCCAGCTTTTTGAATGTTGAAAGGGGCATCAAGTTGATGCTTTCCCCTGAGTCACACAACGCTTCGCCAAATTTAACCTTCCCAATATAGCAAGAAATGTTAAAACACCCTGGATCCTATCTCTTTGGCGGCAAAGTGCCCATGATGAAGGCACTCACTTGCTCCTTTAGCACGACGACCTCTATATCCGGAATTTTTCTCTTCTTAGTGATTACGTCCTTTAGAAACTTCCCGTATGAAGGTATTTGTTCAATGACTTCCAATAGAGGGATATTGACTGACAGCTTCCTAAAACTGTCCAAGAACTTCTTAAACTGCGCGTCTACCTTCCTTGCCTTGGCACTATTTGGGTACGGGACCGGGACAGCTTGTGCCCTTTGATGAGGTGGCACATAAGGTGTCTTTTTCTGAGGTTCCTCCTCTGGAACCTGTTCTTCAGTATCATCCACGGCCATGTCTTCAACTTGCCCTGTGACTGGTGTGGGCTGCTCCTCATTGGTTTCACCTTCAACTTCATCTCGTGGTGTGCTTGTTTCCTCAGCTCTTGGATTCAACACTTTCTTGCCGCTTCTAAGCAGAATAGCCTTAGCTTGCTGGTTTCCCCTGGGAACATTGGTATTCCCCGGAAAACCTGGATGTGCCGGTTTCTTCAAACTAGCTATTTCAGCTGCCATCTGAGCCATGGATGTCTCAATGGTCCTCATTTGAGCCCCATGGCTCTGCAATGTCTACCCGAATTGATTCATGTATTCTCCTTGCTGCTTGATTTGCTGGCCAAATGTATTCATTAGCTCTTGATTTTTCTTTATAACCTGATTGAGCAACTCTGTGCTCTTGTCTTCTGCAACTGGCGAAGGCTTGGCATCCGAATCCTGTAGAAAGTTGTTTGGATCCTTCCACGAGAACTTTTTATCTTTTCTCCATGAATAGTCATTGTTCCTATATCCTTGCTGTTGTCTCATGTATTTGACTTGAGCCTCATCCTCAGACTCATTATCCTCCTTTTGCAGTAGCTTCTTTGCGAGAAGATCCATCTTCTCATTCAGCTCTCTCATTGCCTTGGATTCACTGACGACTCGAGCTTGCTCTACCGGGCCTCTTTCTCTCTCACCCCATGACTGCTTTCTAGCTATGTTCTTGAGTATTTCCCAGCATCTGGTGTCTGTATTGTTCAGAAAAAATCCCCACCCGACTGAATCCAGATTACTCCTATCATGCTCGGAGAGAGCAAAATAGAAGATCTTCACCTGTGTCTCTTTATCCAGCCCGTGATGCGGGCACCTCCTCAGCATAACTTGAAATCTCTCCCAGGTCTCAGATAATGTCTCCCCGGACTGTTGGTTGAAATTATGAATCTTCTGGATCATGTCGTTAGTCTTCTTAGGAGGGAAGAATCTCTCAAAGAAGACCTCCACCATATGGTCCCAGGACTCCACGAACTCATCATCCAAATTATGTAGCCACTCTCGCGCTGCTCCCGCCAATGAACTCGGAAAAAGCTTGAGATACAGTGCATCCTGTGGAAACCGATCAATTTTTACCATGTCACAGTTTTCAACAAACTGGATGATGTGCGCTACGGGGTCCTCATTCTTCAGCCCATGAAAAGCATTCGATTTCACCAGATTTATCAGCGCCGGATCAATCTTATATGTCGGTATATTGATTGCCTGCTTCTTTATAGGCACCTTGGAAGTTGATGCGGAAGAAGCCTTGATCTTCTCCCATATGGTCCGTGCGTCGGCCATCTCTTCCTGTTCAAGTTCAGAGTCTACTTCTTCTTGCTCTTGCTCTTGATAATCCTCGTCCTCAGGTCCTTGCAGTGGAACCTCGAGTGCGCATTCCGCGTAGTTGGTACTACGCGTCTGCACCATACACAATACCTGAAATAAGGAAATTCAAATTCAGTACAGTGTTTTGACGAGTATAAAAATTATCAAACAATTTAAAAATATTTTATGTTGAATAAAAATTATAAAAAAATGTGGCCTAGAGTGGCCGCTCGTAGCACTCAAAGTGCCAACAATTCGCTGTATCCCCGGCAACGGCGCCAAAAACTTGACGTATATTTTACTACGCGCTAAAAATGCAAGTATACACGTCGAGTAGTACAGGCCTTTGTGATGCCCGAGTCGAACACAGGGATACTCGGAATTGTTGGAGACTCCTACTAACTATTCGCGATCAGCTAAGCCGAATAACAAATTGGGGTTTGTTGTCAAAATTAAAAGAAAATAAAAATATAAAGCAAAGCAAACGATCGATTAAATGTTAATTTAATCAATTCAAAAGGGTATCTTTAGGATTGTGGTTTCATCGCGGGTTTTCATTGTATTAGATTTTATATAATGCTTCAATCTTCTCTCTCTATCCGGGTAGTGGCCTGAAAACAGAATTGCCCACTGTCGTGGCGCAATTCACTACTTAGGTTTAGGTTGGTTCCACCGTCGTACTAACCTATCCCCTAAACTAAGTGCATTATGAACGATCTCTCAGTATCCACCATTAAATTTACACCACCTTGGTCAAGGGATTTATCGATTAATGTAGGTTTCACCTCTTTTCAGCCGTTAATCCTTCTTTCAAAGTGATTAAAGGAATTAGGTTATTATTATGGTGATCAAGCATAACAATATATGGAGAAAACGAAACTATACCACGGATTTAAGAGAGAAAATATGAATTATTATTATAAAACTGTCATACAATGAATCCCCAGGCTACTCCCGGTCCTAAAGAAGAAGGGGATTAGCCCCGCATATTCATCTCAAACAAGTACAAAGTAAAGATAGGGGAAATCATGTGAAAAACGTGAATTGAAAGGGAAAACCCCTGAACGGAGAAGAACCAGTTGATCCTTTGCGTAGAACACGTGCTCTACCGCCTCTCAGTGGTGAAATCCATCTTCTGCGGCATCCAGATCGACTGGTATGAACTTCTGGCCTCCGTTCTCCTCTCTACTGCTCCTCGGTACTCGTGCAATGACTAATGAGATCCTCTCTCGTCTGGGCGGCCGTCATTAGGTATAAGTCCCTAATTAGGTCATTAATTAACTCCAGCCGTCCGATTGGATCAATCTAAATCCAACGCATATCTGACGGTGTCGATACCATCGACGCGGGTCGATGGTATCGACTCGATGTGATAGAGGCAACCCTTCTTTCCTTTCGTCTGAGTGCTTGATGTGGTGTCGATAGCATCGACTTGGGTCGATGGTATCGACTACTCTTGTAGCGACGGTTTTGTCGTTTTGCATCGCTGTAGCCTCCCTGTGTCGATGGTATCAACATGGTGTCGATACTATCGACGACTTCTTCGCCAGCACCCTGAAGGTGTCTCGATACCATCGACATCATCGTCGATGGTATCGACTCTTTGCTGCTCCTTTCGGCTGGCAACCTGTGACCAAGTCGATGGTATCGACGGAAGCAAATACTCATTTGTCCTGAAATTCAAACATAAGATCACATAAATTCACACAAATAATAATAATGTGATAATTAATGCTCAAAACAATGAAATAAAGGGGATTTGACATAAAATAATGGCAAAGACCAAAATGGATGAATTATGCAACATTAACCATAAAAATGACTAATAAAAGCATAAAACACATATCAAACAGGTCTATAAATGTGACTCAAAATCATCGCATCAACACATCAAGCCAAGGAGTCCAAGATCTACATGCTTAATGGTCTTCTTGATAACTTCAAGATGGGAAAGAAGGAGAGAGTGGCAGACATGTACTCAAGTCTAAACAACATTGTCAATGGAATTGCAACTTTGGGACTACCTATGAATAGAGGTGCAATCAACTCCAAGATAATTATGTCTCTTCCCAAGAGATGGGAACCCAAGGTGACTTCAATTGAAGAAGTGAGAATTCTTGGAGAAATAGCCACAGAGGATCTCATTGGAAACTTTGAATCTCATGAGCCAAGGCTATATAATTGATAACACCAATTTTGGTGACATTTTAGCCTTGTTTTCTGTTATCAAAATTGCCCTTTTCTGCTATTTCCTCTCTTTTATTAGCATTTTTGCAATAATTGGCCAAGCAATTCTCTTAATCTAATTTCTCCATCCTTGGCAGAGTTTTCCCTCATTTTGGTGCAATAAGGCCGTCCCGGCCCACAAAATAAGTCCAAGTCTGTTTCGGCCTTCCTGACGCCCGATACAACCTCTTCCCGACAGGGTGGAGCGACACAATGACGCACGACAAAGGGATGCCGCGCAAGAAGGAGCAGATGGACGACACGCCTTCTACCCGACAGGGAGCCCAGCTTGCCCTGACAACCCAACTTGTCGGGCGACACAACCACCCACCGGCAGGCACGCCATCCATCCCTTGACCGATAGCCGACACTCCTGCACCGAGCAATACCTGTATCGACCGTCCAACGACCCGCGCATAAGGGAGCCACGTGGCGCTTCGAGCACCATAACTTCTCCCAACCAGCTGCCCATAAATAGCAGCTACAGGAAGACGAAAATACAGTTCAGATACTTTGGAATTCAGACAGTTGGGAGCTTTGAGTGATCTTCGGAGGAAACTGCGAGAGCAGGAGTATCACGCCCCAGTGCTCGTGCCGGGCGACACTAGGTGAGCCCTTCCTCGTCCCGAGAGGGAGGGGATGGTTCACTTAGAACCGTCCCAGGTGACACTGCGGGCCGATATCGGCCAACGATGATGAGCGACACAAGTGCCAAACAGTAGAACGCGTCGCTCCATGCCCGACACGATATTGAACCCGATACGCTTCGCCCGTCATGCGTGCCGCCCGAGAGGGTGTGTCACCCGACTTGAGCGTATCGACCAGGTCCTTGAACGATACAGTCGGCCATCACGGTGTGCTTCCTGAGAGAGTGTGTCGCCCGACACCGTTGTATCGGGCTAGGCCCCTATCCGGTATCGGGTGGGAGAGCCGCTGTGGTCTGTCGCCCTTCTACATCAAGAAGGCGACATCTATCTTTAATTCTGTTATTTAATTCTTTATTTATGCATTGTAATTAATACCCTTAATGTGTATGGAAATAGAAAAGCTTAATTACTTGCTGCTCTATGGTTGGTGCAATTGTTGGATGAACTGCCATGTTTAATATCTGAACTCTAGCTTGCATGTTTGGATCACGTTTCGCTTAGCTAACGAATCGTGTTTTCCCGTCGCAACAACTTCGAGAGTCGTGTTGTGGCTCTAGTGTTTGGTCCGATTCTGGAGCACGAGAGTGCCTGGAACGGAGTTTTTTGGTAACACTCCACCCTGACTTAAAGCCCAACAACCTCGAGAGGGGTGTTGATGCTTGGTTAGGGGCACCCGCTCTGAGAGGAGGGGTGCAGGATGTTACCGATGCTGCTTGTTTTTTTGTAGTCTTATCCCTCGTACCTTGCTCTAGCTCTAATATTATCTTTCTGTTTCTATTGCATGAAAACCCCTAAAAACTGCTAAATGACTAAAACCTTAAATCTTTCTAGTAGCTCCAGTTGGAGATAGTTTTCTTGTTTTATTTGTGGCGTCTTGTTGTTTCCCTTCTGGGGAATTTATCATCTCTTTGTACCTGCCGGAGTGTAGCGTGTCGATTCTGGGCTCTCAACACTACCCCCTTGTCCCTGTGTTCGACCCCATAAACAAAGTTGTGGGGGCCTAGAAGGATTCGGGTTTATAAATGTAAAAGCTCGACTACCTCAAATCCGCCTCCAATTTCAGGACGCACGATTTAGGCCGGTCAATAATCAAGAGGAAGATGAAAAGTAAGAAGAGAAGGAGTCAAACAAAATCAAAGATAATGCCTTTAAATCTCAAGTGGAGGAAATGATCCTTCAACAAAAACTTCCTTGTCGGTCCTCTTCTACTTCCTCAAGTGAAGATGACATCCCTAGTGATCATGAAACCAACTGCTCCAAGGGAAATCACTTCAAAGGAAAGTCCACTACAAAAATAATGGTCTTTAACTATAAAAAAAATTGTAGCGAAAACAATCTTACTTTAATTTATATTAAAATGTCAAATGTACATGGGGAGGACATATACCTTGCCCCTATTACACAATGTGCACTACTTTAACTCTCTTGGAACTATTCTTATGGCAGATAAGAGAAGGGCTTCTAATAAACCATGTCGAAGAAGGCTCTTTATATCCTTTATTTTCAGCTGTCAATACACCAGATAAAGTGCATGTTAACTGTAGCCGCTCTTTGAGATGCTTGGGTCCGTGACACAGCCTTGGAGCAGTAGGTTCTTTTGATGTGGGGTTGAAAGCAGAAGTTAAAGTGGCAATTGCTAAAGCCCTTTGAGTGGTTCCATTGTGACTTGAGCCCCGATTTCTGTTTGGAGTTTCCTTATTATGACCCATCAAGACAAATAACATCAGGAGTTTCTTTGTAGACAAATTTCTAAGTTCAATTAGTTGCCTTGATGTTATTTTCTTGCTGCTATAGGTTTGTTTCCCAGCAAGAGAACCAGAAGACCGAAGTCCCAATACCTTTGCATGTTTTATAACAGCACCAAGATTTAGAAATCCTTCAGTTTTTGTGACCCACTATTGGTGATCAACAGTGCTTAAACTCCTTTGACATTGATGATCCTGATTGCAACAAAAAAGGTCAAGAACCTAACAAAGTGGCAACAATATCAACTTGGATAACCATCCATTTAGACATTTGGGTAGAAAGTTACCTCATTGTGTGCATGTAGCAAAATAGGGCTGTCAGACATTGGAGAAAACCCAAGGACTGGTAATCCTAGCTCCCTAAAATAATGAGCACCTGTTGAGGCCAGGAGAAGGAAGCTATTTGGTGGTCCATGGTTCAATATCCATAACCTCAACATCAAAACAAGGACTGATTACACAACATTTGTTCAATCCGTTCGGTTCAACAACAATCATCCCAGCACGGTGGTCATCCACATATTCGAATACCCTGAATTCCAAATAGATTGAATAGGGTGAAGGAGAGCTAAAAGAACAAGATTCAAAGAATTTATGTAAATAAATGAAATAAACCAAGCTTCTGCACACAAGAAGGAACTTCCTGATGACTTTGGAAGGTCTGATCATTACGTTGCATTTCCCGTGTCTCATCATTGTATATCCTCTTGAGAGTGTCATTCAAAACACTCTCTCTCACCATTGTAGTTTGAAAGTAATCAATCGAAGAATAGCAAAATGTTAGATTTGTCTATGTATAACTGTTTTCCAATACTACAGTAGCTAGTACGCTTGTGTGTAACTAGTACATTAGTACATAATAGTATCTTGTAACGTTTGTGTCTAAGCTTCTAGTACATCAGTACATGACATCAGTACATGACGTGTAACTAGTACATCAGTAAAAATAGATATGAACAAGTGTCTAATGGTTACCATACTCTGTCCTACTACTAAGCTAATAAATTAAATTGATCAACAATATGATTTGTAGCATGGAGTGCATTTCCATATGGAAGTGCTAGAACAATGCTATTTTTAACTGAGCACAATCCTAACCCAGCTGCTATGTTGGATGTTATCCAATGGTGAGAAAAATTCCTAAGAAGGTCAGTTGTAGCTTCAACTATGGGAAAAAATATGAGGTAGTGGTTGGGCCTCAAGGTAGAAATTGAAAACATTGCATGCTCCTATGTGTGAGTTCATAAATACCAATACAGATGCAACAATCCTATGTAAAATACATGTCAGTGTGGGGGTGGTTTTCAAAGATACGAAGGCAATGTTTTAATGTGTCAACTCCAAACTAATGTACCTACCTCGGGCAGTAGACTTTTTTCTTACATAAACAGAGAATAAACTGGAGTAATGACAACTAGCTTTTGAAGACAAGAAGTCCATTAGCAGTAGTGTTTACTTGGAGAGTTGAAGCTGCAAAAGCTAGTTTCCACACAGCATATGAATGTTTGAAATGGGATAAACACCAATACAGCTCAGATGGATTATCAAAAGACATCAACTGATACCTCAATAGAGATGAACAACACTATAGTTATGGAACTTTATAGATGTAACCCAATCACTCATGCTGTAAGCTTAAGTGATATGTACCACATGTCAGCCTAAGTATAAGAACACTAGGATGAAAGTTCATACCTTTTATAGTGTAAAGTGTTCTTGAATGGGAGTAACATCACCTAGTAAGAAGCAGAGCAGATGCAAATGTCACACCTGAAAAACACATGTGGAATTACTTTAAGTCAGAAACATATTGTAGGTTTGCTTATCATTACCTTGAACAAAAAAATGTTGAGTTGAAAGACAGATTCCCTGCATCAAGAACAAACAAGCATATCCTATTCTTCAATAGTTTGTTACCATCTCAAAGATAATGAACATATCCTATTCTTCAATACAAAATAGGTAGTTGAATCATACATACTATGCTACACACCATAGTGCATATCCACAAGTTTTATATGGTCGTTTGGATAGTTCATAGATTCATATAGTAACATACATTTCAAAATTTTGAAAAACTAGTTTCATAAATTAGCTACAGTAGGAAGTGCTCTACATATAACTGGACAACTTGAACCTTCTAGTGGCCTTTACAGTTATCCCTACAACACACTATTTTCAACACACATAGCCCATCACTAATTACTCCTGAAAGGTAGTCTGCTCCTAATACAACTAGTTTAGGCTTTATGGCCACTACCTTCTAACTAAAAAGAAGTGATCCTCAGTGGCCTTAATAACTATGGGATCAGATTCTAACAATACCTGACAAAAGGTGCAGTGATGAGAGATGCTCAATTATAGTCCTACATGTATTACATAGAGAAATTTGCCCCAAGATGCTCAAATGGAACCAACAGAATAGAACTTGTATGCATCTTCAATTGGCAAAATTTTAGGAGAAACCCACCAAGAACCAATCTATTGAACTGACAACTCAATTATCCATTTTAAGAATTAGTGACTCGACCACTCTTCAGTCAATGATAATGGCATGTAAAGCTAAACAACAACTGAAAAAAGGAAAAAAAGATTTGCTAAAATATCAAAGATAAGATAATATCATTTTGATATGGCAAGAAACAGGTATAAAATGTCTTGTATTTATTTATTATATACCATTTAAGGGTAGAGTTGGATTCCCCTTTCTCTTGTTGGTCTCCAGTTGCAGAGAAATCTTTCCAACAAATTTGGATTTCCTTACATCATCACGATGATTTTTTGTTTGACCTATTTTTTGTGCATGACATGAGATGATTTGGGTGGACTTTAGAGCAATTGTTACACATCTTCATACGTCACTCTCTAAATTCTTTCCCCCTCTCTAGTTTGTATGGTTGACCCTTCTCATTGTCAAAAGCATCTTTAGAACACCATAACAAAGCCCATCAAACCTAGCAGGTCATATCATCGACCTCAATTCCTAGAATCTCATAAGATATCAACTGTTGAAACTCAAAATCCCATAAGAAAAATGACAAAAGTCTCAAAACCATAATCACTACAGAGAACTAAAATCTCAAATCCACATTCACTATAGAGAACTAAAATCCCAAAGAAAAAATTAGTGTAGATAAATAATATCCCAATGACACAATCACTATATAAAACTAAAACCCAATGTTAGAAGCCCCTACAAAAATCTTGCAAAGGAAGGAAACCAACTATTTGGTTCACTATATTGTAAACTAATATCACAATGGAACAATCACTAAGAACTTTCATTGGGGTTTTATTTAGTTCAATATATAGTAAAATAAAAGGTTCATGACTTTGCAACAATTGGTTCTACTAAAAACATCCATAATGTGATAGCTATCCACGTAGCTTAAACAAAGCAGTGATGGCTCTACAAGTACTTTCAAATGGTAGTCATGCATTCTTCTATCATGTTGGATCAATATAATGAATTTTCATTTTACTTTCATCTATACATCCTATCTGTCATACAGAATAAAAGAACAATGTTGTCAAATATGATTTTGTACCTTATTTGTATGCTACAGCAGGCCAAGCTTAGCCTTCACCATTTCTTTTCACTAGACCTCAACATAATCCAAAAAGATACACAATCAAGACATCAGCATATTCTGCACTAGAAGAAACAAATCAGAACCTTGCGTCTACATCATAGAATTCAACCAGCAGACTAGCTCATCACTTTTACTAAACCTTTGTATAGGCCGCCACCTAAGATCATGGTGATGGCAATGAAAACCTGCAACATGTATTGAGAAAAATTGATTGTTACACTCTGTAGGCAAGAAAATAGTCAAGGTTTAACATAACAACATCAGTGGCACAAGTCGTATACCTTGTAGCCTTGAAGCCCATGGAGACTGGTGGATGAAGCATTCGCTGGATACCACTTGCCCTTGTTGTTTTTTATTAGAGGCCACATGATTCCCCAAGAAACAATAGTTCCAAGCAGAATAGATATGTTGATGATGTATGGGTAGATCATACCAACACCAACGTAAGTGGCTGAAAAACTAAAGAAGAACCTGCACTCCAGTCATTGAGTCAAAGATGGTTAGTGCATTGACACAAATATTAATGCAACCAAATACATTACTACAGATTAACAAACGCCCTTCACTATTTTACTATTTCAATGAATCCAACAAAATGGAATCTGTACCTATATTGTTTGGCTTAAGGAAGAATGTGGGGAAGTTAATGAAACAGCAGTCATCTCCCCCAGTGAAAAACCACTGGACGAATCCCCAGAGGAAGCTCAAAGAGAAGAACTGTCCCAGCTTTCTCACTTGTTTCCTTTAGAGGCAGAGATAACAAAGAACAAATTAGTATAGAACCATACATCATAGAGTCAGTGACATATTGATGGATAGATACACAACATAAAGTAGCAAAAAGCTAGAAAGCATGATCAATTTGGCAAACAACATCCTCAACATGAATTGATTTAGGTGTAGACTAGAAAATTCTGAAAATGATGGTATAGAGTGGATTGATTACTTGGCTAACTTGGCTCCTTGAGGAGTGTGGAAGCCATTGATGAGGTGTGTCGTGGTGGTTCCACTAGGATAGATCATCTTGTAGTCAATGATCATGATCTGCAAACATGAGAGTAGAAAAGATCCACATAGAAAAGTAAGGCAGTGCCATGACAACCAAGTTACAATGAATTACAGATTTACATGCATGTCAATTGAAATCAATTAGAATTGGTGACGTCATGATTGCTAGTGACAGAAAGAAACATGCTCAGAATACTCAACCATAATAGAGTTACATATAAAAGGGTTGTTAGCTTATAATGACAAATGGTCTGAGTAAAGGGCTTTCAGTTTACTTTGGCAAGTGGTATGAGTCTTGTAAGTGCAATGCACATTACTATGAGTCTTAGAAGTGACTCTATTACCTATTACTGAAATGGAAACCAACATCTCGCCTGTCATTGTGGGAAATGATCCGTAGAGAATGAAGTCTATGAAGGAAGAAAAGTTGTGCCAACCTCCACCTCCTTCCCCTGTAGATGTGGTTGCTAACAAAGTTGTTGTCACTGAAGTGGAAAAGGTGAGAAAGGATCTTAATGTTGATGACCTACATGCACTAAAATTAAATGTTTTAAAGTACAAACTTGATGAATCCACATTCACCTTACACACAAGTTAATTCTCACACAATTTTTGAATAGTAAGCTTGTAATTAAGATCTTAAGTACAAGGGTGAGCATGATGGAAACAAGTAGAAGTGCCAGATGTCAAAGCCTGTGTGCATATAATGAATTGAAATACTTGGTGAAATAAAGCAGGGGGAAATTAAGCTAGAAACTGGTTTAAAATACCTACATTGTCATCCTTCATTGCATCCTCAAAGGTAGAGCGTACTACCAGGACCAATTCATGTTATTCCCATGTACACTTTCTATGAGGAGCCAAATATTTGATACCAACTTCAGATCCAGATAGCGAGTTTAGAACATGAGTCAACAACCTCATAAGGGATATTAAATAAGATATGGACGAGCATCTAACACAATCCCACCCTCAATGATGAAAGATCCTTTAACTTGAGCCTAGTAAGATAAACTACACTCTAGTTATTCCTTTTATTTCCCTACAATTTGCTAAAAAAATGATATGAATACTTTGCAAGAGGACACTGTTATGAGGCACATTTGTTGACCATGCAACTGAAAAGGAACTAAGGCACCTCCGTGACCTAAAAATGAAGAGTATCCCCATCCTAAGTTGGACATGAAATATTAACCTGCAAACTCCGTCATCATTTTATTACCAGCATTAGTCTGGTCACCATCAACTAAACAGAGTGGAAATCCATCTCCTACTATTGTTTTAAAATAAAGTTAGGAACTTGAATAGAAGACTGATGCGATGATTTTGAGTCGCATTTATAGACGTGTTTGATATGTGTTTTATGCATTTATTAGTCATTTTCATGGTTAATGTTGCATAATTCATCTAATTTGGTCTATGCTACTTCTCTATTCAAATTTCCCTTATTTCAGCATTTTGAGTATTAATTATCAAAAGAATACGTTTTGTGTAGACTTATGTGGTTTCATGTGTTAATTTCAGGAAAAACAAGTACCTACTACTGTCGATACCATCGACAGTGGTCGATACCATCGACCGGACCACAGGTTGCCAGCCACAAAGACCAGAAGAAAGTTGATACTATCGACAGGGATGTCGATGGTATCGAGATACCATCAGGTTGCTGGCGAGACGTGAGTCGATACTATCAACACATATGTCAATATTATCGACTGGTGGAGCTACAGCGACACAAAAATACAAAACCGTCACTACAGGTTCTTCGATACCATCGACCTGCGTCGATGGTAACGAGATGAAATCAGGGGCAAAGACAAAAGAAAAGAAGAACTGCCGACATCGTGCTAGGTCGATACCATTGACCTGCGTCAATGGTATCGACACCGTCAGATACGAGTTTGTTTCAGATTGATCTTAATCGGACGGCTGTGATTAATCGGCGACCTAATTCGGGAAATATACCTAATGACGGCGGCCAAGAGGGGATCATCACGTCATTAGCCGCTGCACACATCCCGAGAAGAGGTGGACAGAAGAACGGAGCCCGAGAGCACGCCCCAGCCGATCCGGACGCCGAAGAAGACGATTTTCACCACCGAAAGGTGGGAGAACATGTATTCCATGCCAAAGATTGCTCGGATCTTCTCCGTTCAGGGGTTTCACCACTCAATCATGTTTTTCTCCATGTTTCCCTTTTTCTACTCCACGTTTTGCACTGAGATGAACATGCGGGGCTAATCCCCTTTGTCTTTAGGACCGGGAGTAGCCCGGGAATTCATTGTATGATGATTTTATCATAGTAATTCATATCTTATCTCTTAAATCCGTGGTATAGTTTCGTTTTCTCAAATATATTGTTATGCTTGATCACCATAATAATAATCGAATGCCCTTAATTGCTTTGAAAGAAGAATTAATGGTTGAAAAGAGACAGAATTTACATTAATTGACAAATCCCTTGAACAAGGTGGTGTAAGATTAATGGTGGATACTGAGAGGTCATTTTTAATGCACCTAGTTTAGGGTATAGGTTACTACGACAGTGGAACCGACCTAGACATAGGTAGTGAATTGTACCACGACAGTGGGCAATTCTGATTTCAGGCCACTACCCGGATAGAGAGATAAAAATTGAGTGACTATATAGAGTTTGATACAATGAAAATCCGTGGTGAACCCGCAATCCTAAAGATCTCATTTTGAATTGATTAAACCAAACATTTAATTATTGTTTTGGTTTGTTTTCCTTTTTATTTTCTTTTAATTTCAACAATTCTCTACTATTTAATCGGCTTAGCTGATCGCGAGTAGTTAGTAAGAGTCTCCGACAATTTCACGTATCCCTGAGTTTGACTCGGGCCTCACAAAGGCCTATATTACTTCGACGCGTTCACTTGCGTTTCTGCGCACGGTAAATTTGCGTCAAGTTTTTGGCGCCGTTGTCGGGGATACGGAAAATTGTTGGCACTACGAGTGCTACAAGTGGCCACTCTAGGCCACATTTTTATTTTTTTTATCATTCCAAAAAATTTATAATCTATTTTCTAAATATTTGCAATCGTCAAGCACTGTACTGAAATTTAATTATTCTATTTGCAGGTACGGTGCATGGTGCAGACGCGTAGTACTGACTACACACATCACGCAACAGAGGTTCCACTGCTGGGACCGGAAGATGAGGACGAGTATAATCAAAACCATCTGGAGGATATAATTTCTGAACCTGAATAAGAAGAGATGGACGAGCCACAGACAATATGGGAGAAGATTAAGGCTTCTTCCTCATCCGCTTCCAAGGGGCCGATCAAGAAGAAAGCGGTTAATATTTCGACACATAAGATTGATCCGACTTTAATCAACTTGGTGAAGTCTAATGCCTTCCATGGGCTCAAAAATGAAGACCCCGTCGCGCACATAAGTCAATTTGTGGAGAATTGTGATATGATAAAAATCGACAGATTTCCACAAGATGTGCTCTACTTGAAGCTCTTCCCGAGTTCTCTAGCGGGAAACACGCGAGAATGGCTACACAACTTGGACGATGAATATGTGGAGTCTTGGGACCACATGGTGGAGGTTTTCTTCAAGAGGTTCTTTCCGCCTGAGAAGACCAATGACATGATCAGGAAGATCCACAACTTCACCCAACAAGCAGGAGAGACCTACTCTGAGACCTGGGAAAGGTTTCAAATCATGCTCAGGCGGTGCCCGCATCATGGGCTTGATAAGGAGACACAAGTCAAGATCTTCTATTTTGCTCTCTCCGAGCATGATAGAAGCAACCTTGATTTAGCCGGCTCAGGATTCTTCTTGAACAACACAGACACCAAGTGTTGGGAAATCCTAAAGAACATGGCCAAGAAGCAATCATGGGGCGAAAGAGGTGCCGTGGAGCAGGTTTGAGTGGCAGGTGAATCTAAAGCAATCAAGGAGCTGAATGAGAAGATGGATCTTCTCGCGAAGAAACTACTTGCAAAGGAGGATGCTGAGTCTGAGGATGAGGCTCAAGTTAAATTCATGAGGCAGCAGCAAGGCTATTGAAATAATGACTATTCATGGAGGAAAGACAAAAAGTTCTCCTGGAAGGATCCAAACAACTTCTTGCAGGTGCCAGATGCAAAACCCTAGCCTGTAGCAGAGGATAAGAGCACAAAGCTGCTCAATCAGGTGATAAAGCAAAATCAAGAACTCATGACTACTTTCGGTCAGCAAATAAAGCAACAAGGGGAGTTTATGAACCAATTTGGGCAGACACTGCAGAGCCATGGGGCTCAAATGAGGACAATAGAGACGTCCATGGCACAAATGGCAGCGGAAATAGCCAATTTGAAGAAGCTGACGCACCTAGGTTTTCCGGGTAATACAAATGTTCCAGGAGGAAACCAGCAGGAGAAGGCCATCTTGTTAAGAAGTGGCAAGAAACTGTTAAATCCCAGAGCAGATGAACCAAGCAAACCCCAAGCAGAAATCGAAGGTGAGGCCACTGAGGAGCTGCCCATACCGGTCACAGAACCAATTGCTGACATAGCAGTGGATGCTACTGAAGATCCTATTGCACAGGAGGAGCCTCAAAAAAGGACACCCTATGTGCCACCGCATCAAAGGGCACAGGCTGTCCCAGTCCCTTATCCGAACAGTGCTAAGGCAAGGAAGGTAGACTCCCAATTTAAAAAGTTTTTAGACAGTTTCAGAAAGCTTTCAGTCAACATCCCTTTATTGGAAGCTATTGAGCAAATCCCTTCTTATGGGAAATATCTGAAAGACATCATCACCAAGAAGAGAAAAATCCCAGACACAGAGGTTGTTGTTCTTAAGGAGCAGGTGAGTGCCTTCATCATGGGCACATTGCCACCAAAGAGGCAAGATCCAGGCCGTTTTAACATATCATGTTACATCGGGAAAGTTAAATTTGGTGAAGCACTATGTGACTCAGGGGTGAGCATTAATTTGATGCCTCTCTCTACATTCAAGAAGCTGGGATTAAAGGAGTCACGGCCAAGCAACATGAAAATCCAATTGGCGGACAATTCAGTGGTAAAGCCATATGGGATTTGTGAAGATGTGCTAGTGAAAGTGGATCGATTTGTATTTCCAGCAGATTTTGTCGTCATGGAGATGCAAGATGAGCAAGGCAATGAGCTACTGCTCGGATGACCCTTCCAAGCTACAGCCAACATGATACTTGATATGGGGAGAGGTCATTTGACCTTAGGTATAGCCGATGACCGATTTGAGATGGTCATGCCTTCCAGCGCCACTTCATCTAAATCCAAGGAGAAATGCCACACGGTAAAACATTTTGATAACAATATCTCACTGTGTTTAGGGAAGCCATTTTTGGATATGGACCATGTAATGACCAAGGTGGAAAAAGGGACTTTGGCTATGGACATCATGGAGCAGACCAAAGTGGTATCCCTTTGCAAGGCTGTAGGGTTCCCGAATGATGAGGATGAGGACATTCCTCCCTCTACGGAAGATGATGCTATAGCAAATTCAGTTTTTGATGCATATCCAGAATTACCACTCGAGGCTTGTTTAGTCAATATCACTCATGATTGGATGAGAAGCAAATCACTGAAGGAGTGCGCCAAGATGCTTCAGATGTTGCCATGCTTCTATGCGAGGTATTATGAAGATTTAGGCGAACTTCCCCCACCACTTCAATCATCCTTAATCAGCCCGCTAGAATTGGAGTTGAAGCCGCTGCCACCGCACCTCAAGTACGCCTTTCTAGATGAGGAAGAAAAGTTGTCGGTGATTATTTATGCTTATGTGAGTATTGAAGAGGAGGACCAGTTGTTGATAGTGCTGAAGAACCACCAGGGAGCTTTTGGGTGGTCTGTTGCAGATATCAAGGGGATTTCCCCTACTTTGTGCCAGCATAAGATTCGGCTCGAGGAGGGAGCCAAGCCGGTGATTCAACCACAACTTCGAATGAATCCAAGCATGATGGAGGTTGTGAAGAAGGAGGTAATTAAGCTTCTTTCCGTAGGGATCATCTACGCAATTTCAAACTCGACATGGGTGAGTCCCACACAGGTAGTCCCTAACAAGGGGGGAATAACTGTTACTCACAATCTTTTAAATGAACCTGTCACCACCCGCTTGGTAACTGGGTGGCGAGTTTGTATAGATTACAAATGATTGAATGCCGCTATGCTAAAGGATCACTTTCCTCTTCCGTTTATTTATCAAATTTTAGAGCGATTAGCCGGCTGATCACATTTCTATTTTCTGGATGGGTATTTGGGGTATAATCAGATTTCGATTGATCCTAAGGACCAAGAGAAGTCTACTTTCACTTGTCCCTATGGAACTTTCGCGTACCACCGCATGCCCTTTGGATTATGCAACGCACCGGCGACCTTTCAGCGTTGTATGCTCGCCATTTTTTCTGATATGGTAGAACGCTGTCTAGAGGTCTTTATGGATGATTTCTCGGTTTATGGTGCTTCTTTTGATGAATGCCTTTATAATCTAGATAAGGTGTTACAACGATGCGATGACACACATTTGGTCCTCAACTGGGAGAAATGTCATATGATGGTGAGTGAAGGGATAGTGCTAGGACATAAAGTGTCTAGCAAAGGTTTGGAGGTAGATCTGCTAAAAATTGAAGTACTTTCAAAATTGCCCCCACCAAATTTGGTAAAAGGGGTAAGAAGTTTCTTAGGTCACGCCGGATTCTATCATCAGTTCATAAAGGATTTTTCAAAAATCGCCAAACCTTTATCCGAGATTTTAGAGAAGGATGTTTTTTTTTTATTTCAATGACAAATGTTTACACGTGTTCAATGTGTTGAAGGAAAAATTGATTTCCGCACCGGTTGTTCAAACACCGGATTGGACGAAGCCATTTGAACTCATGTGTGATGCATCCAATTTCACTGTAGGAGTTGTGTTGGGACAGTGGGTGGACAATAAACCCGCCATGATTTTTTATGCCTCTAAGACTTTGAATGATGCCCAACTAAATTACACCACTACTGAAAAAGAATTGCTTATCGTTGTTTTTGCTTTTGAAAAATTTCGGCAATATTTAGTTGGATCGAAAGTTGTAGTTTGGACTGACCATGCCGCTATTAAATATTTGATGGAGAAAAAAGATGCCAAACCTAGATTGATTAGGTGGATCTTACTCTTACAAGAATTTGATATCGAAATCAAAGACAAAGTGGGGATTGAAAATGTTGTGGCGGATCATTTGTCTAGGTTAGAGAGGGTAGATGAAAAAGATTTACACATACCCATTACCGAGACATTTCCGGATGAACAAATTTTGAAGGTGATCTGTAAGGATCCATGGTTTTCATATATCGTGAATTATCTTGCTTGCAGGATCATCTCGGATGATTGGACGTATCAAGAGAAGAAGAAATTTTTTCATTCTCTACGATATTATATTTGGGATGACCCTATCCTTTTGAAGCAATGCAGGGATGGTGTCCTATGCAGGTGTGTACCTGAGGTGGAATACGAGAGTGTTCTTTATCATTGCCACACTCTACCTACAGGTGGACACCATGCGAGCTCTCGTACGACAGCCAAAGTACTGGAAAGTGGCCTATATTCGCCTACCTTGTTTAGAGACGCTTATGAGTTCATGAGGCAATGTGATTCCTACCAAAGAGCGGGTAACATTTCAAAATGACAAGAGATGCCCCTAAATGTTTTCCAGGAGGTTGAGGTATTTGATTTATGGGGTATAGATTTCATGGGACCCTTTGTGTCCTTAAATTCGAATTTGTACATCCTTTTAGCTGTTGATTATGTGTCGAAGTGGGTAGAGGCAATACCTACAAGGACTAATGATTCTACTATAGTGTGCAGGTTCGTTAAGGAAAATATCTTCTGCGGGTTTGGGGTGCCCCGAATGATCATTAGTGATGGGGGTACGCACTTTAGGAATCAAAAGTTCTCAGCATTATTGAGGAAATACAGGGTCAAACATAACATTGGTACCCCGTATCACCCGCAAACTCAAGGACAAGTGGAGGTCTCCAATCGTGAAATTAAGAAGATCTTAGAGCGTACTGTAGCTTCCATGAGGAAGAATTGGAGTGCCTTACTACCGGATGCGTTGTGGGCATATAGGACGGCATACAAGACACCTATAGGCACCATGCCTTTTAGGTTGGCATACGGTTGGGCCTGTCACTTACCGGTGGAGTTAGAGCACAAAGCACATTGGGCGCTGAGAAAGCTCAACTTGAGTCATGATGAAGAGGGGAAGAAGAGATTCTTGAATTAAATGAACTGGATGAGCTGCAAATGAATGCATATGAGAACTCTCGAATATACAAGGAGCGCACGAAGTTGATCCACGATCGCCACATTCAGATGCGCACCTTCAAGAAAGGAGATCGTGTGCTTTTGTTCAATTCCAGGCTGAAGTTGCATCCTGGGAAGCTAAAATCCCGATGGAGTGGTCCATTTACGGTAGAAGAGGTCAAACCACATGGCGCTATCATGGTGCACGATGGTGAGACTACCTTTTTGGTGAATGGACAGAGGTTGAAGCTATATTTTGGTGAAGATTACACGAGGAAGGTGAATGAGGTCAAACTCATTTAACTTTTAGATACATGATGTTCTTCAAGTCGTCTAGCCTAAGACGTTAAATAAGGGCACTTGTTGGGAGGCAACCCAACCATTGTTACTTTAGTTTAGTTCCTTTACATTTGTAGTTTGATTTGTTTTGACTTTGTTTTTAGTGTAAAAAAAGATACCGTGATCGTTTGCTCACTGTGCATGACTGAGGCAGAGTCGATACCATCGACCTTTGTGTCGATGCTATCGACTGGGGTACAGGTTGGCGACAACAGAATTCACATTGCGTCGATACTATCAATGGCCTCGTCGATAGTATCGACACACCAAGAGGTTGATCGCAAAGTCCAAGTCGATAGTATCGACATGCCAGTCGATACCATCGAGATCTCTGGAGATATTTAGAAGAATTCGTCTCAGTGAAGTCGATACCATCGACGGGCCTGTCGATGGTATCGACACATTCACACACAGAAGGCGGCGGCCGGGCCTCGCGAGGGTTTGCCCTAATCAGAGAGTTGATACTATCGACTCGCGTCGATAGTATCGACGTTCCACGTCAACAATCTGTGAGGAAAGACCTACGGTGATCGCAGCAACCAGGAAGTCGATCCAGGGGATGAGTCGATACCATCGACTCGTGTCGATAGTATCGACGCGTCAGCAATCTGGGCCCCGCTGATCTAGCCATCGACAACCGTTGATACTTGCGGCAGTACGGATTGTGCTACCCGTGTCGATACCATCGACTCGTGTCGATGGTATCGACGGGCAAACAACAGTGCCGGCCACAGCTATATATGAGAAGGATTTGCATCAGATGACATCACAACTCCAGAGCAATCCTCGTCCACTTGTGCCAAGTGTATTCCAGAGTGATCCAAGCCGGACGACGAGCAACACTGAGCACGTTATTCATCGAGCGGAGATTCCTTTCTCCGATCTTCACCGAGCTCTCTCTCTATTCCTCTTTCTGTCGCGATCATGGTGCATGTTGCTGGTACATCATCGTCACGAGCTGACCTGATGGAAATCCCAGAATTTGTGCCACCTCCTACCTCATCAATTCCACACCCGCGGATGATTCATCCATCCGTGGAGGTTAAGAAGATCTACGAGGAGATCTTAAAGAGAAAGATCGAGATGACCCGTTATGTTGAACAGGAAACCATCCGCAACTTGGGGTTCGAGGCCAACCTCGACTACATTCTGAAGGGACAGGCCCGACACACGGGAAGATGGCCTGACGAGCTGGAGTTTCATGCAGATGGCTAGCCGTTTTTCAGTGAGTGGCCTACGTACAAGGAGCTGGTGGCTGAGTTTATGGCATCGCTGGACGTCTGCGTCATGCCCAATGACTTCATAGCCACCGACCACGAGTGGATCAAGGGCCGGGTGTCTTTCTGACTATACAACAACGACTACACCTTTACACTCCGGAAGTTCAACAAGATCTTCAACTGGAATCATTCATGGTCAGACTACCGGCGGCCAGACAACCGCACTGACTACGATGCAATCTTCGTCGAGCTTGTGACGGTGCTACCGGGCAAGTCAGTGAGTTACCATAATGCTGTGGTAGCTGATTTCGAGCATCCATTCGTCCGAATACTCCACCGGATGCTCAACTCTACGTTGTTTGCTAGGGGAGATCTGGCTCTCAGCAAGTTTCAAGAGACGGACCTATTTTTCTTATACAAACTCCTAAAGTGCCAAGAATGCAACTGGGGCACTTTCTTTTTGCAAAGTGTTTTGGCGGTGAAGAGGAGTACACGGAAAGCTCCAATCCACTTTGGTGGGCTTATCACCCAGCTGGCTTCTTACCTTGGGCTGAATTTCCAACAACTTACTCCTCTCTCCAACAGGAGCAAGGTGAACCTGCAACATCTGCATCGCTCAAACCTCATCCTTCTTCGAGATGGCTTGGTGTATGCACACTGTCACGTCAACCATGCTTACCAAGAATGCTCACTTCCTGATCCGGTCTTCAACATTGAAGGGGTGCAACACTTCTGATGGCCTATCATAGCCATTGCTGACTCCGATGAAGACGGTGGCAACGACGATGATGACAACAATGACGATGAGGCTGAAGAGGAAGAGGACGCCTACACCCCTCTTCGGGCACGAGTGGCACCACGGAAGCGTCCTCGCATGCATCCGGGTGCATCTTCATCTTCACAGCCTCCACCACCACCACCGTCCTCGCAGCCAAGCGAGGATGTCTATTCTATGTAGGGCATGTATGCTATGCTGCATGACATATAGCAGACGCAGCAGCATCATGCTGCGACGTACATCGGTATTCAAGAGACTACAAACCGGCTACTGGATAATCAAAGGGAAATGTTCGAGAACGAGCGTCTTCTCCTCGACAACCAACAACAGATTCATGATCGGTTGCAAAGGATGGAGATGCAACATCATCCCTTTTACGATCACTATTGGAGCCAAAACTTCTTTGGAGGCTATCCACAACCTCCACCTAGGGCCCAGTTTGATCCGAGTTTCCAGGGGGAGTATCCATCGTGGGACCCCACAGCTCCACAGTACCCGCCTCCACCTGAAGAGTAAATTGGTATCTCTGTTCCAACCTTTAAGATTGTTTTTTACTATGAGGCCATAGTCGAATTCAAGCTTAGGGGGGCTGTTGGAATAGCTCTATCTTTTATTTTCTCTATTTTTAGTTTTATTGCTTTTGTTTCTTGTCAATTGTTCTTGCAATCTTAGTTTGTTTGTAGGATCCACATTCTATCTAGTGTAATTGTGGATGTCTTAAATGTCTTAAATCTTGAGTCATCTCAGTTGCATGTAGGGGAATTAAGGGAAAATTAAGAATTTTTAAGTGTTCGCAAGCTTGAGTGTGGTTCAACTTTGATCACTGAACTTAAGAAAATGATTGGTTTTGTCAACTTTAAAAAAGAAAATCACAACTGTATATCCCTAATGATTCATGAAAGTGGACGGAATTGGTTGTTTGAGCCTAAGCTGACCAAATGATAATGAGACTCTAATTTGAAGTAAGAGAGAGAAACCTCTTAACTACTACACATGTCAGTAAGGAGGGACACATAATACTTTTCAAAGGTTCAGTCAATTAGTCTTGTGATCTATCCACCTCATTGCTTTTCACAATCCACCATAAGATTTGGAAGTAAATTACAGTTTTAACCTTTTTGATTGCATGTCATGTAGATAGGGCCTGCATTGCAATCACTTACATATGTTTTGCATGAAAAATAAAAAAAAAATTAGAACAGTATACATGCACATTACCCTTAGGTGCATGTCATTTAGTTGCATTCATAACTATTATGCATAGAGTACATCCTGTACCTCATTTTCTCTTTAATGATGAATTAAATTGTTCCATACCTTCTAAATAGTTCAACTATTCGAGTTATGTAGAAAAAGTAAGCCCAATAAAGTATTCATTATCAATTATGGATATAAGGGCATGAAAAAAAATGAAATTGAAAAAAAAAGAAAGTTATTTAGAAGCTACTAGAATAAGAAGGAGAAAAGAACATAATCTCACCTGCATTTTAAGATGAGTGAGTACATGATGTAGCTCAATTAGATCCCCATCTCATTTTGAGATGGGATGTTAGTGCATGCATCATTCCACTCAATCTTAGGCATTAGGCCATTTTTCATGTGCATTTGCATCATTTAGGGCATTTTTGTTTTATGCATGTTGAAATCGTATAATGCTTCCACTTCTTCCATTAGCCACCCATTCCATCCACCTGTTGCTCGGATTGGTAGGCCACCGTGATTTTCTCCTCACTTGTGAATATCAGGAGAACCGCTTCCATTTAGATGGTAGTTAGGACGAGCAACGTAGTATAGGAGATCACAAGATGCACTAAGTATGGACTGGCAAATTTTATTATGTTAACTGCCTTTATGTGATAGTGTTCATCTGTATGAGGTTGATATCTTTTATGGATGATTACTGTTGCCTTTAGGGTAATTATCATTTTGTGGTTAGCGAGGGCCAGTATGTGAATGTCCGGTGGGAGTTATATGGGATGTTTGTTGTGATGCTTTGTTCTTTAGTTGACTCTGGCAATTCTATTCTAAGGTTTAGTTGCTCGAGGGCGAGCAATGTTCAAGCTTAGGGGAGTTTGATGCGATGATTTTGAGTTGCATTTATAGACTTGTTTGATATGTGTTTTATGCATTTATTAGTCATTTTCATAGTTAATGTTGCATAATTCATCTAATTCGGTCTATGCTACTGCTCTATGTCAAATTTCCCTTATTTCAGCATTTTGAGTATTAATTATCAAAAGAATATGTTTTTTGTAGACTTATGTGGTTTCGTGTGTTAATTTCAGGAAAAACAAGTACCTGCTACTGTCGATACCATTGACAGTGGTCGATACCATCGACCAGACCACAGGTTGCCAGCCGCAAAGACCAGAAGAAAGTCGATACTATCGACATGGATGTCGATGGTATCGAGATACCATCAGGTTGCTGGCGAGACGTGAGTCGATACTATCGACACATATGTCGATATTATCGACTGGTGGAGCTACAGCGACACAAAAAGACAAAATCGTGACTACAGGTTCGTCGATACCATCGACCCGCGTCGATGGTATCGAGATGAAATCAGGCGCAAAGACAAAAGAAAAGAAGAACTACCGACATCGCGCTAAGTTGATACCATCGACCCGCGTTGATGGTATCAACACCGTTAGATATGAGTTTGTTTCAGATTGATCTTAATCGGACGGCTGTGATTAATCGGCAACCTAATTCGGGAAATATACCTAATGACGACGGCCAAGAGGGGATCATCACGTCATTAGCCGCTGCACACATCCCGAGAAGAGGTGGAGAGAAGAACGGAGCCCGAGAGCACGCCCCAGCCGATCCGAACGCCGAAGAAGACAATTTTCACCACCGAAAGGTGGGACAACACGTATTCCACACCAAGGATCGCTTAGATCTTTTCCGTTCAGGGGTTTCACCACTCAATCACATTTTTCTCCATGTTTCCCTTTTTCTACTCCACGTTTTGCTCTGAGATGAACATGCAGGGCTAATCCCCTTTGTCTTTAGGACCGGGAGTAGCCCGAGAATTCATTGTATGATGATTTTATCATAGTAATTCATATCTTATCTCTTAAATCCATGGTATAGTTTCGTTTTCTCAAATATATTGTTATGCTTGATCACCATAATAATAATCTAATGCCCTTAATTACTTTGAAAGAAGAATTAATGGTTGAAAAGAGACGTAATTTACATTAATTGACAAATCCCTTGAACAAGGTGGTGTAAGATTAATGGTGGATACCGAGAGGTCATTTTTAATGCACCTAGTTTAGGGTATAGGTTACTACGACGGTGGAACTGACCTAGACATAGGTAGTGAATTGTACCACGACAGTGGGCAATTCTGATTTCAGGCCACTACCCGAATAGAGAGATAAAAATTGAGTGACTATATAGAATTTGATACAATGAAAACCCGTGGTGAAACCGCAATCCTAAAGATCTCATTTTGAATTGATTAAACCAAACATTTAATCATTGTTTTGTTTTGTTTTCCTTTTTATTTTCTTTTAATTTCAACAATTCTCAACTATTTAATCGGCTTAGCTGATCACGAGTAGTTAGTAAGAGTCTCTGACAATTTCACATATCCCTGAGTTCGAATCGGGCCTCACAAAGGCCTATATTACTTCGACGTGTTCACTTGCGTTTCTGCGCACGGTAAATTTGCGTCAAAGACAATACCTGCATCAAGATTAAATAAGAGACTAGCTCAATACTTAACTATCGGGAAGCATATTAGCATACAAAATACAACCGATCAACAAAAGTGATCTTCTAATTATCAACTTGTTTAGGATACCAAAAAAATTGACTTTTCATGTAAACATGAGCATATGGAATTCATTCTTTAGAATTCTAACAAGTGGAAATCCACCACCTACTATTGTTTTCATGCTAGGATGTAGTTCTTGTTAGAGTATAGTGGTTGTGCTTTACATGAATAAAGAGGTTTGTGAGGTTCAATTGACCTTTCTCATCACAATTGATAGTAATATGGAGCCGTTGTAGCATCATACTGAAGTAATAAGGGTAGAAGATACCTTACTGATGTAATAAGGGTAGAAGATACCTGAAATAAGGAAATTGATTATGACATTGTCTAACTGTCTCAGTCATAGAAGAATGAATTCGTAATAACATGACTGAGACCACAAGATGCAATTTTTAAATAGGTGAAACATACTCATTTTAAAACATAACTAATAAAACAGAGGAGCAAGAAAACGCGTATAAGTAGCATAAAAAATGTAGTGAGATTTTGAAGAAAATATTAAAATTCGGATGCCCTTACCAGAGACAATTTGTTAGTCAGCTTGTCTTCAAGAAAATGCCCTAAATCTTCATTTCTCATACAACTTATCGATTTAAGAGCTATATAAAATGTAGCAGTATATATAAGGCCATATCAATCGAGACCAACCCAAAAGCAAAGAATTCTACAAATGGGATGACACAGAACGCTACTGTTAGGTAAATATATTATGACTACCTAAAACATATTCCAACAAATACCAATGAGTGTCAGTAAGGTTATGACTATTTAATCTATATAAGATCGACTTAAGTATAAATTACTCTAGTCTTAGTAAATCTTCAGATGAAAAATTTAAAACGAAAAAGGAGGTGATTAGATTTGTTATTACCGTTATAAACAAACAATAATGGGTTAGTATATGTTCAAGAAATATATCTGAAGAAATATATGTGTTTCTAGTGACTTGTAAAATGAAGAGAATTACAAAGGACTGAAATAATATATATTATATAGAGATGAAAAATGACATGGATACAAAATGTTTGCCACGTGTGCAGGACAGTTGTAATATTGACCAATTCTGCATGTATAGTAAACTAGTTTCATAATCCTAAGCTAATTATGATAGACAAGAGCTGATTAGAAAAATAGGTGCTCTTATCTGAAGAAAAAAACGAAATTCATCTACTCTATTTATAGGGGTATTTCAGAGCTTACTTTTAGTAAACAACTGTAGCTGTGGATGATTGTCTAACAATTTGTCGAGTGGGCAACATATTCAAGTCTAGAAACTACCCCTGTCATCCGATCCTTTAGTCTCTAGTACGTTGGAATGCTTATAGATTATTGGTATCCATGACTACCATATAGGGACCCCGCATTACTAAAATATTACTTTGCAAATTGTTTAGCAACAACGAAGGGGGTTCTTTGTTATGTGCTAAGCCGTATGTATTATAACAACGTGAAGATAAACCTATTAGGTAATGATAAAAAATGAACTGACCGGAATAATTCGTAGAAGAAAGTAAAGCAAGCTATTGTTTGATACGAAGGAGGAAAATAAACAACTAGCCAAAAAGACATCCCTGAAGTAGTGGATCAGATGCTAAGAAAGCATCATACCTTGGGAGATGATACGGAAGGGTTCTGTTTTGTCTTGATGAGATTCACTTAGTGATATGTGAGGGTTATGTATCATCTTAATGCTATTTCAATGATACATCCAATGGGGGAAAGAAAATGTTACTTTTGATTATGAAAGACTGTTGGATGATGCATCTGAGCATACCTCGCAGGCTCCATCCTTCAAAATTGAAATTAAATCAAACTTCAGAGTTGAAATTAAATAATAATTTTCTTGTAGTAGTCAAGAAAACAGGTATGATTTATTCTTAACTTTGGCACTCCATGATATACGTATATTAATGATTCATTAAGGTCTACATGCATCTTGGCAAAAGAGTATGTATCTTTCTCAATCAGTGCCTTTATTATCTTTTCCTTTAGTACGATGAGTTGCTGATTGTAGTTGCATACCAACCACCTTTGCAGACACGTCATGTTCATTATGATCCGCTAGGGAACATAACCTCTAAGCTAGCATTGTTCTTTTTTTTAGTGGGAGCATTTGCAATAGAAGTAGTCAAGAATGCAATTGGCATCGAGCAGATAACCAATGGGATTGACTGGAAGATAAGGAAGAGGAACACCAAACAGAATAAGGAGCAATCTGACAATCACCAAGGCGTGAACAAGAAGCACTCATGCCCCCCGCCGAACACCAATCAAGTACCTCATACCCGCACCAAAAACGCGCAGACGAATTCTAACCAGACTACTGTGAATCCCACCGGAGACACCCTCCTTGCTGGAAGAACATAGGAATCACACCCTTTTGTCACCACACCCTTCTCGCTGGGTGACATGTCCAACTTGGACATACCCTTCAACCCCTACCGTAGTCCAAGGCGCAACTCAGTTGGAATACACCTGAGAAACATGAAGGTGATCCAATCGGGGGGTACCTCTAATCTATCTAACCGGAAGAGGACCAAAACCTCTCTCCTTCCCGACCTTGAAGACAAAGCCAAGACGATGGGCACATCAACCTTGGTTGAACCTGATAAATGAAATTTATCACCTGGATTGTACAGGGTGCCTGCGATAAAGACACCCAACTCGCGACTGAGGACCTATCTATGAAATATGGCATCCCGGTCCTCTGTCTCCTAGAGACCAGATGTAGCAGCGACATGGCTATGGGGATCATAAAGAAGCTAGGTTTCGTGCACTCACATATAGTCGAAGCCATTGGTTACTCGGGAGGCATTTGGGTGCTCTCAAGGCACAATGTCAACCTGGAAATCCTTTTCTCACACAAGCAATTCGTCCATTGCAAAATCCAAGACTCCTTATTCACCTTCATCTATGCTAGTACAACAAAGGGAGGCCACAAGATCCTATGGAATCACCTCTATGCTATGGCCCTCTCCATCACTGACCCCTGGGTGGAGATGGGGGACTTCAATGTAGTCATGCATCCGTCTGAGAAATTTGGCAGTAACACCTTCGACACCACCAACAGCAGAGATTTTATCGAAGTTATGGAATCCTGCTCTCTCTATGACCTAGGGGCCTCTGGGGCCCGAACCACCTTTAGGCGAGGACTCCTCCACGAGCATCTTGATAGGGCGTTGGCGAACAAGCCCTAGATCGACTCATTTGCAAGTAAAGATGTTCAAGTGCTCGACAAGAACCATTCGGACCACATCCTATGCTGGTCTCATGCATCCAACAACCCTCCATTCACAAGCTCCTACTGATGTGCACCTCCGCCAGATGGTACTCAACCTCGGGATATGTAGACTTCTTCAAAGAATCTTGGCCCTAGGAATAAGACCTCATGACTACAAATGCTAGTTTCCTCGCCAAAGCCAAACGATGGGACTCTACTAAAAGGAAAACTGACAAGAAGGAGAAGGATAGGCTCTCGAATAAGATCCAATGGAATCAAATGAACCTAGCCATCTGGTTCAACCATACCACTGCACAGGAAACAATCGACCTGCAGAGTCAGCTTGACTCAATTATCAGACGCGAGGAGGCTGAGAGCCAACAAAGAGCCATATGTGAGTGGATTAAACTGGGTGACAATAATACTCGTTTCTTCCACTCTCTCACTAAAGCAAGAAGATGGAAAAACAAGATAATCTATCTCAAGGGCGATAATGGTAAATGGATATCCAATGATTCAGAGATTAAGCTGCTCATCCTCTCCTTCTCTTCAAATGTGTATAAGGAAGCGAACCACGTACTGAGAAGAGAAGTGTGTCCCTCCTTCCTGGGCTTATTCACACCCCTCTCATTGGATCAACAAGCCATGCTGGCGGACACTCCCCAAGAGTCTGAAATCCACACGGCCTTGCACTTTATGTCCCCGATCAAGGCCCCAGGCCTAGATGGGGTAGATGTTGCCTTCTACCAAAAGAATTGGAATTCTTCGAAACAACAACTCTGCAATTTTGTTTAGCTGCCTTTCTGGAGTAATGCCTTGCCCCCCAATTGGACAGACTCCCTCATTATTCTCATCCCGAAGCTTGCCGCCCCTGAGACCTGCTCTCAATTTCGCCCAATATCTTTGAAAAATGTGTGTTCTAAGTTATTATCCAAGGTACTCACCTCCAGAATCAAATCTCTTCTGAGTGATTGGATCTCCCCCAATCAATCGACTTTCATACCAAGGCAAAAGATATGTGACAACACCGCACTGGTCTAGGAAGTAGCCCATTCCATGGAGAAGAAGACAAGTAGGAAGAAGTTTCTAGCCCTGAAGCTTGATCTTGTGAAGGCCTTTAACAAATTGAGCTGGCACTTCATTCACGACACACTCACTAGAACCTCCCTACCAGCGGTTATCGTCAAAACCATCATGCAGATTATCACCTCTGGGGAATCGTCAATTCTTTAGAATGGAGACATTGTTGGTTCCTTCAAACCTTCTTATGGAGTGAAATAAGGTGATCCACTATCACCTTACATCTTTGTTCTATGCCTAGAAAGACTCAGCCAAGTCATTGCTCTGGAAGTCGTCAATAACACTTGGAAGCCCATCATCATCTCGAAATCTACGATCCCTATCAGCCATGCGAGCTTTGCTGACGACATTATTCTATTTGGTGAAGCTTCTCTACACCAAACAAAGGTTATAAAATCCTTCCTCGAAAGGTTCAGTGATGCTTTTGGCTTATTTCTGTCGCATGAAAAGTCCGAACTATTCTTTTCCTTCAACACGCCTAGGGGCTTGAGGAACACAATCTGCAGGAAGCTTGGGATCCAGGAAACGAGGACTCTGGGTTGCCATCTTGGGGTCCCAATCGTCCACAGAAGGAAGAGTAAGGAGTTATTCCTCTCACTCACCGAGAAGGTCCACAATCAAATAAATCAATGGCAGAACAACCTCCTTTCTCTAGCAGGAAGGACCACTCTAGCAAGATCTATATTGCAATCACAAGCTTGCTACATTATGCAATACATCCAACTCCCTTTGTCCATTTGTGAGAGAATTGGCAAATCTATACGGAACTTTGTTTGGAATGGGAATTTCAACAAACACCTTAATCTTGTGGCCTGGAAGCATGTCACGAAGCCTAAGGATCGTGTAACATCCTCAATTTCATAGCTAAAGTAAGTCTTTAATGCGGGGTTTTGAGTAAAGGCATGCCAATGGATGTAATGAATGTAACCATAGCTAGGTATGTAATTTAAGTTCACAAAATGTGTAATACAAGCCATCTGATCAACCAATACATACATAATGACTTAAATGTGTATGATTGTAGTCGGTTGTATATGAATATAAATGAATTACTCCTATGAACAATAAGGTGACAAATATATAATATGATGAGTCCAGTTCATGACTTGAGCCTTAGACCTAGCTTAGGTCTTCATGTTATGTAACTAAAGAAATATTGATCACATATGTCATACATGAGCTATTATATTGGTTGAAGACTTATTTTCATGATTTGGAATACAATCAAGCTCATGGACCCTTTGAAATACTAAGGGGTTGGCCATGTGCCCTAGAGCTCAATTCCAGCCCTATTGGACCAATCGAGTTTTACAGATTGCTCCTTCGAGTATAAATTTAAAATTATGTATTTAGTTGTCATAATGAATGCTCAAAATATTTTTAGTAGAATAATAATTAGAATATAAGATGGTGGGAAAAAAAATTAGATGATTGTGATGTATATAGTGGCCTAGGTAATTAAATTAGTAAATATAATGTTTTTATTTAAATAACATGTTTGGAGTAGTTTTATAGCTAGTTTTTACTTAAAAGCTTGCTCATGTGAAGTTGATGATAATATATCGGTTACCCCAAAATTTGAGTTCAAATGGGGTCATGTAGTGGTCTGTAGAAATATTTCTAGAAATTGGAGTTTTAGACAAAAGAAATTAAAAAAAAAGAACCGAGTTTCCTTCCCCTCGCACGAACAGAGCCGCATACAGGGGTGTACAGCGGCTGAACAGAGTCCCCCCCTAAAGAGGGGTACTTGCCCAAGATTCGGATGATAAAAGGCTATAAAAGTCTTAGAATCTATGAAGATAGGGTTAGACGAGTCCATAGCTAGGTTTTGGCTCGAAGTCGAGAGAGAAGAGAGAACCAACAGAGAGGTTTAAGTGGCAGCTGGAGGGGGGCGGCTGTGAGTTCCGTGGAGTCAAGAAGCTTCGACTTTGACCACCCTGCACGCATAGATGGTGTCGCCGAGATTAGGGAGGGTCATTCGGAGTCGTTGACAACTGGATCTCGCACGGTGGTGGTCTGAATAGGGCGCCCATGGCTGACGCCACCATGCTCTGTTCCTGAACTCGGAACAGGGGATTCACGAGGTAGAAGACAACGGGAGGATGCGCCGGCCCTAGATGTACATGAGGCCCTGGCCGCCAGATCAAATCTTGACGGCCGAGATTGGCCAAGGTTAGGTAAGTTTCTAAAAATCATATCTTGAGATTCAAAACTCAGAATTTAACAAACAAGGTATCTATGGAAAGCTATTCGAGTGTACTATCCTATAAAAATATTTTCAGAGTATGATTTTTATGTCTGCTATTTATTATATTCTGGGTAGACAAAACTATATGATTTTGATGTTTTACCAATTAAAAATAGTAAACGCCTTTAGAAATTCATACAAATTTTACTAAATGTGTATTTTGATATGTTTAACATTAATTCAGATCCTGATCTTTCATATATGAAGTTTTATTAAGGTTTTTGATATAAACTCTAATAAGGGTATTTTGGGTATTTCACCCATGAGATGATTTTTTTTAAATGACCTAATATTTTATACATGATCTTACTACATTGTGTGATTAATTTTCTAAAGATTTGATGGATTTTCTTGTGTTATCATATTTGTATTAAGATTTGGACCTGAGTGACCATTATGTGAGGGTAATAGATGATTATCTTGACAATAAGTGGTATATGTATGGCTAATTAGGTCTAATATTATTAGCATGATGGTATTATATTTTGATTTTCTAACCAAGTCAGTAAGTATTCTAATATGTGACTATGTTTAGTAATTATGCTCATTATATGAAGTATATGTTCATATTAGTGCATAAGACGATTTATGTTGAGTATAAATATTATAGTAACTACACAATAAGAGTTTATTTTATTTTAAAGCCAAGATTTTATGGTGAGTATAAAGTTATGTTTAAGAACCTGAAGTTGGTATATATAGTTAGGAAGGCGGGGTGTGAGATTTAGAAATAGAAAGAGGGAACATGCTCTTGGACTAATAAAACTATGATGATATCCAGGTTATTAAAGTTATGGAACTTAGAATGGAGACTTCCTTATTGATGCCATATGTATAAGAGGTAAGTGGTTCATGCCCATGAGTATTTATGTTTATCAAACCAAGTACATTTACATGCTTCTTAGATAAGACCTCCATGTCCTACATTCTGAGTTAAATATGTAAGAAATATTTTATGTGCTTATGATTGTAGAAATTCATATGCTCAATGCCTTAAGTAGTGATGTGTCATGGAATGATTCTAGATCATGAAGTTAAGTTCATAAGAAGGATAAGAAAATATAGTTCTATCATATCTCTTAAATATAGATGTAACCATGTATTGAGATTTCAAATAGGAACATGTCATCAAGGTTTCTCATATATGTAGCGATCTAAGAAATTAAGAAGTGCTATAGATTCCTTAATAAGGTTGATGTTTGAAAGTTAATTATTATGTGAGAATATGGATGTCGCACATGGTAGACCATGGCCCAATTTCTAGGATAAATGTACTAGTGGCATTAAAGATATTGTAACATGAGTTCGTGATGATATTATCAAATTATGAGATATTAAGTCATGATTGAGTTGCACGATGAGAATCTATATGATTGCTACCTTAAGGTTTAAGATTTAAGTTCATACAAATGTATTGAGATCAGACTTAATGAGATTAAATTGAGTATGATTAAGATGCAAGTTAATATTTTCTAAGGTTTCTATTATATGGTTTATGATTTTAAGACTTAAGTCCATTAAGATCATATTTTGATGAGGTTTTAACAGAGAATGAGTTATCTTGCGAAGAATCAGATATCATACTTTAGCTATACACATTACTTAAGTTACTTTTGTATATTTAGTATTTTTATACTCATTTCAGATCTTGTCTCATAAGACATTAGACTCATGTGTGGTATAATTGGTACAATGAAGTAATCTTACCAAATCAGAGTTTTAGAATAAAGTTTACCTTGATAATGAGATACATGATTAAATTTGATAATGGATTCAATTTAGAACTCAAGAATAAGAGATTTAGATTCAGACTTAGACTGCTCACTGTGTGAGTAGCCATATTTTGAATAAAAGATACATGATAAGGATTTTAGACCAAATCTCAATTATGAAGTAATTGAGATCCATATTCACATTCAGTTGTAGATTCAGTTTATCACTTAAGAATAAAAGATTCAGATTTAGATTCAGATTTAGAATTCAGTACATGCTCAGTACTCAGTAATCAGTTTCAGATAAGTTCAGTTTTCAGTATTCAGTAAAGCTATCAGTATTCAGCTTCAGTTCAGATTAAGAATTAAGTAAGTTTAGACTTAAGATAATTAAGTCAAAACCTTCACATAATACATTATATGATAAGTCCTCATTCAGTTAGTCCCGGGACGATTCAGAGGCATCTGTTGTCAATTCAGAGGAGTGTTTACTCCAATTCAGAGGTGTTGCGGCACCAATTCAGGGCGTTGTCACGCCAATTCAGAGACACCTTAGTGTCATTCAGAGGCATGTAGTGCCATTCAGGGTACCTTGGTACCAAGCAGGGCGTAGATGCGCCAATTCAGGAGGACTTATTGTATAATGGTGGCCACAGTCAGATAAAAATTGTAAGTAAAAGATATCATAGATTAGAGATGCCCATATTCTCATCCATGAGTAATGATGAGAGGGTATTAGATAAGATAAGTAAGACCTAGGCACTTTGGCGTAGGTCATGAGATCCATGTACCAGGGTACATGTCTCTAGAGAAAGATAAGATAGAAAGATATACATTTCAGATTAAGAAATAAGAGATTTTATGTTTTAAATTTTACTCAGAGCTTGATAGTAATTTGTCGTTTATAATGTCAATTTCAGATTATTGGTCATATAAATTTTTAGAATACTCGTGCCACTTACTCTAACGAATGTTTTTCCCAATGCATGGCTGGGGACGCGATGTCTGCAGGGTTTGGAGCAGCGGAAGATTTAAAGAACAAGAAAAGGTGTAGCAGGTTTTCAAGCTTGCCTAGTGGGGTGTCATCTACCTAGATGATCCTGAGTATCGACATCTTTTATGATGAACTTATGTATAAACATGATGTAGTTTTATGTTGATAAAAGCTATGTATGAATCAGTTTTACTAGTTTTGCAAAATGTTTCGTTTACTTTTATTGCAATGGTTATCATGTTTGTGACACTCTCAGATGAAAAAAAAAAAATTATTGCTTCCGCTCATGTGTTATGAAAATCTGTGATTAGAAAATCAAAATATAATACCATCATGCTAATAATATTAGACCTAATTAGCCATACATATACCACTTATTGTCAAGATAATCATCTATTACCCTCACATAATGGTCACTCAGGTCCAAATCTTAATACAAATATGATAACACAAGAAAATCCATCAAATCTTTAGAAAATTAATCACACAATGTAGTAAGATCATGTATAAAATATTAGGTCATTTAAAAAAAATCATCTCATGGGTGAAATACCCAAAATACCCTTATTAGAGTTTATATCAAAAACTTAATAAAACTTCATATATGAAAGATCAGGATTTGAATTAATGTTAAACATATCAAAATACACATTTAGTAAAATTTGTATGAATTTCTAAAGGCGTTTACTATTTTTAATTGGTAAAACATCAAAATCATATAGTTTTGTCTACCCAGAATATAATAAATAGCAGACATCAAAATCATACTCTGAAAATATTTTTATAGGATAGTACACTCGAATAGATTTCCATAGGTACCTTGCTTGTTAAATTCTGAGTTTTGAATCTCAAGATATGATTTTTAGAAACTTACCTAACCTTGGCCAATCTCGGCCGTCAAGAATTGATCTGGCGGCCAGGGCCTCATGTACATCTAGGGCCGGCGCATCCTCCCGTTGTCTTCTACCTCATGAATCCCCTGTTCCGAGTTCAGGAACAGAGCATGGTGGCGTCAGCCATGGGCGCCCTATTCAGACCACCACCGTGCGAGATCCAGTTGTCAACGACTCCGAATGACCCTCCCTAATCTCGGCGACACCATCTATGCGTGTAGGGTGGTCAAAGTCGAAGCTTCTTGACTCCACGGAACTCACAGCCGCCCCCCTCTGGCCGCCACTTAAACCTCTCTGTTGGTTCTCTCTTGTCTCTCGACTTCGATCCAAAACCTAGCTATGGACTCGTCTAACCCTATCTTATACATATGGCATCAATAAGGAAGTCTCCATTCTAAGTTCCATAACTTTAATAACCTGGATATCATCATAGTTTTATTAGTCCAAGAGCATGTTCCCTCTTTCTATTTCTAAATCTCACACCCCGCCTTCCTAACTATATATATTAACTTCAGGTTCTTAAACATAACTTTATACTCACCATAAAATCTTGGCTTTAAAATAAAATAAACTCTTATTGTGTAGTTACTATAATATTTATACTCAACATAAATCGTCTTATGCACTAATATGAACATATACTTCATATAATGAGCATAATTACTAAACATAGTCACATATTAGAAAACTTACTGACTTGGTTAGAAAATCAAAATATAATACCATCATTCTAATAATATTAGACCTAATTAGCCATACATATACCACTTATTGTCAAGATAATCTTCTATTACCCTCACATAATGGTCACTCAGGTCCAAATCTTAATACAAATATGATAACACAAGAAAATCCATCAAATCTTTAGAAAATTAATCACACAATGTAGTAATATCATGTATAAAATATTAGGTCATTTAAAAAAAATCATCTCATGGGTGAAATACCCAAAATACCCTTATTAGAGTTTATATCAAAAACCTTAATAAAACTTCATATATGAAAGATCATGATCTGAATTAATGTTAAACATATCAAAATACACATTTAGTAAAATTTGTATGAATTTCTAAAGGCGTTTACTATTTTTAATTGGTAAAACATCAAAATCATATAGTTTTGTCTACCCAGAATATAATAAATAGCAGACATCAAAATCATACTCTGAAAATATTTTTATAGGATAGTACACTCGAATAGCTTTCCATAGGTACCTTGTTTGTTAAATTCTGAGTTTTGAATCTCAAGATATGATTTTTAGAAACTTACCTAACCTTGGCCAATATCGGCCGTCAAGATTTGATCTGGCGGCCAGGGCCTCATGTACATCTAGGGCCGGCGCATCCTCCCGTTGTCTTCTACCTCGTGAATCCCCTGTTCCGAGTTCAGGAACAGAGCATGGTGGCGTCAGCCATGGGCGCCCTATTCAGACCACCACCGTGCGAGATCCAGTTGTCAACGACTCCGAATGACCCTCCCTAATCTCGGCGACACCATCTATGCGTGCAGGGTGGTCAAAGTCGAAGCTTCTTGACTCTACGGAACTCACAGCCGCCCCCCTCCGGCTGCCACTTAAACCTCTCTGTTGGTTCTCTCTTGTCTCTCGACTTCGAGCCAAAACCTAGCTATGGACTCATCTAACCCTATCTTCATAGATTCTAAGACTTTTATAGCCTTTTATCATCCGAATCTTGGGCAAGTACCCCTCTTTAGGGGGGACTCTGTTCAGCCGCTGTACACCCCTGCGTGCGGCTCTGTTTGTGCGAGGGGAAGGAAACCCGGTTCTTTTTTTTTTTATTTCTTTTGTCTAAAACTCCAATTTCTAGAAATATTTCTACAGATCACTACATGACCCCATTTGAACTCAAATTTTGGGGTAACCGATATATTATCATCAACTTCACATGAGCAAGCTTTTAAGTAAAAACTAGATATAAAACCACTCCAAACATGTTATTTAAATAAAAACATTATATTTACTAATTTAATTACCTAGGCCACTATATACATCACAATCATCTAATTTTTTTCCCACCATCTTATATTCTAATTATTATTCTACTAAAAATATTTTGAGCATTCATTATGACAACTAAATACATAATTTTAAATTTATACTCGAAGGACCTATCTGTAAAACTCAATTGGTCCAATAGGGCTGGAATTGAGCTCTAGGGCACATGGCCAACTCCTTAGTATTTCAAAGGGTCCATGAGCTTGATTGTATTCCAAATCATGAAAATAAGTCTTCAACCAATATAATAGCTCATGTATGACATATGTGATCAATATTTCTTTAGTTACATAACATGAAGACCTAAGCTAGGTCTAAGGCTCAAGTCATGAACTGGACTCATCATATTATATATTTGTCACCTTATTGTTCATAGGAGTAATTCATTTATATTCATATACAACCGACTACAATCATACACATTTAAGTCATTATGTATGTATTGGTTGATCAGATGGCTTGTATTACACATTTTGTGAACTTAAATTACATACCTAGCTATGGTTACATTCATTACATCCCTTGGCATGCCTTTACTCAAAACCCCGCATTAAAGACTTACTTTAGCTATGAAATTGAGGATGTTACAGATCGTGCAGGCCTGGCCATCAAGCGAACCAAGGACTTCAACATTGCCCTCCTGATGAAGATGGCATGGACTTTCATTCAACATCATCACATCCCATGGGTGGACCTCATGGTAAGCAAGTACCTCAGTAGGGGACATCTCAACACCAACGACTCTCATCTCTGGCGTAACATCAGGAGCCTAACACCTTTTCTTCTCAACAACTCAAGACGGATTGCCATCTCTGGCCACGACACTCTCGTCTGGTCGGATGAGTGGGTTGGTAACAGCCATACACCTTCCAACAAGATGGGCATGTCCATCCTGGAAGACCTCCTCAACCTCAAGGTATCTAGCATGGTCAAGGAGGATGGAAATTGGGATGTTGACTTCATCCGCTACTGGTTCAATAATGAAACTACACAGTCCATCTTGAACATGCCTACACCAAATGACTCCTATGGAGCAGACAAACGCATATGGAAGTTAACACCATACAGAATGTTCTCGGCTAGCTCAACCTACACCTCCATAACTCAAGCAGATGAGGAAGATTTGCTGCTGTTCAAGGCCATCTGGGCCATTCGAGTTCCACATCGAATCAAAATCCACCTCTGGCTCTTTCTCCACAATAGACTCCTCACGAACACCCTGAGAACCCAAAAGAAGATGACTGAGGACCCAAAGTGTCCCGTATGCAGTGAAGTAAATGAGGACTGCCTCCACGCCATAAGGGATTGCAATGTAGCTAGAATGACCTGGACCATGCTCCTGCCCCCTGATGCACATCTCTTGTTCACAAACCTAGATGTCCACTCATGGCTTGAGTATAACCTCAACGGCCTCCACCAAGTTCTTGATAGGGACATGAAATTTGCGATGGCCTGCTGGAAAATTTGGAAGAACCAAAATTCTCACATCTTTGAGAATAGAACTATCCCTCCTTCGGTCCTCGCTGTCCAATGCTTGACTGATGCCTCTTCGATTTCCCAGGTCTTGTCTCACTCTCCCTCTTCCTCCAACTGCAACTCAGAAGACATCGGGCCCACTCCTTCTCTAACAATCCAATCATCTGAAACTATCATCCATGTTGATGTTGCCCTCTCAAGAAATACACATTCTATGTGCACTTGCGCCATCGCCAGAAACCACCTAGGCATATGGATAAAGGGATCTTCCTGTGTCTCCCCTCGCTCAGACACCATGGAGGGGGAGCTAAAATCTATCTTACATGTCATGGAGCTTGTCTTCCTTAACAACCTCTCTGAGAGACTAATTTTCTCTAACTCCTAGAATGCAGTGCAATGGGTTACCCAACTAAAGAAGCCCCCGGAAAAATACCTTACTCTCACCCGAAAGATCATTGATTCTCTAAGGCAGGCCAAAATCGTGAGAGTGGTACACCAGAAAAGAAACCAGAACAAGCTCATTGATGCTTTGTCGAAGTTCTGTTTAAAGCAACCCTCGTCACCTCTGAACTGGAACAAATGTCCTTCTCATATCCAACATTTCTATCATTCATATCTCCAACTTTTCCCCATCCTCTTCAATGTAGCTCCTTGATGTAACTGGTTTTACCAGTATAAAAAAAACTATATTAAATTAGATCGTAGTGGTTTGGCTAAGTTAAATATGATGCCAGTTGACAATCTACTTTGGTTTGAGTGATTTATAAACCAAAGGATCAGCTCATTTTGTGGTTTCAGTTCACAATAAACTGTGCCCACCCCATAATACCAACATAATTTACCTAAACGTTGTTTGTTGACAATTTCAAGACTATCTTGGTCATTCAACAATTCACAGTTCATGGAGTCTGCAGATTCTGTGAATAAAATTCAGAAAACTTGTGTTCATACTTGGTAAAATATATGTGTGCAAAGTAATTCATGTATATCCTTGAACTAAACATGTAGATATTTCTATATATTGCAAAGAGTGAGGTCAGCTACTATGATTACTAGGAGTCAAACAAGAAGGATGGTTGAGAACCACGATGAAATCATTCTGTTCATTAACAATTTACAGTAGGAATGTATGTTGACAATGTGCAGATGACTCATTTTTAGTGGAACATGACAGTTTATTTATGCATGTATTACTAAACACAGGCTATCAGTTCTGAACACAACAAGTAAAAAGATGATTTTCATGGCTTTTCATGTTTACAATCTTAGTTAACAATGCATTTAATAAATTATTTGTCTCTACCGTGTCTGTATTAGAACTGAGTTGTGTCACTATGCACTCATAGACATTGTTTGACTCATAGATGTTGTTTGAAATTATTTTTCTCCTCTTCATTGGGGAGAACTTTATAATAAAAGGTTCATCTTTTCAAAAAGAAAATGATTTTGTCTAGTAAGTTCCACTACCGAAGCTGTTATAGTGGTCAATGTTTAAAACCTTGGGATGTTGTCTGGATGAGCTAATCTTCTGAACTATCCACCTAAATCACCTTGTGACAAACTCACTCAACAGAAGGAAACGTCAAAGATATAATAATGGGTAATTATCACATGGAAAAAAATATGTTGTAATATAGAACAATAGTTAAAACAACAGAACAGAGTAATAATAGATATTTCAAGACTTGTAACAACATAGATCACCTTGATGGTGTACTACTCAAAGAATAGGCCATTGTTTTCTCTTCCATAGATCAGATTTTGGAATCTCTTCCAAGTTTCATGAAATTCATCATTTTCTTTTTGGCTGTAGCAGGTAATGTACCTTCTCATTTAGGTTAACTCAGCAATACAATAAAACTTCTTCAGAACATCATTCTTATTTCCTCCCATGTGACAATCACTGTCTTTGAAGAGTACCACTTCTTCACCTTATTCTGAACAGAGAAGGGGAGCATGATGAGATGAATAGAGTCATAAGTGGCTATATGATTTTTGAAAGTAGAGCAATTTTAAAAAAAAGCATGCATTTGTACAATTTTTATTTTCAAACCCATAGAACGTGAGGAGAAATACAAGAAGTGTCGGTGGGATTGAGAACTTATGCCCTAGCATTTGATCCACCCTAGTGACAATTGGAGAAGTGTAATTGTCAGGCATAAAGTTGTCATGAACCAGCTTGGGATGTGAAGGAGGATCAAGTGGTACATCCTTAGGGAAATGTCCTTCACCATCTACCATCTCAAACTCTTGCCGTTGATGTCGTCTTCATCCTATGTCAGGGTCTGGTAGGAGCAAGTCAGTAGAATAAGAATGGTGCACCATCATGCAACACTTCACATACACAAGGCACACATAAAAGATGTACGTGTGTATTGTTGTGAAACTTAGGTCAAGGTAGATACATGCATGTATTGTAACCAAAAATGAAAAAACCATGCATAACTGTCTTATGGAGAAGTGTAGCATTGAAATTTTAAAACAAGAAGTGTTGAAAGTAGGAAAAGAAGATGCATAGAACATTTTGACTTCATTGGATATGTTGATCTTCTTAGGGAGCCTCTTGTCATCTTCCCACATCTAGTTTGACATATGGAGACACAAAATGGAGATACTCCAACAGATGGATCCAAGTCCTCTTGAAAGCATTGGCCTCACAATCCCTTTTATTTCCAAATTTCTGATTGGAAGGGTAGAACCTACTCACACATCCAGGGATCATCTTTTCTAGTTAAGAGGCATAAAAAATTACAGAGATAACTCCTATACATATTGACACACAACAAAGTATATGATCTATCATAATGTTTGCATAAGAAGCAACTAGAAGAAAGTAGTATACCTCTTTTCATCGAATAATATGAAATTGGAAGTTTGTTATGACAGGCTTCGACATATGCGACATATATATCTTTGGAGCTTTGCACATTCTAATCCACTTAAAGAACTAGATTCACTCCTCTGTGCAATCTCAACCATTTGTTTTTTTGGGAAGCATCAGGGTCTCTAGTATAGGTTTGGGCTAAGGCCAGAGATCTAGATTACTAGCTGAAATGATCATGAAGATGAAACAAACATGGCACATGTTTTTGACTAGCTGGCATATCAGTGAGTGATATTCATAATGTTTGTGATCAATCTCATAGATAAGCTCGTCTGTAAATATATGATGAAAACAATAAAAAATAATGATCAGGAGAAAACCTCTTTCAAATATTTTGAACTTCACATGTGTAAGGGACTATTACCAGTCACGTCAGTAGTTTGACTTAAACCCAGGTATATCATAACAGGTTCATAGGTGTTGGTGATCACAAAAGACATTTCCCTATAGATTCCTATGAAATATTTACGTATAGATATAAATGGGAAAAATAATACAAAGACTTATTATCTGGCAACATTATAGGCTAAGTAGAAGGTAGAAAGAAAGATAAATTGAAATCAAACTTGAAAAATGAATAAAACTCATGAGAAAAATCAGTATGTGTATGCAAAGTATGTTATGAGCATGTGTTCTTATACGAAAGCCATATGTTGTTCTTACAAGCTCACCGAATATGAGTATAACTTAAGTTTGTTATATATCACGTGTGGCCTTGCAAATAACAAGGGAGATGAGATATTTAGCAAGATCTTGCAAATATATAGAATCTGAGGAAAGAAGACACCTCATGGAATGATGCTTAGTGCTAAACATTAAGATACAAGATGGACGTTAAGAACAACTCATTTCTAAATGCAGCAACGGCTCCCCTTGAGGTGTTAACCATAATCTCATGTTGAGGATGATACTGGAAAGATTGAATTTGCACTAGATACACTTCATCAAGACGACACACCTCTAAAGAAAATGTAGAGCCTTCACTGTTAAATTAAATAGCACTATAGATCAAAAACAAAAATAGAAATTGCCTTAAGTATAAAGAATTATGTATGAAGGCAGTATCATATAAATTCTCATCATCTTCACTTTCGTAGCATCATCCCCAAGCCTCTATATATCAAGACAAACATACAATAGCACCTTTCATTGCATGATCTAACGAACTTCAAGAACAAAGAACAAACTACAGGATGCATGAATCTATACAATAGTAGAAGTAAAGAGCATCTTTTTGAGGACAAAAAAATCCAAATTCAATGAGGTATTTCTGAAAGGGTAGCATAATCAAGTGGAGTACAACAAAATAGGAATCTGATCAGGTAATAGAAAGACAAACTAAAGGATCAGATCAGTAGGTCCATCATTGCATCATTGCATTTGCGTTGCACTGAGACTAAAAAAATGACAAACAGGATCTGTCAATTCAAGAAATAATACTTCTGCTAACCAAGAACACAAGAAATAATCAAAGGCAAAATGATTTGATTATAAAAGATTGACCATGTGAAGCATCAGTTGAATGGACTCCTGAGGCTCAATAAAAATCAACTAATAGAAAAACATCAGTATCCCCATCTAATAGAAATGCTCAGATCGACTGACATCATACATCATTTGCTCAAGCATTTTGGTTCAAGTCGACAAAATAAACAAGTGAAGTATCATTTTAAGACACCTGGATCCAAAATGAAACTCCAGTAAAAATAACCATGTCAAGTCTCAGTTTCAAACAACTGACTCCCATAGATCTCAGAAGGATACAAGGAGGGTTTAAATATGAACAAATGATATACCTAAACAGAAAATGCATTCGGAAACTTGGTGCCCTAAATAAAAAATAACTAAAAAGATCCAACAAACTTCTGGTTCAACACTGGAGATTTCAGAAACAAGATCAACTATTAAAATAAGGACTCATCCATTGCAAAAAGAAATCACAGGAAAGAACAACGTAGAGCCATATTTATTTTGCTATATAAAGCATAACCAGAAGTAGAAGCAATTCTAGAATAACCAAGATTTCATATAGGGAAGATGGTCTCTCCCAAAGAGGGAAGATAGTCTCTCCCAAAGTCAATTTTGGATGTAATTCTTATGTCTATACTCAAGCTTTTCTAGGGTTCTTAACAAGATCTACAATAACATGCACGAGTTCATACAGAAAGTAGCACAATAAAAATAGGGCATACCAAACTAAAATTAGTAGTTTGATATCGCTTTAGTGGGTTTGAACTTGGTATCTTCTAAGTAGATTGTAGATTTTACAAAATGCAAAGTGCATTATCTATGGAAAGCTACAATGGACTAGAAAGATTTTTCTGAAGGAGACGATGGGAGCTGGGAAATGAAAGAAAGTATTTTGGTTGCGGTGATAAAAAATTAGTTTTACCTACCAGTAATACACTATTTAGTATCTAGTGGATTTCTAGCCAGTATATTCTGGCATGAACCATGATGCACTCATTCAAGTATGGCTTAGTGTTTTGTGTGTCTGCAAATAAGGAAGTGATAACTAAGATTTCCTCTAAATGTTTTTGATATCAGGGTCCGAATTTCATTATAAAAGGGAGAATGTATGATCCCACATGAATCAAATTATTTCCCTTCAGGTCTCTATCAACTATTTCCCTTGATGTGCTAAATCTAATTACATTAGCATAGTGTTTGATTTAATTACATAAAACAATTTATATACATGGAGAAATGCTAGAAAAACATAACATCTTCTGCCTAGTATCCACTCCCCTAACAAAAGGATCAAAAGAAACAACCAACAGCCAAGAGACCCCCTTTACAAATTAGCAACAAACAGTAAACAATTCTAAAAACATATTGTGTCATAATGCCACATTTGATAATTGTTGCAAGCTTCCCATTAGCTCTTTGAGAAAATATTGTTAAGGGAAATGTTGTAAAAACCTTCAGGTATAGTTTAGGCCCTTATACAGAACTTACTTATCATAGGAACAAAGAGAAAAGACAAAATCTAGACAGACTAAATAAGCTTTAGTCATGTAGCGGCCATGATGTGGTCACAATAATTAAGGTGAGCTCCTTAAAGCAAGTAGAATAGCATTATATGGTACTAAATTGATACCTGAGTTGCAATTTCACTAGTAGAGTCTGAATTGCCCTCTGTGTGGCTCTGGATAGTACAATGCCAAACTGATATTAGCATCTTCGTCCATGGCAAGATAGATAAGAAGGACCATGGGGTTTCCACAACTTTGTGTTGATTTTATCTGGGCATGCCCATCATCATCTTCCCCTCACCCATCACCCACCCACCCACCCACGTATCCTCCATTATTCTTCCTCTATATGTATCCTATATCCCTACTACTGTTATGACCATCCTTCTCTATTGTTGGTGCTTGCAACAGTAAGAAGGTAGGAAACAGATGGAACAGGAGGTAGTGGAGAGAGAAGGCATGCAGAAGAGCGGAGACAGTGGAGGATGGAATGAAAGAAAGTAGGGTAGACAAGAATGTATAGAGGAGTAGGTACCCAGGCAGAACTGAGATATAGGTAGGAATCAAGATTATTTCAAGGGAAGGTGTGACAGTGGTTGTAGAAGAAGTTGGGATTGGAGATAAGTTCTCTAAGGCAAAGTAGATTACCTCAGGTTCCTATGACAATGATGAAGACAAGAAAGTTGAAAGGCTTATGATCTAAGCATTCAAAAGGTTTCCTATCCTCATTGAAGGTATCTTAAAGACCACATTTTATTCATTTGAGACCTAAATGCTCATCTATAGGTTTCATGTCCTCATAGGATGAATATACAACAATAGATGCGACTCTGACAAGTATCCCAATAGGACCAGGTTGACAAATGATTGCATGTTGCACATGAATTTCCCTTTTGATGTGATCTTGAAAATTATGATTTTTACTTCCATATATATCAAAACAAGGTCTAAGATGGTGCTACTCATAAATTATAAAAGGTCAGGACAAAGCCTTATTATGGAACAAGGAGTCCTAGATTGTCTCAAGAAGACAATAGAGGGAAAGTGGGCTAAAGAAAGAAAATGAGGTGCTGACCCACGTTTTGTAAAGCAGCTCCAATAGGTCAGTACCTCACTAGTCCATCAATGATTGGTCTTATTTTTAGTAATGTCATGGGTGGTCAGTTCCATCTGCTCCATGAGTGTTCCTATCATATTTTCAGGTTGCTTCACAGAGTGGGTAAAACTTATGGGTAATCAAATTTTTCCAAATAAAAAAATGATTAGTTTTCTCATTGGAAAACAAACTGTACTAACAAATAGCATAAAATTATATAGAACACTAGTGAATTCACATGCTCAGGCAGCAATAATTACCATGGATTTAGTCTTTGAATAAAAGGAACCAATGAAATTAGGCTTGTTTTCCTCCTTGTATCCACTACCCGATCCTTCTGGGTGTTAACAATCAGACTCAAATATACAACTAGTTGCACAATTCATGAGCAGAAAACTGCGGGCCCTAGAAATGTCGTCTAACAATCTGACCTCTCTTGCAGCTAACCTTTTCTATACTCATATGGTATGAACTACTTCTCAGAAATCTTTTCTAAAACCTTTTCATAAAGAAACCATCAAGAGAAACTCAGTCTTGTGGTTCTTTTGCAATCAAATTATCAAATCAACAATTTCTAAAGTATATAGAAGTCCTGAAGCATTGATTACTATGTTGTCCTAGAAATGTCTCTACGCTACATTAAATGATCTCCAGACAATCAACAAAAAACTCATCTTATCAACTTGTAATATCATGTGTGAAATTGGTGGTTGTAGGGAAGATCGGTTAGCTCCATGTCAATATTACTACTTGTTGGGGAGGCAACATGTTTTTTTTCTCCTTTCAGTTTGGTTTTGTGCCCCACATCACACACACACATTTGGCTATGACATCTATATATAATGGATAAATAATGCACGTATGGTCATGAGAAATTAGGCATTAATGAAATCCATAATTGAAAGTATATCAAAGAAAACAAGGACAACCTATGTAAGTGATCAACCTATGTTAATGTTCAACTAATCATGCATGTAGAGGAGAAAACATAAAGACAGATCACCATGCTACTATTTTTTCTAGGCGTCTCCTTTATTCCAAGTCTTCACTCATCTTGGTGTTCATACTAATGCCCGCACCTGCAATAGCATAGACAGTGAGGATAAGAAAAAAAACATAAGCATATGAGATAGGCACAATGAGACTTGAAAGAAGAAGGAAAATAAATAACAAAAATGTTGAATATGCAGCAGAAACTAAGCAACATTCAAGACCATTGGTGAAGGAAAACAATTTTAGTCAGATGAATCAATGGCAAAGAATCCAACGAAGACACCTCATCATAGCCCTAGCGTTTCTCTCATTATGGCTATACATTCATCATTCATCATACAGTAACATACAGAATATCATAAGACTATGCCTCACAATATTAAAACAATCACTACAACATATTTCTCTCATTAGATACTCTTCATAGCATAATATGAGACAAGGATAAATAAAGAAGCCTTTTGTCAACTTTTTGAATCACTAGAGAATAAAATGAGGCCATCATCCAGATAGTATCAAGAATTTATAACTTGTACATGTAATCAAGAAAACTCCTTTCAAGAAATAATAAAATGCAAAGTCATATTCAGTTAGTCATTGTGAATAGTGCAAATTATAACATATCTATTAGCATTCAAGCTGCATCTATCAGTAATATGGACTGGTTTTTAGCAAATAAAAAACTCCATGATAGACAAAGAACGATCATGTAATAGAGATGATTCAGAGAGAAGACCATCTAGAGAAACAAGGTAGCCTTGAAATCAAGCAATAAAATGCATACTACATCAATAACAAAAGAAAGTATCAACAAATATTTCTACCAATAAGATTTAGAAGCCATTTGCATTAGTAATTCTCTTAGTGAATGTATAGTTGATAAGGGAATGACTAATACAGAAAAATCATCAAGATTATATAAAATATACCATTAACTCATTTCCCTATTATGATAAAACATACCTACTATAAGATATTATAACAGTACATGTAAAATGTTATATCCCCTACTAACATATAAAAAATACCATTCTCTCTTGGAGAAATCTGATGCTTCTGCTATTGTAAAAAACATGGAGAAAGTTTGATGCTTCTTACCTTCCCTCACAAATTTAAGGGATCAATTTCCAATTCCAAAACTACTACATGAAGCCTTTCTCTCTAGATCCATGTATCTAGATTGAGATTAGACTTGATTGGTTATAATTGACAAAAAGCATTATCATCCCAGACTGTTGCTTCATTTTATAGCTAACCAAAAAGAAACACATTAGCATGTAATTTGCATGTAGTTAGAATCCCATTACAAAGTAAAGCACCATGATTACAGTACATTGACACTATAGGAGGCACATGTGAAAAATGCTTGATTAGGCATGTTGTGGATACTCTTTCATAGACCTTGAGTCCTTCTACTCAAGTTGTAGAAGATCTCTTAATTTTTAATGCTCTGGAGGATGCTTGGTTGCTCTATGAAAACCTACAAGATTATGTTTTTACCCCATCTACAGTGGAAACGCCTATGGTGGATGCCTAGTGTTGATCATTGGATGCTTTCTGGCCTGAAGTGCCTTAACCTAAAGGTTCCTTAACAGGCAGCTAGAATTTTCATATGCTCCATAACATAGGTCATATACCACGTTTTTAATTTATAACAATAGCCAAAAGCCACAATCATAACCATTAGGTTGAAGAATCTATAAATCCAACTATCTAGGAATGAGTCCATCAATTCAGCACGTCATGGCCCTGCATTTAAGAATTAGAATATCAAGGAATTGATTTAGAATCAAAAACATTAATTTGATAATCTAAGGCTAATGACTTAAATGAGTTTTATCTTTAGTGCTAAAGGATCAGGCATGCCTACCTTGCATATGACTCGTGAACTCTCTTCCCAAATAGGCATCATAGGAGGTTCCATGTCAGATTGTGAATGTGAATCTTCATTGGAGTAGAGATCCTTTTGAAAATGACACTGTGAATGAAAATGACAATTCACGTCAATGCTAGTCCTCTCATGAAGTAATGATCTACTAGAAATGAAGGTAATTGCCCCATTGTCACCAATTCATAGGTATAGTGTTAACTTACTATGTAAAATACATTCTAAAATACTACGTAAAATACACAGAGACAAGAAATTTTAATATAATTCAAATATATTCTTGTCCCAAAATCACTAATAGGAAACAAGATAGTTTTTCACTCAATTTTGATTTTGATGAGTAGGCAAACTATGTAACCACCTTATTTTTAATATTTCAAATTGACTGGACCAACAGAAAGGTATCAATCTGGAGCAACTCAGGGAAACCTTTTACCATAAAGAACATATATCAAGTCATTTAATGGATTTGGATGTGGAGCTTATAGCTTAATTAAAAAAAACATGAATACCTTAAGATATATGTTGATAGCATGATAAACTCCATATTCTATTATCCTTGCATAATCAACTACTAAAGGTTGTTCCAAATTTAGAAAGAGGTGTCATCTGCTTCTTTAATCATTTCCTCTGGAGTTCCAGCTTGAGAATTGTTTTCTAGTGAAGACACATACAGTTGCCAGCATGTTTATACCTAGCAGGAAAAGAAAAGGTGAACATAGTGCAGGTCAGACTTCTTGCCTTCTACATAAAGAAAATTGAGGATGAGTACATGGTCAATTCCGCTTTAGCCAAGCTGACATTGAGGAAATGAAACATTGCTACCATCTATTAAAATGATATGCAACAAGTGAAACTATTGCAACACAACTTGTGGTAATACTTTAGACCGTAGAGTCAATCTAAAGCATTGACATGAGGATAATGTGTTGTCGGCATCTGGTGTGTAGGATGAGGGATAGTAGACTTAAAACTAATCAGGTTAAATTGAGTCGTCATAATCCCTTATAGACTTATAACATATTTCTCTAGTAGCTACAGAAGCAATAGACTAAATTTCTGTCAGATCTGTTGAATCAATAGCTAAATTTCCCCCCATTTCTAATACATATGAGGACACTCTAAGACTTGAACATGCGCTTTACATCAACAAGAAACCATATCCAGAGCACTAAAATCAAAATCCTAGCTCACTAAACTACAAGCCTTAAATATAAAATAGGTTCATGAGCAAAGCACACTTTAAGAAGGTATCGTACAATAAAATACAGAGAAATAGATTGTAATAATAATAGACAAGATTCTATTTCGACAGTTCTGAGTGCTTGGGTTAATACACAACCTAGGAGATACATAATAATCAGCCAAATCAAAGAATAGACTGACGTTGAGGACATCCTCTAGGACAGATGGAAACCTACAACTTATGTGAAAGCTGATTGAAGGTATCCCCATTAACACTAGATATTTTTACTTCCCACACCTACAATGATGTTAAGCTTCTTCCAAATAACCCACATAAATGTGGCTAACCTTCAAATTTGCCCAAACGATTCAGTACATTACCGACACATCAATTTGAAACTAATGATCTTTATAATAATCTCCATCTATGGAAAGAACCTTTAACATTCACCTAAAAGGGGTCACCCCCTTTTGTTACTCCTTTTGTTGGAAGATAATATCTTGCAACTAATACAACTAAAAGCAATGGGATTACTAGAAATAATCAAATCTTCATTGTACACGACAACCATTTTATTGTCAGTAACTTTGTAATTGGAATACCTTAACTTATGCTTGATACAGGTTTATAGAAAGATATAATATCAAAATTCTTAATTTCTTTTTGTACCAAGGATTTTACCTGAAGAGGAAATAGAGATGACCTGGACAGTGAGCAACGGAGGCACTGGCCAGAGCAGCAGCAGCGGATGGGAATAGGGTAGTGGCCGTCATAGCTTGAGCGGCAACAATAGTGGTAGGGAAGAGATCTTGGAGGAGGGATGATGCTAGAATGACAATGATAAGATATAGAACTTTCTTTTCTAGAGATCACCCTCACGATACTGGTAAGGGAAAAGGGGAACAACGACATGATAGGATGATGGCAGACCACAATTGGAGCCTCTTGGTGGTAGCGGCCTGGTGAAGGATTGGAAATGATGGCTTGCGGAGAGGACTGAAGGGGGCAATGTCGATCCCGCTTGAGTTCTCGCAGGGACGGTTCACAAGGGAGGATGCCTGCAATAGTTGTTGGACGGAAATTGGGAGAGGATGCAGTGATTCTGCGATTGATGGGGGCGTGCGGGGGTGCATGGGGGATATGGAATTTGGTGAAATTTTCCCTCCAATTGGCTCATCATTTAGTTTGAAAAATGAAGCTTTGGCTATATTTATCATACTTACATCTAATAGGAGAGAGAATGTGTAGCTATGTGTAATCTATAGGATTATTTACACTTACTTTAGTTACAATTACATATTTTATAGCCAAAAATAACTTTATCTACATGTAATAGAATTGTAATTAAAATAAATATAGCCTAATCATAGTTTTTTTGTACTGATCTTCCTCATCCTCCACTCCAAGGTGCTATGAGGGTGGACAAATGGGGCATTACAAGAATGAATTCCAAGAAGAGACACCACAAGATAAAACACAAAAAGAGGGATGATTATAAGAAGGAAGGCAAGTTGAAGAGGAAGTAAAAGACGGAGAAAAGAAGCAAGGATGCATCTCATGTGGCTTGGGAAGAATCATCTTCACATGGCTCAAGCTCTGAGGAAGGTGAGTGTCATCTTGCACTCATGGCCTCCACAAGTGAAGAAATTGGTGAGGTAAGTGACGTAAGTGAGATAAGCTTGCATGAGTTGTCCAAAGAAACTCTTATTGAAATTCTTAATATGACTCAATCATCTTATGCTAGTTGCAAATCTAAGAAAAGGAGGTTGGGTATGATTATTGATGATCTTTATGATAAAATTAAAACCCTTGATTAAAATGAGAAGTTCATCTTGAGAGAATTGATTCTTTGCAAGGACAATTTCTTGATCTTGATCTCCATTACAATGAGGTTGAAGTTGAGAATGGGATCTACCTTAAAAATATCACCTATCTTAAGGAAGGGAACAAAAATGCCTTGATGAGCTTGAGTTGCTTAAAATAAAAAACGTTGAACTTAAGCTTGTTAGTGATGCTCGTAGAGATGAAAGAGATGTTTACCTTAAAGAAATTCAATTGCTTAAAACTAAAAGTGTTAGGTTACTTGATCAAGTAAATGATTTATCTTATTAACCTATCTTTCCTAGAAAAGATGTTGCTTCTATTACACTTGAGAAAGATTCTTATTTAACTAAAGCCCTCTGTCTTGAGGCTGACTTGCTGCATGCTAATGATGATATGCTAGTTTGACTTCTACTATTATCACTCTTGCCGATGATAATCATAAGTTGAGAGATACCTTGAAAACATTCCTCAAAGGTAAGAAGTCCCTTAATGAAGTCTCAGATCACTCCACCAAACATAGTGGTAAGAATGGTCTTGGATATGAGACTAATTCAAAAGGCAAAAGTAAGGGTAAGAAGAAGACGAGCAAGGAACCTCCAGTCTTCCATAGAGAGTCATCTAACTCAAAGAGCCCTATGGTTTGTTCTCATTGTGAGAGTGATGATCATTATTCTACTTATTGTCCTTACAGGGAGAAGGGGACCAACCGCAAAATGAAGTGGGTCCCCAAGGTAACCCTGGATCCCAAAGTTTGAATTGGGCACTGATTATATTCCTTTCTTGTATGTTAAAGTCTAATGGATTGTTGATAGTGGTTGTTCCAAACACATGATAGGTGAAATTAGCCTCTTTAAGCAATTCACAAAGAAGAAAGGTGGATCGGTGACTTTTGGGGATAACAACAAGGCTAAGGTAATAGGTGAGGGTGATGTGGGAAATTCACTATGATCAAGAATGTGTTTCTTGTGGATGACCTGCATCACAATTTATTAAGTGTTAGTCAACTTTGTGATAATGGTTACCTTGTTTTATTTACTTCTATAGAATGCTTGCTTCTAGGTTCCCTCTCCTACAATGTCATGTATAAGGTAACTATAAATGGTAATCTTTATATTATTATGCTTGTCTCTATACAGCTTATTGTTGGTAGATATCTTGTTGCCAATTCGAATGATGTATCTTTATGGCACCTTAGGCTTGGTCATGTAAATATGCATCAAATGAAGAAGTTGAAAAAAAGGACGTGCTGAAGGGGCTTGCCAAATTGGATTTTGAAAAGGATGAGGAATGCCAACCTTGTATTCCAAGGAAAGAAAACCAAGTCTTCCTTAAAATCTAATGGAGTCCTTGGTACCAAGAGAGCTTTTAAGCTTCTTCACATTGATCTTTTTGGACCAATGCTTACAGAATCACTTTTTGGTCGCAAGTATTGTTTGGTGATTGTCAATGATTTCTCTCGCTTTACTTGGACCTTATTTCTCATTTCAAAAAGTGATACTCTCAATATTTTCTCAGATTTTTGTAAATGAGTGGAAAACATAGATTCTATAGGATTGTTTCTATCCACAGTGACCATGGGGCAGAATTTGAAAATGATTTATTTGTACACTTTTGTGAGAAATTTGTCTATGACATAAATTTTCTTCACCTCAAACAACTCAATAAAATGGGGTTGTAGAGAGAAGAATAGGTCCCTACAGGATATGTCTAGGACTATGCTTCTAGAGTACAACACTCCAAAGAAGTTTTAGGCTAAAGTTGTTAGTACTTCATGTTTTGTACAAAACTGGTGTTTTACTCATCCTTTGTTTAAGAAAACCCCCTATGAGCTATGGCATGGTAGAAGTTATCCATTGATTTTTTTTTCAATGTTTTGGGTGTCCTTGTTTCATTTTGAACACGAAGGATTCTCTTGACAAGTTTGATCCAAAATCGTATAAGGCTTTCTTTCTTGGCTATAGCACTACCAACAAGGCATATAGAGTATATAATATAGAACTGTGCAAAGTAGAAGAATCTATAAATGTTAGATTTGTTGAAACTAACCCCCGTATTTCCAAAGATATTGTTCCACATAATGATGTTGCAAGTGAGGTGATTCCTCTCTTCAAAGAGCTCAACATTGGTGATAAAGGAAAGGAGGTGTTAGTTGATGAAGAAGAAAGAATGAAGAAGAAAAGGTTCCAAATCCCTGTTTTATAAAGAATCATCCAAACGAGTTCATCATAGGAAATCCATTTGAAAGGGTCTATAGCTTCACCTCTTTAGGTAGTGGACTGACAGTCTCCTAGTTTGGAGATTAGAACCACTCTAAACACCCTATCCAAGTGTATGTTTCAATCTCTATCATCCTTTCTATGCTTGTTTAGATAATACTTAAAATTTACTTTTAGCATTTGGTTTAATTGATATTATTTTGAAGGTCTAACTATTCTTGTGCAAGTTTTGAAGCTCTATCCCCCCTCTAGAGCCCGTAGATCCAACAATATCATCATTTCATATTTGAAAAAACATAATAACATGTATTATTAATCAAATCAGTTACATAATGTCCTAATACAACCTTTCATGACTGGCTCTTAAGAAATACATACCAATAGACTCCCACATGCACTTAGGGCCAATCACTCATGAATATAATTCCAACTGGTCCAATATGACCATCATGCTTCTGTTGAGAAAGTCATTTTGTTAGTGGGCCTACAACATTTCTCTCATTCATTACACTACAATTCTTCAAATATCCTCATTGTAAGATCTCTCATACAAATTGGAAACACCAAAGTATGTTCTTGGAACACTAATGTGATCTAGATTCTCTAGCTTGTGCAATATCTCCTTTATTGTCATGGTATTACTCTACTGCATCATTAATGTTTGGAACCACTACAAGCTTAGTAATAAACTTCTTGATCCGTACAACATCCATTGTTACGTTGGAGGCTACAATGTATTCAGCTTCTGCTATAGAATTAATAATTGTCTCTTGCTTGGAACTTTTCCATTTTATAGCTTTGTTGTTAATGCAAAACTCAAAACTGGATTGTGATTGATAATCATCTTTTTCAGTTTGGAAGATTCATTTTTGTAACCCTTTACACCCAACTCTTCCTCACCACCATAAAGAAGGAACTAAACCTCTGTTCTTGTCAAGTGCTTAATGATATTATTTACTGTGGTCCAGTGACCTTCATCAAGATCTGACTAATACATGATCTTTAGGATCAAAGCATATGAGATATTAGGATTAGTGTATAACATTGCAAACATGATAGATCCAATTGCACATGCATATGTTATCTTACTCATGTGTCCCTTTCTTCATAAGAACTAGGATATTGGGATCTAGAGAGTCTAATGCCATGAGACATGGGAAAGTTTCCTCTCTTTAAATCATGCATATTGAACATCTTTAACACTTTGTAAATGTATTTATTCTAGATTAGTCCAATAATCCTTCTAAATATGTCTCTATAGCCCTTGATTACTAATCCATAGAAATCATCACCCGAGTCCTTCATAGAGAAGGTACCTCCCAACTAGGTTTTCACAGTGTGTAAGGTAGAAATGTCATTCCTCGTCAATAGTATGTCATATATATAATATATAAGAAATACAATTATACTCCCACTAACCTTCTTGTAAACATAAGATTAATCTTCATTTTGACTAAAGCCAAACTCATTAAATATCTCATCAAATCAAAGATTCTAGCTCTAAGATGCTTGCTTCAATCCATAGATCAACCTTTGTATCTTACAAACTTTATTGACTTCATTTGGAAGTGTCAAACCTTCGGGTTGTGACATGTACACATCCTCAAGAATATTCCCATTAAGGAAAGAGATTTTAATATCTATTTTTCAAATCTCATAGTCATAATAATCTACAATGTCAAGCATGATCTTGGTGGATTTAACCATGATAACTAGTAAAAAGGTTTCAACATAGTCAACACCTTGAACTTGTTTATAACCTTTTGCAACCAATCAAATTTATAGGTTTTTACACTACCATCCATGTTGGTATTCTTCTTGAATACTCATTTGTATCCTTTAGGTTTTACCCCTTCAGGTGGATCCATTAATGTCAATACCTTTTTGGTGTACATGGAGTCCATCTCAAATATCATGGTTTTAATCCATTTCTCATACTCTAGTCCCTCAATAGCTTCTAAGTAGGTAGTTGGCTCATCATCAATTATGACCAACTCATTGCCTTGTTGAGTCATGATATATCCAAAACTCTCTGGATCAAGATGCGCCCTACTAGATCTATGAGGTTCATGTTCTACAAGAGTAACTTGAAATTTCACAACTAGTTGTGATTCTTCTTGTTCCTTTTGTACCTCCATAGATTCAATCTTTTCTTGTTGGTCTTGAACTTCTTTCAATTCTAATTTCCTCCCACTGGTTCCTTTGGATATGAATCCCTTCATGTGGACATCACCTACTTCCTTATCTAGGAAAAACTCCCTCCTTGTTAATATTCTCTGCCAGTGTTTAGAAAACTCTACCTCTCATGTAAAGGAATGTAGAGAAACCACAGGGTGAGACCCCTAGTCCCAGCAATAAACATTTAAATGAAAGTGATAACATTGAAATATAAGTTATCACTACACCACAAGGTACACATTCACTCAGCCATAATTGCGTCCTCCACATTACCACTAAATGTTGTTTGAATATGCATATGCATTCAAGTACATAGTAAATATTTATCAAATCAGGAGAATCTCCATGTCTTGAGTCAAATAAACCTAATTAGATATATGACTTATTTAGGTTTTATTATATGATGCCTGGTGTAGATTGAGGTGTACCATTCAATCATCTAGATAGATTCTACTAAGCAATTCAAACAATACATATAATATCAAGGGATATCCATATTCCGTAGATTTCTCCACATAACCTTGAGTCGAAGAAAGGTAACCAAAACATTGTGGGTCCACTGGCTTAGTCCATTGTGGATATTGCTTAAAAGTGGATCGACTAAACTCAGGTCCACCCTAGGTAGATAGGCCATGATGCTAACTTAGAGTAACAAAGATAGTCATGGTGCCATCTTAGAGTAACAAAGATAAACCAAATATCTATCTCATTATTATATCCTTCCTTTTAGGACCATCTATCATAAATGTGTGCTAAACACAAGCTTAAAGATGTTAATGAATAAGGACCTCAATCGTGCCCATATATTCACTAATTTATGACTCTGAGAATATTCTCACAACTTCATATTTCTACAAGATTTACTTGTTTCGCTACTTTCCCTAACAACCTAGGGGAATAGATCTACAAACTCAAGGTTGTATAACTTGCCCTACCCTTTATTTGTTAGATTCATTACTCTACATCTAGGTGTAGAAATATGTAAGTAGAGACATTATTGGAAGATAAATAATCATGTTATATACAAAATTAGAAGATTTAAAATTTATAATGATCAGAATCTAACTTCTTAAAGTAGGACATATTACCATGAATCTATCCATGTTTAGGCTTACCACATAAACATTGCCCCCAAATAATAATAGAAGTTAACAAAATCCTTTAGGGATTCTACATAGAATCATCATTGAGTATTGCAGTACTAGGCACTCATAGCATGGCAATATGATAGATAGATGGAAACATATCTTATCTATGATACAATCATTTTTATATAACTTCATCTATAGAAAATGAGGAAAAATTTTGAAAATGTTTTTAAGGAAGTTCTCACAAAAGATCAGCATGTAACAAGCACACTAAAGGAGCAAAGGTTATTACCATGCATATAAGTGACATAATTTGAACTTATACTATAATTTTGAACTCAAACTATGAAAGAAATACGAAACTACCACATTTTTATTGTAAAGTGACTATTTACAAATGGAAGTTCAACATGAAATTCATGTTCTTGTGACACTTAGTTCAATATGTGCAAATGTACTGCCTTTTAACATTCCTAAGGAATATTAAATAAGATTTATGTTTGCATGTATATAGTAGATAATGAATGAGTCAAAGTTTATATCACTCTTAAAATTAGAGTAGAGACAAGTCCACTCACAAATAATGACCATGAAGCCTCTAGCTTCATTACAAACTCCAAAATGAATAGAACTCCCTCTAAGATTGAGCTCCTCCTCGTCGAGTAATATAAAACTATCGATCCATGATCTAAAAAGAAACTAGAGCAATGGTGGAGAAGGGAAGACATGGTATAACACTTAATAGTCAAAACCCCAAAGAATAGCCACCTAGAAAAAGATTTTAGAAGATGAAGGTGATAGATCATAAAGGGAATGAAATATAGATGTTCCAATTGCACTGATCGAAGATTGGAAGACAAAATAAACTTTTTGATCACTAAAATAGAAGAGTGAAGGAAAATAGTGACAAAGTCAAAGACTGATGAAAGTCGAATTCTCAGCAATAGACATCAAACAATGATGTTTTGTTCTATTGTATCACTTCGAGGTTCACCTCTCACAAGTAAGGTGAGAAGGAGTAACAAGGGTCTTATGTATATCCACATAGGTGAGAAAAAAATTGCTTGTAGTTGTCTTGTTATCCTTCAGAGCACTCATGCCTTCTTCGACTTATTGTCTCCTAAGTAGGGAACCCCACTATTTAATTAGTTGCAAGACCAAGAAATCCATTTGTAGACCACCTAGCCAAGTCATTGGTGGTTGTCATTGGTACAAACTCACATGCTAACCATTAGAAGACACTCACTAGGGTTATTGTGGTAGAGCACATCAGTTGAACCATCAATATTTAGTGCATTATTTCCATTGGTACTCAACCGATGGAAACTCATTGCTGAGTTAAACAACTACATCATTGGCAACATAAGGTCACAAGACCAACTATTTCCATCAAACCTTTACCGACGAAAAAGAATAAAAACATGGTTGATCCTCAACCTATGAAAAACCAGACATACATCCACAAATGAAAATATAGAGAAAACTCATAGTTCCTTAACCAAAGAAGAACCAAATGCACTTCCATCGATCCTCTACCACTGGGATGGAAAACCACTTCCATCGGTACTCAAGTAATGAAAAGGTAGAAGGCTTGGTTGGATCATCTATATGCATCCAACAAGTCCAATCAAAAGAGAGAAAATTGAAAAAAAATGCTATGTGAAAAATTCAAGGAAGCCCACAATGTGAGTAAATTTCACATAGACCCTTATGTAGGAAGCTAACCAGAATAAACAACAAAGAACACATCATCAATCATCTATGCTCATGATTAAGATAGAAAAATCATATTAGGAAGCTAATCCCAGTCAACAACCTTACAAAAATAGTGATATAGTAACTTTATTGACATTTATATGATCTATGTCAAACAAAGTAAATTGGAGTTGACAATTTCCACAACACTTTATTAGGGCTTGCAAATCCATAAAAATGGTGGAATCATTAACCATAATTTAAACTTGTTGTATCCATTTTATTTAATCTCTCAACATATAGATGTTATGGATATAAAATGATAAAATTCAGAAATTACCTTTTTATAATATTAAAAGCATATGTAACAATATGTTTATTCATTACAAAATAGCATATAAGTCGAGTCATAAAACTACTTCTTTTCTACCTATGTGATTGAACTTTGTGGATCTCCACCTCCATAGATCTTCCTTTTCTAATTCTTTTTATAATTAAATTATATTACTTCAAAAATAAAGTGTGTTACTATAGGTAGGATATAGTATATAAGAATTTGCAATCACAAAAAACCTATTTGCATGTAATACTTAATGCTAGCACAATTCCCTCAACAAGTCACCAATTCATATTTGCAGTTTAATTTCAAAAAATATGTTGAACTTATGATCCCATTTTAATTAGATGGTATTAATCCTTGATACGTGTCTTTGGATTCATAAGATTTTTCTTTCTAGATAACCACCACCACTTCTTTAGTTCCAAAAAATACCAAGATGAAATAGGTGAAAGAGCATTTTTTGCAAGATATAGGTCCATGGAAAATAGTGGTGAGGGTTGCTTGGGATCTACTCCCCATCACTTCTCCCTCTAAGTTTGAAAGTGATAATTTATCCTTATTTTATTTCCACTGACATTTTATTTAAATTTTTACATTATTTTTTATTCATTCATGATATGTTATTTCCTTGGACAACTTTTTACCTACTATGTATGAATCTCACTCATAAATGCCAAATATTTTTTGGCTTGCCTTTCTGATGTCAAACCTTGCTTCTCTTCTCCCAATTTCCCTACTTAGGTCCAGAGCAATCTCATGGATCTACTTTGTAAGCCATTCATCCTCATCTATGTGTGTGCATGACATGTAACAAGGAATTTGATTGATAGCTCCCGACAACAATTAAGATTTTAGTTACTCTATATAAACTAAATTCACCACTTCAATTGATATATAATACAACTAATTATATACCACTAGAAAACATAATGTATCTAACTTAGGTCCCATATTTGGAGTTTATAAATCAATTACTAAATGAAGAAACTCATCTATGTGGGTGTTATCCTCAATGTAGGTTATCCTTCATATTCTATTTGGTTTGCCTACTGATTTAATAAGTGGAACTTGTTCTCTGAGAACTCAATTTGAGATTCAAAACTTGAGTTTCAATATATTCTAGATGATTGTCTTTTTATAGATTTTTACATATAAATTCTTATATTTTCTAGTGAATGGTTCTTCTTTACTCAAATGATTTAGTATAAATAATGTAGGTTAATATTATGAGATATTTGTTTAACTATTTAGGATCTGGTATTCTACATTTTTTAAGAGGGAACTCATCAATTGATTTTGTACATATTGAATTCCCGAATAGTCATTGGAAATATAGTTTTGCACCCCGATGAAAACAACCAAAATAATGAATAGATGAAAGACAAACTACAATTTCAAAATTTTGACCACATGTAAAAAACATCTAGAAAGTGAAAATTAGGATATTATAGTTAGTTCTAATTCAAGGGATACACGTGAGAAGAGATTCTAACTATAACTCTAAAATATTTGATCTCTAATACCATGTCATTGTTGTCATATAATTCATAACAAATATAAGGTGTCATTCACACTAATGAAAAAAGTTTTTTCTATTGTGTTAAGAAAGGGCATAAAGAGTATACTTTTTGTTTAATGTGTGGTTGTGAAGCAAGCGATTTCTAACATGTAAGCATGATAACCTCCTATTTTAGTAGTTTATCTTAGTCTTTTTCTTTAGTTTTCTATACTCTTTTTACGTTTATACGGTACATAAACCTAATTTTCCCCCTTTTTGTAAATACATCATCAAACTAACCTTTTCCTTTTACACTTGCAGAAAGAGCACAAAAAATCATAAAAGAATAAACCAACCTCAAGGCCGAGTGAAGCCAAACGGTCCTAAGACCGCATGGAGTTCAAACGGTCCCGAGACCGCATGAAGCCAAACGGTCCCGAGACCGCATGAAGCCAAACGGTCCCGAGACCGCATGAAGCCAAACGGTCCCAAGACCGCATGGAGTTCAAACGGTCCCGGGACCGCATGAAGCCAAACGGTCCCAAGACCGTATGGAGTTCAAACGGTCCCAAGACCGCATGAAGCCAAATGGTCCCAAGACCGCATGGAGTTCAAACGGTCCCAAGACCGCATGGAGTTCAAACGGTCCCAAGACCGTTTGACGCCAAACGGTCTCAAGACTGTTTGACGCCAAACAATCTCAAGACCGTTTGACGCCAAACGGTCTCAAGACCGTTTGACGCCAAACGGTCTCAAGACCGTTTGAACCCAAACGGTCTCCAGACCATTTGACCTCACTCAAGGCCTATAAATAAGACCTCAAGGGCCATCCCTGAGGAGAGTCCAGACATCAAGAGGCTGTCTCTCTACTACCAGAACAACTCCATCCACTGCCCGAGGCTGCCGGTCTGAGACTCACGTTCCATTGCAAAGCTACATTCTCTCTCATCAACAAAGAAGGTGAGAGGAGAAGATCCGTTGTCAAGCAAGCCGCGAAGGGTGGAGATCGTTGCTCTCTCTACCAAGGGTTCAACCTTCTCTCCTCAGTGGAGATGATGTTCTTTCTATCTCTTCTTGCCTCCTCCTTTGTTGCTCCCTCTATGAGGAGCAAGTAGTTCCATCCACTGGGGCGCGGGGACTAACCCCGCTGCCCATGTCTTGTATTTTGTACTAAAAAGATGTTATCCTTTCGTTTTAATACTAAATCGTTTCATACATGCTTGAATGATGGCCACGTTCTTGTATGCATCTATTATCTTTTGTTGTGGTTTGTCTACGACCGCTCTCGAGACTCGAATACCGATTTAGTGTTGGTTTCTGGTGTGTGTATCCACCACGCATCCGTTTCGGTGTCTAGGAGTGTATCTCAAAGAGTGGAGTAAACTCACTATCATCCGTTTCGCTTCCATCTATATGGAAGTAACCTTGGTAAGTCGAGGAACACGCTTTGCGAGGGGAATGATGTAAAGCATGTGACCATTTGTTCGGGAATGGCTGGCGTTGCAACATTCCCACACTTCTCGTAGCTAGGTTATCCGAATAGGAGACTAGGCCTACAAAGATACTATTCGATCTGATAATTATCGCTCGCTTGTTAGTTTTAGATGCACGTTTCATGAGGTTGAGTAAGGTTCTCTCTTTGGAAGACTACATATCTTCATTGACACGTAGAAATGTACCGAATGAGAGCTACTTAACCCTTGAAGGATGCGATGCATTGCTCTTGTCTTATATGGGCATCGATCTTGTGGAACATCGAAGGATGCAATGCATCGCTCTTGTCTTATATGGGCATCGGTCTTGTGGAACATCCTTGGATGCAATGCATCGCTCTTGTCTTATAAGGCATCGGTCTTGTGGAACATCCATGCATCTAGCTTATAAGTCTTGCTTGCTTAGTACATATACAATGCATGTGTAGCGGTGGTAAATACCTGCTTAACCCCAGTGATTCATCATCATTTGTTAAATCTTAGTTTTACTTGCTTTATCTACTTTTCATGCTTTAGTCTAAAAACCAATCAAAATCCAACCTTTTGATATAAGTGCCAATTAGTAAAATAACTAAGTGAAGTGCTGTACGTTTTCCATCTTGTTGCTTGCAACAAGACCGTTGTCTTTTGGGTTCGATCCTAAATTTGTACTATGATAAGGCTTCCATACTCTTATGGGGTTGGAGTTGTTATCTAAGCACCAGTTCTAGGTAAACCTAGGGAAGACATCAATCCTCTCTAGGGTTTTTGGTGATAGAATTCTGGGACTCCCATTGGAAGACTGAAAATCTTTTGGTGTAAGTCCTAGCTCCATCAAAAAATGGCGCCGTTTCCGGGGACAACGGAACGTTAGTTTTTCACTTAGTTTATTTTTCTAGTTGGTTAGGATTTTTACACTTTCGTTTTGAATCATAACTCATCATCTTCTTGAAGCTTTCATATTGTCTCTATTATCTAAAGGTGTTCTCTTTTCTTTACTCAGGTAGAACGCGTATATGCAATCACCGCATAATCAAGGATTCTCCCCTGATCCGGAGTTAGACTCCGAGGTAGAGAGAAGTTTCCACCACAGAATCTGTCTCAATCGCCAACGCGCTAGTCAAATGGCTGACGAACAGCATCAAGCCGCTTTGGTGATGGAGAGAGTCAATGCTGCTATCGCCGCACAACGGGCACAACTCATTGCAGACACCCGTGCCCAAATACAAGAGGAGATACGAGCAGAAGAGCAAGCCCGCATAAGAGCAGAGACCGAGGCTGCTCAACTCGAATTACGAAACAAGCAACTGAGGGACTATGCTGTCCCGAAGAATTACGAAGACAACCACCCGGTCCGGCCTCCGATCATCAACATCCCAAACTTTGAGATTCGGACCCAGTGGATCCAGATTATGCAAGGAATTTCCTTCTCAGGAGGTTCAGGAGACGATTGCATGGACCATTTGAAACGGTTTAAGGCATTATGCCGCCTGGTCCCGCAAGTTGGTATTGCTTTCGACGCAATAATGCTCCACCTGTTTCATTTCACCTTATCTGGAAGGGCCTTGAGTTGGTACAACTCATTGGACAGAGAACCCATCATAACCACTTGGGCCCCTCTAGAGGAAAAATTCTTGGAGAAGTTCTTTCCACCCTCGCTGACCTATGAAATCAGAGGGCAGATCAACCATTTCTCCCAACTACCTGGAGAAACCCTCGCTGAGGCATGGGAAAGATTCAAGGAACTTCTACGCAAATGCCCTCATCATGGAATTTCACAGAATCAATTGATTGAAACTTTTTATCAGGGGGTAAGCGATGACATTAAACAGTTCCTAGATTCCTCATCTGGAGGAAACTTCATGAGGAAAAACTATGAAGATGCCTGGAAGATCGTTACTTTAGGAGCTGAAAACCAGTCCAACTGGGGGCGGCCAGCCGGAAAAGGCGTCCTTAAAGTCTTTAAAGCTGAGGAATCTATGGAACTAAAGTCAATAGCCGAAGCTTTGAAGACAATCGCTCATAAACAGCAAACCCTTGAAACAACCCTAGGGGAAATTGATAAGAAGAAAACCCCGTTGGTTCATCAAGTTAAAGCCGTCACAGGATCCTGTGAGGCTTGTCATTCTTCGGATCATCCGACTCTTTCCTGCGGAATACTCTATAATGTGATGATGGATCTGCATCCACCACCACAATCCTATGAGGCCATCACTAATCAGGCTGAAGATCAGATTCCAGAGCAAGTCAACTCCATCCATACTATTCCCGGACAAGTTTATTATAATCCCAGTCAACCAAGGAACCATCCTGGATTCCAGTATGGGAATCCCTCTGGAACTGCGAATCCGCAACATCAGACACAAGGGGGACTTGACAGTAGGCTGCCTCCTGGATTTCCAAACAATTTTAACCAAAATCAAGGGAACCCAAGGAACAATTTCCCTAGGGCTAACTACCCTAGAAATCAATCAGCCTACTATCAGTACACTCATCCCCCGCTTCACCCACAGTTGCATACTCAACAGTCTCAACAACAAAACCCTCAGAAAAACATCACTGCACAACCGGAAGATGAGCTATCTTTGATAAAACAAATGCTTCAGTCTCAGCAAACCATGCTAGCTAACCAACAAGCCCAACAAAAGGCAGTTGAAACCCAGCTTGCTCAGATTGCTGCACAGTTGAAACCTTCGGCAAGCACTTTTGATGGGCAGCCTGAACCAAATTCTAAGTACGGGCAAAACAAACACGAACAGCTGAATGCCGTCACCACAAGGTCGGGACGCATTCTTCCTGAACCCATCAAGATCACTCTAGATGATGATGATGTGCCCACTTTTATGACGAAAGAGATTTCGCAACAAGGGATTGAAAAATCCTCCGAAGGCACAAAGGACGAAAACAAAGAGCATGTACCTGCAGAATCCAAAGTCCCGCAATTCAAACCAAGGATTCCGTACCCAGGCAGACTGCAAGAAACAAAAATGGACGCCAGATTTCAGAAATTCAAGGAAGCAATGAAGAAACTTTATATTGACATCCCACTCCTTGACGCTCTATCCGAAGTACCAGCATGGGCAAGGTATCTCAAAACTTTGCTATCGCGTAAGTATATCACCAAAGAGCAGGAGACCGTCAAGCTCGCTCAAACCACTTCTGACATCATCCTGAACAAACTACCCAAAAAGAAGAAGGACCCAGGTTCCTTCGGAATCCAATGTTGCATTGGAAATGCATCCACAAAGAAAGGGTTGGCTGACCTCGGGGCTAGTATATCCATTATGCCCTACTCAATGTGCCAACGCCTTGGTCTCACTGACCTGCTGCCTACAGCAATGACTATTCAACTAGCCGACTCCACCGTAACCGCACTGTTGGGAATCATCGAAGATGTCCCAATAAGGATAGGGAAGGATGCCTACGTTCTGTGTGATTTTGTCATCATGGATATCAAAGAAGACTTGAGGTATCTGATCATTTTTGGCAGACCTTTCCTAGCTACAGCCAGAGCGCTAATCGAGGTAGAAGCTGGAACCATCATTCTTAGGCTCGGAAAAGAAGCAATTCAATTCCGCGTCCTTGATAGTATGAAAGGTCCCAGCATCCAAGAAGAGGTCTTTCTTTTAGACGCAATTCAACAAATGTCGCAATTAGAAATCTCCGAACCAATCGACGAACTTGAAAATGCTCTTATCAATCCAGAAGTTGAGTTCTCTGCAAATGAACTAGTCCAGCAATGTACCCAATACCTAGAAAAGATAGAAGAAGCACCAAAGGCTACTTTTGAAGAGCTTAAAGCCATCACTACCATTGAAGCAGCAGAACCACCAAAAACCCCTGAATTGAAGACTCTACCCACAGGGCTCAAATATGTTTTCCTGGATAAGGAAGAGTTATGCCCAGTTATTATCAGCTCCACCCTTACCGAAGACCAAGAAGTCAGGCTTCTGGACAAACTAAGGAGGCACAAAAAGATCATTGGTTATAAAATAACTGACCTCACAGGCATAAACCCGGCTCTGTGTATGCACAAGCTTCCTATGGTTGAAGAATTTAAACCCACTCGTGAACATCAAAGAAAACTGAACCCAAACTTGAAAGAGGTAGTTCGTTTGGAGGTCCTCAAACTACTCAAAGCTGGCATGATCTATCCTATCTCTGACTCTCAGTGGGTCAGTCCAGTTCAGGTTGTTCCAAAAAAGGGGGGCACTACTGTAGTAATCAACGATAAAAATGAGCTCGTACCCACTAGGACTGTAACGGGGTGGCGAATGTGCATCGATTATAGGAAGTTGAATAAAGCTACAAGGAAAGACCACTACCCTCTACCCTTCCTTGACGAAGTCCTAGAGCGCTTGGCCCACCAAAAGTATTTCTGTTATCTCGATGGTTACTCCGGGTTCTACCAAATACCCATACATCCAGAGGACCAAGAAAAAACCACTTTCACTTGTCCCTTTGGGACATATGCTTTCAGAAGAATGCCATTCGGGCTATGTAACGCTCCGACTACTTTCCAACGCTGCATGTCTGCCATCTTCACCGGATTAACTGAATCTGTTATGGAAGTCTTTATGGACGATTTCTCTGTCTATGGAGATTCTTTCGATAACTGTCTAAATAATCTTGAAAGAGTCCTGCAACGTTGCAAGGAAACAAACCTTATCCTAAATTGGGAAAAATGTAATTTCATGGTAACAGAAGGTATCGTCCTCGGACATAGAGTAAGTGATAGGGGAATTGAGGTCGACAAAGCAAAGATTGATGTTATCTCAAAGTTGTCACCTCCGAAGGACACAAGGGGCGTTCGAGCTTTCCTAGGTCATGCAGGGTTCTACAGAAGATTCATCAAAGATTTCTCGAAAATAGCTAAACCCATGACCCAACTCCTGACAAAAGATTCCGAGTTCGTTTTCGACCAAGAATGCATGCGAAGTTTCTCTACCCTTAAAGAAGCATTAATTTCCGCACCTATTCTAAGGGCTCCAGACTGGTCGCAACCATTCGAAATCATGTGCGACGCAAGTGATTATGCCATAGGAGCCGTTTTAGGACAACAGATCGATAAGAAACCCTATGTCATCTATTATGCATCAAAAACGCTTGACGAAGCACAGAAAAACTACACGACCACGGAAAAAGAGTTTTTGGCTATCATCTACGCCTTCGAAAAATTCCACTCTTACCTGATCGGCTCTAAAGTCATCGTCTACACTGACCATTCTACTATCCGACACCTGATCCAGAAATAGGACGCCAAACCCAGGCTCATCCGCTGGGTATTAATGCTTCAAGAATTCGACCTAGAAATCAAAGATAAAAGTGGCGTAGAGAACGTTGTAGCCGATCACCTCAGCAGAATCGAGGTTGAAGAAAAAGATAAAATCCCTATCAGGGATTCTCTTCCTGATGATCAGCTTATGAAGGCCACTCATAGTTTTCCTTGGTTTGCTGATATCGTCAATTATCTAGCTACAGGGATCATCCACCCGTCTGCTTCATATCAGGATAAAAGGAAATTCCTTCATGATATAAAACGTTATCATTGGGACGAACCCTACTTATTTTACCTCTGTGCCGACGGACTTTTTCGCCGGTGCCTTCCAGAAGAAGAAATAACCTCGGTTTTGGAACACTGCCACTCCGGACCCACGGGGGGGCACATGGGCGCCAAGAAAACTGCCATAAAAGTTCTACAATCTGGTTTCTTTTGGCCCACCATATCAAAAGACTCACATGATTTTGTCAAAGCCTGTGATAAATGCCAATTCTCGGGCAACATATCAAAAAGGGATGAAATGCCTCTTACCATGTGGCAGGAAATTGAACTGTTTGATGTATGGGGGGTAGACTACATGGGACCTTTCCCTTCATCATATGGCTTCTCTTACATTTTGGTCGCAGTGGATTACGTCTCAAAGTGGGTCGAAGCTATACCCACTGTATCCAATGACTCCAAACCTGTTGTCAAATTGTTCAAAGACACTATTTTTACGAGATTTAGAGTTCCAAGAACGGTCATATCTGATGGCGGGACCCATTTCCTGGAACGAAGTTTCGAAGCGTTACTGAGAAAATACGGAGTCCATCACAAAGTTGCCACACCTTACCACCCACAAACTAGTGGCCAGGTAGAAGTATCCAATAGACAGATAAAATCGATTCTTGAAAAAACAGTGAATAAAAACCGCACTGATTGGTCCACCAAACTTCCTGACGCCCTCTGGGCATACCGTACTGCTTACAAAACACCAATTGGAACAACTCCGTTTCGTTTGGTGTACGGCAAATCATGTCATCTTCCAGTAGAACTGGAACATGAAGCCTGGTGGGCCATCAAACAACTAAACTTCGACCTTAAAAGCGTAGGGGAGAACAGACAACTCCAGCTACAGGAGCTAGAAGAACTCCGAATGACAGCATATCACAGTGCCAGAATCTATAAAGAGCAAACAAAAATGTGGCACGATGGACATCTTAAGAGAAAAGATATCGCCGTTGGCGACAAAGTGCTCTTATTCAACTCCAAGCTCAGATTATTCCCCGGAAAGCTCCGAACAAAATGGTCCGGACCCTTCACCATAAAACGTATCTACCCAACTGGAGCTGCCATTATCATCGACAACAACGGAGGAGAACGAACGGTTAACGGGCACCGTTTAAAAAGATACTACACTCAGGAAGACAAAACACATCAACAAACCCTCGATATCAGAGATGCTACGCCCACAACATAACAACCTTACAGTTTCGTCGAGCCAGTGACGTAAAACCAAGGCGCTTCTTGGGAGGCAACCCAAGACCTCAGTATCACCTTCTCTAATTTCTAGTCTTTTATTTTTCTTTTGATTTTGTTTTGCTTTCTTTAAGTTCTTTCATCATTAAACTAAAAATACAAAAAATCTGCATAATCAAAACTACAAAAACAATACATAAAACAAACAACATAAAAATTCATAAACCAAAATACAAAAAAATAATATACATACTCAAAAACATACATAAATATATACAAACCCTTTGTGCCCCTCCAAATGGTCTCCAAACCGTTTGGAGCCAAACGGTCTTGAAACCGTTTGGACTCCAAACGGTCTTGAAATCGTTTGGACTCCAAACGGTCTTCAAACCGTTTGGAACCAAACGGTCCTCAAACCGCTTGGGACCAAACGGTCCTCAAACCGTTTGGGACCAAACGGTCCTGAAACCGTTTGGGACCAAACGGTCCTCAAACCGTTTGGGACCGAACGGTTTTGAAACCGTTTGAGACCAAACGGTCCTGAAACCGTTTGGGACCAAAATGGTCTTGCGACCGATTGGGACCAAGCGGTCTTCACACCGTTTGGAATACAAAAGGTCACCCACCTATCACTATAAATATCGACCCTACCCCTCCATCTTTCTCTCTTCGAACCTTCGATTTCTCCAGAATTTTTGTGCGAAGAGCTTCCCTTTTTGCTCCTGTTGCATCCGCGCAAAGTCACCCTTCCGTCCACCTTCCGCAAGGTAGTCCAGCGACTCCACGCTGCTCATTCCATCGCCAGTCGCTGCTTACGTTGCCATCACCGTCGTTATCGACCAAGTTCACCGACTCTTCCACCGCTTTCATCGCCGTCGTCGTTCTCTCATCGTTTTCATCTTTGTCGAAGGCGTCAGCGCGTTCTTCACCTTCGCGCCATTCCACCTTCTCCCGCGCCGGCGACCTGCGACTCTTCGCTTTCCAAACGGTCTTGAAACCGTTTGGGGCCAAACGGTCCTCAAACCGTTTGGAACCAAACGGTCTTGAAACCGTTTGGGGCCAAACGGTCCTCAAACCGTTTGAGGCCAAACGGTCCTCAAAACCGTTTGGAACCAAATGATCCTGAAACCGTTTGGGACCAAACGGTCTTGAAACCGTTTGGAACCAAACGGTCCTGAAACCGTTCGGTCTTCGTTTCCTTTTTGCTTTCACAAAATGTAAAAGATATAACTACATATCAAATTTAAACTGTCTCAAATCTTCTCTAAATTACGAAACTCTTACTTTTTTTCAGAAGTGGCGTCAAACAAGGCTTCCGGATCCGGAACTGCCCCTGCTCCGACAAGGGAGCAGATGATGGAGGAGCGAGACAGGCTCATACAAATAAGGGACACTTACAACACCACCAGAGCCACCCCTCCCAAGACCAAGATCATTGACGTCCTATGTAAAATAACCCGCCTCACCAAATGCCTAGGTGAGGCTCCTGAAGAAGACGTCGAGCACATCTTTTCGAACGATGATGAAGGTTCGGACTACACACCGAACCCCGATGAAGACTCCTCTGCCAAGAGACAGAGGGAAAGCGTAAGGCTGCAACATCACGTCTTTTCTAAAAATACTTACTTGCGCATTCCCTCTCAATTTGTGAAGCTGAACAACATTTGGGGAATTGGTCGAGCATTGCTTAGTTATTCAGCAAAGCAGTTTCCCGTAAAACTTTTTCACTATCAGGATGGGAACCGTAGGATATCCAAAATGGGTGTTGGTCGGTATGACTTTCAGATAGAAAACGATCTGAGGATTGGAGATGTATTTGTATTTGAGCTACTTCTGAAGGACAAAGATATCGTGAACTTTTGTGTAACCAAGCAGCACATATCAAGCAACACTTGCAACAAAGACCATCCTCCAGTTAGTGGCAACATGGAAGATGGAATCAATATTGAGAATAGCAGGTACCTGACTTAATCCACGGATGATGAAGTAGGACATCCCAAGGAAACTGATGCCGAAGGCAGCGGCTACTACAGTAACTTGAAGTATGATCAAGCAAAGGATCTGCTAGACAATATCAAGACAAAAATTGCAAAAGAGTGCGCTGCGAAATTAATGGAGCTCCTGAGTCAGCACTCCAAGGCATACAGCAAAGAGCACTTCAATCGCCCAGCCTTCTGCCACAAATGCCCCCATCCTTACGAGGGCAATTCACATCCACTCTACTCCGATCTCCAGGGGCTACCGGAAATCTGCTTTAACTCGCAGCCCTTGTTCTAATGACTTCTCAACCTATCACTTTGCCACTCTGCGGACAGAGTGTGTGATAAGTTAGGGGGGATTCATTAGACAAGGGCTAGGTATCAACTTCTATACTCCCTTTTCCTTTTTACAATCCCCTAAATAGTCACCTCAACTAACTCTAGAATCATGTTAGTCTTACAAATAAATAGCACTCAGACATCAAATGGCGATTTATCAATTCCCATCTACTATGGATCCCATATTTTTGATTCAATTCTTTATCTGACTCTCCACAGGTCAAAATCAGGGCAGAAATAAGCCGAGATCTCGAGGATGAGAGGGAAATTAGGCAACTTCCAAATCAAAAAGTTCTGCAAGTGGACCACAAACCAAATAAGTGCATGCTGAAAAACTTTAAGAACAGCTTTCCTCTCTTCAAAAGAGGCTTGGCCGCCCAAAATAAATCCTCATTCCAAAACCCAAGCCTGTGAGTTTTTGAATAAAAGCCAGAGAGACGAATAAAATCATGAGAGTTGTGCCACGCATAAGGACCTATATGAAGAACTGATAAAGGGCTCACCCGGCTGGCACATTCCGCTGCCCTCACAAAGGCAGATGTGTCGCGTCCGGTAGTGAAACCCTAAAAGTTCCAAGTATATGAAAAGGCTCATAAAGGACTTGCCCGGCCGGTACATTCAGCTGCCCTCATAAAGGCAGATGTGTCGTGCCCGGTAGTGAGATCCTAAAAAGCATAGACAACCCCTCCCCCACTCGAAGGGGAGCTACACTTCAAAGCCTTTAGCCAACCCTCATACCCTCTCTAGCTTCCAGTAGGTTTCCAGAGAGGTATAAAGTTGATTAGAGTCAACGGCATGCACAAAATAAATGTGGTCCCAAGGCAAATTTTGAGATACGGAAAAACCCTGAGATCCAAGCAACTCTCGAAATCCAAAAGAATCAAGGCATGCAATAAGCCTCGATATGACCCCTGGGGAACTCAGGTCAAGAATTGAAGCAAGAGTATGGAGACCCTAATTAAGATCGCCTTGCCATTTCATGTCTCAGCTCTATCTAACTTGAGGACAAGCTAGACTCTAAGTTAGGGGGGGGGTGATAACCTCCTATTTTAGTAGTTTATCTTAGTCTTTTTCTTTAGTTTTCTATACTCTTTTTACGTTTATACGGTACATAAACCTAATTTTCCCCCTTTTTGTAAATACATCATCAAACTAACCTTTTCCTTTTACACTTGCAGAAAGAGCACAAAAAAATCATAAAAGAATAAACCAACCTCAAGGCCGAGTGAAGCCAAACGGTCCCAAAACCGCATGGAGTTCAAACGGTCCCGAGACCGCATGAAGCCAAACGGTCCCAAGACCGCATGAAGCCAAACGGTCCCGAGACCGCATGAAGCCAAATGGTCCCAAGACCGCATGGAGTTCAAACGGTCCCGGGACCGCATGAAGCCAAACGGTCCCAAGACCGCATGGAGTTCAAACGGTCCCAAGACCGCATGGAGTTCAAACGGTCCCAAGACCGCATGAAGCCAAACGGTCCCAAAACCGCATGGAGTTCAAACGGTCCCGAGACCGCATGAAGCCAAACGGTCCCAAGACCGCATGAAGCCAAACGGTCCCGAGACCGCATGAAGCCAAATGGTCCCAAGACCGCATGGAGTTCAAACGGTCCCGGGACCGCATGAAGCCAAACGGTCCCAAGACCGCATGGAGTTCAAACGGTCCCAAGACCGCATGAAGCCAAACGGTCCCAAGACCGCATGGAGTTCAAACGGTCCCAAGACCGCATGGAGTTCAAACGGTCCCAAGACCGTTTGACGCCAAACGGTCTCAAGACCGTTTGAACCCAAACGGTCTCCAGATCGTTTGACCTCACTCAAGGCCTATAAATAAGACCTCAAGGTCCATCCCTGAGGAGAGTCCAGATATCCAGAGGCTGTCTCTCTACTACTAGAACTACTCCATCCACCGCCCGAGGCTGCCGGTCTGAGACTTACGTTCCATTGCAAAGCTACCTTCTCTCTCATCAACAAAGAAGGTGAGAGGAGAAGATCCGTCGTCAAGCAAGCCGCGGAGGGTGGAGATCGTTGCTCTCTCTACCAAGGGTTCAACCTTCTCTCCTCAGTGGAGATGATGTTCTTTCTATCTCTTCTTGCCTCCTCCTTTGTTGCTCCCTCTATGAGGAGCGAGTAGTTCCATCCACTGGGGCGCGGGGACTAACCCCGCTGCCCATGTCTTGTATTTTGTACTAAAAAGATGTTATCCTTTCATTTTAATACTAAATAGTTTCATACATGCTTGAATGATGGCCACGTTCTTGTATGCATCTATTGTATTTTATTGTGGTTTGTCTACGACCGCTCTCGAGACTCGAATACCGATTTAGTGTTGGTTTCTGGTTTGTGTATCCACCACGCATCCGTTTCGGTGTCTAGGAGTGTATCTCAAAGAGTGGAGTAAACTCACTATCATCCGTTTCGCTTCCATCTGTATGGAAGTAACCTTGGTAAGTCGAGGAACACGCTTTGCGAGGGGAATGATGTAAAGCATGTGACCATTTGTTCGGGAATGGCTGGCGTTGCAACATTCCCGCACTTCTCGTAGCTAGGTTATCCGAATAGGAGACTAGGCCTACAAAGATACTATTCGATCTGATAATTATCGCTCGCTTGTTAGTTTTAGATGCACGTTTCATGAGGTTGAGTAAGGTTCTCTCTTTGGAAGACTACATATCTTCATTGACACGTAGAAATGTACCGAATGAGAGCTACTTAACCCTTGAAGGATGCGATGCATTGCTCTTGTCTTATATGGGCATCGATCTTGTGGAACATCGAAGGATGCAATGCATCGCTCTTGTCTTATATGGGCATCGGTCTTGTGGAACATCCTTGGATGCAATGCATCGCTCTTGTCTTATAAGGCATCGGTCTTGTGGAACATCCATGCATCTAGCTTATAAGTCTTGCTTGCTTAGTACATATACAATGCATGTGTAGCGGTGGTAAATACCTGCTTAACCCCAGTGATTCATCATCATTTGTTAAATCTTAGTTTTACTTGCTTTATCTACTTTTTATGCTTTAGTCTAAAAACCAATCAAAATCCAACCTTTTGATATAAGTGCCAATTAGTAAAATAACTAAGTGAAGTGCTGTACGTTTTCCATCTTGTTGCTTGCAACAAGACCGTTGTCTTTTGGGTTCGATCCTAAATCTGTACTATGATAAGGCTTCCATACTCTTATGGGGTTGGAGTTGTTATCTAAGCACCAGTTCTAGGTAAACCTAGGGAAGACATCAATCCTCTCTAGGGTTTTTGGTGATAGAATTCTGGGACTCCCATTGGAAGACTGAAAATCTTTTGGTGTAAGTCCTAGCTCCATCAAAGCATCATTTCAACCAATGTCAAAAGATTTTGTAGCCAGATAATGATGGGTTTATTGCATTATATTACAAGTATTGTCATAATTGGGAGCACCACCAGAGCGAGATGTACCCTCTTATCCTATAAATTCTTCTAATTTTATGTGCAAAACATATCAACAAAGATCTTTAACAAATATTGAGTTTTTATATCAAAGATGAAACCCTAAGATCATTTCTATTAGATCAAACTATCATGAAAACCCCAATCTATTGGTTATAGAACAAACCAAGTGGTAACTCTAGACAGTTTCATCCTACACTTAACAAAGAGGATCTTAGAATATTACCATTAACACATTCATAGTGTGCCTTATGAGGCAAATGCCTACTACATGTGGGATAGAACTAGTTCCCTAAAAGATGAAGGCTTTATATAATTGCTCCTATTAGATGTGTGATTTTGTGTGTGTTTTTGCTTCATCAATGGGGGCATTATCGAATATAGGGAATGCATGATTGTAACCCATATTTCACATGAATTGTACTTGCATACACCTTCACGATCTTTTCTTTATAATGGAAATTTAGGTTCCTTGTTCGTATTGCAAGGAATGAGAACCCTGACCAAAACTTTTGGTTGTTGATGCTTCACACCCTATTTCAAATCCGCACCAACCTACTATAATGCTAGAGAGCATGATATATGGTTCTTGGGAGAAATTTTGCCACATGGAAGTGGATAAGAACGTAATAACAAATAGGAATATAAACCCCTAACAACTTAAACCAAAAATAAAAAATTAGGGATGCTAGTATTGTCTTCCTTCTTTCTCTACTATCTCTTCAAAATGCTCTAAGATCATCACATATAAGTATCAGAATGTGTAATGTAGGTAGAAAATGACTTGAGAAGGTGGTGGATATGTTGATGTAGGTACATGAAGAACTCCATTGGTATTCCAGAGAACATGATTAAAGAAAGAACCTTATGACCCATCAACAACTGCTAGTTGATGGTGACCCCTACTAGAATTAAATGGAACTAGTTCATGGTGACTCCACTTTGATCACCAACAATTGCCTCTTTACAAATAGTGGTAACTATTTCTCTTCTCCACCTTCCAACAACTAACAATTACCTCTTTACCAATAGTGACATAGGTAGAAGATACCACATATAACATTAGAGAATGATATATCAAGGTTAGATCCTAACAATAAACATATGAATCTAGAACATGTTAGGGGTCATAAGCATGTCACATGTAGCCAAAATAGTACATGAGTGCATTAGAAAATCATTTAGCTTCTCAAGACATTTTAGAGACTAGATCTAAGGTTAAATAGGGTATGAATATTTATGATCCACTTTGCATAGGGTTTAAGGATTCAAACATAGAAGTGCATAGACATTACATATTAGGGCATATCAAGGTACATTAATATGTCTTTAGGTTAAATGAGTTATGAAATGCAAACATAGTATAACACTTTAGTCAAATAGAGCACATACCATTTAGGAAGATTACTGATTTTGAAGTTAGGTGATAATATGATAGAAATAAAGGATAAAGTTTCAATCTTGATTGAGTTACATTGTCGATACACATAAGGGGGTGATTTATAGGTAAAAATAGTCATTTATGGTAGATAAAAGGATCCAAGAAATCAACCATGTCAAAAGTGAAGTAAAATTTACTAATTTAGGGATACAATCATGCTTTGGAACATAAGGAATCAAAGTTGAGAACTTAGTGGTATTAATCATCTTTGAAAGCTTCAAAGTATGCATTTTTAAGAAAAAGTATAACTACAAGTAGATTTAGGTTTCCAAACTAGTTCCAATAGATATATATCATTCAAAGGATTAAAAAAACATATATTATGTTCCAAATTTGGCCAAATAATGTGGAAGATATCAATTTTTGGACATATGCATTAAAAATATATGAAAATGAAATTAGCAACTATAGAGGGGAGGGGGATTTACATTTATTATCAACCAAAGATGCATGGCTTTCCAGGGCCACAGATCCTTGATCCAACGACTGGCTCACAATGAGCTCACGTAATCCAACAGGATGGACTGTGCCTTGAATGTTTGTGATTTCCTCACTATCACTAGCCACTCCCACCAGCTTATACCAACATTTCACGGTCACCACCTATCGCTAAAAACTACCATCTGATTGTTGTTCTTCATACATGTTGTAGTATGAAGGAAATCATGGGATACCTCACCAAAGAGAGAGCTCCAACACACACTGGGTCGGGACAGACAACTTCCCGAGATTGTCACCTCACTGTGAGGCTGAGGGCTATCTAAGAAGATGTTGAGGAGGACCATCGGGAAATAGCCGAGACTGCAGTTAGCAGTGGCACTACCAGTGCCAGAGGAAGAAGGGAAGAAGTAGGGTGATGTAGGGCACCCGAAGCACAGAAAGAAAAGCACATGTGAGGGGAAATGAGGAAGAAGAAGAAAGAAGGCCAAATGAGGGATCAATTTCTCACAAAAAGGGGCATAAGTGGGGTGATTTGTAGGGCATGATGGGACAACCACTAGCCATTGTATGAAGGTAGGTGAAGATGTCTCGGTCGTTGGATGAAGGACTAAATCCACATAAGTGAGATCCAATGGCCACAAATCCTTTCTCACAGATCTGAGCCTCGTAATTGGTTTCCCAAAGAATGGTAGATCGCCTAAGACAAAGAAAGGGTAAATGAGATGCACGCCTAGAAATTTGGGCCCATCATGTATTCAAAATTGATATAAGTGAGCTAGAAGCAATATAAAATAAGGAACATTTGAACAAGCATATATCTCTCGTCCTAGCTCGAAATTGATCCAAATTTTGTATGTTGGAATCAAGAGAGTGTGCTCTATTCAATGAGTACAATGTTAAAGAAGAGAGACACATAGATGAAATCAAAAGGAAAGAGAGATGAAAGTGCATAATATAGTTGCAACCTTGATTGAAAAGGATAGGAAAAAGAGAGATCTGACTAATAATAGGTTAAGGGGACTGGGAATAGAGTGAAGGGGATGATGCATATTACACCCCACCTAAACTTACAGAACTTAAGGTAATACCCATTTTAGTCAATGTTAGGCATAATGAGTATAAGGGCCTCAAAATAATCTCTTTTAATCCTATTAACTTTAAGGTGTATGAAGTCTCATATTTGACTCTTGTAGTGGAGTGATAGAGACTATATTTAATTTATTAACTTAGCTTAATCTAGGTAGAAAGCAGACTGACACAATTTAACCGTGCGTATAATGCAAGTGCACGTGTCAATTTAATATAGGCCTTTGTGAGGCCCGAGTCGAACTCAAGGAATGTAATTTTGGTAGACTACTACTAAATACTTGCAATCATCTAGACCGATTATAAAAGCTTGAGAGTTGTTTTGAAAAATAAAATAAAAACAAAAGAAAGCAAAGCAATCGATTAAATGGTTGGTTTAGTCAATTAAAATGGAATCTTTAGGATTGCGGTTTCACCACGGATTCTCGTTGTAATAATTCCTACATAATTATCACAACTTGTCTCCTATCCCGGGTAATGGCCTATGAATAGAATTTTTCACTTTTGTGATACAATTCACTACCTTAATTTAGATCAGTTCCACGTCAGTAGTAACCTATACTCTAAATTAGGTGCATGAAAAACATATCTCTAGGTTTCCACCATTAACAGTACATCACCTTTTCCAAAGGATTTATAAGTTAATGTGATTATTGCATCTTTTCAATCGTTAATTCTTAGTCAAAAGGAATTAAAGGTATTAAATTACCATTATGGTGATCAAGCACAATGATAGAATTGAGAAAACAATATCATACCACGGATTTGAGAGACAAATTATGATTAACTATGCAAAAAGTGTCATACAACGATTATCTGGGCTATTCCCGGTCCTAAAGACAAAGGGGATTAGACCCGCATGTTCATCTCAATGAGAAACACGATGAAAGGAGAAGAAAACATAGGGGAAATGTGGATGGAGATGGTGTAACCCCTGAACGAAGGAGAACTGGATGATTCTCGGCGTGGGATGGGCGTTCTGCAGCCTTTCGGCGGTACGAAACTCTGTCTGTAGCTCTAGAAATGTCTGGGGCGTAGCTCTGGTCTCCATTCTTCATCCTCTCCTCTCCCGAGACTTGTACGGTGGCTAAAAACATGATAGTATGGCTTGGGCCATCTTTTTAGGTATAGGGATCACTTACGGCTGACAAAATATCACGGTCGTTCGATTTAGATCGATTTGGGATATTTCCTGATCTGACGGTGTCGATACCATGAATGGTGGGTCGATGGTATCAACCCATGTAGGGTATCGACGCTCCTTGATTTCTGGCGTTCTCTCTGATGGTAGCTCGATACCATCGATCAGACATGTCGATGATATTGACCTGTTGATCTTTAACATGCTGACGTTATCTCGATACCATCGACCATCCTATCGATGGTATCGAATGGTTCTTCTCTTTCTCTGGTTTGTTGTTGTGGCCATGTTAATGGTATCGACGGTCGTCGATGGTATCGACAACCTCAGATATGCAAATTCCCTAAAATAAAGAGAAGAACACCAATCAAATATGAGAAATATGATCTTTTATACAAAATAAGATGAAATAAGACAAATTTGATGCATAGTGAGATTGTAGGCTAAAGGAAATGAATCATGCGATATTAACCACAAATATGACCAATACATGCACAAAATGATTATAAAACTAGCCTATAAAAGCAACTCTAAACCCTTGCATCAAACTCCCCTAAGCTTGAACTTTGCTCGTCCTCGAGCAACAAAACTATAGAATATAATCGTGAGGGTCAACTAAATAACATATTAGCATAAAAGACATCTAAGAATGATTCCCTCCTGCAAGGCACATACCGGCCCTCACTGACCACAGAATGATAACTACCCTAAAGGTGACAATAATCATCCATGAGAGATGCCCACCCCAAGACCAGCGAACACTATCAAATAAGGCAGTTGATATAATAAATTCTTTCGATTCAGGCTTGGTGTATCTTGTGTTCTCCTATCTACGTTTCTCATATCCTAACTACCATCTACATGGAAGCAGATCTCCAGATATACAAGAATGAGGAGATAATCATGGGTGGCCTACCGTTTTGAGCAACAGGTGGATGAAATGGACGGATGTGGATGAACAGGAAGCACAATACAGTTTAACATGCAAAAACAATAAAAATGACCTAACTGATGCATATGCATATGGAAATGACCTAATGCCTACATTTTAGGTGGAATGATGCATGCTCTACTATTCGGTCTCAATATGAGATGGAATGTCTACAAAACTACATCATGTGCTTATTCTTTTTAATATACAGGTGAAACAAGTTCTTTTGTCCCTCTAATTTCTGCTAAATTTTTTTTAGCCCTTCTTCTTCTCAATCTTGACTAGAGAAACATTTACAATATATATTTTTTCAGGCTTATTTTCACATAACTACCACAATTGGTGCATTACAATTCACTTCTCAGAGAGTATATAACAAGTTCCCCACATTTATTATTTTTCAGAATAAGTAAGGCACATAATGTCCTGTATGCTCAAGAGTATGCAAAATGCCACTATATGAAAGTAATTATGCAACTACAATGGCATGCACTCTAGAATGTGTGCATGCATGACTAATCAACAAATATCTTTTCATATTTTCATTTCTAATGCAAAATCAAGCTATAATGCAATCCTATCTAGTTGACACGCAATCAAGTAATGAAAAATTGTAATGTGCTCTCAATTCATATGGTGGAGTGTGAATGAAGTGGGGTGGATAGATCACAAGACTAATTGACAGAACCATTGGAAAAGATTATATGTCCCTCCTTACTGACATGTGTACCATTAAATCAATGGGTTTCTCTCTCACTTTTGATTAAAGTCCCGTTACCATTTGGTCAGTTTCGGTTCAACATCCAAATCTGTCCACATTTCTTGACCCATAAAGATGTATAGTTATGATCATATGTTTTAAAGTTGACCTACCCAATTATTTTCATAAGTTATGTGCTCAATTTCAAACAAGTCCAACTTATAATTTCTGGAAAGTTTTCATTAATGCTCAAATTTTAGACAATTGCACCCATTACCCCTATATGAAAAACATTGAGATGACATGCAATTTACATTTAGACATCCACTGACTATACTAGATAGAAAGTGGATCCTAGAAAGCTGTAAATAAAGAAATTGCACAACTAGAAGAAAAATTGCAAAAAGCTAAGAAAAATGCTAAAATGAAAGAAAATGAAATAAAACTAAGATAGAAACTATTCCATCCCCCCAAGATTGAATTTGACTATGGCTTCATAGTCAAGAACAAACTTAGAAGGTGGAACAGTGATACCCTGTTACTGCTCAGGTGGCGGGTACTGCGGGTATTGCTGACCACTAGGATCCCATGTAGGATATTGCCCCTAAAATGAAGGATCAGATGGGGGCATCGATGGCGGCTATGGGTAGCCTCCAAAGTGGTCCGTACTCCATTAGTGGTCGTAGAAGGGTTGTTTCTGCATCTCCTGCTCTGAAGGTGTGAAGAGAAATCAAAATACAGTCCCTCCTTTTATAACTAAGGTCGGCGCCCCTGGTACCCCGTCGATATCATCGATGAGGGTCGATGGTATTGACCTGTCCCACTGATCGACCTCCGGATTTGGTGCACATTTTTAATGGTTTCTTGCGGCTCGCTGACGTGGCCCGTCGATACCATCGACATGGCGGCGATGGCATCAAATTCTGTATGCATCCATTATCCTCGTGAGGCCTTGGCGGTGGATTCCCCTAAAGCTGTGTCGACACCATCAACATTGGGGTCGATGGCATCGACTTCACTGACAAATATTCATCTGAATATCTCCAGAGATATCGCGAGCATCGACCAGGGGGTTGATACTAGCGACTTGCTCCAGAATTTGAGTCGATTCTCCTATTGGTTGGTCGATACTATCGGCGAGGCCGTCGATAGTATCAACAGAGCAAATTTTCTATAGTTGTCACTCTGCACCCTCATCGCTACCATCGACTCAGTGGTCGATAGTATCGACATCCACATAGACCTGCACACTTAGCAAATGTATCAGGGTATCATTTTTACACTAAAAATGAAATTAGCCAAAACTACTGAAGTAAATGGAAATGAATTCTACCAATGGCTGGGTTGCCTCCCAACAAGCGCACTACTTTAACACATTAGGCTAGACACAATAATACTCATCAAATTGGGGCATCAGGGAGTGTCCCTAAGGAATCACTCGGCAATTTGAACTCAACTCTTTCTTTTCCGATCCTTAATGTCAAGGTACCTCTCCCGATAGAAGTGATAACATCAGCCATAGCTTGAAACAACCTCCCTAGTAGCATCTCACAACCATTAAGCTATGACTTGTCAATAACTATGAAATCTACAGGGAAGATAAATCTGTCAACTTTGGGAAGTACATCCTCACACACTTCGTGTGGCTTCACTATAGATCTATTCGATAACTCAATAGACATGGTAGATTTCTTTGGTGACTTCAATCCTAGCTTTTGAAACATGGTTAACGGCATAAGGTTTATGCTAGCGCCCGAATCGCATTGTGCGTGCAGAAAGTAACGATCGCCAATTGAGCACAGTATGTAGAAACTCCTCAGATCTTTCTTCTTCTTTGGTAGACTCCCATGGATTATTGAGCTCACCGTCTCATTCATAAAGCAAACATCAATGTCTTTTATCTTCCTTTTCTTAGTGATGATGTCATTGATAAATCTTCCTTATGTAGGAATTTGTTCTATCTCCTCCACTAGCAGAATGTTAATGTGAAGCTTCCTAAACATCTCCAAGAACTTCTTGTAGTGCCTATGCTCTTTCTTCGGCCTCAGACTATCCGAAAAAAACACATTTGGCTCCTTCACTCGCTTGTATGGTGGACATATGGGCTATTTGGGGTCTCCTCCCCTAAGCTCGCTTCAATGTCACCCTTTTGTGTAGGCTTTAACACATCATTCTTAGTTTGTGAGGCTCGTGGCTGCCCATCCTTCTCGGTGGTAGTGGCTCCACTATGAAATATGGCTTTCACGTGCTCCTCTTTCCTAGATGTGGGCACGACTATGATGGTGGCTTGGTGGGATTTGCTAAACGGGTGACATCCTCCTGGTAGTCCATATAAGCTGTGGAGGTATGGCACACTGGGTCTAGCCTCCGTGTCAAAATACAATTTTCCCTTTTCATGGACCTCCACCGCCAGGGGCTCTGTCTCCTTAATCAAAAATATATACTTAACTTGATGATGTGATTGAGTAGTCTCTGCATTACCAGCCAGTCTTTGTTGATTTTGATGCTTCATGGCTGCCACTTCATTGGAAATTTGGGCCACAGTCATCTCTAGTGCCCTCATCTGCGCTCCATGACTTTGCAACGTCTATTCAAATTTATTCAAAATCTCGCCTTGGGATTGTAACTTCTTGCCGAACATATTCATCAACTCTTGATTTTGTTTCACCACTTGGCTGAGAAATTCGGTGCTTTTATCCTCCGTAGTGGGCTGTGGCTTTGCATCCAAGTCTTGTAGGAAGTTGTTTGGATCGTTCCATGAAAATTTATTGTCCTTCCTCCAAGCATAGTCATTGCTCCTATAGCCCTGTTGATGCATAAACTTTACATATTCTTCTTCATCAGAGCCATTGATCTCCTTCTCTAAGAGCTTCTTAGTTAGTAGGTCCATCTTCTCATTTAACTCTTTAATTGCCTTTGATTCCCCTACAACTCTAACTTGTTCTGGTGCATCTTTATCACCTCATCACTGTTTCTTGGCCATGTTCTTCAAGATCTCCCAACACCTTGTGCCTGTGTTGTTTAAGAAGAAACCCGAGCCTACTGAATCAAGGTTGCTTCTGTCATGCTCATTGAGAGCAAAGTAGAAGATTTTGACTTGTTTTTCCTTATCCAGCCCATGATGTGGGCCACTGGATCTTCATTCTTCAGTCCATGAATTTGCATTGGACTTGACCAGATTAATCAGTGCGGGATCAATCTTGTATGTAGGAATGTTGATTGACTGCCTTTTGATTGGCCCTTTTGATGCAGATGAAGACGTAGCCTTGATCTTCTCCCATATTGTCTGTTCCTTGGCCATTGCTTCCTATTCTTATTCAATTTCCTCAGTTGGTGGATTTGTCAACTCAACTTCTTCACCCAATGGAGGAATTTATGGTAATTCTTCGTAGTCTGTGCTACGCGTCTTTACCATCAACTAGCACCTGAAAAGATGGAAACTATTTCAGTACAGTGATAAAAATAAATAAGTAATTAAAAGATGTGAAATTAAATTTAAAATTTTAAGAATTATATGAAAAAGTGGCCTAGTGTAGCCGTTCGTAGCATTCATAGTGCCAAAAATTTGATGTTCCCCGACAACGACGCCAAATACTTGACACGATTAAACCGTGTGTATAACGCAAGTGCATGCATCAATGTAATATCGGCCTTTGTGAGGCCCGAGTCGAACTTAGGGAACGTAATTTCAATAGACTACTACTAACTACTTGCAATCAGCTAGAATGATTATAAAAGTTTGAGAGTTGGTTTGTAAAAGAAAATAAAAACAAAAGAAAGCAAAGCAATCGATTAAATGGTTGGTTTAGTCAATTAAAATGGAATCTTTAGGATTGTGGGTTCACCACGGATTCTCATTGTACTAATTCCTACATAATTATCACAACTTGTCTCCTATCCCGAGTAGTGGCCTGTGAATAGAATTGTTTGCTTCCGCAATACAATTCACTACCTTAATTTAGATCAGTTCCACATTAGTAGTAACATATACTCTAAATTAGGTGCATGAAAAACATATCTCTAGGTTTCCACCATTAACCGTACATCGCCTTTTCCAAAGGATTTATAACTTAATGTGATTATTGTGTCTTTTCAACCGTTAATTCTTTGTCAAAACCAATTAAAGGTATTAAATTACCATTATGGTGATCAAGCACAATGATAGAATTGAGAAAACAATATCATACCACGGATTTGAGAGACAAATTATGATTAACTATGCAAAAAAGTGTCATACAACGATTATCCAGGCTACTTCCAATCCTAAAGACAAAGAGGATTAGCCCCGCATGTTCATCTCAATGAGAAACACGATGAAAGGAGAAGAAAACATAGGGGAAATGTGGATGGAGATGGTGTAACCCCTGAACGAAGGAGAACCGGATGATTCTCGGCATGGGATGGGCATTCTACAACCTTCCTGCGGTTGAAAACTCTATCTGCAACTCTGGAAATGTTTGGGGCATAGGTTTGGTCTCCGTTCTTCATCCTCTCCTCTCTCAAGACTTGTGCGGCAGTGAAAAACATGATAGTACATCTTGGGCCATCTTTTTAGGTATAAAGATCACTTACCACCGAAAAAATATCATGGCCATTTGATTTATATCGATTTGGGCTATTTTCTGATCTTACGACGTTTGTAAACACCCGGGCGCACTGCCAAGGCTCTAGTAGAGTTTCAGGAATGACGAATGGCCCCACAGACCACCACTAGCCGTAACTGCATGCTTTATCCTCTCTCATGCGCAAGCTGGGGTCAACTTCCCGACTGGTCACCCATCCTAGTACTACTCCAAGCTGAGCACACTTAACTATGGAGTTCTTTAGTGATGGGCTCCCAGAAAAGGAGGTGCACCTTGGAGATATGGGTAGTCCAATCATTCCTTTTAAGATCATTTTATCTAATGTCTCAAATCCTGGGATGTTACAATCTCCTCCACTTAGACTCTTGACGTCCTCGTCAAGGCTCAATTATATGGCCTCATAATATTTCCCCATTTCAGTGCAGACCCAACATGGCCCATGGACACCCAACTCCCGATCACGGAATACCAGCGCAAGGGTGGCTACATCACCATGGATAGCCCTTTCCTACATGCCTAGACCATACAGCTCAAGACTAGCATGCCACATGTCTATGTGGGCCCCTCCTACTGGAGGGGAATTGACTCTGATACCATTTGTAAACACCCGGGCACAATGTCAAGGCTCTAGTAGAGTTTTAGGAATGACGATTGGCCCCACAGACCACCACTAACCTTAACTGCACACTTTATCCTCACTCATGCGCAAGCCGGGGTCAACTTCCTGACTTTTCATCTATCCTAGTACTACTCCAAGTTGAGCACGCTTAACGATGGAGTTCTTTAGTGATGGGCTCTTAGAAAAGGAGGTGCACCTTGGTGATATGGGTAGTCCAGTCATTCCTTTTAAGATCATTTTAACCAAGGTCTCAAATCCTGGGATGTTACAGTATCGATACCATCGATGGTGGGTCAATGGTATTGACCCGTGTAGGGTATCAATGCTCCTTGATTTCTGGCATTCTCTTTGATGGAAGATCGATACCATCGACCAGACATGTCGATGGTATCGACCTGTTGATCTTTAGCACGCTGACGCTATCTCGATACCATCGACCGTCCTATCGATGGTATCGACTGGTTCTGCTCTTTCTCTGGCTTGTTGCTGTGGCCATGTCGATGGCATTGACGATCGTCGATGGTATAAACAACCTCAGATATGCAAATTCCCTAAAATAAAGAGAAGAACACAAATCAAATACGAGAAATATGATCTTTTATACAAAATAAGATGAAATAAGATAAATTTGATGCATAATGAGATTGTAGGCTAAAGGAAATGAATCCTACGATATTAACCACAAATATGACCAATGCAAATACAAAACGATTATAAAACTAGCCTATAAAAGTGACTCAAAACCCTTGCATCACAGACCTATGTCAAGGTAAATCCCTTCTTTGAAACACTTTGGTATTGCTCTGGGATTAGAATAAAAAAATGAACCAAAGTACATGGAACCATATCACTATCTTATTACTTTTTCTTGAATAAAAGAATAAATATGGTGGACTAACTAATCTTTTCATCAGTTAATGAATGAGCCCAATGCAATAAAATGCATGTTGGTTCTTTGAAAGAGTTCAAATTATTTCAATAATAATAAGTTTGATCTTTTTTAGCGAGAAGGTCTACGGTTTGAATCTGTAGAGCCCTATATATTCTATTTACATTCTATATTTGTACCTTTTTTATAGTAATTGTTTATGACATTTGGATTGGTTTTGATTCATTTAGTTGGTACGTGGCAATGAACATATTACCACATACTTGTATACATTCATAGATACGTTTAAACAAAACCAAAATTCCATTTCAATGGATCCAAATAGAATTCAATTAGTATTTTTCAAATCAACTAAATTAGTATTTATCAAATCTAGTCTTTATCAAACATTAGACAAAGAAATTCATTCCTTTTGATTAATCCTTGTGAGTGAATTCCATACAAGTTTTTTTCCCTGATCAAAGAAAATAATTGTTGATAAACTTTTAAGTATATCCAACCCCAATCCCTTTTTTTATAAGTGAAAATTCTCATCTTGGATGGCTAAAAAATGTAGTTTATTCAATGCCTTTTTTATGAAATACCCTAAGAAATTTCCTTTTGGTAGAAGAAAAACCCTAATTGATTGTTTCAGAGATAAATCATTGGTCTCCTATCCTAATCCTAAATGTATCAATGTTTGTACCTTCTTTCATTTCTATGAGTTAAACCCCTTTTGATATTTTTAGTCTGTCAAATATTTGGATAATATGAGATTCTTTTCTATTACTAATATTAATATTAGACCTATTTATTTTAGATCTTTCTATTACTAATATTAAATATGAGAATCCTATTTATTTTGATTTTATGTGGATCGTTTATGATTTAATTAATTATATCACCGTGTTGTATATATTGTGTGGGATTGTTCCAATTTTTTTGTTGCTTGTGTTATAGTCAAACTTAACTCATTTGTTGGTCTTACTAAGTTAAGAATTATTAGAATAACAAACAAGTTTTTTTTGACTCATTCAAAATTGCAATCTTTAGTGTTGGCTGAGAATTGGTTCAAAATAACTCTTTAACTTCAACTCTAATTAAAATTAAATAACTTGATTCTTATTATTTTTTTCTATTATTTTTTAAGAGACTCATCAAGGTCAAAATGTCTTTTTATTTTCATTTTAGTATGGAAACTAGAAATTTCATTTTAAGTTAAAGGTTTCTCACAATTCAAAGAATCAAATCAATTAAGAAAAGTTGAAATTAAGAATCAATTCAAACTCTAGGACAAATCAAGGGGGGATAATCTAATGATTCCATGCATTGGATTATGTTTAAATAACCTTATGGAATTAATAGACAGACTGATACTCTACTGAAATTTGAATGAAAAAATAACCATTTCATTTATTTATTTATTTATTTTTATTTTCAAATTTTAGATAACAACTTTTATTTTCTTTCTATATATTTTATATTTATATATATATATATTCTTTTTTTATATATATATTAAGTACATATTCTTCTTTCTTTCTATATAGAAAGAAAATAAAAAAGAAAGAAAATAAACAAAAACCGATACAAAAAACCAAATTGACAATTTCAATTTGGAATTGACCTATTTAGCACACATTAATAGGAGTGAATCTATGTTTTTACTTCATGAATATGATATTTTCTGGGCATTTCTAATAATATCAAGTCTTATTCCTATCCTGACATTTGTAATTTCTGAAATTTTAGGTCTTATTAGTGAAGGAATAGATAATTTCTCTAGTTATGAATCAGGTATAGAACCCATGGGGGATGCTTGGGTACAATTTTGAATTTGCTATTACATGTTTGCCCTAGTTTTTGTTGTTTTTGATGTTGAAACAGTCTTTCCTTATCCATGGGCAATGAGTTTTGATGTATTGGGTGTATCCATATTTATAGAAGCTTTAATTTTTATTCTTATCCTAATTGTTGGTTCAGTTTATGCATGGAGAAAAGGGGTATTAGAATGGTATTAGCTTATGAATATTCTGATAATAGAAAGAGAGAGAAAAATAACATTGGGACAATTATTAATTTGATTGATTTTTCATTAGTTGACCACACAATCTCCAATTCATTTATTTCAACTACATTGAATGATCTTTCATAGAGACTCTCTAGTTTATGGCCCGTTCTATATGGTACCTGTAACGACCCTGCCTCCCGGTAACCCCCAATTAAGGGAGACCAAGAGGTCAGAGCTGTTATCCCAATTTCCGGATCAAAGGTTCGACAAATAATCAATAATAATTATCAACTTCTACCAAACTATACTAAAAGGCTATAATAAAATAAAACTTTGCATACCTTTTTCAAAAACTTGGATATCTACTTCTATCCACATCTGGAGTCTATTCTAACTAATCCTCCTTTGTACTTTAATTCTTATTTGATTCCACATATGCCACTTTACTGTTTGTCCTTTTTCAATCTTGTACCTAAAACGCCGACAAACAAAATGTCGGTCAACATAATTGAATATGCCGGTATGTGGGGACAACCAAAATTTTTGCAAATATGGCTAATAATTTAATTATCACAATCAGGGTAATTTAGCAAACCAATTTACATTTTCAATGTGTCTTTCTCGACTGCTTTTTCCCTCACCCTGGAATAGCCCTCTAGGGTTTCTCTTTTGCCATTGACTTAAGGCCACCTTCTCAATCCCAAGCTTGGTGACTAGGGGTCACCTCTCATGGTGCCCCATAGTCATGCAACATAGACCACCTTCTCATTCCCAATCTTGGTGTCTGGGGTCACCTCTCATGGTGCCCATTGGTCTACCCTCCTAGGCCTGACCTTTTTGGCATCATCCATTAGGGTGGTATGTAGGTAAGAGAGTACACATGTATTTATAATTGTGATAACCACAATAACTTTATAATTGCAGTATGAACATTCAAACTATTTAGTTTCATTCAATACGATTAACCATCTGGGAAACCTTTGGGAAAACTAATACGATTAATCGTAATTAACCACATACCTGATTTGAAAGCCTTAAGGATTGTAGGTAGAATATCCGATTAATCAAACATCCAACCAAGCCAAGCAACCAATCACCCCAATCAAACAGGCACAACAAGAAACCTGGAAAACATGTGCAATCTAATTATTCATATGTACATTATGCACTTACTTTATGGAATTGGAATTCCCTTTTTGTGGGCTCTGATCTCCAAAACCCAAGATAAACACGATTAAATTCAGCGGAAGCGATTCGGTTAACAACGGAATACGAAAAATCACGAGAAATTAAAACTTTTGGAGATAAGACATTGAAACCATAAACTTCCTTCATAAAAGGAGATAAACTGTTTACATCTCTGTTAAATTACTTCTTGAGTAATTATACACAGCAAGATACAAAATCTCAAGAGTCAAATCAAAGTCTCAGACCATAACTCCAAGGACCTAAGAGTACAGAGACGACATAAGACTTTCTAACTACACAACTCAGCAGTCTGAATCTCCACCTGAGATTTACTGCTGCTCCTGGTGCTGCTACTTCTGATTTTGATCACCTGAAGATTGATTCCTTCATCCTCGGCGACCACTTAAAAAGTTGAAATCTACAGGGTGAGACAATTTTAAATAATTGTCCCAGTGAGAGTTATAACTCTCCGCCAGAAGCTTTATTATAGAAGTCACTGAATAATATGAACAATAAAAGCTCTTAAGGTAATCAACAGCAGATGATTATCAAGTAGAACAACAAGATTTAAGGAATATAAAGAACATGTATACTAAACAATGTAACCATCAAACATTGTATTTTGTAGTTCAACCTAAGCAGATATGCTACGCGGTTGATTATGTTTTACAAACATTATTATGCCCTGCGGAGATGAGGTATACCGCTCATACTCCAATCGATCACTGTTAAGTTGCATCGATATCATACCTAGGTCATCAAAAGAGCCAGATTCTTATGACCTCATCTTCCTCAGTCAGTATGAGGATCAACATGCAGGACATCTCGTGTCTCTTCTACTATAGATTACCAGGGTATTCTGGTACTTCGCTATTAGAGTCACAGTGGCATTCTGTACTCTCTTCGCCATCGAAAGATTTCTTGTTTATCTCTCATCGATGCGGTATAACAGATTTCCTCGGGAGATTAGTGTTACATCACCCCGGCATAACATACAGTGAAGGATTGATAGATTAGATACATCTACATCAATTCCTACACTAGGATGTTAGGGTATTCACATCCATATTCCCCACATACTCAAAAGTATGTGATCCAGGAGTTCCCTTAGGAAAACCTGTTTCACCATCATTTAGCTCCTGACAATGATGGATCTATGATCAGGGCTCTACATGGTATGATTATACTTGATTCGTTAGGTACATTTCAGTATTCTTTTAACATCATACATGTTTTCAAACATTAATCATTAGCATAGCAGCTATGAAAGTAGAATACTAAATGTAACAAGTCTAACTCACATCAATTGTCATTTCTCAATCATCTCATCACAAGTCATCTGTGAAACATGACCTTGATGGTATTCATGGCTCTCACAGCCCATTTAATCATATAAGATATTACTAACATGGCATCATAATATTTCACTATTCATAAAGCTAAAGCATGCTTTCAATGAATATAGTATCATAATCCCTACCTGGATATGATCATCATCTCATGACAACCTGCATGATTAATTCAACTGATAACAGTAAACAATTCATTATAGGAACTATACTTTCAAACTCTTAGAAGAGTCAAGTCCCCCAATTTTCATCAATTAGGGTTTACTATTCACATTGCATGTCATCACCCTAGAATTAGGGTTTACTATTCACTTCATGGTGAATTAAACTCATAATATCATCATATATGAGAAGTATCATCATTAAAGCCCTCAGATAAGATTAAGATCCTTCAATTATCATAATTAGGGTTTCCTTGATCTCACATAGGTGGATCATACCCTAATTATGCACATTGATGTGTATAGAAGATATTTTACTTGAATTCCCACCAAAAAGGGGTACTTTCTCTCTCCTATGATACTTTCTCTCTCCTCATACTAGTGGATGGTGGTTACACCACTCCAACTTAGGTTGGGCCAAGTCCTTATTGACTAACGTAAGCCAAAACATCACTATCATGTGATTAGGGTTTGATTAGGACAAGGTATTACTCAATTAAACCCCTCAGCGGTATTTTGGTAATTTACCCCATTGATCACCATCATGGGTCAATTCATTAGTTGGTTAGTCCCTTAATGTCCTAAGTTACCATTAGGGTTTATATCAATTCATTATTGAGTCAATTGCATCATTAAGTGATTAAGTACAATCACCTTTGAAAACCATTAATTGGATTAGGGTTTGGTCTTTCAACCTTCAACCCATTTGTTCCTTAAACGATCTTGAACTCATTTAAGCTCAACCACTTTGTACTCATTTAATCTCAACCCACCTTGAACTCATTTAACCCCAAATGGGTGTGAGGTCACTTGATCTTAAACGGGTTTGAACCCATTTGATGTCCAAACGAGTAGGAACCCATTTGAACTCAAACGAGTAGGAACTCGTTTGGATCCAAACGAGTATGAACCCGTTTGGACTCAAACGAGTATGAACTCATTTAGGCTCAAACGAGTGTGTACTCATTTGGACTCAAACGGGTGTGTACTCGTTTGGTCTCAAACAAGGGTGAACTCCATTGGGTCCAAACCACATGAACATGAGAAGTGACTCAAGGTGATTAATATAAAGTAAATTCTATGTTGAAGCCTTCATCTGGTAAAATCCATGCTAAACACTTACAATTTGGGTCAGCTAGGGTGATCCTCAATCAATTGGACTCCAATTTGACCCTCAATTGAAAGCCAATTAGGGTTAGGTCTACCCAGTTAGGGTTTCCAAATCGGTTAATCACCAATTTTCAACAATATGAAATAAAGTGTAATTGAACCTATCAATTGAACTCCAATTGGGTCCAAACTTGGCCCAAACGGTCTTGAGGTCGTTTGGATGACCTCCAAACGATCTTGAGACCGTTTGCCCAAAGTCTGACCAAAAACTAGGTTAATTTGATTAGGGTTGAACCCTAATTAGGTCTAAAATCAGCACTTTTTATCAATTCTTCAACATCTTGTGATTTGACCCTCAATTCATCAAATTCCTTTAACCCTAGACCTCCAAAAGATCATGGAGTGTCACTAAACGAGTATGAGGTCGTTTGGGTGAACCCCAAACGGGTTTGAACCCGTTTGGGCCCTTCAACCCAAAATTCAACAAAATCTATATTTAATTTAGCAATTTTGACCCGATTAGGGTTAGGGTATTGAAGTGCCTTCAACTCCCAATTGATTAGGAATTAGGCTATGATTCTTGGTAGAGATGAAATTCAATATGTTATGAACAGGAATCCCAAACGGTTAATGCTTGGTCAACTCCTTCAAACGGGTTGGAACCCGTTTGGCCAAAAAATTCATTTTATTCAAATTGAAAGATCAGTATTTAATTAAAATTGATTGCCTACTTGATTGGCCTTCAACCTTCTATTCCTTTAGAGTTAACCTCTAAAATTTGGAGGGTTATTAGCCTACATATTTTTGATCAGGAATCCCAAATGCTCAACGCTTGGTCAACTCCTTCAAATGGGTTGGAACCCGTTTGGCCAAAGAGGTCCAATTAAATGATTTGAAAAACAGGATTTAATTCAATTAAACTTGCTAATTGGTTAGCCTATATCTCACGATTCCTTTGGATTTAATCCCTCAAATTTGGTGGGTGATTAGCCTACATAATTATAAACAGGAATCCCAAATGGTCAACGCCTGGTCAACGCCCTCAAACGGGTTGGAACCCGTTTGGGCCTAAACGATCTTGATGAACCCGTTTGGCCTCTAAACGAGTATAAACCCGTTTGGCCAAAGTTCAAGGTCGTTTCATAAAGTAGAAATCATGGATAAACAAAGAAAATAACTCCCTCATCTTCTAGATCAAGAACAACAGCAGTTCTTCATGGTTTTGCTTGCAAGGATGCAAGGGAAGATGGGGAAAAAGATGAACTAGCAACTAAATGCATAGAAAAAGGTGTATAATCAAAGCATATGGTTTAGAGTTATAAAACCCACCTAAAGCTTGCTCCTTGAGATCCAAGATTTAGAGCTCCAAGCCTTTAATGGCTTCCTAGAAGCTCCACAGGTCGGCCAAGGTGAATCCTCCAAGGAAAGTTGGAAAGAAATGGCTAGAAAGAGAGAGCTAAGTGAGCTAGCCATGAATTTGACCTTGAATTCGAGTTTCATCCATGAATTTAAGCAAAAGGAAGGATCCAAACCTACCTTGAACTCCCTTGGTCGTTCTCCTGTGCTCCTGAGCTCTTCCTTAGTCGGTTTGAGCAAGGGGGATAAGTGAGGGAATGAAAGAAACGTTCCTTTGCTTGCAAAGGAAGTGGTATATATATATTGGGTGATATTTCTCCATAAAGCTTCTACTTTATCCCATTTATCATCTAAGTCCTTCCTTTCTTCTTTGCTCGTCCCTACCCCTTATTTCTAAGGACAATATTCTAATAAAGTCAAGAATTGAAGGCAAAGAAGATCAAACCACCACTAAAGCACACATATAAAAGGGCTATTATACTTACACCTTGATTATTCAATCACAAAGGTGTTCTTTATTATATGATTATTCAAATGAAGTGACCTCTTCATTATTTCTACTCTAAAAAATGACAAAAGTAATAAAAGATATTTTAGAAGATGAAAATTACAAATTGCATCCCAAGTTTTGGGTAAATTGCATTTTTCCCCAAAACCAGGGTTTCAAGCACAGGGATTGCTTCCACAGCTGCACCTTGGTGCTCAAGCTTGGGAAATCCCTCAAACATTATCATAATCATTTTCATGATGTCTCAATATCAGAGGAACATCTCAATCATGTGAAATTTGCAAGTTAACCCCTCAAACTGGGTAATTTGCACATAGTTCCCTGCATTACCAAACAATACTACAATCATTGTTTAAAAGGGACAGAAATGAAAAAGCATGTTCCTTAGGAACTTAATTACATGCCAAAATATAATCTCAAGGGTTTAATTACATATTTAGGAAAAACACCTATGGTTAGTTCATAAACCAGGTTAGGGATGTTACAAATTATCCACCCCTTACAAGGATTTCGTCCCCGAAATCGATAAAACATACTATGAGAAAAGAGCAGGGTATTTCCTTCTCATCTCATCCTCTAGTTCCCAAGTGGCTTCTTCGACACCACGGTGGTTCCAGAGGACTTTCACAAGGCTTATATCTTTATTCTTTAGCTTTTTAATTCTGTTATCAAGGATTGACACAGGTCCTTCCTCATAGGTTACATCTTCATTCAATTCTACTTCCATAGGTTGTAGAACTGACTCGGTATCAGGGTGACATTTCCTTAACATAGAAATGTGAAACACAGAATGTAACTTCTGCAACTCTTGAGGTAACTCTAGTTTATAGGCTACCCTTGCAACCCGTTCAATGATTGGATAGGGCCCTACAAATCTAGGAGATAACTTCCCTTTCCTTCCAAAACGAAGGACTCCTTTCCAAGACGAGAACTTGAGGTACACTTTGTCTCCAACCTGGAACTCTAGAGGTTTACGACGTCTATCAGCATATGACTTCTGTCTATCTTGTGCAGTCTTAAGCTATTGTTGAATCACTTTAATCTTCTCTATGGTTTGCTGCACAAGATCAAGACCTAACAACTGATGTTCACCAGTTTCATACCAACACAAGGGTGATCTACAACGTCTGCCATACAAAGCTTCATAGGGTGCCATATCAATACTATGTTGATAGCTATTGTTATAGGCAAACTCTATTAGGCTTAGGTGTAGATCCCAACTTCTGACAAACTGGAGAGCACATGCTCTGAACAGATCTTCCAATGTCTGTATAGTCCTTTCAGACTGTCCATCAGTCTGTGGATGAAAGGTTGTACTAAACCTTAACTTGGTGCCTAAAGCTCTGTGCAACTGCTCCCAAAAACGACTTGTAAACTGGGGACCTCTGTCAGAAACTATAGTGACAGGAACTCCGTGCAAACACACTATCTCTTGAACATACAACTGTGATAACCTCTCAGAAGAATAGGTTGTTTTGACAGGCAAGAAATGAGCTGTCTTTGTCAACCTATCAACTCTTACCCAGATGGAATCATGTCCTTTGCTTGTCCTAGGTAGGCCAACAACAAAGTCCATGGTCACATGGTCCCACTTCCACTGTGGTATGGGTAAAGGTTGCATTATCCCTGCAGGCTTCTGGTGTTCATCTTTAACTTGCTGACACACAGGACACCTCATCACAAACTCCGCAACATCCTTCTTCATCCCGGGCCACCAATACATATCTTTCAAGTTTCGATACATCTTGGTGCTCCCTGGATGCATAGCATACATTGAAGAATGAGCTTCTTCCAGGACTAACTTCCTCAGGTTCTCCACATTAGGTACTATCATCCTCCCATGATAGCATGCCACTTGATCATCTGAGTCATGGAAACCATCTCGCTTCTCATTACCATACTCAGATCTGATCTGTTGCACTACAACATCCACTTGCTGTGCTTCCTTTATCTGCTCTCTTAGGGTAGGTTTTATGTGCATCTCAGCTAACAAACCAGCTAACAATGACACCTTCAACTGTACATTGTCTTGCCTTAAAGAGATAAGCATATCTCTTCTAGAACATACTAAAGAACTTAGTTGTGCTCTATCCATGGTTGATGTTGCTGATTTCCTACTCAAGGCATCTGCAACTACATTGGCCTTTCCTGGATGATAATCAATTGTACAATCATAGTCCTTGATTAACTCCATCCAACGACGTTGCCTCATGTTAAGTTCGTGCTGAGAGAAGATATACTTAAGGTTCTTGTGATCTGTGAAGATCTGAAATGCCTCTCCGTAGAGATAATGTCTCCAGATCTTCAAGGCATGAACCACAGCAGCTAACTCCAGATCGTGTGTCGGATAATTCTCCTCGTGTTTCTTAAGCTGTCGGGAAGCAAAAGAAATCACTTGTTTATCCTGCATCAACACACATCCGAGTCCATTCTTGGAGGCATCACAGAAAACTATATATCCTTTGCCTTGCTCGGGTAACACAAGTACAAGTGCACTTGTCAACCTCTCCTTCAGCAACTGAAATGATTGCTGGCACTTATCACTCCAGACAAAAGGAACTTCTTTCCGGGTCAACTTAGTCAAGGGTAAGGCTATAGAACTGAAGTTCTTAATGAACCTTCGATAATAGCCAGCTAACCCTAGAAAACTTCGAATCTCCGTCGATGTTTTCGGTTGTTCCCATTGTAGAACAGATTCTACCTTTTTAGGGTCAACACGAATACCCGAGGCAGATATCACATGACCAAGGAAAGATACTTCGGGTAGCCAAAACTCACACTTGCTAAATTTAGCGTATAGCTTATGTTCTCTTAGCAAAGTTAGAGCTTGACGAAGATGTTGTTCATGTTGCTAAGCATCCCTACTATAGATCAGAATGTCATCAATGAAGACAACAATGCACTGATCGAGGAAAGGTCGGAAGATGCTATTCATGAGTTCCATAAATGCAGCCGGTGCATTAGTTAGTCCAAACGACATAACTGTGAACTCATAGTGACCATACCTTGTCCTGAAGGCAGACTTGGATATATCACTGTCCTTAATACGGAGTTGATGATATCCAGATCTCAAGTCTATCTTTGAGAAGACGGTTGCACCCCATAACTGGTCAAAGAGATCATCAATCCTCGGCAAAGGGTACTTATTCTTTATCGTTACTTTATTTAGTTGTCTGTAATCAATGCACAACCGCATTGATCCATCCTTCTTTTTAACAAACAAAACCGGAGCACCCCAAGGTGAAGTGCTCGGTCGGATAAAACCCTTCTCAAGCAACTCCTAAAGTTGTTTCTTGAGTTCTGCCATTTCGACAGGCGCCATCCTATACGGTGTCTGAGCTATGGGTTTTGTATCTGGGACTAAATTGATTTCAAAATCAATTTCCCGAGGAGGTGGCACACCTGGAAGTTCTTCAGGAAATATATCTTCAAATTCCCTGACTATAGGAACTTCGGCAGGGTTAGGACTCTCCATGGTAGTATCTACCACATGGGCCAAGAATGCATAACATCCTTGCCTCATCAACTTATCAGCAACCATAGCTGATACAAGATAGGTGGGCAGAATCTCTCTTTCTCCTTGAAAGATCCATGTGTCACTTTCATCAGCAAACACAGCCTGCTTGGATTCACAATCTAAGACAACCCTATACCTTTCCAAGGTATCCATCCCAAGGATTATATCAAATCCTTGCATCTCAAGTGGTATAAGATCCACTTGAACGCGATGATTAGAAAAGAAGAGAATACAAGGAGAGCATACCTCCTATAACACAGTAGACCCTCTCAACGGAGTCTCAAGCAACAAACTATCTGCTCTATGACTGATTGTCATATTGCAGTTACGGATCACCCTTCGAGTGATAAAGGAGTGTGTAGCATTCGGGTCAATCAGAACAGACACAATGCAGGATTTAGACATATCAGAATATAAAAGTTCCATCTGACCTGTCACAACCCGTGGATTGACCACTGCATCTGGTGGGTTCATAGCATAGAACCTAGCTGTCGCCTGAGGTTGAGTTGGTGCTGATGATCCAGCTTGAGACGCGTGTCCATGTCCTCTAGCTGCTCCTTGAGACTGCCTTCTCTGTGATCCCTGTTGATTCTGTCTCTGAGGTTGTGTCACATTAACCGGCCTAGACCTACAGTCCTTCATCAAGTGTCCCACCTTCCCACAGTTGTAGCAGCTCCTTTCCATTTGTGGTCTGGGTGGTCCTGTGACTGACATTGATGCTGAACTGTGAGTATCTTGTAGTGGTAGGCTTCGTCCCCTGCCTCTACTTGGTGACCACTGAGTTTGAGAACTAGATCTGGGTGGTGGAGGTGTAGGTGCAGAGAATCTAGGCTTCTTAAAGTCTCTAGATGAAGAACCCTGGAACTGCAGATATCTCTTATGGGTTTGCCTCTTCTCAACTACGGATTTCTCTATCCTTCGGACTGACTCAACGAAGGCAGCAAATCTCTCCCGATTCTCTAGGGAAGACACGGGAGTAGTTAAGTCGGCATTCAAACCCTTCTCGAACCTTCTGATTATTTCTTCTTCTGTGGCAGCCATGTGCGGATAGAAACGTAGCAACTCCATGAACTTAGCTTCATACTCGCTAATGTTCATCATGCCTTGTCTCAATCTCTCAAACTGAGAGATCTTTTCGTCCAGGAACGTCTTTGGAAAGTATCTGTTGACAAATCCTCGACGAAAATCTTCCCATGAAATCTCCACTCCAGGCCTCTTCTGCTCTTCCATAGTCCACCAGTGACCAACACTTCCTTTGAGAAGATAGACAGCATGTCTAACCTTCTCAGCTTCTGGGATGTTCAAGATTCTGAAAGCTTTCTCTAACTCGGTTAACCACAGATCTGCATCTGCGGGGTCAGCGGTCCCAAAGTACTCGGTAGCTCCGACACGACGAAGTCGCTCGAACGTCTTACCGATACCTTTTCCTCCAGACTGGACAGGTGCCCTAGGTGCAGGCATGGGCATCCTGTCGGTGATGTGTGTCATGGCAGTAATAAACTGCCCGAACATAGTTTGAACAGCCGAGTTTCCCATGTCAGCTGGGTCAAACTGAGGTGGCTTCCTGGGCGGCTCAGGTACAAGTTGCTCTACATCTGGGTTCCTTGCACCTCCTTGGGGTGCATCAACACTACTTTCTGCCACGTACTCCTCATGTAGTTCAGACATCCTTAACAATCTTCTTCTCCTGAGGAGCAGAAGACTCTATTAGATACGAAGGAACACTAAGATTAGACTCGACATCCTAAGTCCAATGCCTCTGTAGAATCAGCGAACCTAGAGCTCTGATACCACTTAATTGTGGGCTCTGATCTCCAAAACCCGAGATAAACACGATTAAATTCAGCGGAAGCGATTCGGTTAACAGCGGAATACGAAAAATCATGAGAAATTAAAACTTTTGGAGATAAGACATTGAAACCATAAACTTCCTTCATAAAAGGATATAAACTGTTTACATCTCTGTTAAATTACTTCTTGAGTAATTATACACAGCAAGATACAAAATCTCAAGAGTCAAATCAAAGTCTCAGACCATAACTCCAAGGACCTGAGAGTACAGAGACGACATAAGACTTTCTAACTACACAACTCAGCAGTCTGAATCTCCACCTGAGATTTACTGCTGCTCCTGGTGCTGCTGCTGCTGATTTTGATCACCTGAAGATTGATTCCTTCGTCCTCGGCGACCACCTAAAAAGTTGAAATCTACGGGGTGAGACAATTTTAAATAATTGTCCCAGCGAGAGTTATAACTCTCCGCCAGAAGCTTTATTATAGCAGTCACTGAATAATATGAACAATAAAAGCTCTTATGGTAATCAACATCAGATGATTATCAAGTAGAACAACAAGATTTAAGGAATATAAAGAACATGTATACTAAACAATGTAACCATCAAACATTGTATTTCGTAGTTCAACCTAAGCAGATATGCTACGCGGTTGATTATGTTTTACAAACATTATTATGCCCTGCGGAGATGAGGTATACCGCTCATACTCCAACCGATCACTGCTAAGTTGCATCGGTATCATACCTAGGTCATCAAAAGAGCCGGATTCTTATGACCTCATCTTCCTCAGTCAGTATGAGGATCAACATGCATGACATCTCGTGTCTCTGCTACTATAGCTTACCAGGGTATTCTAGTACTTCGCTATTAGAGTCATAGTGGCATTCTGTACTCTCTTCGCCATCGAAAGATTTCTTGTTTATCTCTCATCGATGCGGTATAACAGATTTCCTCGGGAGATTAGTGTTACATCACCCCGGCATAACATACAGTGAAGGATTGATAGATTAGATACATCTACATCAATTCCTACACTAGGATGTTAGGGTATTCACATCCATATTCCCCACATACTCAAAAGTATGTGATCCAGGAGTTCCCTTAGGAAAACCTGTTTCACCATCATTTAGCTCCTGACAATGATGGATCTATGATCAGGGCTCTACATGGTATGATTATACTTGATTAGTTAGGTACATTTCAATATTCTTTTAACATCATACATGTTTTCAAACATTAATCATTAGCATAGCAGCTATGAAAGTAGAATACTAAATGTAACAAGTCTAACTCACATCAATTGTCATTTCTCAATCATCTCATCACAAGTCATCTGTGAAACATGACCTTGATGGTATTCATGGCTCTCATAGCCCATTTAATCATATAAGATATTACTAACAGGGCATCAGAATATTTCACTATTCATAAAGCTAAAGCATGCTTTCAATGAATATAGTATCATAATCCCTACCTGGATATGATCATCATCTCATGACAACCTGCATGATTAATTCAACTGATAACAGTAAATAGTTCATTATAGGAACTATACTTTCAAACTCTTAGAAGATTCAAGTCCCCCAATTTTCATCAATTAGGGTTTACTATTCACATTGCATGTCATCACCCTAGAATTAGGGTTTACTATTCACTTCATGGTGAATTAAACTCATAATATCATCATATATGAGAAGTATCATCATTAAAGCCCTCAGATAAGATTAAGATCCTTCAATTATCATAATTAGGGTTTCCTTGATCTCACATAGGTGGATCATACCCTAATTATGCACATTGATGTGTATAGAAGATATTTTACTTGAATTCCCACCAAAAAGGGGTACTTTCTCTCTCCTATGATACTTTCTCTCTCCTCATACTAGTGGATGGTGGTTACACCACTCCAACTTAGGTTGGGCCAAGTCCTTATTGACTAACATAAGCCAAAACATCACTATCATGTGATTAGGGTTTGATTAGGACAAGGTATTACTCAATTAAACCCCTCAGGGGTATTTTGGTAATTTACCCCATTGATCACCATCATGGGTCAATTCATTAGTTGTTTAGTCCCTTAATGTCCTAAGTTACCATTAGGGTTTATATCAATTCATTATTGAGTCAATTGCATCATTAAGTGATTAAGTACAATCACCTTTGAAAACCATTAATTGGATTAGGGTTTGGTCTTTCAACCTTCAACCCATTTGGTCCTTAAACGATCTTGAACTCGTTTAAGCTCAAACACTTTGTACTCATTTAACCTCAACCCACCTTGAACTCGTTTAACCCCAAATGGGTGTGAGGTCACTTGATCTTAAATCGGTTTGAACCCATTTGATGTCCAAACGAGTAGGAACCCATTTGAACTCAAACGAGTAGGAACTCGTTTGGATCCAAACGAGTATGAACCCGTTTGGACTCAAACGAGTATGAACTCATTTGGGCTCAAACAAGTGTGTACTCGTTTGGACTCAAACGGGTGTGTACTCGTTTGGTCTCAAACAAGGGTGACCTCCATTGGGTCCAAACCGCATGAACATGAGAAGTGACTCAAGGTGATTAATATAAAGTAAATTCTATGTTGAAGCCTTCATCTGGTCAAAGCCATGCTAACCACTTAAAATTTGGGTCAGCTAGGGTGATCCTCAATCAATTGGACTCCAATTTGACCCTCAATTGAAAGCCAATTAGGGTTAGGTCTACCCAGTTAGGGTTTCCAAATCGGTTAATCACCAATTTTCAACAATATGAAATAAAGTGTAATTGAACCTATCAATTGAACTCCAATTGGGTCTAAACTTGGCCCAAACGGTCTTGAGGTCGTTCGGATGACCTCCAAACGATCTTGAGACCGTTTGCCCAAAGTTTTACCAAAAACTAGGTTAATTTGATTAGGGTTGAACCCTAATTAGGTCTAAAACCAGCACTTTTTATCAATTCTTCAACATCTTGTGATTTGACCCTCAATTCATCAAATTCCTTTAACCCTAGACCTCCAAAAGATCATGGAGTGTCACTAAACGAGTATGAGGTCGTTTGGGTGAACCCCAAACGGGTTTGAACCCGTTTGGGCCCTTCAACCCAAAATTCAACAAAATCTATATTTAATTTAGCAATTTTGACCCGATTAGGGTTAGGGTATTGAAGTGCCTTCAACTCCCAATTGGTTAGGAATTAGGATATGATTCTTGGTAGAGATGAAATTCAATATGTTATGATCAGGAATCCCAAATGGTCAATGCTTGGTCAACTCCTTCAAATGGGTTGGAACCCGTTTGGCCAAAAAATTCATTTTATTCAAATTGAAAGATCAGTATTTAATTTAAATTGATTGCCTACTTGATTGGCCTTCAACCTTCGATTCCTTTGGAGTTAACCTCTTAAATTTGGAGGGTTATTAGCCTACATATTTTTGATCAGGAATCCCAAACGGTCAATGCTTGGTCAACTCCTTCAAACGGGTTGGAACCCGTTTGGACAAAGTGGTCCAATTAAATGATTTGAAAAACAGGATTTAATTCAATTAAACTTGCTAATTGGTTAGACTATAGCTCACGATTCCTTTGAAGTTAATCCCTCAAATTTGGTGGGTGATTAGCCTACATAATTATGAACAGGAATCCCAAATGGTCAACGCCTGGTAAACGCCCTCAAACGGGTTGGAACCCGTTTGGGCCTAAATGACCTTGATGAACCCGTTTGGCCTCTAAACGAGTATAAACCAGTTTGGCCAAAGTTCAAGGTCGTTTCATAAAGTAGAAATCATGGATAAACATAGGAAATAACGCCCTCATCTTCTAGCTAAAGAACAGCAGCAGTTCTTCACGGTTTTGCTTGCAAGGATGCAAGGGAAGATGGGGAAAAGATGAACTAGCAACTAAATGCATAGAAAAAGGTGTATAATCAAAGCATATGGTTTAGAGTTATAAAACCCGCCTAAAGCTTGCTCCTTGAGATCCAAGATTTAGAGCTACAAGCCTTTAATGGCGTCCTAGAAGCTCCACAGGTCGGCCAAGGTGAATCCTACAAGGAAAGTTGGAAAGAAATGGCTAGAAAGAGAGAGCTAAGTGAGCTAGCCATGAATTTGACCTTGAATTCGAGTTTCATCCATGAATTTAAGCAACAGGAAGGATCCAAACCTACCTTGAACTCCCTTGGTCGTTCTCCTGTGCTCCTGAGCTCTGCCTTAGTCGGTTTGAGCAAGGGGGATAAGTGATGGAATGAAAGAAACGTTCCTTTGCTTGCAAAGGAAGTGGTATATATATTTAGGATGAAATTTCTCCATAAAGCTTCTACCTTATCCCATTTCTCATCTAAGTCCTTCCTTTCTTCTTTTCTCGTCCCTACCCCTTATTTCTAAGGACAATATTCTAATAAAGTCAAGAATTGAAGGCAAAGAAGATCAAACCACCACTAAAGCACACATATAAAAGGGCTATTATACTTACACCTTGATTATTCAATCACAAAGGTGTTCTTTATTATATGATTATTCAAATGAAGTGACCTCTTCATTATTTCTACTCTAAAAAATGACAAAAGTCATAAAAGATATTTTAGAAGATGAAAATTACAAATTGCATCCCAAGTTTTGGGTAAATTGCATTTTCCCCAAAACCAGGGTTTCAAGCACAGGGATTGCTTCCACAGCTGCACCTTGGTGCTCAAGCTTGGGAAATCCCTCAAACTTTATCATAATCATTTTCATGATGTCTCAATATCAGAGGAACATCTCAATCATGTGAAATTTGCAAGTTAACCCCTCAAACTGGGTAATTTTCACATAGGTCCCTGCATTACCAAACAATACTACAATCATTGTTAAAAAGGGACAGAAATGAAAAAGCATGTTCCTTAGGAACTTAATTACTTGCCAAAATATAATCTCACGGGTTTAATTACATATTTAGGCAAAACACCTAGGGTTAGTTCATAACCCAGGTCAGGGATGTTACACTTTTAGGGTGTGCCTAAGTTGAATTAGGGTTTTCCTTAACGTTCTTTATATTCGTCTTTTAACCTTTACCTTTTAGGTCAACTAAACTCTGAAACATTGTTTCCCTATTCCAAAACCCTAATTACTTAGTCATTCATATCTAAGCCTCTTTATTATCAATCTGGCTTATGATTAGTTCTAACTTCATCTTATACATAAGATTTCAAAACATAGCTTATTAAAGTCAGAAACACCTACATTAGGGTTTCTAGGTTTTCAAGTATATCTCCACTCACATGAGACTTCAAAACATCCTTTTTAAAACTTCATCTCTTTAAGTTATCTATTCCAAAGCTTCTTAATTAAACTTCAGATCAATATATCTCTGTTTAAGATATTCATATTCTCGAAATAGAAGTCATTAAAGTCATATTACTCAACATTAGGGATTTTAGGCACATTATTGCACTTTCTTAGTGGTAGCACCCTAATTAAGCAAATCATGGGTTTTTCACTCCAATAGGATTCATATTATCTATTTTATTCCAAAAGGGTAAATGTTGATTCATAATACCAACTTAAGTAATTGAACTCATCCCAAATCAACATCTAGGGTTTTGATTACACGTATAGCATTAAAGTTACTAACTTTGTGTAGTTTTAGAACTATAAGAAAAACTAGTCAGTAAAAGTATTTTTATTAGATTCCTTGTACTTTTCTATGCAACTTTCATGTATAACTTATTTTCATCAGAGCTACCAATCTTTTCCTATGATTTTTGCAAGTTAATTACTTTTAAGACAATAAGAAAGTGACACATCGACCAAGCGAGACTTACTTTATTTTCCACACATATTGGTTGATTACTCTTCTACCCTCGATCCCTTCTTACAGCTGCCAGGGTAGGGGAGTCTTTTCTCCCTTGCTCGTCTTCCTCCTCTGCTTTCTTGACGCAAAGCAATGGAAGGTCAACCCAGGTGTTGACATCCATCAGAAGGCCTTCTTCCTTGCTCAATGCTGGTCCATCACCTCTGCTCGACCCAACCAAACTCATCGGTGGTCATAAATGCTCCATCCATGGCTGGAGTTTCCGATACGACATGTGGGGTCTCCCAGCAGAAAGCCAGGGAGTTCCGAGGTACAAGAGGGGTTCGAGAGGGGAAATTGGTGAATGATACTTGGCATGAAAGTCCTACAACATCTCGCGGAGCTGTGCATAGTCTCATAGAGGGAATCCACCCACTTATATAGCTCGTGGCTATGGCGCACAACTGGTGGGGTCCTTAGGTTTTAGGGTATTATTCTAGAGGCCCCCAAGATAGGCAAAACCTAGGATAGATCTGTCCACAAGAATCTCACGAATCTATCTAGCATGTTTCCAAGTTTTCTCACGCATTGATCGGCAAGGAAATCAACCAAGGAAAGTCGGAGCCCTGTCTTTACTTTCCCAGCTAGACGCGAGAGCTGGAAGACATGTTTACCACCTTCGGATCCTAGATCTGATGACCCTGAATGCACATGCCAGATAAAAGAAACATATTAGGAATAGGAATTGTGACATTTAATATGAGATTCTTGATTATGCACTCACTTTAAGAATTTTTTAAAAATCGTATCTCTCTCCTCGTTTATCATTTTAATCTCATATTTTAGGGGAAAGCCTATAATGACTAATCCACATGTGTACCAAATTTGGGACTCAAAATCAAAAGTATGATATACTTGTCTTTATATGCAAGTTATCTCTTAATAAGGCATATTTTATGCATATTCTCTCTCTCTTAATATTTTATTTTCTTTGATTTTGGTTCATTTTTCCATTAGAAACTATGTGGACACGAAATCTCATCCAAGATGGATTCATTATCCAAATTTCCACATATTTCTTGTAATATTATCATTATCTCACATTTCTTCTAAATAAAGAAATATTTAATTAATCCTTTCTCTAACTTGTTGCATTATTTTTGCAATTTGGACTCCTTGAAACCCAAGGAACCCAAAAGGCATGAAATCCACCTTTGGGGAAAATTCCTTTGCCTTCTAGAGGTTTCGACATTTTTCTTTTATCCAATTCGTAATTATTCATTTACTAATTGAATTTTCTTTTCTTTTGCTTGTTATTGGGCCCAATAGCCAATAAGGCCCACAAAACAACCAAGCAAGGCTATTTACAAACGAAATTCATGCATTTCAGAAAATGAAATCATTATTGTTCATCTATCTTTAATAGGAGAAATTACATTTCTCTCCAAAAGAACCCAAAAAAATTGGGGTTGTAACATCCTTCCCCTCTTATAGGGATTTTGCCCTCAAAATTCCACCAGGCACACAAACAACTAAGATAAGCCTTTCTTATGTCCATTGTGGCTCCCATGTGACCTCACCCTTTCCATGGTGCTTCCCAAGAACCTTCATCATCTCATATTCTTCCATATAAGTTCTTTCTTACCTTGGTATATCATATCCTCATAGGTGACTCAGGACATTTCAGCCTCTCATCAAGTTGAATAGGTTCAGGGATCAACACATGGCTTGGGTACCTCACATAGTGCTCTAGATCAGACTCATGGAACACATTATACATCTTGTTATCATGAGGGGTAAGGCTAAACACAACCATTTCCACCAATCCATATCAAGTGGACTCATATATCGGGGACTCAACTTTCTCAATTGTAGCTTAGAGGGGTTGGATTTTCACATCACATACTTACCCACAGTGAACTGCATGTCAGTCTGCTTTGCATCTGTTCACGACTCATGTCACCCTTGGGCTCACTCTCAGCCATTGCACGATCAAAGAGACTTCATCTGTACAAACTATGGTCCTTTCTTGACCTTCGTGAGGTCTCTTCACCAACATCATCTTAATGAAGTGGTGCCTGATAAAACCTCCCTTGCATAGCTTCTTTACATCCCGATACTGGCTATGGTGGTTATCATCACATCTTACAAAGGACAAGAACTGTCTCTATGTATCCCCCGGAGCAAGCACACATGCTCCTATCAGACCCTCTAGTCTGTATTTCACTAACCATTAGTTAGGGGTGATAAACTATACTAACATTGAGTTCTTCATGTATCTACTTCCACCTCATGGAAGTGAATCTTTAGGTTACACTCAAGAACTTCTGAACTCACATCAATGGTAGTTGAACCATCTCTTTCTCATATTTAGTTCAACCAAAACTGTCCCTTAACAATATTATTTCTCATGTCATCTAGGTAAGGCGAGCTACCATAACCCATATTGGATCTAGACCTTCCTTGGTCTAGGGGAGACTTACCACAACATCCATAGTGATGAACTCCCATTCCCTCTCAGAGACTCTTTATCCACTATAACAATACACTGGGTTACTGGTGTTCATCCTTCACCTCCTATCATGCATTGCGACAAGCCGCGTGCAACTTCATCTTAACCATCCAATGTACTACTGTCACTTACTATCTCTATAGTACCATGGTGTATGGTGATCTTAAAATCATGATCTCATGTATGTCATGATTCCTCAATATCGATTCCTCAAAAACCCAAAACCACTATAGTCGGGGTTTCATCCCCTTCCCTTCCAGAGAAGTACATCTGAGGTTCTACAACCATCCTCTTATTACATCAAGGCCAAGGCTGGCTAACCAAACAACTATTAACTTGTTCAACATATCTTGTTACATCTGAATGTTAGCCAAACACATCTCCTTTTTCAACCTACATCTGAATGTTAGCCAAACACATCTCCTTTTTCAAACTTAGGGTTAGCCCAACAACTTCCTTTAGCCTCTAGCTAAACTAGGAAGCTACATCTCAACCACTTCACATCCTTATGTGTAAAGGTACTGTTGCAGACATACACCTCCATGTATTCCACTTATTATCTCATCTCAGACTCTAAGTCTATCTTCATCAAAAAAATCCGAGCTCATCCTCTTGGTTTTCAAACTCAACCTTGTATAACTCATAGCTCATGATAAAACATCCTCATAAGATGACTACCTTATTTCTCTTGATGTTTGTAAACCATCCATGAATCGTTCACTCTACAAGGGTATGTTATCATCTCTGTCCTCATACCTCATAGTAACATTCCAACTCACCTCATCTTTATCCTTGGTGTATGGCATGCATATTGTCCTATCTCTCACTCCCATAACAAGATGAAATAGGCATTTGGCTACAGTCCAAATACAGAGTTCTTCCCATTTCAAGAGTAGAGATGGTACATCCCACCTTGCCAGTACACCTTCAAATCTAAGTTGAAACATGAAACATATGTCTCTACATCACAAACATCATGATATCAAAGTTACTTCCATGGAAAACTGGTCTTAAACCTACTTGGGTCACTACACAATCATTGGTCATCTCCTCTAGGTCTGTAGGGTGCTGACACTTTTGGGGTCATCCCTCTTCCCTTATCCATCCAAAGAGTTCCCTACTCATCTGTCCTTTGGGTACCATGAGTTCATGAAGGAGATCAATCTCCTAACCCATGGCCCTCAGACAATGATAATTGTTACCTCCCGACCCTATGGTCATGTGAAACTAGGGAATTAGGAAACTCCTACTTCCATCAGTCTTATCCCTTCCTAATCCTAGGATAGACTTAGGATTCTAACATAGTGCATGTCCACTTAGAACCTTGCCCAAGTCTCCATCGTCTCTCTCTGTATTCATGGGCTGCCTTTCATCCTTTCATAGGGGTCATGGCGACTTGCCTACCTCAGTCAGGCCCCATACGGTTACCTCCACGGTAACACATCCACATGCACTTAGAGATGATTATCTATGCATCTACAAGTTCATTCTCATACTATGTACTTTTCACTTAGCTTCTCCAGATCCTATGAGACCTCTTTAGGTTTCCTCAAAACCCAAAAAAAACTGGTATACACCCTACCAAAGGGTCCCTCTCCCAGGATGGGAGGAAACTACAACTCTTGACAACAAGGTCAAAAACATCCTTAGGGTTTATATTCACATGAGCATTCTTAACCCAACATCTACTAAGGTACAAGAAGACCACCTACTAAACCATGCTAGGTCATACTTGTTCTAATCCTCAACATTGGATCAAGATCATACCTTCCCATGTCTTCCACTTAGCTGTGAGGGGTTCATGAAACATACCTTAAACTTAAGGGGTTCCCTTTTCCTCTAAACATGAGAAGTACCATGCTCGCATCTATATAAACTCAACTCTTATTATGAGCATTAGGTACACCACTTCCCCTCTTAGGCCTAGGAACCCTAGGTTCACTTTTTTGATGACCAACTGCCTGCTCAAATTTTAACCAAGAGCCAAGCACATACAGGGTATGACATGCACTTTCCATGATCCTTCTGCTTGATCAACACTTCAGAGTTAAGTCCTCTTCAAGGACAACCAACAAGGTATAAGGCCTCACAACCTGTTACTAAACTTCTTCAGGGTCTAAGGAACTCTTCTTCCTAACCCTAGAAGGTGAACATCTATACCATAGGCACATAGGTACCAGAAGCCTCATCTTCTCTCGAGGGTTTGGTTCCTCTAAAGGCAACCAAGATATCATCAGCCTTCAGGAATCAAGCATGAGACAACCACAACCATACACTTAGGCCGTATCATCCTCAACTCCCACTATTCCTCATATCTCAGAGTCTAAGCTTCTAACCTTCTTTCTTGGATTCTACTCTCTCTCTCTCTCTCTCTAGAGATAATCCTACAACCAACGTCACTGTTAGTGGTCCTCTCTCCAAGAAGATGGGTCAAGCTCACAAGTATACCCCTACCTAGGTGAAGCCTATGTTCAACTTATGTTTGCTCAAGATTATCCATAGTTCTTTATGCTTATCTCATAATCTATCCATCATACTCTCCTGGCTAGGGTTTTAGCCTACTACTCACACCACTGACGTATTCTGGGTGCATGCTATGCCCTACTTGCATGAGCCCATAGGGTTTCTATAGGTCCTACTCTAACCTCATCAATGAAGGAGCTATACTTCACTCAAACATGCACGACCCTTCCCAGGGTTGGGTCGCCAAAGGTACTAGGTCATCCAACCTCTCATGGCTCATATGGGCATCCAAAGTATGTCCACACACACCTGGTCTACCAAGACATCTAACTCATTGTGTCATCTCTCTCTCTAACCCCCACTTTAGGGTTAGGGTTAGCATCATCCTTAGAGTATGTGCCAGGTCTCTACTTTTAATGGAGATATCTGCATCCATGACTAACTCTCTCTACTTATCCTCCTGACAAGAAGTTCTAGTCTTAGGTCTCTCCTGAGGGCATGACAACTTATGTCATACGACCTAAGCATGTATCTATTCTTTAGTTTACGCTTAATCTATTAAACTTATGTCCATGACATCTTATTTACATGCTTTTCATTAATTTGGTGGAGGATTCCTTAAACCTTATCAACCTTACCCATACCTTAAGAGGGTGAGGAAGAGAGAGAAAACCCTAGTCCTTATAATCCTTAATAACATTTGAGTTGAGAAGGGATGAACAAGATGAGAGAGTCCTAAAGGTATCTTATATTGAGTCCAATCCTGAGACATTGGCCAGACAATCACACTAATCTGGGAGTCCTCGTATTCCAACTAGCGGTGAAGAGGAAAATCTTGCCATCCCTGGATGTGATCCTTTTCTAGACACATCTGTCTTTCGGAAATTTCTCTAGTAACTCCCTTAGATTCTACAGAGTTTGTAAAATTTAATAATTATTAAAGATTAAATGAGGAACCTATGCTCTAATACCAAATGTAACGACCCCGCCTCTGATAACCCCCAATTAAGCGAGACCAAGAGATCAGAGCTATTATCCCAATTTCCAGATCAAAGGTTCGACAAATAATCAATAATAATTATCAAATTCTACCAAACTATATTGAAAGGCTATAATAAAATAAAACTTTGCATATCTTTTTAAAAAACTTGGATATCTACTTCTATGCACATCTGGAGTATATTCTAACTAATCCTCCTTTGTACTTTAATTCTTATTTGATTCCACATATGCCACTTTAATATTTGTCCTTTTTCAATCTTGTACCTAAAATGCCGACAAACAAAACGTCGGTCAGCATAATTGAATATGCCGGTATGTGGGAACAACCAAAATTTTCACAAATATGGCTAACAATTTAATTATCACAATCAAGGTAATTTAGCAAACCAATTTACATTTTCAATGTGTCATTCTCCACAATTTTTTCCCTAACCCTGGAATACCCCTCTAGGGTTTCTCTTTTTCCATTGACTTAAGGCCACCTTCTCAATCCCGATCTTGGTGCCTGGTGGTCACCTCTCATGGTGCCCCATAGTCATGCAACATAGACCACCTTCTCATTCCCAAGCTTGGTGTCTGGGGTCACCTCTCATGGTGCCCATTGGTCTACCCTCCTAGGCATGACCTTTTTGGCATCATCCATCAGGGTGGCATGTAGGTGTGAGAATACACATGTATTTATAATTGTGATAACCATAGTGACTTTATAATTGCAGTATGAACATCCAAACTATTCAGTTTCTTTCAATGTGATTAACCATCTAGGAAACCTTTAGGAAAACTAACGCGATTAATCGTAATTAACCACATACCTGATTTGGAAGCCTCACGGATTGTAAGAAGAATATCCAATTAATCAAACAGCCAACCAAGCCAGGCAACGAATCACCCCAATCAAACAGGCACAACAAGAAACCTGGAAAACATGTGCAATCTAATTATTCATATGTTCATTATGCACTTACTTTATGGAATTGGAATTCCCTTTTATGGTGTGCCTAAGTTGAATTTGGGTTTTCCTTAATGATCTTTATATTTGTATTTTAACCTTTACCTTTTAGGTCAACTAAACCCTTAAAACACTATTTCCATGTTCAAAAACCCTAATTACTTAGTCATTCATATCTAAGCCTCTTTATTACCAATCTGGCTTACGATTAGTTCTAACTTCATCTTATATATAAGATTTCAAAACATAGCTTATTAAAGTCATAAACACCTAGATTAGGGTTTCTAGGTTTTCAAGTATATCTTCACTCACATGATACTTTAAAACATCCCTTTTAAAACTTCATCTCTTTAAGTTATCTATTCCAAGGCTTCTTAATTATACTTTAGATCAATATATCTCTGTTTAAGATATTCATATTCTCGAAATAGAAGTCATTAAAGTCATATTACTCAACATTAGGGCTTTTAGGCCCATTATTGCACTTTCTTAGTCATATCACCCTAATTAAGAAAATCATGGGTTTTTAAATCCAATTGGATTCATATTATCCATTTTAAGCCAAAAGGGTAAATGTTGTTTCATAATACCAACTTAAGTAATTGAACTCATCCCTAATCAACATCTAGGGTTTTAATTACACTTATAGCATTAAAGTTACTAACTTTGTGTAGTTTGCGAACTAGAAGCAAAAATAGTGAGTAAAAGTATTTTTATTGGATTCCTTGTATTGTTTTGTGCAAATTTCATGTATAACTTATTTTCATCAGAGCTACCAATCTTTTCCTATGATTTTTGCAAGTTAATTACTTTTAAGCCAATAAGAAAGTGACACATCGACCAAGCGAGACTTACTTTATTTTCCACGCATATTCGTTGATTACTCTTCTACCCTAGATCCCTTCTCACGGCTGCCAGGGTAGGGGAGTCTTTTCTCCCTTGCTCATCTTCCTCCTCTACTTTCTCGACGCAAAGCAATGGAAGGTCAACCCAGGTGTTGACTTCCATCAGAAGGCCTCCTTCCTTGCTCAAAGCTGGTCCTTCACCTCCGCCCGACCCAACCGAACTCATCGGTGGTCATAATTGCTCCAGACATGGCTGGAGTTTCCGAGACAACATGTGGGGTATCCCAACGGAAAGCTAGGGAGTTCTGAGGTACATGAGGGGTTCAAGAGGGGAAATTGGTGATTGATACTCGGCCTGAAAGTCCTATAGCATCTCGCGGAGCTGTGCATAGTCTCAAAGAGGGAATCCACCCCCTTATATAGATCATGGCTATGGTGCACAGCAAGAGGGGTCCTTAGATTTTAGGGGATTCTACTAGAGGCACCCAAGATAGGCAAAACCTAAGATAGATCTGTCCGCAAGAATCTCACGAATCTATCTAGCATGTTTCCAAGTTTTCTCACGCATTGATCGGCAAGGAAATCAACCAAGGAAAGTCAGAGCCCCTGTATTTACTTTCCCAACCAGACACGAGAGCTGGAAGACATGTTAACCACTGTCAGATTCTAGATCCGATGGCCCTGAATGCATGCGCCTGATAAAAGAAACATATTAGGAATAGGAATTGTGACATTTAATACGAGATTCTTGATTATCCACTCACTTTAAGAAGTTTGTAAAAATCATATCTCTCTCCTCGTTTATTATTTTAATATCAAATTTTAGGGGAAAGTCGATAATGTCTTAATACATGTGTGTACCAAATTTGGGACTCAAAATAAAAAGTATGATGTACTTTTCTTTATATGCAAGTTATCACTTAATAAGGCATATTTTATGCATATTCTCTCTCTCTTAATCTTTTATTTTCTTTGATTTTGATTCCTTTTTCCATTATAAACTATGTGGACACGAAATCTCATCCAAGATGGATTCATTATCCAAATTTCCACATATTTCTTATAATATTATCATTATCTTACATTTCTTCTAAATAAAGCAATATTTAATTAATCCTTTCTCTAACTTGTTGCATTATTTTTGCAATTTGGACTCCTTGAAACCCAAGGAACCCAAAAGACATGAAATCCACCTTTGGGGAAATTCTTTTGCCTTCAGAGGTTTCCACAATTTTCTTTTCTCCAATTCTTAATTATTCATTTACTAATTGAATTTCATTTTCTTTTGCTTGTTATTGGGCCCAATAACCAATAAGGCCCACAAAACTACCAACCAAGGCTATTTACAAACGAAATTCATGCATTTAAGCAAATGAAGTCATTATTGTTCATCTATCTTTAGTAGGAGAAATTACATTTCTCACCAAAAGAACCCAAAAAAATTGGGGTTGTAACAGTACCAGTTGTTGTTTCATTGAATTTGCCTCATTAATAGGCTCACGATTCTTTGATCATTATGGATTGGTAAAATGATCAAGTCCTAGGCAAGCAAACATTATTTTAACAACTGACACAATAACAATGAAAATGGCTCCTTCTTTAGTGATATTATATGAGAAAATGCTTGAACCAAAATTGTCATTGCTATGGGGGTCTGCACTATAATTGGGGGGATGTTTATTACCAATTCTTATAGTATTGTTTGAGGAGTTCATAAACTAATTTCTATAGATGACTATTTTCCGGACTGTCCACCTAAACCAGAAGTGATTATAGATTCTATAATGAAACTTCTTAATAAGATATCTCAAGAAATCCTTGAAGATAAAATGAGGTCTCAACAGGAAAATAGGTGTTTTACTACAAATCACAAGTTTCATGTTCCACGCAACACTCATACTGGAAATTACAATTAAAAATTAGTTAATCAATCACCATCTACTTTAGATATATCTTATGAAAGATATTTCAATTCAAAAATAAATTCAATATTTTCCCAAGAATTGGTGAAATAGGCTGATAGTTGTTGTCTATGAAGAATAGAATAGAATAGTAAACAACATGTCAATTTTTATAAATTTGATTATAAATATGAAATACTCAGACAAATAAATAGAAATACTAATGTGGGGGTGATCAAAATGAGGCAGGGTCGTTTACCCACCTGGCTAGTTAAGCACGAGCTACATAGATCTTTGGCTTTTAAATACCAAGGAATCAAAACTTTACAAATAAAACATGATGATTGGAACTCAATTGCTGTCATTTCATATGTATACAGTTATAACTATTTATGATGTCAGTGTGCTTATGATGTATCAACAGGTGGATTTTTATCTAGTGTGTATTATCTTACGAGAATACAATATGGTGTGGATCAACCGGAAGATGTATGCATAAAAGTATTTACTCCAAGAAGTAATCCTATAATCCTTTCCATTTTTTGGATTTGGAGAAGTGCCGATTTTCAAGAACGGGAATCTTATGATATGTTGGGACCCATATCGACTTTCATCAGATCTTTTCTTATAGACAGTATAGTCATATATTTTCCCCCGTTCATTATTTTATGAGTTTATAAAAATGAGGTTCATAGAAAATAAAAAAATCTAATAATTCTTATTTCTAATTTAATAGTAATTTTTAGTACTAATCAAAATTATAACAAAATATTCTAAAAAATTAATAATAGATAATAATAAAAATCAAAATATAAGAAAATGATTTAGTTTCAATGAAATGAAAAAGTTTTTTGCCCTAGAATATCCAATTTACTTATTAATTGTTTTATAGCGTACTCTATTTTCCTTTGCCAAATATGCTAGCAACCGTTGGTGTCTTCCTAGAATTATTCGAAGAACCCTCTGAAATGAATAATCTTTTTTGTGCAATTCTATATGTGAAGTAAGTCTCCATATTTTATTTGTAAAACTGAATACTTGAAATTCAACTAATCCCTTGTTTTCTTCTTTTTCTTTAGGTGAAATTGCTGAGATAAATGCATTTTTATCATAAAATAAAGTAAATAAAGAAAGTTAAAAGTTATATATTTTAATTTAATTTATTTTTTATTTAAATTTACCGATTAGGAATAATAAATATAATAATAATTAATTTAATTTTATTAATATATATTTAGTAATGTAATTCCAACGAGCCTTTCAATCTCGTACTTTTTGTAATCAACTCTATTGCTTCTTCAATAAACGTTGGTTCTTCGATAAAGTTTTTTGAATGACTTTCAAAACATATCGTTCATGTGTTTTGGATACCCAGTCTCATTTAAGCTTTAGACAATGGTGCTATTGAGATGTTGGGTCCTTAGGGTATCTCATACACATTCTGACGATTGGCCAAGTGAATAAATCAACTTTCATGTCAAGTTGAGTGTCACCAGTCATCATTTGGACACAAGATCAATTCCAAAAGCCTCAAAACTATTCAAATCATGAAATTGAGGGATAGAGTGAGAAATTATTGAGAAGGTGAAGTATATAGCACATACATGAAGATAGTGAAAAAACTAAGTTATCATAGAACCCTCACCTTAAAAGAAATTTTGTCCCTAAAATTAATCCAACCCATCAGTTGAAATTTGGATTTTATAATACATATCACACAAACTTGGTATTCCTTCAGCATCAACACCATCTTGAATTGAGAATTTGAGCATCATAGTTAGATCATAGTCAAATATATCATAGAAGTGGGGATATCATTACATAAATCACAAATTGGAAATAATATTCTATAGATCATGATTTTACATAAATCACATTATATGCCACACAAATAGAGCTCTTAAATCAAGAGTAAAACATGGCTTTCAATTCCAATATTTATGGTGCTAGCTTCTATTAATGGGTAAGTTATGCCCTTAGATCCAATCATGTGATGATTGACATGGCATATAAAGGATTTGATTAATAAATATATAAAAGGCAAGCTTCTGATTCATTATGTTTCACTCAGTTATGAGATAATGAGGAGACAAAGTGAATTCCTAAAGAATGACATTATTCAATGACGTATGTGTTCAAGTGCATGACTTGGAAGAATGAGATCATACAAATGTTAAGAGTAGGTGCATTCTTTTTAGGTCCCTAGTCAGTTGTTACTATGGAAGGTAGATAGACACCAGTAACACTAAAGACTAGAATGTGGGTTGGGTGATGACAAAATCTCATTAGCCATGATATGGCAGATAAAACCAAACACACAAATACTTGTTGGGGAACAGAGTATCGCACAAACCCACCTTGATAATGACGCAGGTCAACCATTATTGGTGGTCATAGTCATCTCTCATAGTGAAGGAAGAGATTGGGATTCTTAGACCTGAAATCACACTCATCACATGTAGTTCATTATGCTTTGACATCATCAAACGCAACCCTGAAATATGGTTTGTTATAAAGGTGATGTTTGGATGACTATGACACATGGGGACTGACTGTGAGTGATAGATATGAGATTTGTCCCTCCTATTGGAGTTTGATATCTAGGCCAATTGATAAGTGAGATAGAGAAAGGCTTGCACATGCACATGTGAATCAATTTATGATATTGAGGTCACATATATCTCAGACAGTCTGCTCTTGGTTCAAGGAACATAGATTGAACAATGAAAGGGTGATGTTTCCATGCCTCGAGTTCAATCCGGATATCAGAGACACATGAATTATAAAATCACTATAACACCTTATCACATATTGTAGGTTGAAGTTGTTCTCCAACTTTCCATTCACTTGCGTAGCACTGATGTGCTACTAGGCACCACTCTTTGCTTGTTATGTCATAAAGTAGTTATGGACATTCACTACCAATGTGATATGGGACCTATAGAGTGACACACAAAGGAACGCATCTAGAAGAGGAGTTTAATCATGAATGATGATTGGAGTGATTACTAAAGTGTTTATGTACTCAATTCACACAATAAATTGACTGACTAGACTGCCAGAAAATAGGCTTAAGTGTTGATACAGCCGTTTGGAGTGTCAGATTGATTGGAATGAATAGGATAAAGTTCTGCACCAATTAGGCACAAACGGATCGGCTCACTAGGTGAATCGATCACCTTGGCCTAAGAGAGATGACCAGTTCACATGGTGAACCAATCAACTCGGCTGAGTTGGTGGAAGGTTCTAGCGAATTTTCCAAACTCATGAGAAAGATTACTCGTTTCACTTGTCCAATTTGATTAGAAAAAGAATTAATGTTTGCATTAATAGGAAATGATTTTGCCAAATTCATGTGTAATTAGAAAACACGTGAAATGACCGGTTCAGGCTGTGAACCGATCGACTCATGTGACATGACTGTCGCACTTGTGAGACGATCATTTGAGGTTTCACAGGTTATGAACATTCTTGGTATTCTGGTCCCTTCCACTTTGGTAATGACTGGGAACCCTGACCCTAACCATTCCCAGAAATATAGAGGTATTAGGGATTCCCAACACGCACAATTGAGAACTACTTGCTCTAATAATTGTTTTCCTCTTTGGTTGAGGTAACCAAGAGAGCCCAAGCAAGTCCAACCCGACTAGGGAGGGATAGCAAGGGAGAGAACTACTAAGGATCAATTTTTGGGAGAACAAGTTGGTGACTAGTAAACCAACAGGAGGGACAACTCCTTCTTGTCTGTTCTAGTTGAACGACATGAGTTCTAATTAGTCCACGTCGACTACTCTTGAGGAAGGAGTCTTTTGGCTACTGCTAGGAGAGTAAAGTCAGCCTACAGTCCATGGCAAGACCGCAGGAGACGTATAGAAGTTGTATAATCCTCCATCTGTGGTGAAGACCTTGATCTACACAACCACCATCCAAGAGTAACTAGAACATAGTTGCACATCAATGACGTTTTGTCGGTGGACTTGCTCCAGGACCAAGTATAAACTCATTAAATAATCTTTCCTATTTCATAGTAGTTGACGTGATCTTGATGTTATGGGAAATACAAATAGATAAAATTTTGTTTCCTCTACTTTACTCTATGCCTGTATTTCTCAATAGTGGCATCAGAGCCATGTCAACTTACTATGTTTCGGGAGAATCTATATGATCAGATTTTGGTTTTCATGGTTAATTTATTACATAAGATGTGAATACTTAAACTTTATATATGCATATCTGATCAAACACCACGTAATCCCAAACTAATATATATATATATATATATATATATATATATATATATATATATATATGAAATTTATATGTGTCACATGTTTTAATATATATATATATATATATATATATATATATATATATATATATATATGAAATTTATATGTGTCACCGTAAAACATGTTTTGATGTGGATGTGTAGCATCATTATGGCCAATAACCCAATATCTATGTGTGGTTGATTGGTTTAGTTTTATTCCTATTTATCTCGATTAGTGTATCATGACTCTACCTCCCTCTTCCCAATGTATAGTTAATTCTTACCTACCTTTTCTCCTCTTGAATGTAACTCGAGGTCTCTCTTTACCATATAATAAGTTAACAGAAATAGGATAGTTTTCAGTCTTGCAATGAAGAAGAAGATGATCATTGCCAGACGGATGTCTGGAGGGCCATGGAGGACAAAACTATGGAGTGAGTCGACCATATGATGTCCCAACTGACTATTTGGAAGGAGTCCAAGCATCGATTGGGAAGGAGGCCAGATGACCATTCCAGATGACCAACCAACTATCCTAGAGGTGAGATTACTGGTTCAAGGGTTGAACCAATCTACCCAGATTGGGAAGCATAGATCTACACCAACAACAAGTTCATACACATGATGTTATGATTGACCTAGGTGGTAATAATTCTTTGTAGCTCTAAGGAATTACAAGTAGACATGGCCATAACCATCACTTTTTGTTTTATATTGCGTGTTTATGTTGTGGGATATATCATGCATATGATACATACTATATATGTGGTGATTGGATACATTATATATATATATATATATATATATATAGAGAGAGAGATAGAGAGAGAGAGAGAGAGAGATAGTCTAGAATACACTCGAGTGTACATATCACATGGATACACTCAAGTGTGTTTGCATAACAAGACTATTTTTTGCAAAATGTAAACCATTGATCTTCACTATCATACTATAACTAGTCTACATACAAATTTTGAGCCCATTTGGATGAGTGTAAGTCACTCATCCAAGGGCAACAAAATCAACACGCGAAACTAATTTGAAATGCATAAGTTTTGTGATCTTTATAACATGACCTATAAATGTCCAAATGTGCTCAAATTTTGTGTTTGAGCTATTCACAATATGTTTAAGAAGATCAATGGATTAGATTTTAAAAAAATACATCATGAAAAACCTCTTTAGTGTATTCTGCTCCGAATACACTCGAGTGTATTCTAGCCTGACTATATATATATATATATATATATATATATATATATATATATAATCCCTCAATCAAACATGTTAAACCTAAGATGCTTTCCATTAGAAACACACATGAAAAACTTGTTCGACCAAGATTAGGTTACGTCATCGTGTGGTGCGCCGTCTACCTCATGGAAGTGTGATGGTAGTAATGTAGCTTCCTCCATAGTGTGGTGTATTATTATTGTGTTGGCTATTGGGTCAGGCTTAACTGGTGATTCTTAGAGCATCTAAGCCCTGAAGTATGCACATGATTATGGAAAGGAGTTGCACATATCATCTATTTGAGAATTATGATGCAATTGACAAGTTTCCTACTTTGATAATTGATTATGTATGCTGATGTTGGTCAAGTCATAGTTGAATTATCTTGGATCTTGGCTCATTAGAAAATTGTTTGTTGCAATTTTCCAAAATTATACTTGAGGTTTATCAATTTGAACAAAATAATGAGAATGTAATTAATTAAAGACCTAATTATTATTACCAAATTTTAATCAAATCAAATCATAATGTGTTTTGACAAAATTGCAAATTCTTTTGTAGAATCAAATGGCAACAAACAACAATCACCTTTCTCTATGATCGGTCATCGAGAAGGAAAAATAAATGGGAACAACCTCCACGATAGGTTCATGACATTGAGAATCGTTCTCACATAGGAGTGCAAGCTCTATGTCCTGGAGACACCAGAGCCAGATGAACCCCTTCCCACTGAACCAAGGGTTGACATGGATGCTTACAAGAAGCATACTGAAGATGTTGTGGATGGCAAGTGTTTGATGTTATGCTCCATGAACTATGAGTTGCAGAGGCATCATGAGAACATGGACGTTATTGAAATGTTCACACATCTCAAGAACATGTTCCAAGATTAGGCAAGACAAGAGAGATATGATGTCTCCAAGGTGTTGTTCAAGTGCAACATGATAGAAGGAGATCAGTAGGTCCTCATGTGCTTAAGCTCATTGGGTATGTGGAGAACCTTGCTAGACTGGGATTCCCCGTGGGTCAAGATTTTGCTAATGATGTGATTTTGGAGTCCCTGTCAGAGACATACAATCAGTTTGTCATGAGCTACAACATGAATGACTTCGATAAATCATTCACAGATTTATTGGGCATGTAAAGATAAGTTGAGGCACAGATGAAGAAAGACAAACCTGAGTCTGTGATGATGATTATAAAGACTAAGGGTAATTATAAAGGCCAAGTCAAAGCTAAGAATAGTTCTAAATATGGCTATAAGCCCAATTCTTCATATCTCAAGGCAAAGGGAGGAGTGAAGAAGAAAGGCTATTATCACCATTGTCACCAACGTAGACATTGGAGAGGAAATTTCCAAAACTAGATAGAGGAATTAGAGAATAAGAAGGAGAGCACTGAAGCCTCCACTTCAGGTATGAACATTATAAGATAAATGTGATTACTTTTTCATCTTGGTATGTGATACCATATGTGAACTTGACATACATAATGTGCAATATCTAAAAAGCAGTAAAGCCTTTATAAAAGGAAAAAGATGGACACGGAGGAGCAAGCTTGCGGAAGATTTAGTTTACATTTAAATTTATCTTAACCCAAAGGGAATGTGATAGAGTTAATAGAATTGCTTTTCATTATGCCAATAAATAGAAACATTTTCTTTATGCATTTTGTATGGAGAAGGATCTCAATTGACAAAGAATTTTAATGCTTCTATTTCAAAGATATGATCTTGTATGGAAATGCACAACCATTTATTGATCTTTGTATGAAAGAATCTAAAAAGTGAATGTTTATACCAAAGGATTATATTTGATTACTCAAACTATAGCATCATCACCTAGTGCAAATATGTGAGAAATGCATTTCTAGAACATATTGATGTTCATCTAGACTCTTTTGGTTATTGAGCCAATAAGAAACATGCAAGTCTTTTATGTGAGCAACATGACATACCACTTCTCACTAAGCATAGTGGATAACAAGTATTCTATTAATCCTTGTACATATAGATGTATGAATATCTTCTAGAATAAATGGTAAAAGGCTATTATATGTATTTCATTGTATTTACTGATGATATGGTGATATGCATGTAGTAAAATAAAAATCTCTTAAAGTGTTCAAGTAGATTACATGTATGAAGTACACAACTTACTTAAATGTATTAAGATGATTTGTGAGATCAATGTGGAGATACTTTGCAGGAGTAGTTTGAGGATTTCATGATAGATTGTGATAGTGCATCACAATCAAATCCAATAGAAACATGATAATGATTTAGAAGGAAGGAGTCACAAAATGTTGAGTCATGATGTGATTATCATCTGATCCAATCTTTCAAATTACCTTAAAGATAAATGCTTAACACTAAATGAAAGTACCATCTAAATGGTTTAGATGGTAACCCTAATATGTTAATACATGAATAAATCACCCAAACATATATGCTTGACAACAATTATGACGTAATGCTCTCATAATAATCTACAAACCAATAAAATATGTCAAATGAGATAATGTTGGTTAAGGTATGACTTTAAGAGAAATAATGTGCATAGAATAACTAGGTGTCTATAATTGAGAATATTGATACATAATTCAAATAAATAAGGAGTTGATGAATTGAATGAGTTAAATAATAAACATAAAGAATTTCATGCACAATAATAATATATAATCCTTTTTTGTTGTAAAGTGAAGATATGGGACCCAATTGGAAGAATGATAATAAAGATGATGAAATAATGTTAACTAAAATAATAATGGGCCACAAATGTTAATTATGTAAAACTCATAAAAGGAAGACTAATTAGTTAAAGATTACTGCAATTTTGAATATTTTGGATGTGATATGGCTTGGAGGCCAAGTTTCATAATTTTAGGATAGTAACAATTATATCTATTTTATTTAGAAATGAAAATGTGATATCCCTCCAAAATATAAATAAATATTAATGAATCTAAAAGAGAAAATTAATCATAAATTCAAAATCTACATACCAAAACAAGCCTATATGTGATTTTTTTAACTAATTCAGACATTCTTTAATGCTCTGATGAGGTTTAGGAGAGATAAAGTGTAATTAAAACCCAAAATATTAAATAATGTGTTAAATAATACCAAGGGAAAAAATTGATGGTAGATGCAGGTACAACATGCTTAAGTTTGCTCAAAGGTGAAGTTTCACATTAATTGGGTAATTCTAGAAGTCTCTAATGTGCTAAGAAAGAGAAAATATTATTTAATATAAAGGAATTAAATAAAATATCTAGAGTCTTCAAAAGTGAAAACTAATGACATATTTGGTTTTTGCATGTACTAGTTAGACTAGGTGCCAAATTTCAATCAATCTGGAGTTTGTTTGTGCCCTTTTTTGAGGAGAGAGAAAAAGTTAAAATATTAAATAACACACTTTTTTCTGATAAGATTTTGAATGAATAGTAATGTCACACATTTTTTTCTCCCAGTCAGTGGACACACGTGATCAGAACCATTGGATCCACAATTCAACTGATCACAGTCGTCGTTTTGCTTGAGCCCAAAAAGGAAACATGTGTAGAACATGTTGATTTTTGTTTTTGAGATTTCTCTCTCCAAAGTTGATCTCTTCTTGAAATTTTTCCTCCTACACTTTCCTCATTGGATTCCACACACATCCATACTAAATTTTAGATCTATCGTTCCATATTTGGGAAATGCCTAAAAGCTTGGGACCCAAGTTCTTGTGGTCAAAGTGAAGTTGCCCTAGAACTCAACCATATAAATAGGGGACTATACACCCAGTTCTGCCGCCCCATACTCAGCCTTTCTCATCTTCCAATTTCATCACATTTCCTCATTTTAACCATTGTTGAATGGTTTTTGGATCTGAGGTTGCATCTTCTCTCCTCGGATCTCGACAAGACCTGCCTCTCAATTGAGGCTTTCAGTGAGTTTGCTTGACCTCATTGTTTCATTTGATGTTGTTGTTTCTACTAATGATCATGAATTGTAGTTTTTCCCAAATCCTCACAAGCAACAACCTACTGCTTCGATCTAGCATGGAACTGTATTTTGGGGGCATAATTCCCTTTGTGCTTTCCCAGTGCTACCCCTCTCTCATATTCTTTTCTTTGCTTTCTTGCTCAAGTGCAAAAATGTCTTTTTCACATATTTTGTTTCTTGCTTGGACATGACCACACAAGCATTCACCCATTACATGGCCTCCAGTGACCAAGTTGAGTCACATGGGCCCGACTCCTCCCTCTCCCTCTCTTTCATTTTTTCTCTCTAATTTGGAATTTTGGGATTTTTTTATTGGTCGATATTGTAAATTCATATATTTCAATATACTTGTCTAAAAATTAATTAAAATTTTGGTTTGGAATTAGAAAAATGTGATGTTTATAATAAAAATAGTTTGATAGTCACATGTCCATGTTTTCTAAGATTTAGTTTTAGAAATCTAATAAATCATATAAAAAGCCCTCAAAATTGCAACTTTATCATCTAATCTCAAATTTTGACAATCAAATATGTTTTCCTGATCAGGAAAACCTATGGAATTGTTTGGTCTAGGTTTTGAAATCAAAATCCTAGGTTTTCCAGATTGGTCTAATATTAGGGTTTCTTTACAAATTATACATTATAAAAGCATAATACATGTGAATAATTATTATTAAGCAAAAGTGATCTTGGAAACAACTAGTGTGGTGAAGGGTGTTTCTAGGACTCTGAAATAAGGTATGTTTGCATCCCCAATTATTCAATATTGAGAAATCATCCTAAATTATCACTTTTTTGCTAACCCACACAATATCTCTCTTTGACAATTTATTCCATGTGAAGCATTGTACGTGATTACGATATTATTATCATACTATTTTTATTGGACTTTCTTTTGACTTCATCTTGTGCCTTTATTCTTTATGAATCCCTAAATTTACCCACTTTATGGTGGATGTTTATATTGCACATTTATGTGATGGAAATTTTACATGGGTTATCTGATCCCACACTATATCTGTTAGATGTTCTCATCACTCATACTTTGATTTATGCTTGCTTATTCTTTTGTTATGCATCATCTAGTGACTGCTAGTATAATGTTGCATGTGTTATTTATGTGGATGTGTAAATTTCCACAAATTTGAAAATGCATAAGTGATAATTCTTGCAATATATATTATTAATCTGGATGTGTATCCTATCATGCTTAGAGAAGATGTGTATATGTTCATACTCACTCCATATTCATAGTAGACATGTGTATGTTCCTACTCCCCCATATTTATAGTAGATGTGTTATTTCCTAGCAACATGTTTATATTGTTCTAGTATTGTGATAGGTGAAACACATGGTTGCCTTCTATTGAATTCTTATTTTCTTTTATGCCTAGTTGGGTAGTCCTTATCTTTTCTATAGGAATCATTCTTTACTTGATCTCCCTTTACTCCATATATTGCTCAATTCTATTTTAGCATGCACATACCAAATTGTTTTTGCTAATGTCATCTTCTTTTTCTCCTCTTGCTGGGGTATGCTTGCAACCCCAAGTGTAGGTAAAGGAGAACATGGCATTCAACATGGACTTAGATTAAGGATTTGAAGATTGGAGACAATTTTGAGGTGGTTTAGATTTCTCTCTACTAGATCCTTATGATGTAATATCTATGTAAACCCTGTGTGGGAGATTATGATGTACTTTTGTAAAATAGATTATAGTCATGAAAGTTTTATTCTACTACTTTATTTTGGTCTTTTGTATACCATCATGCAAGATTTGAAAATTTTACACTTATTCAAGCATATATTTTGAGTGAGTTTGGAATGGATATTTATTCTTCAAATTTTAATAGGTAGTGGATCCCCTCTAGGTCCCACTCCTTACAACATGGTATCATAGCTCTTGGTAGTCAGAATCTAAATATTTCAATTTTGTCTCCCTAATTAGAACCTTGCCTTAGATAGTTTCCCTCTAGGTGAGATGTTCACCCTATAATTGATCTATGTATTCATGAGATGATGAAAGGTTGATATGAGTTTCACATTAGAATCATGATCTAAAAACCCTAATGTGATGAGGTTTTAGGTGATCTTACCCTACCATAGTGGTGTCATGTAACTTTGGATGTTATGAGGTATTGGTTTGAGGATAGATTCATGTTATGAGGATGAGGTCCTAGTAGGATAAGGAGATCTTATTTTGAAAAAATTGTGACTTGGTTCTCGTATTGATTTTTGGCAGCATGTTTGTTTTACATCGTAAAGTTTTTCATCATCAAAATTATTTTCATTATACTATAATATGTACAAAAGAAGTCTTCTCAAGATTTTATCGAAGTCTTCATGAACTAAGTCACTAATAAGAAATGTATGCGATATGGATAGTGGAGAAACCCTATATTTAGTTGTAGTGGATATCATAAACTCCTAAAATATTCATGACTACAATATGCGTAAGTAACCATAATATCTAGATGTTTTTTAGCTTCTCTAGTAAGGTAAACACTTTTAAGTGGTAGAGAGTAGTTGGTTTATGAAGTATGGATGATTATATTTTGAGGAAGAAATCCTTTTGAGGGGTGGAGTGTTGTAACGAATGAAAACCTAGCCTCTTGACCCCGATCTTATCCCTTAGAGGATAGAAAGTTTAGTTCTTTAGACTTAGCCAAACAAGGATGAAGATATACCTAATAGTAGTTAATTGTAACCCTAATATGTTTATACATGAATAAATCACCCTAACATATATGCATGAAAACATTATTACCGAGTGCTCAAATAATAATCTATAAACCAATAAAATATGTCACATGAGATAGTATTGGTTAATGTATGAGGTTCAGAGAAATAATGTGCGTAGAAGGACTAGGTGTATATAATTGGGAATTTGATACATAAGTTAAATAAATAAGGAATTGAATAATTTAACGAGTCAAATAGTAAACATAAAGAATTTTGTGCACAATAATAATATATAATCCTTTTGGTTGTAAAGTGAAGATATGGGACCCAATTGGAAGAATGATAACAATGATGATGAAATAATTTAACTAAAATAATAGTGGCTAGAAAATGTTCATTTAAAACTAATAAAGGGAAGAAAAATTTGTTAAAGAGAACTTCAGTTTTGATATATTTGGATGTGATATGGATTGGAGGTCAAGTTCAAATTTTGGGTTAGTAACAATTATATCTATTTTATTTAGAAAAGAAAAGGTGAGATTCCTCAAAAAATATAAAATAAAATTTAATGACTAAAAAAGAGAAAACTAATCTTATATTCAAATCTACATGCCAAAACAAGTCTATATTTAAATTTTCAACTAATTTGGACAATCTTTAATATTCTAATGAGGTTTAGGAGAGAGAAAGTGTAATTAAAGTCCAAATACTAAATAAAATCTAAAATAATACCAATAATTAAGTTTTCAGTGTGAAGTTAAACATTAATTGGGTAATTCTAGAAGTCTCCAATGTCATAAGAAAGAGAAAACATAATTTAACTTAAAGGAATTAAATAAAATATCAAGAGTCTTCAAAAGTAAAAACTAATGCCATATGTGGATGATGCACATCCTAATTAGGTTAGGTGCCTAATTTCAATTAATTTGGAGTTTGTTTGCGCCCTTTTTTAGGAGAGATAAAAATTTAAAATATTAAATATTAAATAAATTACTTTAGTCCGGATAATATTTGGGATGAATATTAATGTCATGCATTTTTTTCTCTCGATCAATGGACACGCGTGAAGTAGACCATTGGATTTGTGATCCAACAGCTGTTGGTCATCATCTATCTTGAGCTAAAAAAAGAACATATCTAGAACCTATTTATTTGTGTTTTTGAGATTTCTCTCTCCATAACCAGTCTCTGCTTGAGATTTTTCCTCCTACACTTTCCTCTTTGGATTCCACACACATCCATACCGAATTCTAGATCTATCATTGTGTTTTTGAAAAACACCCAAAATCTTGGGACCCAAGTTCTCACAACCAAAGTGAAGTTGCCCTAGAACTCAACCATATAAATAAGGGACTATACCTCCAGTTCCTTCGCCCCATACTCAGCTTTCCTCCTCTTCCAATTTGTTGCTCATCCTCATTTCAACCGTCTCTAATTGGTTTTTGGTTATAAGGTTGCAGCTTCTCTCCTCGAATATCGGCAACACCTGTGTCTCAATTGAGGCTTCCGGTGACTTTGTCCGACCTTTCTATTTCATTTGATGTCATCGTTTCAGCTATTGATCATGATCTGCAGTTTCGCTCAAATCCGCTCAAGAAATAGCCTGCTACTTTGAGCATGCATGGCATTGTGGTTTGTGTAAATAATGGGACCTAATAGTGGCCCCCCTCAATGGTACAAATACGATCCATGCAATAATTGATCAGAGGAAAACATAACTATTTGAAAAGATACAAATTATATCCATGTTCACAACTTTCACACCCTAAGGGTGGTACATAAAATGAAAATGTTACATTTATATACACATTGGCCCATATGCAGATCGTAAAATGGGTATATCATGTTTTCCTGAAGTTCACATGAGCTCATGATCCTCCTGAGTCTCTGTCCTATAAAGAATCTACACCTAGGTGGAGGGAACACCCAAAAAATAGGAAACAAAAGAATATGAGTCAGCAAAAGCTAAGTATGTACACTAGAAGACTAACTAGGGCATTATTTATTTCAAAAGTAAAGTAAGATGTTCCCATCAAAGAGGGGGAAATTCAATCTAGGTAATTTTAAATAAGAAGTAACAATAAAAGGAATTTCTAAAAGAATGTGGCAGTATAATTAAACAATTAAAATCACAACTCTTGCCATTATCGACCATCCAAACACATAAATATTTGCATGCCGATATATTTGATTAAAGTAACTATAGTAGGGCCATGACACCACTTGGTCATTGGCCTAAGTAAAAAGGATGGAAAAGCACATTCTAGGTAGAAAATCATGCCTTTGTATATATAAGGGTAGAAACACATACCCCAGGAAGAAACACATACCCTAATAGTTACGCATAAGTGTCTACAATACTAAAACTAGTGGAATTATCTAGCATGCATAAATAGAGTGGAAAGATACACCTTTCACAAACATTTGTGGAAAGTTTTAAGAACAAAAGAAGGTGGGGTCATAGACCCAATTAAACATGATAGTAGTAATTTTAGAAGAATAACAATAAGTCCAATTGAGAGTATATGATTTGTTCAACAAATGTAACAAGAACAAGTATTTCAAAAACTGCCTCATTATGGGAAAATTTAGTCATATAATTCCCAATTATAAATAGAGAGGAGCACATACCTGATCCTCATGACTAGAGGTCAATTCAATAAGTATACTTGGTCCCCTTAGTCAAGTAGTCATCCTAGGAACATATTATGTATGTTAGGCAAGCTAAACTGAACATATACATTCCTATTATATTTTTGTTTTGTTCTTACCATGTTCCCAATCATCTAGTGTCATATTAGGGTTTATAATTTTAATATTATTAAGTGAAAATATAATTCATCTTAACTATTCAAGGCATACAAATACTACTAATTATGACAAATAGGACACGTGTTCTTTATTATAAAAGTTCATGTCACATGCATATATATGCACATACTCACATGGTTGAGGAATCAAGATACTTAATACATAAAATTCCATAGTCACATGTATATTAATAGTTATTGCAATTACAACTTCTTATATGTGGTTATTCATACATCTTTATATGTGCATCTATACAAATATATACTAGGGAGTTTAAATGGTTCAAAGATGTCAATAGATACTAGGTTATTGTTAATATTTTTATTGATGTTAATAGAGTGAACTTAAAGTATGAAATTTACCTATTGAATTTTAATCATCGTTTTTAGTAGATTCATATGTACTATGAATGGGTGGATTATCAAACTGAAAAACTAGAATAGAGGTATTTATGCACATAACATGTGTTTGTATTTACTAATTTCTTGTATATGTACCTTGGTCTATGCATATAAATGTAACCTATAGGGTTAGATGGTTAAGGGGTCTCAATATTTATCATCTATCTTATTAACCGGTTTTACACTTCATATCCCGCTATCTTAGTTACTAATAGAAACCAAGAAGATAAAGGTGAGACTATAAAATGTTAATCATTAGAATGGTACCTTAGAGTCTTCTTGGGGTAGTAACTCTGTGCTTTTTTACTTCTCTTGATTTTATGAACCTAGCCAAAGGTAGTTCAGGTGGCTGGAGAATGGTTTAGGGTCAATATGATTCCATCAATGTTGGTTGAATTCTACAAGTCATAGATCATTGTTGTCATGTATGATTGTGGGGAGCGGTCATCTCAGGCGAAAGATCCGGATGTAAGGTGATGCTTGCAAGGTCGAGAAGGAAGGTTCGATTGGTGGCTGCCCTGGTGGTAGGACAAGGAGAAGATCTTGGTCGCCATCAACACTTCTCTCAGTAAGATCCATGGATGGAAATGCTACCTCACAATCACAGTGGTGGAGCATACATGGTGGGGGTGAAGGAAAGAAGAGTAGGAAATGGAAGAGGATAGGTAGTAGCCAACATTCCATATAGCCATAGCAGTTGTTTCTGAGCGGCATTCTAGGTGCTCGACGTACAAGTATGAAGGGGCGATGATTCCATTGTGGTGCATGGATGCCTAATGGTGACACCTCCTATGGCGTCAATGGTGTTTGCATAGGGAAGGTGAAGGAGGGTGTTGTATATAGACGAAGTGATGGGGTGTGTCAAACTGGTGGCAGGCACATGTCGCTGGCAAGAGAGTGGTGCTTATTGTCAAGCGGTGTTGCCATCAAGGGTGCTCCAGATGTGTTAGTTGTGTTGTAGGCACCGTGGTGGTGCTACACCATCGTCTATGATCTTGTCAATGCCAATGAGATGCAAGTCATGTTGGGGGGTTTCAAGGGCCTTGGTTCACTTCACACCCATCTATAGATGGCCGATAATTTTTGCAGGTGTGAACTAGCTTTTGGAGAACTAGCAAGGTCAATGAAATGGCATCGGGTCTAAATCAGTGATGGTGGAAAGCCATACAACATGTTGTGAGGAACCTTGGCTAGGGATCAATGGAAGAGCATCAGTAGAAGCCTTGGACACCTACCGACATGCTCCAAGTTGTCATGGTAGGAGGGGGTTCATCTGGGGAAGGGGTACACATAGGTGTCGATCTACTAGGGCAGGCGACAACGAGTGATTGTGTTGTTGTTGAGGGTCTGTGATGGTCAGACTGAGGAGATCAGGCCCATGTGGTTGATGCCTGCCATGGATAGACTAGTGTTTTGTGAGTTGCATGTTGTCGTTGGAGTAGGAGGGTTGGTGTGGAGTAAATGTGATAGGTTGTGTTTAGGTTGGTGTGGTTGCAAAGGCGTATCAGGTGGTTGGGGTGCTTGAAGAAGGTGGAAGGGGGTTCCGACATACCAGGATCCATCATGGTGAGGCCTGAAACATTTAGTAGGTGGTGATAATTGATTTGGGGTTAAAAATGATGGTTGTCATTGTGCCTGGGTTGCAAATCATCGTTAAGGGGTTGAAAGGGATATGTAGTGCATCGTGGTGCTGAGGGAGCTAGACTAGTCGACAGATGTCTAGGAGACAACCAACTCCAGTGAGAGAGGTGTTGATGCCCTTGGATTTGGTTCCCTTCAGCATCCCTCGACACACTCTCTCTCTATCTTTACAGTGAGTAGGTGCCAAGAGGTTGAAGGAGGCGGCTAGGGTTTCAGTGTATGTGATATGATATTGAGATCATATCAAGAGAAGAAATAGTGGGAAGGAATAGGAGGGGAAGAGGGAAAGAAGGAAGAGAAGAGGAGACTACAGACGATAGCCATTTCCTCACTGAGGTTGGTACACCATGTGGGAGAGACATGATGTTGTAGGGTGAGAATAACCACTCTTTGCTATGTTTGTTCCACACGCCAGACTAGCCGTTTGAGGCTCTAGTCTCAACGTTCAACAAGGAGCGTTACTAGATGGGTATAAACAAAGATTGGCACATTATTAGAACATAATAACTTCACCATTTAATGTGATAGTCAAACGAGGCAATTAAACCCTAATTTAACTTAGGCCATTTCATTTCTATTAAATTGTGGAGTAAATAACATTGAATTTATCTAAGACTTAACATGTAGGATAATTAGGTTATGAGGAACCCAGTTCTAATGTTAAATTAACATTTTGAAAATGTTTAATATTTTCTTTCTTTACATATAAGCTAAGTGGTTAATTGATGTATTAAATGTATTTCTTTAGTGATCAAAATATTAATTTATATTTCTAACATTACTTTTATCAATTACACATAGATTGATTTTAGCACCTCATATTTCAAGCCAATCACTTGGTGGTTTAGAATAATTGATCCAACAATGAACTTAGTTGGTTATAACATTATTTATACAATTTTGATATTGTTTGATTCCTAATTTTATTTAATTGGAGGCTAAATAACTTAATACTCATATCGCTAAAGATGGAACCAAGGAAAAGGAAATTAAACTATATACTCAGATTTGAGTATGTTACACTTTGCGGTGGGGGGATCCCCTCTATGCTTTCCTGGTTCTACCCCATCTCTCATATTATTTTCTTCACTTTCTCCCTCAAGGGAAAATGTCTTTTTTCTCCTATTTTGTTTCTTTCTTGGACGTGGACACTGAGGCATTGACCCATGGCATGGCAGCCAGTGATTGGACCAAGTCACATGGGGCCGACTCCACTTTCCCTCTCTTTTGCTTTTTCTTGCTTATTTAGAATTTTGTATTTTTTCATTGGTCGGTATTGTAAAGTTCATATCTTTTAATCTAATTGTCTAAAACTTAAGTAAATATATGCTTTGAAATCAGAAAAAATGTGATCTTTCTAATAAAAATAGTTTGAGAGTCTGATTTTCATGTTTTCTAAGGTTGGTTTTTCGGAATCTAATAAATCATATAATAGCCCCTCCTATTATGACAAACATATATGTTTTCTTGATAGAAAAATATAAGGAATCATCTGGTCTAAGTTTTGAAATCAAAATCCAAGGTTTTCCAAAAAGGTATAAAATTAGGGTTTCTTTACGCATAATACATTATAAAACCCTAATACACATGAATAATTGTAATTAAGCAAAAATGATTTTGGAAACAACTACATTGGTGAAGATTGTTTCTAGGACTTTGAAATAAGGTATGCTTGCATCCCCAATTATTCAATATTGAGAAATCATCCTAAATTATCACTCTTTTTCTAGAATACACAATATCTCTCTTTGAGAGTTATTTCCATGTGAAGCGTCCTACTTGATTATGAAATTATTTTCATCCTATTTTTATTGGACTTTCATTCGACTTCATCTTGTGACTTTATTCTTTATGAATCACTAAATTTTCCCGCTTTTGTGGTGGATGTAAATATTGCACATTTATGTGATGGAATTTTTATATGGATCCTCTGACCCCACATTATATATGTTAGATGTTCTCATCCCTCATACTTCAATTTGTTCTTGCTTACTCTTTTGTTATGCATCATGTGTTGACTGTTAGTATAATGTTACATGTGTTATTTTATGTGGATGTGTAAATTCCCACAAATTTGAAAATGCAGAAGTAGTAATTCTTGCAATAGATATTATTAGAGAGGATGTATATCATGTCCTGCTCAAAGATGTGTATATGTTCCTGCTCACTCCATTTTCAAAGTAGATGTGGATATGTTCCTACTCACCCCATATTTATGGTAGATGTGTTATTTTCTACCAACATGTTTATATTGTTCTAGTATTGTCATAGGTGAAACACATGGTTGCCTTTTATTGAATCTTTATTTGCTTTTATTCCTAGTTGGGTAGTCCTTATCTTTTCTATGGGATGTATTCTTTACTTGATATCCCTTTACTCCATATATTTCTCAATTCTATTTTAGTATGCACATTGATGAATGCATATTCATCTATGTTTTTCATAATCCTTTTTTTGAAATTATTATTTTTTCAATAATTTCTAGGACCAAACTGCAATTCACTTACTTATTGATTGAATTTGCAAATACTAATCTATTTTCACATTTTTTGGGGTTTTTATTTAAAGATTATTTTTTACACACTCAGCCAGCGAGACGACATCTCACTCGGCCCAGATGGTCGACTCATTCCCAGAGACACCCTTGTTCAAGAGCCAAACTATGACACCCCACACCACACAAAATGAGATTACTCAAAACATAACCGTGAAAAAGAGATTAATGAATAGATTATAGAGAAAATACTAAAAATTAAAACATTTTTCATAAAACAGCCATATAGAAAGAACCTTTACACATGAGCCATTTCTTGCCTCAAAGCATTTACAAGGCATGTTGTCAACCTATAACGAAAGCACTATTCCAGAACATATATACATGATTCCATCATATCTGATATACAGAGGGCACATAAAGAAAACACGTCCGTAAAACATCTACAAATCATTCCCAAAGACCTGAGTGTACATGGATGACTCTAGGACTTTATCAACAAAGACATCTAGCAACACTTCCAAACTTATCAACAACTTCTCCTCTAGTTGCTGCTCAATCTCCTCTACATGAGCTCTACCTCTTCGTGCTCATCCACCTAAAAAGGGTGTGGGAAACTCATGGGATGAGATTCCAAATCTCAGCGGGAGATATAACTCACCACCACCTCTATTATTATCACAGGAAAGATAAACTAAGCAGTAACATAAATACAACGAAGATGAAACAAGCAATGATTATTAACAGGAAGGGCAATTAGTTTTAAATTACAAAACATCTTAATAATTAAAAAGGAAAATGAAGAACATGTATATTTTCTATCAACAACATTATATAAAGATCAAGCAAGGACTCAACCAATGTTTCCATATTTGATCCTATACTATTATACTATACGGATGATTACGTATTCGTTATGCCCCAAGGATTTGAGTCGTGCCACCCAATTCCAACCGACCATTGTATGTATATAGTCAAAGTCAGTGCCATACAAGGTCTAATGGAAGAACCGAAATCCATGACCTCATCCCCTTAGTCAGTGTGAGGATGTTGGCAGTGACATCATTAGTCAGACTACTATCAGTGACTTATAGTAAAACTGTGCATATCTAGCCGCCTTGGTACAAGTCATGGTGCTAGTGAGTTACGAATGCAACCACACTATTTACTAGAGGATAGGACTACATCCATTCTTGTATCTCAAATTGAGCTACAACTGCAATTGTACTCTTCATTGGGGTATGACCGCACCCAATCCCATTCATATACATTCAGGACACAAGAAGATACCTCAACTTGCACCCTACATATTCAAAAAGATGCGCTCTGAGTAAAACTCATTTCACCATTCAGCAAGTGGTGACACTGAATGGATCTATGTCACATGGAAAACTACACTATTAGTTTTCACTTGATTTATTAGATCAATTAAAACCTCTTTAAGCATCAATCAAGTTACAATATATAACTTCTAAATAAGATCTACATAAACAAGGCATAACTCATCACCAGAGCAACCTGGATCACCTTAAGTGTGATCTCATCACATCATGTTACTTTATACTTATTATTTATCATATGTACATTTCAAGGACCAATGTACATCACAAGGACCAATGTCCATCACCAGGACTACATATCTTGGGGTATCAAACCCTCATCTCATCTTTAAGAGAAACTGCCAACTTGACATAAGGCAAGTAGCCATCACCAAGTCATAAGACCGTTAACACTTCTGTTGGGATTATCATAACACACTTTCCTCTCAAGGCTTATTAAAACATATAATAAACATCATAGCTCATACCTGGCTATGTATATCAATTAGTATCACCTACATAGTTAGAAGCTGATAACAAGAAGGCTAGCGTCATCATCTCATAGAACTCATGATATAAATTTACATCATACATTTTACATCTTAGAAATTAGGGTTTCACTTTTCCCAATTAGGGTTTATAAGGTTGGATCAACAACAAACCTTAGATCATCACTTTCCTCATCATTATGAGATGTGTTATGAGACATAGAAGCATGTTTCTCATTATCATTATAAAACATGTCATGTAGTATAGAAAAATAACCGTCACATCATATGTACAACTACTCAATAGTATATCACATCACACCATTTGACCCTATCATCAATAAGATGCATCACTACACATCACATATGTTATCGGTTGGGGTTAGGGTATCGGTTAACCCTAGATATCAGGCAACCAACCTATGTAGGATTTCAACCAACAAACCTCAAGGTGAGTATTGGTTTATCATCACTTGGTATTGGACACCACAAATAATTTCAGTTTAGAGGTACATGAGAAAGTGTATCAGCCATACAATCTCATAAGTTATCAGCCTCACCTTCCATTAGGGTATCGAACCCAACATCAACTAGTGTATCGACCTATGTGCCCCTTTAGATATCGACCACCTTTACCATCATGGGATATCGGCCATACCAACAACTAGGGTATCAACCTCAAAGATCACCAAGGGATACCAACCACTATGATTTAGAATAGTATCAGTTGAACCTTAAGGGAGATTCTTCCCTCTACAACTCTAGGTGTATCAGGCTACATGTGTGTCTAATTACATGTATATTGGATTAAGGTTACCTATGTCGACTTCCAGGCTCAATTAAAAGCATGGAGAATCAACACTCTTCCTCAATAGTCATTACTAGATCATAACAAACCCCATCATTGTAGGTATATCGGTTTAGAAAAAAATCATATCAGTTTAGCATGTCAGATTGCATTGCATATCGGTTTAACATATCATATCGGTTTAGAATACCATATCGGTTTAGTCATCTTCTACCTCAAGATGACGATACTAACAAGGCAAAAGAAAGGTGTATCTCATGGAAGCAACTTATCAAGGTTCTATTCTCAAAAATAGAATGTAAGGCTACCCGGAATAACTACTAACAAGTGAGGAATAACGAGCTAAGGACAACTATCAAGGTAATAAGTCAGAAGGTGATAATAACAAAGTAGGTTTAGAGTTATATAACCCACCTCAATAACAACCACTAAGCTCTAAGCTCCAAGGTCAAGCTCTAAGCTTCCCAAGCTCAAGGTAGAAGAAGATCCTCCTAGCTCAATCTCTACTAGATGGAATATATAACCATGGTTAAGAAATAAAAAGAGAGGAAAGAAGATACCAAGGTCCTTGTCCAAGAAGAAGAAAGAAGGAGAAAAACAAAGCAAGAAAACCATGTCTTACCAAGGAAGAAGATGAAAGAGAGCATCATAGCTTTGGCTCACCCACCAAACTCTAAGGGAGAGTTCTATTCAAGCTTAAGGTCGGCCACCAAGGAGGGAAAGCAAGGATCACTAAAAGGGCCCTCTTGCATGGGAAGAGAGGGGTATATATACATGGCCAATGAGAGAGAGAGAGAAAGGGGAAGGTGTGACCACCTTAGAATCCTAAATGACACGTCCAACAAGAAATGCCACATGCCACACCATGCAAATCGATGATAGAACTTATGTCTCATCCACTTGGTCACTAAGGAAGGTAAAGGTCAATACACCCATCCACCCCCTTCACAAATCTATAGGGATTAAACCCTATGTCACAAACTGATATGACACTCATCTAGAGTCACCACAACCCGATACTACTAAAACGATAGGATGTCCCTCAAGACACCCTCAATTGATACCAAGCCTCCTCAAGGTAACCATCAACCGATATAGGGTCTCACCAAGGCTCTCAAGACCAAGACAACACTCCTAAGAGAAAAGAACACCTCAAACATGTACCCAAAACATCACCAAGGATGTCAACATCCAACGAAGTGCAACACAAGGTGCCCAACACTTCCTCTCTCCTCTAGATTATGCCATGAGAGAGAAGAAACACTCTAGAGGTGGCAAACTTGCACATCAATCCCTACTCAAGGTAAATTGCAGGTTGCACCAATACCTCACCACGGAGCACTAGCATCAAGCAACAAGCTTAAGTAAGGAACACAAACCACCAACATGCCCTAATTACATCCTAGATGATTACAGAAAGGAGCTAAGAAACACACTTAAGCAAAAAAAATAGAGTTAGCCCAAAACATGGGTTCAGGTCCTTACAAGCCATAAACCCCTAATAGGGATTTCACCCTCAAAATCCTAAGAGAAAATAGAAGGGTACTTCCTCATAATCTCCTCTTCGAGCTCCCACGTGACTTCCTCAACACCATGAAAATGCCAAAGAACCGTCACAAGCACAAGGTCCTTCCTCTTCAACTTCTTCATCCTCCGATCAAGGATCAAAATTGGCCCCTCCACATATGTCATATACTCATCAAGATCCACCTCCATAGGATGTAACACTGACTCTGTATCCAGATGGCACTTACTCAACATACTGACATGGAACACTGGATGCGACTTGTGCAACTTAGGTGGCAGCTCCAACTTATAGGCCACCTTCCCAACTCGTGCCACAATTGGGTAAGGTCCCATAAACCTACGAGCCAACTTACCCTTCTTCCAAAACCTCAAAACACCTTTCTAGGGAGAGGCCTATAGATATACTTTGTCTCCCACTTGGAACTATAAGGGTCTGTGATGATTGTCTACATACAACTTCCATTTGTCCTATGCTACTTTCAACTATTCTGTATGACTTTGATCTTCTCTTCCATCTGCTTCACAAGCTTAGGACCCAGAAGCTGATACTTCCCTATGTCATACCAACACAACAGAGACCTACAACATCTCCCATACAACGCCTCATATGGTGCCATGTCAATACTTCTGTAATAGTTCTTATTGTAGGCAAACTCTATCAGATCGAGGTGCATATCCCAACTTCCTGTAAACTAAAGAACACGAGCCCTCAACATATCCTCCAAGATCTGGATGGTCCTTTTAGATTAACCATCTATCTGTGGGTGGAAAGGAATGTTAATCTTCTCTGTCGTCTGCTGCACAAGATCAGGACCCACAAGCTGATACTCCCCTATCTCATACCAACACAACAGAGACATACAACGTCTCCCATACAATACCTCATATGGTGCCATGTCAATACTTCTCTGATAGCTGTTATTGTAGGAAAACTCTATCAGACTGAGGGGTATATCCCAGATTCCTGTAAACTAAAGAACACAAGCCGTCAACAAATCATCTAAAATCTAGATGGTCCTTTCAAATTGACCATCTATCTATAGGTGGAAAGTAGTGATGAACTTCAACTACATACCGAAAGTTGTATGCAGTCACTTCTAAAAGCGCCTTGTAAACTGAGGACCTCTATTAGATATGATAGTAGATGGGACACTATGTAAATGCACTATCTCATCAACATAAACTTGAGCAAACTTCTCTACTATGAATGTTGTCTTCACGGGAAGGAAATGCATTGACCTGGTCAACCTGTCAATGATTACCCAAATGGAATCATAACCTTTGGCTGTCCTAGGTAGACCAACCACAAATTCCATAGTCACATGATCCCACTTCCACTATGGTATCGGAAATGATTGCAATGTTCTTGCAGGCTTATGGTGCTCAACTTTGACTTGCTGACACATAACACATCTTGCAACAAACTCATCTACATCTTTCTTCAAGCCGAGTAACCAATACATATCCTTCAGATTGTGGTAAATCTTGGTACTACCTAGGTGCATAGCATACATAGATGTATGATTCTCTTCCAACACCATCTTCCCCAGGTTATCGACATCAGGAACTACTATCCTATGATGATAACATACTATCCGATCTTCTGTCTCGTAAAAACCATCATGCTTCTCACTACCGAACTCTGATCTAATCTTCTATGTCACAATTTATGTCTGTTGATCTTCTTTGATCTGTTGTCTCAGTGTAGGCTTCACTTGTAATTGTGGAAACAAACTAGCTAGCAAAGATACTTCCAACTTGACATTCACCTGACACACGGAGACCAACATGTCTCTCTTATGGCACATTAAAGAACTCAACTGACCTCTATCCATAGATGAAGACTTCCTGCTCAAAGCGTCTACCACGACATTCACCTTTCCCAGGTGATAATCAACTGTGCAATCGTAATCTTTGATCAACTCCATCTAACACTAATGTCTCATATTCAACTCCTGCTATGAAAAGACATACTTTAGGTTCTTGTGATCTGTGAAGATCTAACACTTCTCCCCATATAGATAGTGTCTCCAAATCTTTAGGGCATGAACCACTACAACTATCTCTAGATCGTGGGTTGGGTAATTCTCCTCATGTTTCATAAGCTGTAAGGAAGCAAAAGTAATCACTTGCATGTCTTGCATCAACATACATCCCAAACCATTCCTGGATGCATCACATAAGACGATGTATCCTTTCCCTTGCTCATGCAAAACCAAAACTGGTGCACTTGTCAGCTTGTCCTTCAATATCTAAAAAACTCATTGACATTTGTCATCCCAAACGAACGACACATCCTTTCACATCAATCTTGTTAGGTGTAAGGTGACAACGCTAAAGTCCTTGATGAACCTTCAATAATAGCATGGTAGCCCTAGAAAGATGCACACTTGTGTTGGCATCTGTGGTTGCTCCCATTCTATCACAAACTCTACCTTCTTAGGGTCCATGCATACTCCTTCTGTAGATATAACGTGCCCTATGAAAGCTACCTACCTTAACCAGAACTCACACTTGCTAAACTTAGCATAGAGCTGGTGTTGTGTCAACACTATCAACACCTAGCACAAATGTTGTTCATGTTGCTGACTGTGCCGACTATATATCAAATTGTCATCTATGAAGATAACCACAAACAGATCAAGAAACGGTCAGAACATCGTGTTCCTCAAATCCATGAACAATGTTGGTGCATTTGTTAGCCCAAACGACATAACCACGAGCTTGTAGTCACCATTCCTTGTTCTAAAAGATGACTTATGTATATCATCCTCCTTCATCCTCAATTGATGATATATTGATTTCATATCTATATTTGAGAACACATTCGCCTCACGCAATTGATCAAACAAGTCATCTATCTTAGATAAGGGATATTTATTCTTTATTGTGACCTTATTCAATTATTTGTAATCTATGCATAATATCATAGACACATCCTTCTTCTTTACAAACAACATTGGAGCACCCCACGATGACGCACTCGGCCTGATGAAACCTTTATCAAGTAGTTCTTGTAACTATCTCTTTAATTATGCCATCTTTGTCGGTGCCATCCTATACAGTGTTTGAGCTATGGGTTGCGTACTAGGAACTAGATTGATCTCAAAATCAATCTCACGGAGTGGGGGAATACTTGGAAACTCTTCAGGAAACACATCCTCAAACTCCCTAACCAGCGACACTTCCTCGATACTAAGACTTCTCACCTCTGTTTCCACCACGTGTGCCAAAAATGCCTTGCAACCTTATTTCAAAAGCTTCCTCACCACCATAGATGATACAAGATATTTCAGGAGAATCTTCATGTTTCCTTGAAAGATCCACATCTCATTACCATCTAAAAATGTCACTTGCTTGGAACTACAATCCAAAACCACTCTATATTTCTCCATGGTATCCATTCCAAGGATCACATCAAATCTATGCATGTCAAGTGGTATGAGATCTAGTTGAATGATGTGTCCCAAAAAAAAGAGAACATAGGAAGGACACACATGCTACAACACTGCAGAACCGACCAATGATGCTTCTAGCAAAAAGTTATTCTTCTTACGAATAACAGGAAAAGAACAACTACTAAGCACTTCAGGTGTGATAAAAGAGTGCATAGCACCCGAGTCAACTAAAATAGATATGTAGCAAGAAGAAGACAAATCAGAATGAAATAACTCCATCTGACCTATCACCACTTGCGGGTTGACTACCGCCTCTGGATGACTCACGGCGTAGAATCTAGTTGTTGCCTATTGTCACCCCCGTCCTCTACTTCCTTGAGAAAATGATCTAGATTGGGATGCTTGGCCATATTCTTCTCTTCATGTGTTACTATTGCTTTGTTATCTCTGTGAGCCCTACTGATTCTGCCTTGGTTGTTGGGTCACTTCATCATCCCTCATCGGGCAGTCCCACTTTCGATGTCCTACCTATCCACATTTGTGACAGGCTCATGTCCCAATCTGTGGCTTAGACGACCTCATCACTTTTGTTGATGAAACACTATGGGCTACTGAGGGTGGAAAATTGTGGCCTATGCCCTTGCTTGCTCACCAATGTGTCGAAGCACTAAACCTCTATGGCACTGGCAATGCAGAAAACCTCAACTTCTTGAAGCCACCTAATGATTGCCCATGAAACTGTGCAGACCTCTTCTTAGCACTTGCCTCTCTCTTCTCCATCATATATTGTTCTATCCTTCAAACAAACTCCACATACATAGCAAACCTCTCTCGATTCTCCAAAGCAGCAGCTGGGCTAGACAACTCAACATTCAACACCTTCTTAAAATGACAGATCCTCTCATCTTCCGTTGCAACCATGTGAACCTCAACAACTCCATAAACCTTGCCTCATACTAGTTGATTATCATGAACCCCTATTAAATCCTCTCAAACTGACTGATCTTCTTATCAAATACATCCGATAAAAGTATTCTCTTACAAACTCTCATCAGAATTCCTCCCAACCAACCACAACATCAGGTCTCTTCTCCTCCTCTATGGCCTACCAATGCCCATCACTCCCTGTCAAAGGTACACAACATGCTTCACCTTATCCTCTTTAGGGATACTCAGGATCTTAAAGGCCTTCTCAGGCTTAGTCAGCCACATTTCCGCATCTGTCAGTTCAGCTATCCTCGCATACTATACTACCCCAACACGGTGAAGTCACTCAAAAGTCTTCCCAGTACCCAAAGATTCAGCATGGGGAACATGTGCCCTGGGCCGAGGTGCAAACATCATGTCCGCCATATGAGTCATTGTTTCCATTAACTACCTAAAAATCCATTGAGGTAGGGTTTTCTATCATGGCTAGGTCAAACTGGGGGACTTTAGGAACCTGATCTTCTTTTTCCTGGTTCTTTGCACCACCACCCAGTGCAGCAACACTGCTCTCGACAACATGTTCTTCGTGTTCTCCAGACATCTTTCAACTTTACTTATTCTTCTGCATAAGAAGAAGTGACTATAAGGCATACTGGAGGACACTAGAATGGACACAAACCCTAGTCCTAGGTCCATGTAGACTCAGTGAACCTAAAGCTCTGATACCAACCTAAACTGTGATGCTCCACGCCACACAAGATGAGATTACTCAAAATAAAACTGCAAAAAAGAGATTAATGAATATATTACTGAGAAAACCATAAAAATTAAATTCTTTTTCATAAAACAGCCATATAAAAAAAAACCTTTACAAATGAGTCCTTTCATGCCTCAAAGTATTCACAAGGGATGTCAACATGTAACAAAACATTGTTCCAAAACATATTATCATGATTCCATCATATCTGATATATAAAGAGCACATAAAGAAAACACATCCGCAAAAGATCTACAAAGAATTCCCAAAGACCCGAGTGTATAGGGATGACTCTAGGACTCTATCAACAAAGACATCCAACATCACTTCCTACCTTATCAACTACTACTCCTCTGGCTACCGCTCAACCACCTCTGCATGACCTCTACCTCTTCATGCTCATCCACCTAAAAAGGGTGTGGGAAACCGATGGGGTGAGATTCCAAATATCGAGGGGAGATATAACTCACCACCACTTCTATTATTATTACAAGAAGGATAAACTAAGTAGCAATATAAATACAACTAAGTTGGAACAGGCAATGATTATTAACAAGAAGGGTAATTATTGTTAAATTATGAAACATCTTAATAATTAAAAAGGAATATGAAGAACATGTATATTTTTTATCAATAATATTGTATACATATCAAACAAGGCCTGAAGCAATGTTTTCGCATTTGATCCGATACAATTATACTATATGGCTAATTACATATTCATCATGCCTCGAGAATTTGAGTCGTACCACCCAAATCCAACTTACCACTATATGTATATAGTCAAAGTCAGTGCCATACAACATCTAATGGATGAGTCGGAATCCACGACCTCATCCCCTCGGTCAGTACGTGGACATTTCAAGTGACATCATTAGTCAGACTACAATCAATGACTTATAGTCCAACTGTACATATCTAGCCCATCTTGGTACATGTCACAGTGCTAATGAGTTATGACCGCAGTAACACTCTTTACTAGGATATGACCACAACCATTCCTACATCTCAAATTGAGCTACAACCACAGTTGTACTCATTATTGGGGTATGACCGCAACCAATCCCATTCATATACATTCAAGACCCAAGGAGATACCTCAACTTGCACCCCTCATATTCAACAATATGCGCTCTGAATTAAACTCGTTTCACCATTCTGCAAGTGTTGACACTGAATGGATCTATGACACAGTGCAAAATACACTATTAGATTTCACATGATTAATTAGATCAATTCAAACTTCTTTAATCATCAATTAAGTTACAACATATAACCTCTAAACAAGATCTACATAAACAGGACATAATTCATCACCAGAGAAAATTGAATCATATTAAGTGTGATCTCATCACATCATGTTTCTTTATACTTATTATTTATCATATGTACATTTCAAGGACCAATGTACAGCACAAAGACCAAGGTCCATCACAAGGACTACACATCTTGGGGTATCAACCCCTCATCTCATCTTTAAGAGAAACTACCAATTTCACTAAAGGCAAGTAGCCATCACTAGGTCATAAGACCATTAACTCTTCACTTGGGGTTATCATAACACACTTGGCTCTCAAAGATTATTCCAACATATAATAAACATAATAGCTCATACCTTGCCATGTACATCAATCAGTATCACCTGGATAGTTAGAAGCTGATAACAAGAAGGCAAGCATCATGATATCATAGAACTCATGCTATACATTTACATCATACATTTTACATCATAGAAATTAGGGTTTCACTTCTCCCTATTAGGGTTCACAAGGTTTGATCAACAACCACCCTTATATTATCACTTTCCTCATCATTATGAGATGTGTTATGAGACATAGAAGCATGTTTCTCATTATCATTATAAAACATGTCATGTGGTATAGAAACATAACCCTCGCATCAAACATACAACAACTCCACATGATATCACATCACACCATGTGACCCTAGCATCAACAAGATGCATCACTGCACATCACATTGGGTATCTGTTAAGGTTAGTGTATCAGTTAACCCTAGATATTGGGCAACCAACCTAAGTAGGGTATCGACCTACCAACCTCAAGGTGAGTATCAGTTTATCATCACTTGGTATCGGGCACCACAAAAAATATTGGTTTAGAGGTACATGAGAAAGTGTATCGGTCAAACAATATCATAAGGTATCGACCTCACCATCCATTAGGGTATTGGCTTCACCTTCAACTAGGGTATCGACCTATGTGCCCCTTTAGATGTCGACCACCTTTACCATCATGGGATATCGGCCATACCAACAAATAGGGTATAGGCCTCAAAGATCACCAAGGGATATCAGCCACTAGGGTTTAGAGTAGTATCAGTTGAACCTCAAAGGAGATGCTTTCCTCTCCAACTCTAGGTGTATCGGGCTGCATTTGTGTCAGATTACATGTATATCAGATTAGGGTTACCTATGTCATCTTCCATACTCAACTAAAAGCATAGAGTATCAACACTCTTTCTCACTAGTCATCACTAGATCTTAACAAACCCCATCATGGTAGGTATATCGGTTTAGCATGTTGGATTGCATTGCATATTGGTTTAACATCTCATATTGGTTTAACATATCATATTAGTTTGGTCATCTTCTACCTCAATATGAGGATACTAACGAGGCAAAAGAAAGGTGTATCTCATGGCAACAACTTAGCAAGGTTTTGTTCTAAAAAATAGAGTGTAAGGCTACCGGAAATATCTGCTAACAAGCAAGGAATAATGAGATAAGGACAACTACCAAGGTAATAAGTAGGAAGGTGATAACAATAAAATAGGTTTAGAGTTATATAACCTTCCTCAAGAACAACCACCAAGATATAAGCTCCAAGCTTCCCAAGCTCAAGGTAGAATAAGATTCTCTTAGCTCGATCTCCACAACACCTCCAAGAAGGAAGATAGAACCATGGTTAAGATAGCAAAAGAGAGGAAAGAAGATACCAAGGTCTAAGATTGAGAAGAAGAAACAAGGAGAGAAAGAAAGCTAGAAAACCATGGCTTACCAATGATAAAGATGAAAGAGAGAACCACATCTTTTGCTCTCCTACCAAGCTCTAAGGGAGAGTTCTTTCAAGATCAAGGTCGTCCACCAAGGAGGGAAAGGAAGGATCACTAAAAGGGTTCTCTTGCATGGGAAGAGAGGGGTATATATACATGGATGATGAGAGAGAGAGCAAGGGGAAGGTGTCACCACCTTAGAATCCTAGATGACACATGTCCAAGAGGAAAGGCCACATGCCACACCATGCAACAAGATGATAGAACCTATGTCTCACCCACTTGTTCACTAAGGAAGGTCTAGTTCGATACATCCATCACCCCCTTCACAAACTGATAGGGATGAAACCTAGTTCACAAACTGATGTGACACTTCTGTAGAGTTACCACAACCCGATATGGTGATCCTCAAGATACCACCAAACCAATAGGATGTCCCTCAAGACACCCTCAACCAATACCAAGAATCCTAAAGGCAACCACCAATCTATACAGGATCTCACCAAGGCTCTCAAGCCTGAGAGAACACTCCTAATAGCAAAGCACACCTCAAAGATGTGCCCAAAACATAACCAAGGATGTGACCACCTAACCAAGGCCAACACAAGGTGCCTAATACTTCCTATCTCCTCTAGATGATTCCAAGGGAGAAAAGAAACACTCTAGAGGTGGCAAACTTGTGCATCAACCCCTACTCTAGGTAAATTACAAGTTGCACCAAAACCTCACCACAAAACACAAACATCAAGAAAAAAGCTCAAATAAGGAACACAAACCTCCAACATGCCCTAATTACATCTTAGATGATTATAGAAAGGAGCTAAGAAACACACTTAAGCAAAAAAAAGGGTTAGCCCAAAATGTGAGTCAGGGTCATTGCACAAACAACCACTTTGGCCTCGACTCAATCTTCTTCTTTAACACCCCATACGCGCATTTCGATTCATCCTACCAGGCAACTCATGGACCCAGAAGAGCACCCCATGAACCCAGATGGCTAAGTCTCTTGACCTAGAGGGTGTAACCACTTGACTAGGGTTCCAAATCATTGATTTTGCACATTGCGGTGTGAGACAGGAATCCCACATGATCTAGACAACCATATCAGACAATTCTTCGAGCCCAAGGCTATAATCAAACGGTGTCTCTAGCACCCTCATTAAGTTTTTGATCAGAAGATTCTAAATCCAAGTCAAGTCATTGCCATACGACCGTCTTGTCCAGACAGATAGATATTTTGAGGCACATGATTAGTATTTTCCAACACCACCATCTCCACTTGACTAGGGTTCGGCCACTGCTTCAAAGCCACACCATGCCACAACCTAGTCTTTGACTTATCAGATCTATCATCACATATTGCATTCTTCTTACTGTAGCATCCAGACCCAAACAACGTCCTCAAACCCATGGCCCATAGGAGGAGCGTCTCCATGGAAGTACATGGAGATGAGTCTGGACCACCACCTCCACCTTCAGGATATCACACCAGACGATGTCAAGGCACTGAGAAAGTCCCTGAGGAATCTTATGGCTTCTATAAGGTCCAAGACCAGTTGGAGGATATCCAACATGAGTAGCAGCATCAAGGTCATCATATCAACCATATGTACCTAATGTAGCACTTCCATAAGTCATGGCATGTGCACCAAGGCCACTATTATGCCAGTCAACCTCAATATGAGGATTATGGGGCCCATCAGGCTTACCCTGACCCTTACTCCCCCTATTGAGGAAACTACTACTAAACCCTCCTTCACCTTCGCAGTTTCCTCCTCCAGAGTGATTTTCTTCTCTCCATCTCTGATTTAGGTTTTTCTCAGGATGAGAAAAAGTCTAATTCTAGGGTGAAGGTGGGTGGTTCAATTCTATTCCACCCCTATCTTTTCACTTATTTGCTTTGTTTTTCTTTTTTATTATTTTGCATGTATTTGCTTTAGTTTATGGCCTTTATCTAGTCGGACAACCCTTTTTGTTTCCCTTAGTTGTAAAAAGGCTATTATCTAGTCGACCCTTTGAGTAAACATCTATCATTGTATCCCAAATTGAATTTAGTAAAACTTTTTGCAAAAACTATTACAAATTTCTATGTCTAAAACCATTGTGTCACATAGGACCCCTAATAACATCACTCCTTGGAATAGTTGGCAAGTCATAAGGAATCAATCAAAACTAAGCATGATTTTTCCCTATATTTAAACAAATGGATTATCTTGTTATAAAACTTGTATGATGTGAATTATAGGAATATTCTAACTAGAGTAATGTCACTCTTTGAAAAAAATAATGAAGAATATGTATATATATATATAAGTCATAAGAACAAGACATCTCTTCATTCCCTCTATTTTTATTCTAAAAGAGAGAAGCAAAGAAACACCATCAGAAAAATATCAAGTCCATACCCCACAAAGGGGCTTACCATCAAAAGATGCCAAAAGTGCACATGAAAAAATTGTGGCCAATGTAGCCACAACTGCACAAATTCAAATCCCGAGTCGAATAGAGGAGGGATCAAAAAATTTCATCACTTCCTTCTTTGTTTTTGCACCCCCAAATTAGTCTTGTTCTTCTGCAACAACTTGAAATTTTTTTTTGAAGGTGTCAAAGCAAAAAATGAAGCATATATCTCTACAAAATTTCATTTTATAAGACTGATGTGATAATTGTTTTGATAGGGAATATAGAAATTTATGCAACATGGTTCAAAGAGATAGGCTCACTTGGCTAAAATTTGGAGGTAAGGATTATAGTAATGTTATAAAGGTGAGGATGACAATTTGGGAGTATATATTGGACTTTATTTGTAATTTGCTTTCCTCAGGATGACCAAAGATTCAAGCCCAAGGTATTTTGATGAATGTATATTCATCTATCTTTTTCATATTTTCATAATCCTTTTTTTATATATTATCTCTTTTTAAATAATTTCTAGGACCAAATTGTAATTCACTTACTTATTGATTTATTTTGCAAATACTTATCTATTTTTGCATATTTTGTAGGGTATTTCTCTAAATATGATTTTTGACCCACTGAGATAGCAACACAGCCATCTCACCAGGCCCAGATGGTCATCTCATTCCCAAAGACACCCTCATTTAAGATCCAAATGAACACTTTGGCCTCGACTCAATTATCTTCTTCAACACCCCAAACGGGCATCTCGATTCAGCCTGATGGTCGGATCATGCACCTAGACGAGCACACCACAAGCCCAGACGACTAGGTTACTTGACCTAGAGGATGTTGCCACTTGATTAGGGTTCCAAATCATTGATTTTGCACACTATGGTGTAAGATGGGAATCACACGTGATCGAAACAAATGTATCAGACATTTATTCGAGCCCAAGGATTTCACCAAACAACACCTCTAGCACCCTCATTAGGGTTTTGATCTGAAGATTCTAGATCTAAGCCAAGTCATTGCTAGACGACCATCTCATCTGACCAGATGACCGTTTTGAGGCACACGATCAATATTTTCCAGCGGTGCCATCTCCACATGATAAGGGTTTAACCGTTACTTCAAAGCCACACCACATCACAAGAGAAATGACCATTCAAGTTTAGCCCAAATGGCTATTTCATAGATCATGAACAATAGTTTACTATAGATTCCCCTCTCACTTGTTTTACCCCCCCCCAAGTGTTTTTGACCCCTCCTTTCCCTATAAAAGGAGGGGAGACCACTAAGGAAAGGGTCCTAATTTTTTTACTTGTATTTTTAGTTGAAACTCTGTTACTTTCAATTTTTAGTGTAATCTTTACATTCAAGCAATAAAATTATTTCTTTCTTCTACATTTGAACATATTTATTTCTTGTTCTTTCTTCTCGTTCTTTCTCTTGGAGTGGGGGATTAAGAAATCAAGACATTTAATCATCACCACCTTTGATCTCCTTGGAGAGTCTGGATTTGTGGTCTATGGCTTCCTATCTTCTTCCCCTTGTTTCCCCCTTCCTCACTATGACTAGTGAGTAGTTCCCTTATCGAGATGAGGGGAGTAGCCTCTTAGCCATGTGTTAATCGGATCGGGTTTTTACATGACATTTTAGACGGATGGTTTTCACTTTAGAAATCGTCGATTTTAGTGAAGTAATTAATCGTTTTCATCGAATGTTAATCCTAGGGGATGCGACAGTGGAACCCATGGTTTAGAATGACTAATCCGATTTCATGAGGATTTGGATGCGACCATGGAAAAATCCTCTTTAGGAAGAATAACTAGGATGTGTGAACACCATGACCAATGGGTTCACGTGGAGTTCATCTCTAGCGTTTTGTTAATGAATAAAGCACATACCCACTTCTATCATGTTTGTTGTGTTTTACTTGATCTTGTTTTCATAAGGGCTAAGGTGGTGAAACCCCTAAGCCTCAATGCCTTCCCTCTTGCTTATTTCAGTTCGCCTCTTTTATTTTCAGCAATTCTATTCTTGTCCTTAAATAATTTTTTATTTGTGCTAACCATCTTCTTCCTTATTTATATTGCTTTAGTTTAATCTTTTCATTTCCTTTCTTTAGTCTAACCTTGTACTTTCTATTGAACTTTAATCTTGCGTTCTAGTTTAAAGTTTAAACAACCAACCCCTAAACTAGAATTTAATTATTCTTCTTTATTTAAAAATGTAAAAAAGAAATAATTTCAAAAATCAATTGGGATTAAAAGAAAATAATCTTAAAAATGTTGTCTTGTGGGAACAAACCTTCTATACTAACCTTAACTGGAAAATAGAAAAGGATTAAATTCTAGGATGATAATTGTAATGAATTGATGTGCACTTCGATGCATATCACATATACCAACTTTAGTTGTTGTTGTCATCTTCTTTTTCTCCTCTTGATGGGGTATGCTTCGAACCCCAGGTGTAGGTAAAGGAGAACATGTCATTCAACATGGACTTATCTGAAGGAGTTGAAGCTTGGAGAGAAATTTGAGGTGAGATATCCCTCACTAGATCCTTATGATCTAATATTCATGTAAACCTTGTGTGGGAGATTATGATGTACTTTTATAAAATTGATTATAGTCATGAAACGTTTATTCCACTGCTTTACTTTTGTCTTTTGTATATCATCATGCATGATTTGAAAATTTTACACCTATTCAAGCATACCTTCTAAGTGTGTTTGAAATGGATGTTTTATTCTTCAAATTTTTGTAGGGAGTGGATCCCCTGTGGAACCCACTCCTTACAATGTGTATGTGACACAACCTAAAGGTTTATAACTCCATTAATACAAATAAAGCTTATAATATGAAAAAGGTTGAAGTAAGCATATCAGACATGGAATCTTTGATTTGACAAGAAAATCAAAGATTTTGACTTAAGTCAAGATCAAAGATGAAATCTGTGACTAAAAAATACTTATTGGAAGTATGTATGAATATTACACATGTTGATGGGGAATAACATCCCAATATTGTGAGTGTTGAGATCTGGAATGGAAAACACCTTCAAGAATGAAGGATTAGGTGAAACATCCTATGTGATAGGGATCACGATATATGGAGATAGTTCATGAAAGTTACATGTCTTAAAATAAATACATATTGGAAAGTGTTGAAAGAATTCATCATAAAGGATTCAGTGGGAGAGAAACTATCCTTATAGATGGGATCAATTGATCAAGAATCCAATGTTTTCATTCTTATGAAGAATTGAAAGGACACAAATAGGATGCCACACAAAATTAGATTACTCAAAACATAATTGCGAAAAAGACATTAATTAATAGATTAATGATAAAATACTAAAAATTAAAACATTTTTCATAAAACAACCATATAGAAAGAACTTTTACACATGAGTCATTTCATGCCTCAAAGCATTTACAAGGCACACTGTCAACCAATAAAAAAAGCACTATTCCAGAACATATATACACGATTCCATCATATATGATATACAGAGGGCACATAAAGAAAACACGTCCGCAAAACATCTACAAATCATTTTCAAAGACCTCAGTGTACATGGATGACTCTAGGACTCTTTCAACAAAGACATCCAGCAACACTTCCAAACTTATCAACTACTGCTCCTCTAGTTGCTGCTCAATCTCCTCTACACGACCTCTACTTCTTCGTGCTCGTCCACCTAAAAAGGGTGTGGGAAACCCATGGGGTGAGATTCCAAATCTCAGCGGGAGATATAACTCACCACCACCTCTATTATTATCATAGGAAAGATAAACTGAGCAGCAACATAAATACAACTAAGATGAAACAAGCAATGATTATTAACAGGAAGGGCAATTATTGTTAAATTACAAAACATCTTATTAATTAAAAAGGAAAATGAAGAACATGTATACTTTCTATCAACAACATTGTATAAAGATCAAGCGAGGACTCAACCAATGTTTTCATATTTGATACTATACAATTATACTATACGGCTGATTATGTATTCGTTATGCCCCAAGGATTTGAGTCATACCACCCAATTCCAACCGACCGTTATATGTATATAGTCGAAGTCAGTGCCATACAAGGTCTAATGAAAGAACCAAAATCCACGACCTCATCCCCTCAGTCAGTGTGAGGAAGTTGGCAGTGACATCATTAGTCAGACTACTATCAGTGAATTATAGTCCAACTGTGCATATCTAGCCGCCTTGGTACAAGTCACAGTGCTAGTGAGTTATGACCGCAACCATACTATTTACTAGGATATGACCACAGCCATTCCTGTATCTCAAATTGAGGTACAACTAAAATTGTACTTATTATTGGGGTATGACCGCAACCAATCCCATTCATATACATTAGGACACAAGAAGATACCACAACTTGCACCCTACATATTAAAAAATATGCGCTCTGAGTAAAACACATTTCACCATTCAACAAGTGGTGACACTGAATGGATCTATGGCACATGGTAAACTACACTATTCATTTTCACTATATTAATTAGATCAATTAAAACCTCTATAAGCATCAATCAAGTTACAATATAAAACTTCTAAACAAGATCTACATAAACAAGGCATAACTCATCACCATAGCAAACTAAATCACCTTAAGTGTGATCTCATCACATCATTTTCCTTTATACTTATTATTTATCATATGTACATTTCAAGGACCAATGTACATCACAAGGACCAACGTCCATCACCAGGACTACATATCTTGGGGTATCAACCCCTCATCTCATCTTTAAGAGAAACTGCCAACTTGACATAAGGCAAGTAGCCATCACCAGGTCATAAGACCATTAACTCTTCTCTTGGGATTATCATAACACACTTGCCTATCAAGGCTTATTAAAACATATAATAAACATCATAGCTCATACTTGACTATGTACATCAATCAGTATGACCTGCATAGTTAGAAGCTGATAACAAGAAGGAAAGCGTCATCATCTCATAGAACTCATGCTATAAATTTAAATCATACATTTTACATCATAGAAATTAGGGTTTCACATCTCCCAATTAGGGTTTGCAAGGTTGGATCAACAACCAACCTTAGATCATCACTTTCCTCATTGTTATGAGATGTGTTATGAGACATAGAAGCATGTTTCTCATTATCATTATAAAACATGTCATGTAGTATAGAAACATAACCCTCACATCATATGCACAACTACTCAATAGGATATCACATCACACCATGTGACCCTATCATCAATAAGATGCATCACTACATATCACATAGGGTATCGATTAACCCTAGATATCAAGCAACCAACCTATGTAGGATTTTGACCTACCAACCTCAAGGTGAGTATTGGTTTATCATCACTTGGTATCAGACATTACAAATAATTTCAGTTTAGAGGTATATGATAAAGTGTATCAACCATACAATCTCAAACGTTATCAGCCTCACCATCCATTAGGGTATCGACCCCACCTTCAACTAGGGTATCAACCTATGTGCCCCTTTAGATATCGACCACGTTTACCATCATGGGATATCAACCATACCAACAACTAGGGTATCAACCTCAAAGATCACCAAGGGATATCAACCACTAGGGTTTAGAGTGGTATCGATTGAACCTCAAGGGAGATGCTTCCCACTTCAACTCTAGGTGTATCGGGCTGCATGTGTGTCTAATTACATGTATATCGGATTAGGGTTACCTATGTCGACTTCCATACTCAACTAAAAGCATGGAGAATCAACACTCTTCCTCAATAGTAATCACTATATCATAGCAAACCCCATCATTGTAGGTATATTGGTTTAGAAAAAAATCATATCAGTTTAGCATGTTAGATTGCATTGCATATCAGTTTAACATATCATATCGGTTTAGTCATCTTCTACCTCAAGATGACGATTCTAACAAGGGAAAAGAAAGGTGTATCTCATGGAAGCAACTTATCAAGGTTCTATTCTCAAAAATAGAATGTAAGGCTACTGGGAATAGCTACTAACAAGTGAGGAATAACGAGCTAAGGACAACTATCAAGGTAATAAGTCAGAAGGTGATAATAAAAAAGTAGGTTTAGAGTTATATAACCCACCTCAATAACAACCACTAAGTTCTAAGCTCCAAGGTCAAGCTCCAAGCTTCCCAAGCTCAAGGTAGAAGAAGATCCTCCTAGCTCGATCTCCACAAGATGGAATATAGAACGATGGTCAAGAAAGCAAAAGAAAGGAAATAAGATACCAAGGTCCATGGCTGAGAAGAAGAAAGAAGGAGAGAAATAAAGCAAGAAAACCATGGCTTACTAAGGAAGAAGATGAAAGAGAGCATCACAACTTTGGCTCACCCACTAAGCTCCAAGGGAGAGTTCTCTTCAAGCTTAAGGTTGACCACCAAGGAGGGAAAGCAAGGATCACTAAAAGGGCCCTCCTGCATGGGAAGAGAGGGGTATATATACATGGTCGATGAGAGAGAGAGAAAGGGGAAGGTGTCACCACCTTAGAATCCTAAATGACACATGTCCAAGAAGAAAGGATACATGCCACGCCATACAACTTGATGATAGAACCTATGTCTTGTCCACTTGGTCACTAAGAAAGGTAAAGGTCAATACACCCATCCACCCCCTCCACAAATCAATAGGGATGAAACCTTACGTAAAAAATTGATATGACACTCATCTAGAGTTACCACAACCCTATACTACCAAACCGATAGGATGTCCCTCAAGACACCCTCAATCGATACCAGGCCTCCTCAAGGTAACCACCAACCGATATAGGGTCTCACCAAGGCTCTCAAGCCTGAGACAACACTCCAAAGAGCAAATAACACCTCAAACATGTGCCCAAAACATCACCAAGGATGTCACCACCCAAAGAAGGGCAACACAAGGTGCCCAACACTTCCTCTATCCTGTAGATAATGTCATGAGAGAGAAGAAACACTCTAGAGGTGGCAAACGTGCACATCTACCCCCTACTCAAGGTAAATTGCAGGTTGCACCAAAACTCACCATGAAACACAAGCATCAAGAAACAAGATTAAACAAGGAACACAAACCTCCAACATGCCCTAATTACATCTTAGATGATTAGAGAAAGGAGCTAAGAAACATACTTAAGCAAAACAAATAGGGTTAGCCCAATAGATGGGTCTGGGTCCTTACAAGCCATAAACCCCTAATAGGGATTTCACCCTCAAAATCCTAAGAGAAAAGAGAAGGGTACTTCCTCATCATTTCCTCTTCGAGCTCCCACGTGACTTCCTCAACACCACGACGATGCCAAAGAACCTTCACAAGAACAAGGTCCTTCCTCTTCAACTTCTTCATCCTCCGATCAAGGATCAAAATTGGACCCTCCACATATGTCATATACTCATCAAGATTCACCTCCATAGGATGTAACACTGACTCTATATCCGGATGGTACTTACTCAACATACTGATATGGAACACTGGATGCAACTTGTGCAACTTAGGTGGCAACTCCAACTTATAGGACACCTTCCCAACTCGTGCCACAACTGGGTAAGGTCCCATAAACCTATGAGCCAAATTACCCTTCTTCCCAAACCTCAAAACACATTTCTAGGGAGAGACCTTTAGATATACTTTGTCTCCTACTTGGAACTCTAAGGGTCTGCGATGATTATCTGCATACAACTTCTATCTATCCTATGTTGCTTTCAACTATTCTGTATGACTTTGATCTTCTCTGCCATCTGTTGCACAAGCTTAGGACCCATAAGATGATACTTCCCTATCTCATACCAACACAACAGAGGCCTACTACGTCTCCCATACAATGCCTCATATGGTTCCATGTCAATACTTCTGTAATAGTTGTTATTGTAGGCAAACTCTATCAAATTGAGGTGCATATCCCAACTTCCTGTAAACTAAAGAACACAAGCCCTCAACAGATCCTCCAAGATTTGGATGGTACTTTTAGATTTACCATCTGTCTATGGGTGGAAATAAGTGTTAATCTTCTATGTCATCTACTGCACAAGATCAGGACCCACAAGTTGATACTCCCCTATCTCATACAAACACAACAGAGACCTACAATGTCTCTTATACAATACCTCATATGGTGCCATGTCAATACTTCTCTGATAGTTGTTATTGTAGGAAAACTCTATCAGACTAAGGTGTATATCCCAAATTCCTATAAACAAAAGAAAACAAGCCCTTAATAGATCATCTAAGATCTAGATGGTCCTTTCAGATTAACCATCTATCTGCAGGTTGAAAGTAGTGTTGAACTTCAACTGCGTACCCAAAGTTGTATGCAGTCACTTCTAAAAGTGCCTTGTAAATTGAGGACCTCGATTAGATACGATAGTAGTTGGGACACCATGTAAATGCACTATCTCATCAACATAAACTTGAGCAAACTTCTCTAATGTGAATGTTTTCTTCACTGGAAGGAAATGCATTGACCTGGTCAACCTGGAAATGATTACTCAAATGGAATCATAACCTTTGGCTGTCCTAAGTAGACCAACCACAAATTCCATAGTCACATGATCCCACTTCCACTATGGTATAGGCAACGATTGCAACATTCTTGTAGGCTTATGGAGCTCAACTTTGACTTGCTGACACATAACACATCTTGCAACAAACTCAGCTACATCTTTGTTTAAGTGGGGAAACCAACACATATCCTTCAGATTGTGGTACATCTTGGTACTACCTGGGTGTATAGCATACATAGATGTATGAGCCTCTTCCAACACCATCTTCCCTAGGTTATCCACATCAAGAACTATTATCCTATGATGATAACATACTATCTGGTCTTCCATCTCATAAAAAACACCATGCTTCTCACTGCCAAACTCTGATCTAATCTTCTATGTCACAGTTTCTGTCTATTGACCTTCTTTGATCTATTGTCTCAGCGTAAGCTTCACTTGTAATTGTGGCAACAAACTAGCTAACAAAGAGACTTCCAACATGACATTCATCTAACACACAGAGACCAACATGTCTCTCTTGTGGCACATTAAAGAACTCAACTGACCTCTATCCATAGATGAATACTTCCTTCTCTAAGTGTCTACCATGACATTCACCTTTCTCGGGTGATAATCAAATGTGCAATCATAATCTTTGATCAACTCCATCCAACACCAATGTCTCATATTCAAATCCTGTTATGAAAAGATATACTTCAGGTTCTTGTGATCTGTGAAGATCTAATACTTCTCTCCATACAGATAGTGTCTCCAAATCTTTAGGGTATGAACCACTACAACTATCTCTAGATCATGGGTTGGGTAATTCTCCTCATGTTTCTCAAGCTGTCAGGAAGCAAAAGAAATCACTTGCTTGTCTTGAATCAACACACATCCCAAACCATTCCTGGATGCATCACAGAAGATGATGTATACTTTCCCTTGCTCATGCAAAACCAAAACTGGTGCACTTGTCAGCTTGTCCTTCAATGTCTAAAAAGCTCATTGACATCTGTCATCCCAAATTAATGACACATCCTTTCGCGTCAATCTTGTTAGGTGTAAGGGGACAACGCTAAAGTCCTTGATGAACCTCTGATAATAGCCTGGTAGACCAAGAAAGCTGCACACTTATGTCGGCATCTGTGTTTGCTCCCATTTTGTCACAGACTCTACCTTCTTAGGGTCCATGCGTACTCCTTCTGTAGATATAATGTGACCCATTAAAGCTACCTACCTTAACTAGAACTCACACTTGCTGAACTTAGCATAGAGCTGGTATTGTGTCAACACTATCAACACCTAGCACAAATGTTATTCATGTTGCTGACTGTCCTGACTATATATCAAATTATCATCTATGAGGAAAACCACAAATGGACCAAGGAACGGTCAGAACACCATGTTCATCAAATCCATGAATGATGTTGGTGCATTGGTCAGCCCAAATGACATAACCACGAGCTCGTAGTCACCATTCCTCATTCTAAAAGATGACTTAGGTATGTCATCCTCCTTGATCCTCAACTAATGATATCTTATTCTCATATCTATCTTTGAGAACACCTTTGACTCACATAATTGATCAAACAAGTCATCTATCTTAGACAAGGGATACTTATTCTTTATCGTGACCTTATTCAATTGTCTATAATCTATGCATAATATCATAGACCCATCCTTCTTCTTTACAAACAACACTGGAGCACCCCACAGTGACGCACTCGGCCTGATGAAACCTTTTTCAAGAAGTTCATGTAACTATCTCTTCAATTCTTCCATCTTTGTCGGTGCCATCGTATACGGTGTCTGAGCTATGGGTTGCGTACTAGGAACTAGATTGATCTCAAAATCAATCTCATGGGGTGGGGGAACACTTGGAAACTCTTCATTATACACATCCTCGAACTTCCTAACCAGAGACACTTCCTGGATACTAAGACTTCTCACCTCTGTATCCACCAAATGTGCCAAAAATGCCTCACAACCTTGTTTCAAAAGCTTCCTCACCACCATAGCTGATACAAGACACGTCAGGAGAATCTTCATGTCTCCTTGAAAGATCCACATCTCACTACCGTCTACAAACAACACTTTCTTGGAACTACAATCAAAAACCACTTTATACTTGTCCAGGGTATCCATTCCAAGGATCACATCAAATCTATGCATGTCAAGTGGTATGAGATTTAGTTGAATGATGTGTCCTGAAAAAGAGAGAACACAGGAAGGACACACATCCTACAACACCGCATAACCGACCAACGATGCTTCTAGCAACAAGCTATTCTTCTTACGACTAACAGGAAAAGAACAACTACTAAGCACTTTGGGTGCGATAAAAGAGTGTGTAGCACCCGAGTCAAATTAAAATAGATATGTAGTAAGAAGAAGATAGATCAGAATGAAATAACTCCATCTGACCTATTACCACTTGCAGGTTGACTACCGCCTCTGGGTGACTCATGGCGTAGAATCTAGTTGTTGCCTATTGTCACCCCCATCCTCTACTTCCTTGAGCAAATGATCCATATTGGGATGCTTGGCCACATCCTCCTCATCATGTGTTACTATTGCTTTCTTATCTCTATGAGCCCTACTGATTCTACCTTGGTTGTTGGGTTACTTCATCATCACTCATCGTGGACTTCCACTTTAGATGTCTTACCTATCCACACTTGTGACAGGCTCGGGTCCCAATCTGTGTCTTAGATGACCCCACCACTGATGTTGATGCAACACTCTGGGCTACTGAGGGTGGAAAATGGTGGCCTATGCCCTTGCTTGCTGATCACTGTGTCGAAGAACTAAACCTTTGTGGCGCTGGTGATGCAAAAAACCTTAGCTTCTTGAAGCCACCTAATGACTTCCCTTAAAACTGTGCAGACCTCTTCTTAGCACTTGCCTCTCTCTTCTCCTTCATAGATTGTTTTATCCTTCAAAAAACTCCACAAGCATAGCAAACCTCTCTCAATTCTCCAAAGAAGTAGCTGGGGTAGACAACTCGACATTTAACCTTTTTTTAAAATGACAGATCCTCTCATCTTCCGTCGCAGCCATGTAAACCTCAACAACTCCATAAACCTTGCCTCATACTCATTGATCGTCATAGACCCCTATCAAATCCTCTCAAACTGATAGATCTTCTTACCAATATACATCCAAGGAAAGTATTGACTTACAAACTCTCATCAGAACTCCTCCCAACCAACCATAGCACCGGGTCTCTTCTCCTCTTCTATGGCCTACCAATGCCCAACACTCCCTATCCGAGGTGCACAACATGCTTCACCTTATCCTCTTTAGGGATACTCAGCATCTTAAAGGCCTTCTCAGGCTTAGTCAGCCACATATCTACATCCTTCAGGTCAGCTATCCTCGCATATTATACTGCTACAACATGGAAAAGTCGCTCGAAAGTCTTCCCAGTACCCAAAGATTCAGCATGGGGACCATGTGCCCAGAGCTGAGGTGCCAACATCCTGTCAACCATATGAGTCATCATTTCCATTAACTACCTAAAAATCCATTGAGGTATGGTTTTCCATCATGGCTGGGTCAAACTGGGGGACTTTAGGAACCCGATCTTCTCATGCCTAGTTCTTTGCACCACCACCCAGTACATCAACACTGCTCTCGGTAGCATGTTCTTCATGTTCTACAAACATGTTTCAACTTTACTACTTCTTCTGCATAAGAAGAAGTGACTATAAGGCATACTGGAGGACACTAGAACAGACACAAACCCTAGTCCTAGGTCCATGCAGACTCAGTGAACCTAAAGCTCTGATACCAACCTAAACTGTGATGCTCCATGCCACACAAGATGAGATTACTCAAAACATAACTGTGGAAAAGAGATTAATGAATAGATTACTAATAAAACAATAAAAATTAAAACCTTTTTCATAAAATAGAAAAAAACCTTTACAAAAGAGTCATTTCATGCCTCAAAGTATTCACAAGGGATGTCAACATGTAACAAAACACTGTTCCAGAACATATTATCATGATTCCATCATATCTGATATATAGAGGGCACATAAAGAAAACACATCCGCAAAAGATCTACAAAGCATTCCCAAAGACCCGAGTGTATAGGGATGACTCTAGGACACTATCAACAAAGACATCTAGCATCACTTCCTACCTTTTCAACTACTACTCCTATGGCTACTGCTCAACCACCTCTGCACGACCTCTACCTTTTCATGAGCGTCCACCTAAAAAGGGTGTGAGAAACCCACGGGGTGAGATTCCAAATCTCGACGGGAGATATGACTCCCCAACACCTCTATTATTATTACAAGAAATATAAACTGAGCAACAATATAAATAAAACCAAGTTGGAATAGGCAATGATTATTAACAGGAAGGGAAATTACTATTAAATTATGAAACATATTAATAATTAAAAAGGAATATGAAGAACATGTACATTTTCTATCAACAACATTGTATAAAGATCAAACAAGGCCTGAACCAATGTTTTCATATTTGATCCGATACAATTATACTATATGGTTGATTACATATTCATTATGCCTCGAGAATTTGAGTCGTACCACCCAAATCTAACTTACCACTATATGTATATAGTCAAAGTCAGTGCCATACAATGTCTAATGGATGAGTCAGAATCCATGACCTTATCCCCTCAGTCAGTACGAGGTAATTGGAAGTGACATCATTAGTCATACTACAATCAATGACTTATAGTACAACTATACATATCTAGCCCATCTTGGTATAGGTCACGGTGCTAATGAGTTACGCCCGCAACAACACTCTTTACTAGGATATGATTGCAACCATTCCTACATCTCAAATTTCACTACAACCATAGTTTTACTCATTATTGGGGTATGACTGCAGCCAATCCAATTCATATACATTCAGGACTCAAGGAGATACCTCAACTTGCACCCCTCATATTCAATAATATGTGCTCTGAGTTAAACTCGTTTCACCATTTTGCAAGTGCTGACACTGAATGGATCTATAACACAGGGAAAACTACACTATTACATTTCACATGATTAATTAGATCAATTAAAACTTCTTTAAGCATAAATTAAGTTACAACGTATAACCTCTAAACAAGATCTACATAAAAAGGTCAAAACTCATCACCAGAGAAAACTGAATCATATTAAGTGTGATCTCATCACATTATATTCCTGTATACTTATTATTGATCATATGTACATTTCAAGGACCAATGTACATCACAAGGACCAATGTCTATCACCAGGACTACACATCCTGGGGTATCAACCCCTCATCTCATCTTTAAGAGAAATTACCAATTTCACATAAGGCTAGCCATCACTAGGTCATGAGACCATTAACTCTTCACTTGGGGTTATCATAACACACTTGCCTATGAAGGATTATTCTAACATATAATAAACATAATAGCTCATACCTAGCCATGTACATCACTCAGTATCACCTGGATAGTTAGAAGCTGATAACAAGAAGGCAAGCATCATCATATCATAAAACTCATGCTATACATTTACATCATACATTTTACATCATAGAAATTAGGGCTTCACCTCTCCCTATTAGGGTTCACAAGGTTTGATCAACAACCACCCTTATATTATCACTTTCCTCATCATTATGAGATGTGTTATGAGACATAGAAGCATGTTTCTCATTATCATTATAAAACATGTCATGTGGTATAGAAAGATAACCCTCACATCATATGTACAACAACTCCACATGATATCACATCACACCATGTGACCCTAGCATCAACTAGATGCATCACTACACATCACATTGGGTATCAGTTAGGGTTAGTGTATCGGTTAACCAAAGATATTGGGCAACCAACCTAAGTAGGGTATTGACCTACCAACCTCAAGGTGAGTATCAGTTTATCATCACTTGGTATCGGGCACCACAAACAATATTGGTTTAGAGGTACATGAGAAAGTGTTCGGTCATACAATATAATAAGGTATAGACCTCACCATCCATTAGGGTATTGGCCTCACCTTAAACTAGGGTATCGACCTATGTGCCCCTTTAGATGTCGACCACCTTTACCATCATGGGATTTTAGCCATACCAACAACTAGGGTATGGTCCTCAAAGATCACCATGGGATATCGACCATTAGGATTTAGAGTAGTATCAGTTGAACCTCAAAGGAGATGCTTCCCTCTTCAACTCTAGGTGTATCAGGCTACATTTGTGTCAGATTACATGTATATCAGATTAGGGTTACCTTATTCAACTTCCATACTTAACTAAAAGCATGGATAATCCACACTCTTTCTCAGTAGTCATCACTAGATCTTAACAAACCCCATCATGGTAGGTATATCAGTTTAGAAAAAAGCATATCGGTTTAGCATGTCAGATTGCATTGCATATTGGTTTAACATATCATATCAGTTTAGTCATCTTCTACCTCAATATGAGGATACTAACAAGGAAAAAGAAAGTTGTATCTCAACTTAGCAAGGTTCTGTTCTCAAAAATAGAATGTAAAGCTACCGGGAATAGCTACTAACAAGTAAGGAATAACGAGATAAGGGAAACTAGCAAGGTAATCAGTAGGAAGGTGATAATAATAAAGTAGGTTTAGAGTTATCTAACTCGCATCAAGAACAACCACCAAGATCTAAGCTCCAAGCTTCCCAAGCTCAAGGTAGAATAAGATTCTCCTAGACCATCTCCACAACACCTCCAAGAAGGAAGATAGAACCATGGTTAAAATAGTAAAAGAGAGGAAAGAAGATTCCAAGGTCTAAGACTGAGAAGAAGAAAGAAGGAGAGAAAGAAAGCTAGAAAACCATGGCTTACCAAGGATAAAGATGAAAGAGAGCACCACATCTTTGGCTCTCCTACCAAGCTCTAAGGGACAATGCTATTCAAGATCAAGGTCGTCCACCAAGGAGGAAAAGAAAGGATCACTAAAAGGGTTCTCTTTCATGGGAAAAGAGGGGTATATATACATGGCTGATGAGAGAGAGAGCAAGGGGAAGGTGTCACCACCTTAGAATCCTAGATGACACATGTCCAAGAAGAAAGGCCACATGCCACACCATGCAACAAGCTGATAGAACCTATGTCTCACCCACTTGGTCACTAAGGAAGGTCAAGTTCGATACACCCATCACCCCCTTCACAAACTGATAGGGATGAAACCTAGGTCACAAACCGATGTGACACTTCTCTAGAGTTACCACAATCTGATATGGTGATCCTCAAGATACCACCAAACCGATAGGATGTCCCTCAAGACACCCTCAACCAATACCATGAATCCTAAAGGCAACCACCAATCTATACATGGTCTTACCAAGGCTCTCATGCCTGAGACAACACTCCTAATACCAAAGCACACCTCAAACATGTGCCCAAAACATCACCAAGGATGTCACCACCCAACCAAGGACAACACAAGGTATCTAATACTTCATGTCTCCTCTAGAAGATTCAAAGGGAGAGAAGAAACACTCTAGAGGTGGCAAACTTGTACATCAACCCCTACTCTGGGTAAATTATAGGTTGCACCAAAACATCACCAAAAAACACAAACATCAAGATAAAAGCTCAAATAAGGAACACACACCTCCAACATGCCCTAATTACATCTTAGATGATTACATAAAGGAGATAAGAAACACACTTAAGAAAAAAAATAGGGTTAGCCCAAAACGTGAGTCAGGGTCATTACACAAACAACCACTTTGGCATCGGCTCAATCTTCTTCTTCAACACCCCATACAGGCATCTCGATTCATCCTACCAGGAAACTCATGGACCCATACGAGCACCCCATGAGCCCATACGGCTATGTAGCTTGACCTAGAGGGTGCCACCACTTGATTAGGGTTCCAAATAATTGATTTTGCACATTGCGGCATGAGACATGAATCCCATGTGATCTAGACAACCATATCGGACAATTCTTCGAGCCCAAGGCTACAAACAAATAGTGTCTCTAGCACCCTCATTAAGTTTTTGATATGAAGATTCTAAATCCAAGTCAAGTCATCACCATACGACCATATTGTCCACATAGACATATATTTCAAGGTACATGATTAGTATTTTCCAGCAGCACCATCTCCACTTGACTAGGGTTCTACCACTACTTCAAAGCCACACCATGTCACGACATAGTCTTTGACTTATCATATTTGTCTACACATATTGCACGCTTCTTACTGGAGCATCCAGACCCAAACGACATCCTCGAGCCCATGGCGCATAGGACGAACATCTCCATGGAGGTACATGGAGATGAGTCTGGACCACCACCTCCACCTTCAGGATATCACACCAGACGATGTCAAGGCACTAAGAAAGACCCTGAGGAGCCTTATGGCTTCTATGAGGTCCGAGACCAGTTGGAGGATATCCAGCACGAGTAGCAGCATCAAGGTCATCATCTCAACCATATATACCTAATGTAGCACTTCCATAAGTCCTGGCATGTGCACCAAGGCCACTACTATGCCAATCAACCTTAATATGAGGATTATGGGGGCCACCAGGCTTACCCTGACCCTTACCCCCTATTGAGGAAACTACTACTAAAACCCTCCTTCACCTTTGCAGTTTCCTCCTCCAGAGTGATTTTCTTCTCTCCATCTCTGATTTAGGTTTTTCTCAGGATGAGAAAAAGTCTAATTCTAGGGTGAAGGTGGGTGGTTCAATTCTATTCCACCCCTATCTTTTCACTTATTTGCTTTGTTTTGCTTTTTTATTGTGTTGCATGTATTTGCTTTAGTTTATGGCCTTTATCTAGTCTGCCAACCCTTTTTGTTTCTCTTAGTGGTAAAAAGGCTATTATCTAGTCGACCCTTTGAGTAGACATCTATCATTGTATCCCAAATTGAATTTAGTAAATCTTTTTGCAAAATCTATTACAAATTTTTATGTCTAAAACCATTGTGTCACCTAGGACCCCTAATAACATCACTCCTTGGAATAGTTGGCAAGTCATAAGGAATCAATCAGAACTAAGCATAATTTTTCCCAATATTTAAACAAATGGATTATCTTGTTATAAAACTTGAATGATGTGAATTATAGGAATATTCTAACTAGAGTAATGTCATTCTCTGAAAAAATAATGAAGAATATATATATGTATATATATATATATAAGTTATAAGAACAAGATATCTCTTCATTCCCTCTATTTTTATTCTAAAGGAGAGAAGCAAAGAAACACCATAAGAAAAATATCAAGTCCATACCCCACAGAGGGGCGTACCATCAAAAGATGCCAAAAGTGCACATGAAAAAAATTGTGGCCAATGTAGCCACAACTCCACAAATTCAAATCCCGATTTTAATAGACGAGGGATCAAAAAATTTCATCACTTCCTTCTTTGTTTTTGCACCCCCCAAATTTTCCTTGTTCTTCTGCAACAACTTGGATTTTTTTTTGAAAGTGTCAAAGTGAAAGATGAAGCATATATTTCCACAAATTTCATTTTGTAAGCAATATGTGATAATTATTTTGATATGGAATATAGAAATTTATGCTACGTGGTTCAAAGAGATTGGCACACTTGGCTAAAATTTGGAGGTAAGGATTATAGTAATGTTACAAAGGTGAGGATGACATTTTGGGAGTATATATTGGACTTTATTTGTAATTTACTTTCCTCAGGATGACCAAAGATTCAATCCCAAGGTATTTTGATGAATGTATATTCATCTATCTTTTTCATATTTTTCAGAATCCTATTTTTATATATTATCACTTTTTAAATAATTTCTAGGACCAAATTGCAATTCACTTATTGATTTATTTTGCAAATACTTATCTATTTTCACTTATTTTTTAGGGTTTTTCTCCAAAGATGATTTTTGACCCACTGGGATAGCAAGATGGTCGTCTCACCAGGCCCAGATGGTCAGCTCATTCCCAAATACACCCTCATTCAAGATCCAAACGAACACTTTGGCCTCAACTCAATCATCTTCTTCAACACCCCAAACATGCATCTCGATTCAGCCTGATGGTCGGATCATGCACCCAGACGAGCACACCACAGGCCCATACGGCTAGGTCACTTGACCTACAACACGTTGCCACTTGATTAGGGTTCCAAATCATTGATTTTGCACACTATGGTGTAAGATGGGCATCACACGTGATCCAAACGAACGTATCAAACATTTATTCGAGCCCAAGGCTGCAACCAAACGACACCTCTAGCACCCGCATTAGGGTTTTGATCTGAAGATTCTAGATCTAAGCCAAGTCATTGCTAGACGACCGTCTCATCTGGCCAGATGACCGTTTTGAGGGACACGATCAATATTTTCCAGTGCTACCATCTCCACTTGACAAGGGTTTGGTCGTTACTTGAAAGCTGCACCACATCAGAAGAGAAATGACCATTCAGGTTTAGCCCAAATGGCTATTTCACAGATCGTGAACAATAGTTTACTATAACCGCCCCTCTCACTTGTTTTACCACCCCCTCAGGGTTTTTGACCCCTCCTTCCCCTATAAAAGGAGTGGAGACCACTAAGGAAAGGGTCCTAATTTTTTTACTTGTATTTTTAGTTGAAACTCTGTTACTTTCAATTTTTAGTGTAATCTTTACATTCAAGTAATAAAATTATTTCTTTCTACTAAATTTGAACTTCTTTATTTCTTGTTCTTTCTTATCATTCTTTCTCTTGGAGCGGGGGATTAAGAAATCAAGCCATTTAATCGTCACCACCTTGGATCTCCTTAGATAATCTGGATTTGTGGTCTATGGCTTCCTGTCTTCTTCCCCTTGTTTCCCCCTTCCTCACTATGACTAGTGAGTACTTTCTATTGAACTTTAATCTCTCGTTCTAGTTTAAAGTTTAAACAACCAACTCCTAAACTAGAATTTAATTATTCTTATTTATTTAAAAATGCCAAAAATAAATAATTTCAAAAATAAATTGGGATTAAAAGAAAATAATCTTAAAAATGTTGTCATGTGGGTTCAAACCTTCTATACTTGCCTTAACTAGAAAGTAGAAAAGGATTAAACTCTAGGATAATAATCGTAGTGAATTGTTGTGCACTTCAATGTATATCACACATACCAACTTTTGTTGTTGTTGTCATCTTCGTTTTCTCCTCTTGTTGGGGTATGCTTCCAACCCCAGGTGTAGGTAAAGGAGAACACGTCATTCAACATGGACTTATCTGAAGGAGTTGAAGCTTGGAGAGAAAATGGCGGTGAGATCTCCCTCACTAGATCGTTATGATCTAATATTCATGTAAACCCTATGTGGGAGATTATGATGTACTTTTATAAAATTGATTATAGTCATGAAACATTTATTCCACTTCTTTACTTTTGTCTTTTGTATATCATCATGCATGATTTGAAAATTTTACACCTATTCAAGCATACCTTTTGAGTGTGTTTGAAATGGATGTTTTATTCTTCAAATTTTAGTAGGGAGTGTATCCCCTCTGGATCCCACTCCTTACAATGTGTACGTGATTCAGCCTAAAGGTTTATAACTCCATTAATCCAAATAATGCTTATAATATGAAAAAGGTTGAAGTAAGCATATCAGACATGGACTCTTTGATTTGACAAGAAAGTCAAAGATTTTGACTTAAGTCAAGATCAAAGATGAAATCTGTGATTAAAAAATACTTATTGGAAGTATGTATGAATATTCCACATGTTAATGGGGAATAACATCCCAATATTGTGAGTGTTGAGATCTGGAATGGAAAACACCTTCAAAAATGAAGCATTAGGTGAAACATCATATGTGATAGGGATCACGATATATGGAGATAGTTCATGAAAGTTTCACAACTTAAAAATAAATACATATTGTAAAGTGTTGAAAGAATTCATCATAAAGGATTCAGTGGGAGAGAAACTATCCATATAGATGGGATCAATTGATCAAGAATCCAATGTTTTCATTCTCATGAAGAATGGAAAGGACACGAATAGGATGCCATATGCAACAACAATTGCATGTCTCATGTATGTCATATAATGTAATCATCCCATATTCTTGTATGTACTGGACATGGATAGATGTGTTAAATTTCAACAAAGGTTATTGGAATATGTCATTATAAGCATCCATTAGTACTTGAGAAGTACTTAAGGATATGTTGTTAGTTGATAGAAACAAGGAAAAGTTGAGTGTAATGGGTTACACTGATGCAAACTTTTGAAATGACATAAAATGATCGCAATATGAAATATGTTCAAATTTTGAAGAGAAAAGAGTTGTGGATATAAAAAGTTCTAAACTATAAGCCATTAATTATATAAAAGAAGTTGTATGTCCTAGTGTTGTGAACACAATAGTGGATAAAGTATGGATCTAGAAGTTCATATGATGAAATTATAGATGTTCCAAACATTGATGATATAGATGAAAACTATGCCAACAATGGAGATATTGGTTATATAGGAACAATGAGATCATACATTGACAATTTCATCTCATATGAAATGTCGTATAGGGAATAGAGTTGAAATACACAATATACAGACTATAGAAATGTGTTGCCAACCCGCTAGATTTGTACTTGCACTGTAGAAACATGGTGGACATGTTTAGATCACTGAGAATGAGATTTTTTGGTGATTGGCTCTAAGTACAAGCAGAAGTCTTTTAGTATGGTATGCCCATATAGAAAATCATGTTATGATTAACATGGAATATAAAGGATTTTATTAATAAATATATAAAAGGAAAGCTTCCAATTCATTCTGTTTCACTCAGTTATGAGATAATGAGACATAGTGAATGTCTAATGAATGACATTACTCAATGACATATGTCTTCAAGTATGTGACTTGGAAGAATGAGATCATACATATGTTAAGAGTAGGTACATTCTTATAATGTCCCTAATCAGTTGTTAGTGTGGAAGGTAGATAGACACCTGTAACAATAAAGACTAGAGTGTGGACTGGTTAATGACAAAATCTCATTAGTAATGATATGGCATATCAAACCAAACACAGAGATACTTGTTAGGTAACAGAGTATTAGACAAACCCACCTTGAGAATGATACGTGGAAACCATCATTGGTGGTCATAGTCATATCTCATAGTGAAGGTGGTGATTGTGATTCTTAGACCTAAAATCACTGCACACATCACATGCCATTTGATATTCTTTGTCATCATCAAACACAATCATGAAAAATGGGTTGTCATAAAGGTGATGATTGGGTGATTGTCACACAAGGGGACTGACTGAGAATGCTAGAGATGGGATTTGTCCCTCCTATAAGAGTTTGATATCCTATCCACTTGATATGTGAGATGGAGAAAGGCATGCACATACACATGTGAATCAATATATGATATTGAGGTCACATATATCTCAGACAGTCTGCTCTTGATGCAAGGAAAATGGATTGAACAATGAAAGGGTGATGTTTCCATGCCTTAAGTTCAATCCGGATATTAGAGACAAAGGAATAATACAATCACTAAACACCTTATCACAAATTTTAGGTTGAAGTTGTTCTCCAACTTTCCATTCACTTGGGTAGCACTGATGTGTGACTAGGCACCGCTCTTTGCTTGTGATGTCATAAATTAGTTATGGACATTCACTGCCAATGTGATATGGGACCTATAGGGTCACACACAAAGGAACTCAACTGGAAGAGGATTTTAGTCATGAATGATGATTTTATTGATTAAGAAAGTGTTTAGGACTCATTTCATGCAATAAATCAACTAAATTGATTTCCAGACAATAGGCTCAAGTGTCGAGACACCGTTTGGAGTGTTAGGTTGATTGGAACTGAATTGGATGAAGTTGTGCACAAATTGGGCATGAATTGATCAGCTCACTGGGTGAACCGATCAACTCGGGATGAATGAGAAGACTAGTTCACATGGTGAACTGATTGGCTCGACTAATTCGGCATAAGGTTCTAGTGACTTTCCCAAATTCGTGAGAAAGATTACTTATTTCACATATTTAATTCGATTTAATCAAGAATTAATGTTTGTATAGATTGGAAACAATTTTGAAAAATTCATGTGCGATTAGGAAGAACATGAAATGACTAGTTTGGGCTATGAACCAATTGGCTCGCATGTGACACTAGACCTTTTGAGGTTTTATAGGTTGTGAGAATTCATTATCTTCCGGTCCCATCCACTCCTGCAATGATTGGGAACCCTAACCTTAACCCCTCCTATAAATAGAGGGGTAACGAGGGCTTCCTAACAAACAATTGAGAATTAGATACTCTAAAAATTGTCGTCCTCTCTGGTTGTGGTAACCTAGAGATCCCAAGCAAGTCCTACCCAACTATGGAGGGATAGCAAGGGAGAGAACAACTGAGGATCAATTTGTCGGAGATCAAGTTGGTGACTAGTACACCAACGGGAGGGAGAACTCCTTCCTCTCTTTTCTAGTTGAACGACAAGAGCTCTAGTTGGTTCATGTCAACTACTCTAGAGACAAGAGTCCTTTGGCTATTTCTAGAAGTGAAAAGTCATCCTGTAGTCCATGGCGTGACCACATGAGCCATTGTAGAAGTTGTCTAGTCTATTGTACATGGTAAAGACCAGGATCTACACAACCATCATCCAAGAGAAACTAGAAGATAGTTGCACAACAATGAGTTGTTGTTGCTAGACTTGCTCCAAGACCAGATATAAGCTCATTAAACCATCTTGCCTATTTCATAGTAGTTGATGCGATCTTGCTGTTGTGGGGAATACAAATAGATAAAATTTTGTTCCACTATTTTACTTTGTGCCTGTATTTTCCAACATCCTCTACATTGTCCCAGGTGGGGTTATACATCAATGATTGACATTTCATTGTACATCAATTCGAGACAAAAATCATAGTTCAATGTCATGATTCTATATTAAAGATCAACAGAAGGTCCCACCGTATATCCACTGAGAGCTAAACCCTAATTCATAAATTGAGAAAATCAACATAGTCATCATTTAAAATTTTCAAGAATTATGTGTGAAGTTCACTAATATATATCGAGGGTGACCTCAAGATCCAAATATTGTGGTCTTTGGAGTCAATTCGTTATCAAGATCATTAACTATGAGACAAGATTTCTATATTACATTTCGAGAGTCATGTTTGGACATCCAGGTGACATGACAAAACTTTTCAAAGCTAGGCTTAGATTCCTATTTAGACCTTAGGGGTGATCATTCATCCATATACATTGATCAAGCAATAGTCGATGAATACTTTGACTATTACTTATTCAACATTTTGACATATCAGTCATCAATCTATTATATAATATTCAATGTTGATGAATGATCGACCTAGGTCTTTATAGGAATTTAAACACCAATTATAGTCAATATCATCATATTTTAAGATTATCGTTAAATTGAAGTTTAAGATCAAATGTCAATATTACTATAGGTTTGACCTATAAGATACTTAGGTCAAGAAATCAAAATTGGGTGGAAGAGGTTACATTTTCAAACAATAAATAATCATAAAGGTGAACATTTAGAGGAAATCATTGTAGGAAAGTGAACTAGGTTAGTGGACACACAATACCACCCTAATATTGCACATAGTGCTCATAGTCATGAACCATCACATATATCAAAGTAGGGAGAGTATAATTTATCAATCATAGTTCTTGAGGTCATGAGATCAAAATACACATATCATAGGGCAACCATGTTTCAAGATTATGTAAGGTTAGGGTCATAATATTGTTCCCTTCCTTTCACGGATAATGAAAATGCAGTACACCTAGAAATAGAGACCCCTGAATAGGGCATTCCAAGAGTTACAGTATCATAGGCCATGGTTAAGACTTCATATGATTCACATAATAAAAAATTGAGTCTTTCAAAGAGGCATAATAGTCAATATGGTATTTGCTTCTTGTAACAAGTCTTTACATCATGATCCACGGGTCTAGAAACATAACTATATCAAGTATGGACATGCTACATATCAATAGGGAGAGATTTCTCAGTTATATTTTAGGTTTGATCAAAATAGGGTCCACATAGGTTTCATCAATAGGTACGTCATATTTCACGAGGTGTAAAACATGCATTTCCCCTTATTTCACCAAATCAAGAATTTACTTCAAACATAGAAAGAACTTGTACCCTGTTTGTAGCATAGAGTTTGTATAAGCATTACACATGAGTATGTCACTTTTGAGAGTACTTTTATTAAGAAAAATAGGATTTAAAATTTGACATCATATCATGGTAGTATTATCTAAATCATATTTCACGATTTCAAATGAATTTTTGTTTTCCAATGCATAATCTACCAAAAATTGAGATATCATGTGATTAATATTCATGGGAGAAGAATCACATGTGCGGACACAAATCTTGCTAATCATCATCTACATTGGTGTCTTAGGTACTCCTTAAAGAAGAGGTGAGATGGTATTAGAGTATCTAAGCTTCAGGGGAAGAAACATAAGCTAATCTTGGATCCATTGGGTATGCATGTGTGTAGAGGAATGTCAGTCACCAGACTAGTTGGATAAGAGGTTATTACTAGCCAGAACCTCCACATTTAGCACCATACCTATTACCTTTGTTTCACCATTATGTATTTTGGTTCTCCCTAGGTTCTTAACATGTGTTATTCCTTAAACATATATAGGGGACTATGTGTATGGATATGATACCATTTGTCATAGAACTATTTACCCTCATCCTACCCCCAATGACTATAGAGTCTTGAAAGAAGTGGATCATCATTTGGAAACTAAATTTTTTAATAAACACAATATATTAATGCTAAAGAGTTAATCACACTATAAAATGGATGTAAATGTAGTTTAAGAGTATATAAGAGTCGCTTGTCCAAAAAGATTATAACAAGAATGAAGAAGAAATAAGGCAAAAAGGCTTAATGACATCTTTTTATTCAACACATTTTAGGTTACATTTTTCATTAGATCAACATTAGATCTTTGACCTATTCTAAAGCAAGGTTCCATGAGAGACATGCTGATGCTCAAAGTCGATGTCAACCCATTTATACTTGAGATACCTTCAATTAGCTAACCCTATTTCAAAATGTGCCTTATCCCTTACCATGTGAATTCAAGTAGGTAAACAAGGGTTATATAATGGATTTCTAGATTTTGGTTCAAGGTTTTTCAATGTAGTACAATAAAACATGAAATTAGTTTTCATTGGAACAATAACTCAATCAAGTAACTAAGAATCCAACCATTCACATGAGCATACATAAAACAAGACAATATCATAATATACTCAAGAAATTAAGCATACCTTGTGAGTAGTGAACAAGTTCTGATTCATGAGGAAGATTATAGAGAAGGTCAAACCCAAAGAGTACCGAATACAACAACGCATAACATAGTTCCTGAGGTCGGTAGGTTGTTTTTAATATAAAAATCATATAAGTCATGTAGATGTTCCCTTATAACTAGTTTTCAATTAGTTCATTCTTAGACTCAAGGTTCCAAACATGCATGAAATAATCATCATTATTCAAGTATCATTATCAAGCCCTAGGTCTAAGTGAACCATCCACATTATCATCAATATTTAAGCATGCAAGATCACAAGTAGTCATATATGATACATTTCATGCACTAGGGTCATATTTCCAAGTCATGGAGACATTAAGTAGATCAAGTTAGGATGTACACCTATACTATAATAATTTCACTAATATGAAGTCATTAAGATCACACTAGTAACATTATTGCACAATCTAACATGGTTAGAGCCCAAAAATCAACATATGCATCTAGAACTTGTTAGGGATCATAAGTATATCACATGTAGTCAAAAGAGTACACGAGTTCATTGCAAATCATTTAGTGTCTCAAGACAATATAAAAACTAAATTGAAGGTTATCATAGAGGTCGGGATATTTAGGATCCACATTGCATAATGTTTAAGGATTCAAGCATATAAGTTCATAGACATCACATTTTGGGCATATCAAGGTACACAAGTAGGTGTTTAAGTCATATGAGTATTAAAGGTAAATATAGTATAGGACCTTGGTCAAACATAGGACCTAGAGTTCAAGAATATTATTAATTTTGATGTAAGGTGATTATATGACAGAATGAAAGGTTAAAGTTTGAATCTTTATCAAGTTACAACATCCATACATATATAGGGGTGATTGTTAGGTCAAGATTGTCATTTAGGTTATATACAAAGGATCCAAGGTATCTACCCTGTTAAAAGTGAAGTAATGTTAATGGATTTAGGGATACAATCATTTTTTTGAACATCAAGAATCAACTTTTAGCACTAAGTAGTATTAATCATTTTCAAAAGCTTCAAAGTAAGTATTTATGGGGAAAAGTAGAATTAAAATAAGATTTAGGTTCAAACACTAGTTCCAATGGATAGATCTCGTCGAGAAGATTAAACATCATATATTATATGCCATATTTGGCAAAAGTATGTGGAAGATATACATTTATAAACATATGCAATAAACCATGATGAAAATGAAATTAAGAAATATACAAGTCAAGGGGGCGTTACATTTACTATCATTAAAAGACATGGGACCGACTTGGTCTGTGGATCCTCAATCAAACTGATGGCTCACGATGAGGCCCACGTGACCCAGGTGGTTGGACTGTGGCTCAAACATACGTGGTTTCCCCACTATTGCTGGCTGCTCCCACCATCGTTCACTAGTGTTCTGTGGTTTCTATCTAGCATCGACCACTGCCACCCAATTTTGGTTCTTTGTACATGTTGTAGTGCAACATTAAGCATGGGATGGCTCATCAGAGCTCGGGAAAGCAAGAGATCCAGTCAGCATGGAGTCTCAAGAGGCAGATGCCCAAGATCCTCACCTCATCATGAGTATGTGTATTATCTGAGAAGATGTCAAGGAGGACCATATGGAAAAACCCAAACCATAGTTAGTAGTGGTGCCTCCGGCACCAAAAGAGGAATAAGGGAAGAAGTAAAATGAAACCGGGAACCTCAAGCGTGAAAAGTTAAGAAAATGTGAGGGGAAATGAAGAAGAAGAAGAAAGAAGAAAGAAGAAAGAAGGCCAAAGGAGGGATCAAATGCTCATAAAAGGGGTGTAGGGTGGGGGGTTGGCAGGGACTGACGACACTACCATTGGCCATTTTACAGAGGTGGGAGAAGATGTTTTGATTGTTGGATGTAGGGTTGAGTCCACAATAGTGAAACTATCGCCATGAATCCTTCCTCCCAGTTCTGGGCCCCTAAGTGGTCACCCAATGAAGGGGCGGATAGCCTAAGCCAAAGAAAGGATAAGCGGGCCATGCACCTAGAAAGTTGGCCCCATCTAAGATTGAAAATCAATTTAAAAGAGGTAGAAGAAAGATAAAAACAAGTAAAATTCTAACAGGTAATTGAAAAACAAAATTGCGTGTTGGAATCATGAGAGTGTCCTCTATCCAATGAGAGCAAGGTTATATAAGAAAGATACATATAGATGAGATCAAAAGATAAAGATATAGAGAGATACACATTGCAACTTTGATTTCATATCAAGTTGAGTGTCATCACTCATCATGTTGATACAAGATTGCCTCAAAAACCTCAAAACTACTCAAATCATGAAATTTTGTTTAGAGTGAGAAATTTGGGAGATGGTGAGGTATACAACACATACATGAAGAGAGAAAAAAGTCTAAGTTATCACTGAATGTCAACTAGACTAAAATGTCCAAACCACAATTATTAGTGCTTGTACATGCAATAAAGTGTCGAAACCATTAGCCATAATTATTATTTGTGGTAGCCATTTTCTTCAGTCTCAACATCTAGATATTATGATATTAAATGCTAAAATATATAAATTACCCTTATATTCCATTAAAATCATATGTAACAATATATTTGTTCAATAGAATATATTATATAAGTCTAATCATCACACTGCTTCTTTTCTACATATGTGCAACAATTAAACTTTGTAGATATCCACCTCCTTTGATATTTCTTTTCTAGTTATTTTTATATTTAAATTATATTACTTCAAAACTAGAGTATGTTACTAGATATAGGAGATAGTATGTAAGTATTTGTAATAACAAGAATCCTCATTGTATGCAATATAAAATGCTAGTACAATCCTCTCAAGTCAGGAATTTCTCTATTTAATTTAATTTTAGACATTTAGTTGACCTTATGATCCCACTTCTATTGAATGGTCTCAATCCTCGAAAGGTGTTTATGAATTAATAATATTTTTCTTTTCTTGATAACCACCACCACTTCTTAATGTGCCAAAAAGTACCAAGATGAAATAGGTGAAAGAGCATTTTTTATAATATATAGGTCCATGGGAAATAGTAGTGGGGATTGCTTAGGATCTGACTCCCCATCATTCATGGTCAAATAAAAAAACAATTGAACCAAGGAGACACACAATTGGGCCCTTATATGAAATCAAGGATGGTTGTGACTTATCATGTAGTGTAGGAATGACATATGCCAAAATAATCACACAAATAAGGATGCATGATTATATGGATGTCATGTATGATTTTCACGTCTCCCGCAAAGTGTGAAAGAAATTAGATTATCCTTATTTTGTTTCCATTCATTTGCTATTTAACTTTGATCTCTTGTTCTTCCTTCAATCATGGTGTGTTCGTTTCTTTGATAACTATTTTATCTCCTATGTGCAAATCTCACTCATAAACACCAAATATTCTTGGTTTAGCTTGCTAGTATCACACCTTGATTCTCTTCTCTGCCATTCCCCTACCTAGGTCTAGAGAAATCTCATGGATCTACTTTGTAAACCAATCATCCTCATCTATGATGACTTCATGACATGCAACAAGTTGATAGATAGCTGCACGCAACACATTAAGATTTTGTAAATAAATATTCATGTAGTTCCTCTAGATAATCCCAGTTAAATTAATAAAAATTATAAGTAATTGTATATCAATATTAAACATAATTTATCTGATTTAGGTCCCATACTTGGAATTTATAAATCCATTAGTAAATGAACCAACTCATCTATGTGAGTGTTGTCCCCTATGTATGATCTACTTCATATTCTGATTGGTATATCTAGTGATAATATATGTGGATCTTATTCTAGGAGAACTCAATGTGAGATTCAGAAATATGAGTTTAAATACATTCCATAAGATTGTATTTTATAGATTTTACATATAGATATTTAAATTTTAGTCAATAGTATTTCTTGTCACATGTTTGAGTATAAATGATTTAGGTTTTTTATTGATATAATGATACCAAATAATATATTATGAGATTTTTTAAATTATTTAGGATATGACATTCTACTTGTTTTAGGAGGAAATTTCTTTAATTGATTTTACATATTGAATTCTTGAATAGTCAGTGGAAATTTAGTTTTGCACCTAGATGAAAACATCCATAAAATTGAATAGAAGAAGAAAAAAACACAAGTTTCTAACTTTTAACCACATATCAAAAACCATCTTAAAAGTGAAAATTAGGATACTCTAATAGTGCTAATTCTAGGGACACCACATGGGGAGAGAGACTAACTATAACTCTAAAAGCTTTGACATCTAATATTTTTTCACATACTTATTATTCACCGACCATAAAATTATTCATAATTTACTAGACAATGCATTTACATTGATATGCTACCCTCCTTAGCAAAATAGGAGGGTCATATTTGAGTGACTCTTGGCTTACACCTAGCTGGCAAAAAAAACAGGGTTCAATTATTGATACAAAAGGTACATCGCTCGTGATATAGAAACATACAAACATGATTATTAGCAAAGGGATCTATTCATGGAAAAGACAAAATAGACAAATGTTCTTTGCTGCATTGTCATATGTCCAACTGCCAAAGTAATTTATTATTCATCTACATGATAAAATAAACTGACTAGTGTTTTTTGACATTTTAGTCATGGCTTACCAGAACAAAGTGGATCTTGTATTTACGTGTATATCCTGAGGTGGATATTATTATATATAGATATGGCAGCCAACAAATTATCTAGTATGGATTAAGCCCAATGCAGTGCAGCTAATACATAGAGGAAATATAGTTTTGTGACTATGGAAATGAGGAAGACTTTTATCTCACATTGCTTACTCCTAAAATTTTGTGGTCCTTATATGAAGGACCACATGTGACACTAATATCCAAAAGATCTTAGGGGAGAGTATGTTCACCTCCTTGGTGGGTATGGTGACCATAACACACACATATGTGCCACCCTGGGCCGAGCCGGGCTGGGAATAGGCTCGGGTTCAGGCTTGTGGATTGTGGAGAATGTCTACCGTCTTCTTTTTACACTAAGACACAACTACCTCGCAGTTCTTTCCAAAATGTATACAAGAGAGACCGTGTGATCACGTCTTACTGGGAATATCATTATAGAGTTTGTTAGGCTATAAATATGTCTAGTCATTAGGGTTAAAGGAAGCCACTTCTTACCGCTCTTTTGCAGCCGTCAATAGTTCATGCATGCCTTTTGTGAACCCCAGAAAGATGTCCATATCTTCCGTCTCTCCCTTTCACTTCTGGAGAGTTGACTATCCTACACGAAGTGTCTCCTCCTTCCTCTCCTAGACGAGCTCTATTCGGGTGGTGGGACCTGTGAACGCTGAGTTGCGATGGTGGTGTGCATTGATCTTCGTCAAGCACTAAGAAGACGAGAACCTATGATAGGTTTGTGGCCAGATTGACTAGAATAATGGTGTCTGTCCAAACAGATCGTAGGGCGTTGATTTCTTTAAGAACCATATTCATTTTTCAACAAACAATCTGGTATGTATTTTCTAACTCTAATTTTTCTATTCTCCTACATTGGTTATGTCTTCTGTCTCTTATTTGGATCTGTGCAGAATACATTAATAATTTGCAACTACCTCGTGGTTCTTTTCACAACATGTACAAGAGTGATCGTGTGACCACGTCTTATTGGGAATAGGATTACAAAGCGTGTTAGGCTATAAATATATCTAGTCATTAGGGTTAAAGGAAGACATTTCTTACCGCTCTTTTGCAACCATCAACAGTTCATGCATGCCTTTTGCAAACCCTAGCAAGATGTTCATATCCATTGTCCTTCCCCGCCACTTCTAGAGAGTTGAATATTCTACATGAAGTGTCTTCTCCTTCCTCTCCTAGACGAGGTCTATTCGGGTGTTTGGGCCTGCGAACACTGAGATGTGATGGTGGTGTGCATTGATCTTTGTTGAGCACTAGTGTGACAAGAACCTATGACAGTTTCATGGCCCGATTGACTAGAAGAACGGTGTCTATCCAATCATATTCTAGGGCATTGATTTCTTTGAGTACCATGTTCGTTTTTCAACAAACAATCTAGTCTGCGTTTTCTAATTCCTATTTTTCTATTCTCCTACACTGGTTATTTCTTCTATCTCTTATCTGGATCTACCCAGAATACATTAATTAATTTGCAACTCCCTAGTGTGGCATGTAACGCCATATACAAAATTAACAACAGTCTTAAAGAAATCATATGTGTTGTCATTAATTAACTATGTCCAATCTTGGTAGTTTTGGGAATAAAACTAATACTAGCAGTATGCCTGATAAATTTACTAGTACCAACTTTGCTCGTTGATAGAGTAGGATGTAAATTTATCTTAATATTGTGGGCTTTGATCAATACATAGAAGAGGAGAAACCTAAATCTGATGACATTATCCCTGCTAATGCAAATATAATTGCTATTTGGAAGAAGGGTGATGAGACATGTCGACAGTTGATTCTATTTGGTTTAAATAAAAAATGTATGATTCTTACTCAAACCCCCATGTTACTACTAAAATGTTGTGGAAAGGGTTAGTTAAGAATTTTAGTACTTAAAACCAAGGTGCTAAAAAGTACAGCGTGTCTAAAATTTTTACATTTCAGATGGTTGAGGGCATTTTTTTTCTGATAAAAAACACGACTTTCATCTCTTGTGTCATGAGATCTCTGATACAAAAATAGATTTTCCTAAGAAATTTGTAGTTATGTCCATGTTAGAAAAATTTCCCAAATCTTGAGAATCGTTTGGCATGACTCTTAAGCATCGCAAAGGAGATTTGTCAATGGATGATGTAATGAGGGAAATTAATATATAAGAAGAACACTTAAAAGAGAAGACTATCAAGGTGCCTCCTGGTGAAAACCCTAGTGTCAATCTTACTACTCCTAAAATCTAAGATAAGAAAACAAAAAATATGCATATACCTAAGGTAAAGATCCAGAAGAAACCGAAGAACAAAACTTCTTAGACTTGTGGTTATGTTGGACACTAGAACAAGGGATGTCCTTCAAAGAAGGCTAAGAAAGCTGCCACATCTGCAACTGAGGAGGTTGCGATCAAAATGATAACTACATCCTTCAACATCAATAATGAGTACATGTCTATTAGACCTAAATTTCTCTATATTTTTGAACCACTAATTGGATAATAGAAACTGGGTCTAATGTACATGTGTGTACTTACAAGTCTATGATTATGTCCTACCATGTCTCTAAAGGTCGATCAGTGACTTTGGGAAATTCCAGCATTGTAGAAGTCAAAGGCGAAGGACCGGTGGACTTGAAGTTTCCTTTAGGAAAGGTTCCGACACTCCATAGATTCAAACTTGCTCCATCAATTTGATACAACATTTTTTTTGGCTTGATTTTAGTTAGAGATAGTTTTAGAATAGACTAAAAATGTAATAAAGCTATTATTAATCTCCTCTGTGATTCTTTAATTTTTGGAAAGGGGTATCTATGTTATATTGAGAACATATTTAAGATTCTTGTTGGACCTATTTCAAATTCTATTCTAATTTTAAAGGATAATAGTTCTGCATGCTTAAATCTTGTATGATCTAATGTTTGGATTTCACGTTTGGGACATGATAATGTTGGCTCAATGAAACATATGATGAATCTGAATTTAATCCCTAAATCCAACATTAACAATAATATATGTGAAATATGTGTGCAAGCTAAATTGCCTAGGAAACCTTTTTCATTATGGGAATAGGAATTTGGAAATATTGGATTTAGTGCATATTTATATCTGTTAATTTAATGGGATTTCTACTCAAAATCAAAAGCATTATTTTATAATTTTTTATTGACAATACTAGTTGTGGCATCCCAACACCACAAAATGAGATTACTCAAAACAAAACACAAAATTATCACTAACAACCAGATTACCATAAAACAAGATAAATTAATACCAATTTTGCACATCCCGTTCAAGTGGAAACATATCACACATAGGTCCAGAAACCACCTATATTATGTATATCCTGCCAAAAGATTATTACATAACATTATTCGTTGGCTCAAAGGCCACAACCTGTTACATATGATAATATGTGCACATACATACACATGTGATATCTATACAATAAAGGCATATAGCCAAAACCTCGACTCGATATACAACTACAAAAACCTCTCCAAGGACCTGAGAGTACATAGATGACATATAGGACTCTAGTACAAAACAAAAATAGCTTATCCAACCTTTACAAAACTATTGCTCCTCTAGTTGCTCAGACTTAACAACACGATCTCTACCTCTTCGTGATCGACCACCTAACATATGTGGAAACCCACAGGGTGAGATCAAATGTCCCAGTGAGAGATATAAATCTCCACCAACATTTATTGAAAGTATAGATAGATTAAAGTTGATAAACAATATTATTATCAGGTTGAGCAGATTTAGTTAAATGATATGTATTAAATTGATAACACATGTTAAACAATTTAGCTAGTTACCATTCATCAGTGGCACAAAGTTATGTTTTAAGAAGGAATATGAAGAACATGTATACGAATTGATTTCTCTTACAACATTACAATTCAAGAAATCAGTACAAAGATAAGGCAAAAGGTCATCCAATGTGAGACATGTTTAACTCTAAGAAAATATACTAAATGACTGTACTACATCTTTTATTATTCCCTGAGGATTTGAGGCATACCACTCATATCCAATTGACCACTATGAAGTCAAAATCGGTACTTTACAATATCTATGGAAGAGATAGAATCCATGATCTCACTACACCTCCAAGTCAGTACGAGAGAAACACCACAAAGGCATAACAGTCAACTACAAACATCAACATATAGTCAAGATGATAAACACCTAGCCTTCCTTGCTACATGGCACGATGCTAGAGAGCAGGCTCACGAGTCATTGTTCTAAAAAGAGGCATCACTACAGTTACCATGTTTCTTGTGACATATTATAAGGGAGAGCAACTCACACATGGTCATCTCAACAAATGACTAGGTATGACCACAACTATCTTATTCATCCAATAATTGTGGACGGAAGGAGATACTCAAATTGTACCCCCACATATTAAAAAATATGTGCTCTGAGTTTCCCATAGGAGAACCCATTTCACCATCCAACAAAATATTAGCGTTGAAGATGGATCGATTGTATATGGCAACTACATGATTAGGGTTTCAGTTGATTAATTAAGCCAATTTGGTATCTTTTATCATCAATCAAGTTACAACGTACAAACCCTAAAAAAACTCTACAAAGATAAGGGCATAATACAACTTTAGAAGATATAAAACGTTTTAAGTATAAACTTGTCTCATCATCACATGATACCACTGCCTCACAAGGACATCACTATCTCACACATCCATACAAGGCTATTACTAGAATCACACTATCCTGGGATATCAATCACTTATCACATCACTGGAGGATAACACCTCACGCTAGGCATTAAGCCTCTACCACATCATAAGACCCATCACATAATTATCATCTCAACATGCCTCGTCAAGGCTCATAACCATCAACCTATGTCATGAATTACCACCATAGCATTCACAAGGAGTGACATTAATTCAACCTACATGATTTGATCCATACAAGTAGGAGAGATAAAGTATAATTACATGTCATACCTCAAGGAAAGTCTAGCAAATATAGCATACCCTAGAATTAGGGATTACAGTTTCACATACATCTCTTAACCATCAAACCCTAGTTACACTATCTCCACTTTCTTGGAACATATTACAATTGAGTATCATTACCTAATCATGATTATATGATTATATCAAACATCATTATGTATCACATCACTTACATGTATACATGTAACCATCAAACTATGTTACTCATGTGTAGCAACCATGTTCCCATGTATGAGTATCGACCACTCTAGGTGACACCTTGTAGTGACCATTTAGGTTTTGTCCAGGGTAACTACCGTCATCATTGGCATCACTATGTGTAGCGACCACTACATATGATGACCCATGTCTTTACCAAACCAAAACAATATCATGTCATGACCAATAAAAGCATACAATATTAGTGACCATCAAACCAAATCAATATGTGTCGACTAAAATAAGAGCAAAAGTGTAGCACCCGAAACACCTAACATGATGCACATGAACCACCTCAAACTAGGTTACTTCAGTTGAAGAAAAACTCACCAAATAAAATCATGCATGTAGTGACCAAATGCTAAGAACCACAAGGTGTAGCGACCAAACCTAGGGTTAGGGTTTGTTGCGCCCGCAACAACCCACCCATGTGTAATGATCTCAAATCACTAAGAAGAGTTTAGCGACCCAAGGTCAAGCTACTCCAAGGAACACAAAGCGATCTCCAAAATAGAAGTATCACATTCAAAATAGAAGATTAACATCAAGGAAAGTCATCATCCTCAACATGAAAACTACATACCAAGATAATCACCAAAACTCTAAAACACATTTTATGGAAAACATCATGAAAGAAACTTGCTTAATAGAGATAAAACCCACGATCACACTTGGAAAATAGAACTAAAACTTGAAGATATTCCAAGTTACTCGAACCATATGTATTTGATGGAAACCATAATAAAAACCACGGGAAAAACCTTCCATTCAACAAGTACCACAAAATCAGGTACAAAGATTAGGGTTTAGGAGAAAGAGAAATCTACTAGAGAGTACTACAAAATCTTAAACACTAAAACATAATAACTTCATCAAGAATATTAGGAGCACGGTTGAGAGATTATAACAACAAAATGCATGAAATGAGAAGGGTTAATTAATAGATATGGGAAAGAGTTATATAACCCACCTAAAGAAGAGATCAAGATTCAAACCAAAAGCTCCAAGAGAGAGAAAGAAGCTCCAACCAAGATCATCACTTTGGCCACAAGATTACCTCTAAAGAGAATAACACCATGGTCAATGGATGGCTCAAGAAAATGGGTAAACAACCCAAGGCCAAACAAGAAGGAGAAAGAAGAAGCTTCAACTTGCACATAGGTACTACCACGATCAAACCACAGTCTCCAACCCTTGTGAAGAGAAGATCCCAAAAGAATGCCACCATGGTTACACCATAGTCTCATAGACAAGAAGAAGGATAAAGAAGATAGGTTGCAAAGGAAAATGAGATCAAGGGTTCAAAAACCATTTACCAAGGAATAAGATCACCAAATATCACCACAAGGAGGATGATCTAGTCAAGAACACCACATGCAAGGTTGACACCAAAGCTCAAAGATCAGACATCCTTTGCTCCACAAAGCTCCAAGGATGATCAAAAGAGAGCAAGGAAGGAGGAGGGATGAAAAGGATGTTTCATGAAGAATAGATAGGTTATATACAATAGGGATGAGAGAGGTAAGGTAGGTAAGAGGTGTCAACATGAGAGAGAACAAAAAGGACACTTGTTTACCAAGGAAAACACCATGCACCTACTCAAAACATGCATGCACCAAAAGGGTGATACAACTAAGGTTGGGTGTCGACCACTAAGTTCCCCCACACCTTGTTGTGTTTGCAACAACCCTAGACCACATGTAGCGAATGCTACATTAGGTCACCAAGGGAACCAAGGTTGAAACATACCAAAAAATGACAAACCATGTCGACCAAACAAATTCAAGACCACCAAGGTCAAAGCACACCAACCCAAGAGAAAGTGTTGTAGTCACAACAGACACCAAGTGAGGTGTTGCGGTCACAACACTCACCAAGTGAGGTCTTGTGGTCGCAACACTCCACAAATTAACACAAAGTCGAAGCTCAACAACAAGGAAACTCTAGAAACCCTAGCATCAGCATAGGATGCCACATCACCAACCATGGCCCAAGGAAGGAGGCCAATAGAATCATCTTCTCTATCATTATGGTAAGGCACCAAAAATATATGCCAGATGTGAAAAATTTCAAGATAACCCCTCATGTTGGGTAAATGGCAACTTGGTCCATAACAAGGATACATAGCTCAAACATCATCCAAAATGGACCAAACCGAAAACATAGGATTGTCACATGTTAACAAAGAATCAAAAAGGATCATATTAGGATTTAAGAATCTTATTAAGCAAAGAAAATGATGTTAGCTCAAAACTAGGTCGGGGGTCTTACAACCATAAACCCCTAACAAGGATTTCACCCCTAAAATCCTATGCAAAATGAGATGGGTACTTCCTATACATCTCCTCCTCAAGCTCCCACATAGCTTTATCTATGCCATGATGGTGCCAAAAAACATTCACCAACACTATGTCCTTCTTCTTCAACTTCTTGATCCTCCTATCAAAGATCAACACAGGACATTCCACATAAGATATGTCCTCGTCAATGTCAACCTCCACTGGATGCAAACCCAACTCTTTATCGGGGTGGAACTTCCTCAACATAGATACATGGAACATTGGATGCAACCTATGCAACTGAAGTGGCAACTCCAACTTATAGTCCACCTTCCCAACATGTGCCACCATCAGGTAAGGTCCCATATATCTAGGAGCCAACTTACCCTTCTTCCCAAACCTCAAAACACCTTTCCAAGGAGAGACCTTGAGGTACACTCCATCTCCTACATGGAACTCCAACGGTCTATGTCAATTATCTACATACAACTTCTTCTTGTCTTGTGCTTCCTTCAACTATTGTTGGATTACCTTGATCTTCTCTACAATCTACTGCACAAGATCAGGTGCTAGAAGATGATACTCACCAACCTCATACCAACACAAAGGAGATCTACAATGTCTTCCATATGATTTCATATAGTGTTGTATTAATGATCCTCTAGTAACTATTGTTATAGGAAAACCCTATTAGGTTGAGGTGCACATCCCAACTGCCCAAAAACTACAAAACACATGCTCGAAATAGTTCTTCTAGAATCTAGATCATCCTCTCTAACTGCCCATCTATCTATGGGTGAAACACCATACTGAATCTCAACTACGTACCCATAGACATATGCAAACGTTCCTAGAAATGACTTGTGAATTGAGGACCTCTATCAAATATGATGGTAGCTAAGATACCATGCAAATGCACTATCTCCTCAACATATATCTAGGAGAGATTCTTCATTGTATATGTGGTCTTCACAGGCCAAAAATGTGTTGTCTTTGTCAACCTGTCAACAATCAGCCATATGGAGTCATGACCTTTGGTTGTACTAGGCAGACCAACCTCAAAGTCCATAATGACATGATCCTACTTCCACTGTGGAGTGGGTTAAGGTTGCAAAGTTCCTTCTATCTTCTGATGCTCTGTTTTAACATGATGGAAAACAAGACACTTGACAACAAACTCGACCACGTCACACTTCAAACCAGGCCACCAATACAAATCCTTCAAATTGTGATTCATCATGGTGCTTCCTGAATGCACAACGTACATCAAGGAGTGAGCCTCATCCAAAACCAACTTCCTCAGATTTTCAACGTCATGTACCACTACTCTTCCATGCTAACACAACGTACCTTCTTTGGACTTGTGGAAACCACCATGCTTCTCGCTACCAAACTCTGTTCGAATCTGTTTTATCACAATAATACTCTATTCAACATCTTTGATCTACTCCCATAACATATGTTTTACCTGTAACTGAGACAACAAGCATGCCAATAGGGAGACTTCAATCTTCACATTCATCTCACGCAAGGACACTAACATGTCCCTCTTGTGGCACACCAAGGAACATAATTGTACCTTATCAATAGATGATGATGATGAAGACTTCCTACTCAAAGCATATACCACCATGTTCACCTTCCCTAGATGGTAATCTATGGTGCAATCATAGTCTTTGATCAACTCCATCCAACGATGTTGCCTCATATTCAGATCCTGCTTCCAGAAGATGTATTGCACATTATTGTTATTTGTGAAGATCTGACACTTCTCACCATATAGATAATGTCTCCAGATCTTCAACACATGAATAACTGTAGCTAGCTCCAGATCGTGGTAGGATAGTTCTCTACATGCTTCTTTAAATATCATGATGCAAAGGAGATCACATTCTTGTTGGTAAGGTATGCCTATAGAGTCAATCATATGATGATTGACATGGCATATATATAAAAGATTTTATTATTAATAATAAATAAAAATAAATAATAAAAAAAGTCTTTCAATTCCTATGTTTCACTCAGCTATGAGATAATGAGGAAATAGTGTGAATGTCTATAGAATGACAATACTCAATGATGTAAGTCTTCAAGTACATGACTTGGAAGAATGAGATCATACAGATGTTAAGAGTATGTACATTCCTATTATGTCCCTATATGGTTGTTACTGTGGAAGGTAGATAGACACCAGTCACACTAAAGACTAGAGTGTGGGTTGGTTGATGTCAGAAACTCATTAGTTATGATATGGCAATATCAAACCAAGGACATATATACATGATAGGGAGAAGTGTATCAGACAGACCCACCTTAAGAGTGGCACATGGAAACCATCATTGGTTATCATAGTCATCTATTATAGTGAAGGTAGTGATTGTTATTCTTAGACCTAAAATCACTACCCACACAACATGTCGTTTGGTACACATTGACATCATGAAACGCAATCCTGAAACATGGGTTGTTATAAAGGTGATGATTGGGTGACTTTGACAGATAGGGACAGACTGTAAGTGATTGATATGGGATTTTACCCTCCTACTGGAGTATGATATCCTGGCCACATTATAAGTGAGACTTAGAAACTCATGTGCATTTACATGTGAATCAATATATGATATTGAGGTCACATTATCTCATTCAATCTGCTCTTGGTTCAAGGAAATGAATTGAATGTTGAAAGGATGACCTTCCATGCCCTGAGTTCATTCTGGATATCAGATACAAGGAATTGTAGAATCACTACAACACCTTACACATATTGTAGGTTAAAGGTTTTCTCCAACTTTCCATTCACTTAGGTAGCACTGATGTGCAACTAGGACCACTCTTTGCTTGTGATGCCATAAGGTACTTATGGACATTCACTGCCAACTTGATATGGGACCTATAGGGTCACACACATAGGAGCTCATCAAGAAGAGTAGATGAATCTTGAATGACAATTGAATTTACTATTAAAGGGTTTAGATATTCAATTTAGGCAACAAATCAATAGATTGGTTGAATGCACTGCCAAATGACCATCTCACTAGGAGAGATGGCCATTTGGGCAGCCATATGAGCATCTTAAGTGTTGAGATGACCAATTGGGTTGTCACGCTAATCAGAGATCAGATTAGCTAAGTTCTACTCAAATTGAGAAGTGAACCGACTGGTTCAATTTGTTGAACCGATCAGCTCAACTCAGGCTCACCAGACGACAACCTGGGTGAGTGAGACGGGAGTCTCACTTTGGTAAGATGGCTCGGTTGGGACAAATGAATGTTATAGATGTTTCCTGAACTTATTTCCATTGTACAATATTTGTTGTCCAAATAATTAATATGTGATATTTATTGGAATCGAATTGCCAATTTCCTATGCGATTGTAAACTGCCAGACGATCGTGTCACAGTGTGAGATGACTGTCTGGGTGTGCCAGACAAAAGTTTGGAGTGTCGTAGGCTGTGAAAATTCAAGTTCTTCTAGTCCCTTCAACTCCCACACAAATCTTGAATAGACTGGGAACCCTGACGCAAACCCCGCCTATAAATAGAGGGGTGTTGGAGGCTTTCCAGAACACAACAACATGAACTGAAAATTAGCTACTCTGACAATTATTGACATCTCTAGTTGTGGCAATTGAGAGAGCCTAAGCAAGTCCTACCTGACTAGGGAAGGATAGCTACAGGAGAGAAAAACTGAGGATCGTTGTTGTGGGAGCGATAGTTGGTGACTAGTACACCAATGGGAGGGATAACTCATTCATGTCTATTCTAGTTGAATGATGGAAGTTCTAGTTGGTCTGTGTGAACTACTCTAGAGGTAGGAGTCCTTTGGTAGTGGCTCGAAGAGCAAGTCAACCTGAAGTTTGTGGAGAGACCACCAGAGCCATTGTAGAAGTTGTCATGTTTGTTGTTTGTGGTGAAGACCAAGAGTTGTACAACCACCATCCAAGAGAAACTAGTTGACAGTTGCATTGAAGTGAGTTGTTGTCATTGGACTTGATCCGGGACCATGTATAACTCGTTAACCATCTTTCCTATTTCATCGTAGTTGATGCGATCTTGTTTTATGGGGAATACAAATAGATAATTTTTTTTGTTTCCTCTACTACACTTTGTTCCCGTATTTCCCAACAGTGGTATCAAAGCCACATAACTTTTCTATATTTTAGGATAATTAACATTATCTAGTTTTTGTTTTATCATTAATATATTTCATATAATGTGAATATTTACAATTCTCTCATATGTGTTTCTGATCAAAGACCACATATTCCCAAACTAATATATATATATATATATATATATATATATATATATATATATATATATAGAGAGAGAGAGAGAGAGAGAGAGAGAGAGTCAGGCTAGAATACACTCGAGTGCTCGAGTGTACGGATCGCACGAATACACTCAAGTGTGTTTGCATATCAAGACTATTTTTTGCAAAATGTAAACCATTGATCTTCACCGTCATACTATAACTAGGCTACATACAAATTTTGAACCCATTTGGATGAGTGTAAGTCACTCATCCAAGGACAACAAAATCAACACACGAAACTAATTTGAAATGCATAATTTTTGTGGTCTTCATAACATGAGCTATACATATCCAAATGTGCTCAAATTTTGCATATGAGTTGTTCATGAGATGTTTAAGAAGATCAATGGATTAGATTTTCAAAAAAAATATTGCATCATGGAAAACTATTTGAGTGTATTCCACTGCGGATATACTCGAGTGTATTCTAGCCTGACTCTCTCTCTCTCTCTCTCTCTTTCTCTCTCTCTCTCTCTCTCTCTATATATATATATATATATATATATATATAAATGCAATTTGGATGTATTGCCCTAAAAGAAATTTTGATGGTGGTTGTGTAGCATGTTTATGTCCTAAACCCAATATCTGTGTGTGGTTGGATGGTTTGATTTTTCCTTTTTATCTCAGTCTATGAACCGATCCCCTACCTCTCGCTTCCCTATGTAAAGTGAATTCTTTCCTACCTTTGCTCCCCTCAAATGTATCTCGAGATTTCTCTTTACAATGTAATAAAATAGCAGTAGGGTACTTTTATTTTCTTGCAATGATGAAGAAGATGATCATTGTCTGAGGAGACGACCAGTTTATGTGATGAGACGACCGTTTGGAGGACCATGGAGGACAAAACAATGGAGCCAGACGACTATCTAGTGGACCCAACCGACCTTTTAGAAGGATTCCAAACATTAGATGGAGTGGATGCCAGACAACCATCCATGATGAGCAACTGACCAACCAAGAGGTGAGATGATCGATTCAAAGGTTGAACCGATCTAACCATATTGGAAAGCATAGATCTACACCAACAATAGGTTCATACATGTGATGTGATGATTGACCTAGCTAGTAGTAATTCCTTGTGGCTCCAAGGAATTAATTACAAGTAGACATGGACATAACCATCACTTTGTTATTTTATATTGCATGTTTATGTTGTGGGATATAGCATGTATATGATACATAGTAAGTATGTGGTGATTGGATATAGTATATGTATATATATGATATATATAAAACCTCTCAATCAAATATATTAGGTCTAAGATGCCTTCCATTGACAACACACATGAAAAGCTTGATAGAAAAAGTGTAGATTTGCACAAAGCATGGTGTGCCATCTATCTCGTGGAAGTGTGATGGTAGATATGTAGATTTACACAAAGCATGGTGCATATCTATCATGTTGACTATTGGGTCAAGATTAACTAGTGACTTGGACAACCTAAAACCAGAGGCATGCAAATGATCATGGCAAGGAGTTGTGTATATCGTCTATCTAAGAGTTTCATATGGATACAATTGGAAAAAGTTACCTACCTAAATAGCCAAGTTGTCGGAGAAAAGCCAAAGTTGACTCATGATTTGAGGAAATATGGATCTTGGCTCATTAGAAAATTGTTTGCTACAGTTTTCTAAATTGATACTTGAGGGTTATAAATTTGAACAAAATAATGACGATGATAATGAATTAAAGACCTAATTATTATCACCCTAATATAATATAATCTAATCTAATCTAATCTAATCTAATCTAATCTAATCTAATCTAATCAAATCAAATCAAAAATGAGTTTTTGGAAAAATTGCAAATTTCTTTTGTAGAATCAAATGACAACAAACAAGAATCACTTTTCTCTACCATCAGCCCTTGAGAATGACAAGTTAACTGGGAACAACTTGCAAAATTAGTTCCGGATGTTGAGAATCGTTCTTAGATGGGAGCACAAGCTCTTTGTCCAGGAGATGCCAGAACCAGATAAACCACCTCAAAATGCACCAAGGGCTAACCATGATGCTTATAAGAAGTATATTGAAGACATTGTGGATGTCAAGTGTCTTATGCTAAGCTCTGTGAACTACGAGTTGCATAGTAAGCATGAGAACATGGGTGTGATTGATATGGTCACACATCTCAAGAACATGTGCTAAGATCAGGAAAGATAATATAGATACAATGTCTCAAAGACAATGTTAAAATGCAAAATGGTAGAAGGAGATCCAATAGGTCCTCATGTACTCAAGCTCATTAGATATGTGGAGAACCTAGGTAGACTGGGATTCCCCTTGGGTTAAGAGTTGGACACTGACATGATTCTTTAGTTCCTTCCAGAGTCATGTTGTTAGTTTGTCATGAATTACAACATGAATGACTTTGACAAACTGTTGATAGATTTGTTGGGCATGTTGAGAACAATTGAGATAAAAATGAAGAAAGTCAATCCCAAGTCTTTGATGATGGTCAATAAGACAACGGGGAAGTCTAAAGGCAAAGGAAAAGGCAATGGCAAAGCTAAGAAGAGTTCTAAAGCTAGAAAGAAGCCTAAGTCTTCAGATCTCAAGGAAAAAGGTGGAGTGAAGAAAAGAGGCGATTGTAACCATTATCACCAACCTAGACTTTCGAAGAGAAATTGCCCACTCTAGTTAGAGGAACTAAAGAAGAAAAAGGGTGGCACTGAGGTCTCCACTACAAGTATAAACACTACAAGATAAGTGTTATTACTTCTTCATCTTGGTATATGATACCATATAAAGATATGACATACTTGATGTGTAGGATCTGACATGAAGTGAAAGCACTTCATGATAGTTGAAGGATGGACAAGGCAGAGAAAGTGTTGCAGAATCCATAGTCTACATTTCAATTTATCTTAGCCCAATAGGCATGCAATAGAGTTAGTAGAACTGCTATTTTATTATGGCAGTAGGATAGAAACATTTACTTTATATCATCTTGTATGACAACGATGATAAACCAATAGAAGTGAGATTTTGATATTTCTATTTCAAAGATATGATCTTACATGGCATTATCCCTAAACATCTTACAATATTTATGCAAAATGATCCAAAGATGAATGTTTATAACATTTCTACCAAAGGATTATTATTGATAACTCAAGAATATCATTAGATTTAGTCATCTTGCACATATCTATATGAAATGCACACCTAGATGTTGATCTAGATTCCCTTTGTTATTGAATCTAAGGAAACATGCAAACCTTATTTATGCACAATATGACATGACTTCCTTCACTAGATGTAGTGGGATGATAAGCTTTCATTAGACCTCATGCATATGATGCATGGAGATCTTATGAATGAATTCTATCGGTAATTTCTTATACCTCATTCCATTTATTGGTAATATGATGATTTGTACTCAATAAAGGAGAAACATAAATCTCTTGAAGTGTTCAAGGAGATTACAAATGAAGTATAACTTTGATAAAAGTATTAAGGAAATTTGTTGAGATTAAATGTTAAAATACTTTACATCAAAACCTTGAGTACCTTCTGAATGTCCTATAATAATGTATCACAAGTCAAATCCATATGAGCATGGTGATGTGTCAGAATGAAGGAATTATACCATCACAAATCACGATATAATTATCAATTAATATAATCTTCTAATATCCTCATAAATATATACTTATCACTAAATGAAGTACCATCTTAATGTTTTATGAGACATATATATGATATGATTTAGGAATGTCCCAATATGTCTAAAGGATTAAAACCTACATTAAGAAAGTAGTTTCTTGAAAACTTTTATCCACACACCACAATTGTTGAATATTACTATTAATCCTAATCCAATGACAAAAATGTTTTGTTGATAGGATAACTGAATTTCTAAAGAATCAATGGGAGTAAGAGTATAGCTCAAAATGATAGAGGTCAACAAAGAGGTACAATAAGAACTAAGAGAATCACAAGTTTTTGTGGAATCTCAAGTTCACATAAGACACAGAATAAAATAGTTCTAGTAGAATACATTTGAGATTAGAGGGTTGTGAATCCAACAATTAAGATAGGTTGGTCATAGAATGATGAGCCAACTAATCAACTAGAAGCTATTAAGAACCATAGTCTGAGCCATTTTTGAAATCCATTTATGATAACAAGGTAGGACCTTGGTAGTGCCACCTAAAGGGGTAATAACTAGAAGGTGCAACAGGGACTTGTAGCAAAGACCTACATGGATAGCATAATTGGACAAATTGGTTAAAAAGGTTTTCAAATCAGTTCAAGATATTTAACATGATAGAAATTCCTTTACCAATTTCCATGCTTGTCATTGTAGTTAAAATAGACTAAGAGATTTACCATATGAAGATGGAAACTGGATTCCTTAAATGGAATATTAGAGAGGATGTGTATGTGACACAACCTGAAAAGGTTTCATAACTTCAAGAATGCAAATTAATTCTATAAACTACAAAGTTCAACCTGGGATTGAAACATGCATCTCAGAAATGGGATCTTTTGATTTGACACGATAGTCAAAGATTTTGACTTGAATCAAGACAAAAGATGAAATCTATGATTATAAAAGATTTAGTGGGAGAATATATGAATATTCCACATGTGATGAGGAATGACTTCTCAATATTGTGCATATTGAGAATTGGCATAAAAAAATCCTACAACAATGAAGGAATAGGTGAAACATCTTATGAGATAAGGATCAAGACCTATTGAGATAGTTATTGAAAGTTTCACAATGTGAATTTGAGTGCATACAATACTAATATGTTGAAAGACTTCAACATGGAAGGATTCAATGAGACAGAATCCATATTAGTCTCTCATGAACCAAATGTTCCAATTCTTGAGAAAAATGAAAATAGCATGATTAAGATTCCATAGGATGGAACAATAGTGGATTTATCACGAATGATGTGAATGAACTTATCCCATATAATCTTGTATGTATAGGACATGATAAGATCATAATTAATTCTAGAAAGGGTTATTTGAACGTCATTAAAGATATCAATCAGTACTTGGGAAGTACCTAAGGATAGATTGTAGTCAATGATGATAGAAATAAAATGAAGAGGTGGATGTAAAAGGTTACATTGATGCAAGCTTCTACAATGACAAAATGATAAGCAAATAAAATATGTTTGAATGGAAGGAAACATTTTATTAGTTGGAAGGTTTCCAAACTAATAGCCATAAATTCAATTCTATAATAGAAGCTGAGCATACTTGTGTTGTGAACATAGTGTGATAATATATAGATCTACAAGTTCATATGATGAACTTATAAATGTTCCAACCATTGATGACTCAATAGTGATACTATGACAACAATTGAGCTACTTGTTAGACAAGGAATATATGATAACATATTATGGTGGTTTCATCTCAGAGAAAAGAGATGAGAAACATGCAATATACTGACTAATAACAAATGTTGCTAACCCACTGGAATAACACTTATGCAGTAGAAACATGGTGGACATGTATGAATAACTATGAATGGGATTCATGGGTGATTGGCTCTCCGTGCAAGTGGGAGTATGTTGGTTAGCTATGCCCATAGAGATAATCATATGATAATTGACAGGACATACTATGTAAATGATTTGATTATTAATAATAAATAATAAAGGCAATCTTCCAATTCATCTGTTTCACTCAGTTATGAGATAATGAGGAGATAGAATGAATGTATATAGAATGACAGTTTTCAATGACATATGTCTTCAAGTATGTGAGTCAGAAGAATGAGATCATATATATGTTAAGAGTATATACATTCTTATTAGCTCCCTAGTCGGTTGTTATTGTGGAAAGATAGACACTGGTAACACAAAAGACTAGAGTGTGGGTCGACTGTTGATAGAATATCATTAGTCATGATATGGAAATATCAAACCAACCACACAAATACATGTTAGGGAAAAATGTATCAGACAAACCCACCTTAAGACTGACACATATAAACAATCATTGGCAGTAATAGTCATCTCTTATAGTGAAGGTGGTGATTGTAATTCTTAGACCTAAAATCACTACACTCGTCCCATGTTGTTGGGTATGTTTTGAGATCATCAAACTCAATCATGAAACATGTGTTGTTATAAAGGTGATGATTGGGTGACTTTGACATATGCAGATAGATTGTGAGTAATAGATATATAATTTGCCCCTCCTACTGGAGTATGATATCTTGGCAACTTGATAAGCGAGACTGAGAAATGCATGCGCATGCACATTGGAATCAATATATGATATTGTGGTCACATTATTTTAGACAAACTGCTCTTGGTTCAAGGAACATGAGTTGACCGTTGAAAGGATGACCTTACATTTCTTGAGTTCATTTTGGATATCAGAGAAAAAGGAATTATACAATCACTACAACACCATATACAGATTGTAGGTTGAAGTTATTCTCCATCTTTCCATTCACTTGAGTAGCACTGATGTTCGATTAGGCACCACTATTTTCTTGTAATCTCATACACTACTTATGGACATTCACTGCCAACGTGATATGGGACCTATAGGGTCACACACATATGACTCATCTAGAAGAGGAGTTGAATCTTGAATGAAAATTGGATTGATTATTAAAGTGTTTCGATATTCAATTCACATAACAAATCAACGTATTGGCTACTACACTACCAAACGACCATCTCATTGGGTAAACTACCATTTGTGCAACCATACGAGCATCTCAAGTGTTGATACACCCTATTGGGTTGTTAGGCTAATCAAGGATCAAATTGGCTAAGTTTTTCCCAAATTGAGGAGTGAACCTACTGGTTCAATCTGTTGGACCGATCGACTCAACTCAGCTCACCAGATGACCAACTGGGTGAGTGAGACAGGTGTCTCACATTGGTGAGATGGCTCATTTGGGATGAATGAAGGTTTTGGATATTTCCCAAACTTGTTTCGATCGCATAATACTTGTGGCTCAAGGAATTAATATGTGATATTATTTTGAATTGAATTGCCAATTTTGTATGTGGTTGGGAAATTGTTAGATGATTGTCTCAAAATGCGAGAGAACTGTCTCACACATCATACAACCGTCTGGGTGTGCCATATGACCTTTTGAAGTGTCACAGGTTGCAAAAGTTTAAGATCTTCTGGTCCCATCCACTCCCACATAGATCCCAAATAGATTTGGAACCCAGGCCCAAACACCACTTATAAATAGAGGGGTACTGGAGGCTTCCCATAACACAACAACATTAACTGAGAATTAGTTTCTCTAACAATTTTTGTCCTCTCTGGTTGTGGTAACTGAGAGAGCCAAAACACATCCTACCTGACTAGGGATGGATGGCTACAGGAGAGAACAACTAAGAATCGTTGTTGTGGGAGAGTACGTTGGTGACTAGTACACCAACGGGAGGGACAACTCCTTCCTGTCTATTCTTGTTGGACAACATGAGTTCTAGTTGGTCCGTGTGGACTACTCTAGAGGCAGGGGTCCTTTGGCTGCTGCTCAGAGAGAAAAGTCAACCTGTAGTCTATGATAAGATCAATAGAGCTACTGCAAAAGTTGTCCTATTCGTAGTTTGGGGTGAAGACCAGGAGCTGCACAACCATTGTCCAACAACAACTAGTTGATAATTGCATTGAAGTGAATTGTTATTGCTGGACTTTCTCCAAGACTAGGTATAAATTGTTACACCATTTTTCCTATTTCATAGTAGTTTACACGATCCTAATGTTATGGGGGAATACAAATAGATAAAAATATTTGTATCCGCTGCTACACTCGGTGCCCATATTTCCCAATAGTTCTTGTCTTTCACCATCACACACTCAAAACCATTCTTCGATGCAACACAAAAGACAATATAGCCCTTTCCATGATCTGGAAGCACTAACATTGGGGCACTGGTCACGTTTTCCTTTAAAAGTTGGAAAGCATGTTGACACCTGCCATCCCACAAAAATGACATGCCTTTCCTTGTTAATTTCATTTGGGGTAACAAAACGTCAGTGAAGTTCTTGATGAACCTCATGTAGTCTACCAAACCAAGAAAATTGCACACTTCTATCAGCGTCTTTGGTTGCTCCCATTCTATAACAAACTCAACTTTCTTGGGGTCTACACGAACACCCTATGCAGATATTATGTATCCAAGGAAAGACACCTCCTTTAGTCAAAACTCACATTTGTTGAACTTAACATATAGCTAATGTTGTCTCAATAGAGTCAACACCTATTGCAAACGTTGCTCATGTTGCTGCCTATCCCAACTGTATATCAAGATGTCGTCAATGAATACCACCAAAAACTGATCAACACAAGGCTTGACCCCCCAGTTAATCAGGTCCATGAATGCTACCGATGCATTGGTTATCCCAAATAGGATAATCATGAACTCATAGTGACAATACTTCATCCTAAAAGATGACTTTGGTATGACCTCTGTCTTGATCCGCAACTAGTGATACCCAGACCTCAGATCTATCTTCGAAAACATGGTGTCTCCTTGCAACAGGTCAATCAAATCATTAATACATGGCAAGAGATACTTGTTCTTTATCATCACTTTTTCAACTACATGTAATCGATGCACATTCTCATGGATCCATCTTTCTTCTTCACAAATGGCATTGGATCACTCCATGGTGACATACTTCGCCGGATAAAGACTTTCTCAAGAAGCTCTTGCAACTATTTCTTCAACTCTGCCATCTCAGTCATCACCATTCTTTACGGTGTCTACACTATCGGCTGTGTGCCCATGACTAAACACCTGGAAACTCATCTGGAAACACATCCTTGAACTCACAGACAACTGGAACCTCCTAGATACTCAAACTCCTCACCTTGGTATCCACCACATGTGCCAAGAATGTATCACAACTTTACCTCATCAACATCTCTGCCACCATTGTCGACACCAAACAAGTAGGGAGAATCTTCCTATCTCCTTGGAATATCCACAACTCTTCACCATTGACAAATGTCGCTATCTTGGAACCACAATCCAATACCAGCTGATACTTCTCTAAAGTATCCATTCCAAAGATCATATTGAATCCATGCATTTCAAGTGGTATGAGGTCCACTTGAATGCTACGTCCTGAAAAAGAACGCACATTGGAAGGACACACCTCTTGCAACTTTGTGGAACCAACCAATGGGTTTCTAACAACTATGACTAATAGGAGAGGAAAAACTAGCAATCACTTCTCTAGTGATAAAAGAGTATGTAGCACTGGGTCAACCAAAACAGATTTAACGCAAGAAGAAGACAAATTAGAATGAAATAACTCTATCTGAAATGTCACAACTCGGGGGTTGACCACTCTGTTTGGATGACTCGTCACGTAGAATCGAGTCATTATCTGTTGTCGACCCCTTCCTCTGCTGGCTTGTCCAAAAGAACTAGCCTACCACGCTTGTCCACGTCCTATGCCACTGCCATTGTGTTGTTATTGTCGCTACTGCAACCCTTGCTGTATCTATATTGGATGTTGGTTCACCTCCTCATCCTTTATAGGGAAATACAACTTTGTGTGCCCATCCTGCCCACACTTCTAGCATGATCTTCTCTCATACCATGGCCTAGATGGCCCTGTCACAGAAACTGATGCAATCTTATGATCTCCTATAGGCAGAAAGCTAGAGCCTCTACCTCTTCAAGGTGACCACTATTACTGACTTGCCGATCTCTATTGTGACGGCGGTGCTAAAAACCTCATCTTCTTAAAGTCTCTAAATGATTGTCCCTGATACTGAGTTGGTCTCTTCTTGGACTTTGTCTCACGCTTCTCCACCACTGATTGTTCCATTCTTCTTACTGACTCCACAAACGTGGTGAACTTCTCTTTATTATCTAGAGATGACACTGAAGTTGACAACTCTGTATATAGATGCTTCTCAAACTGTTTGATCCTCTCCTTGTCAATTTTTATCATATACAGACAAAACCTTAGAAGCTCCATGAACTTATCTCATACTTGTTGTTTGACATAGATCCCTGTCGGATCTTCTCGAACTGGTTGATCTTCTTTTCAAGATAGGTCTACAGAAAGTACCAACTCACAAACTCCCATCAGAACTCTTCACAACTGATCACAACACCTGGTCTTTTCTCTTCGTTTATGTCCCACCAGTGTCCAGCACTCCCCTTTAGTATATACACAACATGCTTCACTTTATCCTATTTGGGGATATTAAGGACCTTGAAGGCCTTCTCTAGCTCAGTGAACCACATATCTACATATGTTGGGTGTACAGTACTCGCATACTCCACCGCCCCTACTCTCCTCAACCATTCAAAGGTCTTCCCATATCCCCAAGATTCCACATTGGGGGTTGCTTCTCTCGCTTGGAGAGCACACATTCTGTTCACCATATGTGTAATCGTAGCCATGAAGTGTCCAAACATGGATTGAAAAGTGGTATTGGCTTCCAAAACATGATCAAACTGGGGTACCTTAGGCACAACATCCATCCTATCCTACCTCCTAGAACCATGACCTGGTGCTGTAAAACTTCTCTCGGCAACATGTTCATCATATTGTCCAACTATCTTTTCTTCTCTTCTTCCTCTTCTTTTTCATAAGCAAACGTTACCATAAGAAAAATGGAGGACACTAGAATAGACACAAAGTCCTATGTCCCTGTAGACTAAGTGAACCTAGAGCTCTAATACCAACCTAACTTTTGATGCCCTATCTCCACAAAATGACATTACTCAAAACAAATCATGAAATTATCACCAACAACCACATTACCATAAAACAAAATAAATTAAAACCGTTATCACACATCCACTTCAAGTGGAAACATATCACAAATAGGTCCAGAAACCACATGTATTATGTATATCCTGCTAAAAGATTATTACATCACATCGTTCACTATCTCAAAGGATGCAACTTGTTACATATGATAACCTATCCACGTACATACACATGTCATATCTATACAACAAAAGTATCTATCCAAAACCTTGTCTTGATGTACAACTACAAAAACCACCCTAAGAACCTGAGAGTATAGGGAAGACACATGAGAGTATAGGGAAGACACATAAGACTCAACTACACACAACTAGCTTATCCAACCTTTGCACAACTACTGCTCCTCTTGCTGATCAACCTCAACAACATGATATCTACCTCTTTGTACTTGACTACCTAAGAGATGTGGAAACCCACAAGGTGAGACCAAATGTCCCAATGAGAGATACAAATCTCCACCAATGTCTATTAACAACACATGTAGATTAAAGCATATTAAATTATTATCAGGTTGAGTAGATTCAACTAAACAATATGTATTAAACTCATAACACAGACACTACTACAGAAAATGCTTTTTACAATGGGAGATAGACAACAGTTTTGATGATTATGTTGTAGTTAGCATACTTACCACAACAATCCTATTTTCGTGTTGTATATTGTATATTTTATACAACACAAGTCATTTACTTCCCATTGTAGAATATGTGATACTACAACAAGTGCTAAAGTGATGAAATAGGCTGTAGTATTACAACATATTCAAACTTGTTGTAAAAGAAGTTAATTACACAACATATTGTGACTCGTTGTAATAGTAACACATGAAAACATGTTGTAATAGACTATCATTACACAACATAGACTGACCCATTGTAGTATATCATAATTACACAACATGCCTTCACCTGTTGTATTTGGTACATGTTGTAATAGACCACGATAATACAACATATTGAAACTCGTTGTTATATACCAAGATCACACAACAGACTCCAACCTGTTGTTATATATTATAATTACACAACATGTTTTGACCTGTTGTAATATCCACACATTAAAAATTATTATAATAGATCACCATTACACAATGTAAACTAACCCATTATAATATACCATTATCACACAACATGAGATGACCCGTTGTAATAGCTACATGTTGTAATAGACCATAGTCACACAATACGCTATAATCCATTGTTATATGCCAAGATTATACAATAGACTCTGACTTGTTTTATATACCTGAAACCGAGCTAAACCCAATTTCTTATTAGAGAATTTTATCATGAACATGTAATCAAATAATTATTTTTTCATATAAAATTATTGTCAAATATGGGTCTGAGTTCTTTTTGGGATTTAATTTTTTTAATATGGGTTGGTTTCAGTTTGAGAGGTCGATTGAACAAAATTTAATTTTGTGTGGTCATGGGAATGACAATTGTTTCACTCTGGGTAGATGTTTTGACCCGGAACTGACCACCCAATATTATATCACATGAAATATAATCATGAACATCTAATCAGAGATTTCTTTTATATTCATTGTCAAATCTGGCTCTGAGTTTTCTTTCGAATCTAATGTTTTCAATCTGGGTCATTCTCAATTGAGACACCATTCGAAAAATTAAAATCTAGTTTTGCATTTGGGTCCGGTAGTGACAATTGAACTCTCTAACTGGGCCATGTTTTGTCCCGAAACTGACTGACTCGAAACCAATTTTTAACACCCTATGTGATATTATAATCGAGTAACTAATCAACCTCTATATTTACATGTTATATATATGTATCTACTATTTTACATACAAAATAGCCTTTGAATTATTTTTCTCGAAAAAAATTAATTTTAGATTGGGTCTGAGATTGATAGTTAAACACCCTGGGCCGGTTCATTTTTTTTACCTATAACTAACAATTATTTAACACCCTTATGTGATATTATTGAAGAGTAATTATTAACCTACATGAATCATATACATTGCATATATGTACATGTACATTTATAGATCTAATTAATAAATAGGTGTTACATAATGTTAAAACAATTCAACACCCACGCTTCCTCTTTCCCTCTGCACACCCGTTTCCCCCAAAATTCACTCCTTCCTGCGATCAGTAGATTCCACCGCAAACTTCTCGCCGTCCCAGAGTGTCGTAGAGCATTCATACTCCTGTGATCAGTAGTTTTCACCGCAAACTGCCTTCACATCGCACCCATCCCAGAGCGTCCATACTACTTCTCCGGAAAGCGCAACCTTGGAGAGACCGACAATGACTCGACTCCGCTACCCTGGAGAGACCACCGACAATGCCTCCTCATTCAACAGAAAGTGCCACTGTCCTCTGCAATTTCTTCGCCAGAAAGCGTTTCGCACCCACCTCTACTTTGAGCTCCCTTAAATCCAAGGTAACCTCCTGGCCTGTCAGTTTAATGAATTCCTTTAAGAACTTCATCCTGATCAACACTTGGTATGTGGACGCCTCCCCAAACAGCATCAGGTCACTAGGAAATCAAGCATGTGAGATTTTTGGTCGTCTTGTGGTAACCTTCATAGATTTCTACCTCCCCTATTGTTCTTCTTTTATAATAGCTTGATTAAGATGATCTTGACACAACACAAAGATATATTGGGAAAATAGATCACACTGGGGAAACTGTGGGTTTGAAGGTAGGGAGAGTTTCCCCATTCAAGAGGAGTGGGGCTGTTTTTTGTTTAGGAAGGTTGGATGCTTGGCGGCTTGTGTTTTGAGAACTATTTTTTTGTTGCTCCTGGTCTAAGTGTTTGTAAGAACAACCATTCAATGTTGGTTATACTCCTTTGCCCCTTCATCTACCATATGGAACTTCAATAGGAACTGTTGGTATGTATGCCCTGAGAGCCAATCATGGGATGATTGTTGGGATACATTAAGATTGATTTGATAAACATCAAAGGCAATCTTCCAATTCTTTCTGGTTCAATCATATGAGATAGTGATAGAACAGATTGAATGTCTAGAGAATGATAGTACTCAATGACGTATGCCTTTAGGTTCATGACTTGAACGATGAGATCATATAGATGTTAAGAGTTTGTACATTCTTGTTATGTCCCTAGTCAGATTTCATTATGGAAGGTAGATAGACAGAAATGACACACAAAACTAGATTATGGTGTTGGTTGATGACATAATATCATTAGTCATGATATAGAGATATCAAACCAAACACATAGGTACTTATTAGAGAACAAGTGTACCGGACAGACCCATCGTGAGTTTGACACATGGAACCATGACATGGTAGTCACAGTCAGTACTCACAGTGATGGTGGTGAGTGTGATTCTTTGACCTGAAATCACTACACTCAACACATGTCGTTGGGCACACATTGACATCATCAAACGCAGTCCTGAAACATGGGTTGTTATAAAGGTGATGATTGGGTGGCTTTGCCACATGGGGCTTTTGAGGGGTGAGTGATAGATATGGGATTTTTCCCTCCTGAGGGAGTTTGATATCCAAGGCCATTTGATGAGTAGGATTGAAATAGGCGTGCGCACGCATGTGTGAATCAATATGTGATATTGATGTCATACATATCTCTTCCAATCTACTCTGAGATCAAGAAAGTGAATGAATGTTGATAGGATGACTGTTCAATGCCTCAAGTTCATTCTGGATATCAGTGATAAAGGAATTATACATTCGTTGTAACACCATTCACGTATTGTAGGATTGAAAGTTGTTCTCCAACTTTCTACTTTCACTTGGGTAGCACTGATGTGTGACTAGGCACCGCTCTTTGCTTGTGAAGTCATAAGTGTTATGGACTTTCACTGCCAACGTGAAATGGACCTGCAGGGTCACACACATAGGATTTAACCTGGAAGAGGAGTTTTGTCCACAAACAGATTGATTACTAAAGGAGTTTAGTAGTTCAATTAAACACTCAATAAATTGATAGATCAATATCATATTGTTCAAGGTGTTGGACAAGATTGATTAGAGTATCAGATTGATTGAAACCACAATTGACTGATTCTGCACAATCTGCACTCCCAACCGATCGGCTCATGAGATGAACCGATCGGCTCAGCTTGGTGAACCGGTCGGCTCAGGTGGTGAGTCGATCGGCTCATGGACAAGGTGAACGATTGCTTCAAGCATTGAAATGATCGGTTAAACTGTTGTAACCGAGCAAGTTGGGAAAGTCGGATTGGTGAGAATTTTCCTTGCATTTCACTTGCCCAATTTGATTGGAACAAGGATTGGTATTTGATACCAATTAGAAACAAAAGAAGGAAAGTCGACCGGGAACTGATCAGGACCACGAACCGATCAGTTCAGAAAGTGAACCGACCAGCTCATGGGTCCCAACCGATCGGTTGAGTGTCAACTGACCGGCTCAGATCCCCAACCGACCATTTCAGAAATGAAACGATCGGTTCAGGTTGCGAGTTGGTTGTTTTTGTGGAAAATCTTGAACCCTTCTACTCCTACTTTTAGTCCCGCATTGCCTGGGATGGAGAACCCTGTCCCATGACCCTCCTATATATATAGGGGTATTGGGGGCTTCTCAAAGTAAAACTCAGTGCAATAAGTTGCTCTGCAAAGTTTTCGTCTCTAGTTTTGGTAACCGAGAGAGCCCGAGCAAGTGCTACCCACAAAGGGATGCACAACAAGGGAAAGACAACTGCAGTTGCAACTGGCAGCAGGAGAGTGTGTTGGCGACTACTACGTCAACAGGAGGGTGCGACTCCTTACAACTCCTTATGGGAAAAGGAGTGTGGAGTTCCAGGTGGTCCGTGTGGACTACTTCAGAGGCAGGAGGTTTCTGCCGCTCAGGAGGACAACTGTCAACCCGACAGTCCGGTGAGACCAGGAGTCGTCAGTCCCGGTGTGACCAGGAGCTGCACAGACACCATCCAAGACCAGAGGAGAAGACCGTGCAAGGCATGAGGTATTGTTGCCGAGTAAGCCTCGGGACAAGGTATGATTCCACAAACCATCCTTTCCTATTGTATAGACGTTGACGTGTTTCCTTTCCGGGTTTGGGGGAGAAAATTTTTGTTTCCGCTGCCTTCTCTGCCTCCCCTAAAACCCAACAGTGGTATCAGAGCCATGTCAACTGCTCTATACTTTAAGAATATCAATATGATCGATTTTGGTTTGTCACCTTTATTTATTGCATACGATGCGAATAAAATTGGTTTTATGCATGTCGAATCCTAAATCCACAAATCCCAATTTACATATATGATATGTATTATGAATGCACTCGATACACGTCGCCCTTAAATGAGTTTTGTGGTGGATGTATAGCGTGGTTATGGCCAATAAACCCTATATGTGTATGGTTGTATGTGGTTGCTTGCATCTCGGTCTGCGCACCGATCTTCCTTCTCCTATTCCTGATGTAACTCGAAATAATTAGACAATTTCTTTCCTGCCTTTGCTCCCCCCGAATGTAACTCGGGGTTTCTCCTTTTACAATGTAAAATAGGATATATTTTTATTTCCTGTTATGTCAAAGAACGGCGGACATCTAGACGACAGCTGAGACGATCGGTTCAAGGTGTGAACTGATCCGTTGACGTACCAGACGATCGGTTCAAGGAGTGAACCGATCGGTTGATGACCGGTTCGAGGAGCGAGATGAGCGGGTGGCGGCCATGATGAGATGCACGATGACTAGGCGAACCGATCGGTTGGAGGAGCCAACCGATCGGCTGGTGGCACCCAGACGACCATGCCAGAACAAGCAAGTCATTCATGGGATGAGTTGATCTACTCAAAAGGAAAAGCACAGAGTTCATCTTGTACAGCTTGCATGTGATGTAGACATAGATGACCGTGATTCCTCTTGGCTCAAGGAATCACATTAGGATGGCCATAATCACCGCATTTATCATTTTGCATGTTTTCTGTGGGATATAGCATGTCTATGATGCGTACTATGTATTGTGGTGATTGGATATGTATATGTATATAAAAACCAAATCCCTCATTAAATATTAAGTTTTAGATGCCTTCCAAATGTGACACATGTGAAAAGCTTGATCGACCAAGTGTGAGCACGCCCTAGCGTGGTGCACCGTCTATCTCGTGGAATCGTGAAGGATGAATGTGTGGGTCTGCCCTAGCAGGGTGCATATTCATCGTGTTGGCTTTGGGTCGGACTTAACAAGGTGACCTAGATAGGATCTAGCGCCTTGAGGCATGGAGATGATCATGGCTAAGAGTTGCATATGATATCTTATCAAGAGTTGCATATAATGCAATTGGCAAGAGTTGCCTACCTAAGAGATCTAAGTAGTGGGTGACAGCCCTAGCTGGTTCATGACTTAGAGGATTTCAGGATCTTGCCCACTAGAAGGTTGTGCACTACAATCTTCCAAATTGATGGCGAGGGCTATCAATTTCAAATAAAATAGTGGGAGTGATAATTAATTAGAGGCCTAATTTTATCGTCAACTTTCAAATCAATCAAATAAGTCAAAAGATTTTGGACTAAAATTGCATATATTTCCTTTTATTAAAATAAATGGTTAATCAACAATAATCATTTTATTTGCGATCGGTCTTTGAGACCAACAAATTAAATGGCAATAATTCCACGATTGGTTAGGACATTAAGAAGTGTTCTCAATTGGAGAGTTAAAGCTCTAAGTCCTAGTTATACCAAGACCAGATGAACTCAATCCCACCACATCAATGGTTGAAAGTATGCTTATGGAAGCATACCGAGGCTGACATTGATGAGGAGTGCTTGATGTTGTGTTCTCTCAACTATGAGTTGCAGAGACAACATGAGATATATGATGTCTCCAAGACACTTTCCTAGTATGTCATGATAGAAGGAGATCCAGTAAGGTATTCACACACTCAATGTGATTGGGTATGTGGAAAACCTGACTAAGAAGGATTCCCTCTGAGCCAAGAGTTGGCTATTGGTATGATACTGCAAATGTTGTGAGAATCATACAATTCATGCTAAGCTACAACATGAACAACTTTGACAAGCGTTGACAGAGTTGTTGGACATGTTGAGGATAGTAGAGGCAAAGATGAAGAAAGACAAACCATAATCTTTGATGTGATCAAAGAAAAGGTAATTCTTAAGGGCAAGGACAAGGGCAAAGCAAAGAAGTGTTCTGATGCTAGCCAGCAATCCAAGCCGTCTTCAGCCTCAAGGCACATGGGGAAGGGTGTATGAGGGAATTGCCCTCTATATCTGGAAGAACAAAAGAAGATGAAGGAGGGGATGGAGATCTCCACCTAAGGTATCATGAAATGAACTGCTTCTTTATCTGAGGTATATGATACCAAGATATGGATCTGTCATATATGACATGCAAGATCCACAAAGAAGTGATGGCCTTTGTGAAAGGAATAAGAAAGAAGTACTCATCATTGGAGCAAGTGTTGCTGCCATAGATAGGAGTACCTTTCAGTTTTTTTCATCCTAAAGGGAACGAAATAGAGTTGAGAACTGCTATTTCAATTTCCAATAGATAGAAACACTTTATTTTTGTATATTGTACGACAATGATGGCAATTAATAAAGTTGATGTTTCAGTCATAAAGATATGATCTTTGTGGCAATGCATTGTTTATCTTGTGCTATTTGATATGCATAAGATAAAATGATACCTAAAAGTTATAGATAACTCAAACAATCAAATTAGCATCAATCATGAGAAATTCATTTCTAGTTTCCATGTGATGGACAATTCTAGACTCTTTTGGTTAGAGAACCAGTAATGGACATGAATATCTTGGACATGATTAATCAATCTTCACTAATGGTAGTGGTAGAATGATTGTCCTATTAGATATGATACATGTGATGTATTTACATACCTATTGGAAGAAATGTTAATACTTCAAATGGTGTTTAGAGAAATACCAATATGAATATCTTGAAGTGTTCAAGATTATCATAGATGAAGTGCAAATTTGGTAAAGTGCTAATTCTTAATGAGATCAATGAATGAAATACTTGGACCAAGTGTTTGAGATCCTTATGAGTGATTATGATAGTGTATCATAGTGAACTCATGATTAAGGCATGATGATGTCTAAATCAAGAAGGAATCATACTCTAAGGAGTTAGAGAATGATTATCAAATAATTGAATTCTTCTTAAATAAAGAATACGCTTCACTAATAAAGGACATTAAGAATCACAAGGAGTTGTGAGTTCTTATATCCTTGACAGATACACCTCAATTATCTATGCAATGAGTTGTTCATGTGATGAGTCAACTATCTAGATGAATATGAGGAACCGAATTTTGAGTTATGGTTTATGACCATTACATCCTAAATTAAATCCATGTGAACCATAAGGTATGACCTTGATGGTAGCACACATTGGATCAAATCCATAAGTGCAAATGAGTCTTAAGTGTTAATACACATGGATAACATTTTGAGAAGAATGATGCTTGTTGATTGCAACTTAATGACTAAGATATTTAGCATATGAATACTAACACTGCATTCCTATGAGGAATAAAACAAGGATGTGTACGTGACACAACTTATAAGGTTTATGAATCCACTAATGCAAATGAAGTCTATAAGTTACAATGGACTAATCAATGTGATTGATTGAGTACAAGCAACTCAGAATTGGATCCTTACTTTGATGATATGGTCAAAGGGTTTGATTGATATGTCAAAGATAAAGAAGGGACCTGTGATTTATTGGGAGCGTGTTCACATTCCACATGTTGATGTGAAATGGAAATGTTCTAGAATGGAACTCCAAAAGTGGAAATTATCTTTAAGGAAGATAGAGATGTTACCTATGTGATAGGAATATAGATCTATATAGATAGTTCTCAAAAACCTCTTGACCTGTAAGGAGAAAGCATACATTGGCAATTTGTACTGAAGGGTTGAGTATGCACAGATTCAGTGGGAGAAAACTTGTCCATGTTACATGGAGTTAGTATCCCAAGGCCAAGTGTTCAATTCTTATGAAGAATGGAAACACTAAGAATAGATATGGATCTATCATGTATGTAATCATCCCATTATCTTGCATGTATCGACATGGCAAGAACAAAATGCATTCATCATCTTATATGTAGGACATGGCAATATGATGTGCTATCCTGAAAGCTCGTATGTGAGACAAGACGAGTGGATGTCTGTCTACTTCCAGTAAGGGTTACTGGAATACCATGACAACTTGATAATTACTTGAGAAGTGATGGTTCTATGGATATAAGGAAGAGTTCAATGTAAAGAGTTACATTGATGCGAACTACCGAAAGGATAGAAAATTAATCGCAAAATATATATAGGATATATAAAAGTGAAAGTTTGTTGATAATTGGAAGTGTTCCAATAAAACCATTGAAAAGGAAATGCCGAGTATCTATGTGTTAGAGAACAACAATGGATACTGTATGGATCTGGGAGTTCATGAGATGAACTTATAGATATTCCGCTCATTGATGACAAGTATGGAATCCTTGATCATGCAATGTGGCTAAAGGTTGGCAAAGGAATACAAGATCGCATATTACGACAACTCCATCTCATACGTGTGACATACAATGAAGAGATGAGAGACATGCAATTAAAACTGACTTTGGAAAGGTGTTGCCATTACTCACTATGTTGGCACTAGAGCACAGTAACATGTGGGACATGTTTGAAGATCACTATGAATATGATTCAATGGTGATTGGCTTGCAGTGCAAGTGGGAGTCTGTTGGTATGTATGCCCTAAGAGCCAATCATGGGATGATTGGTGGGATACATTAAGATTGATTTGATAAACATCAAAGGGAAGCTTCCAATTCTTTCTGGTTCAATCATATGAGATAGTGATAGAACAAATTGGATGTCTAGAGAATGACAGTACTCAATGACGTATGCCTTCAGTTTCATGACCTGAACGATGAGATCATACGGATGTTAAGAGTTTGTACATTCTTGTTATGTCCCTAGTCGGATGTCATTGTGGAAGGTAGATAGATAGCAATGACACACAAGACTAGATTGTGGTGTTGGTTGATGACATAATCTCATTAGTCATGATATAGAGATATCAAACCAAACACATAGGTACTTGTTAGAGAACAAGTGTACCAGACAGTCCCACCGTGAGTTTGACACATGGAACCATGACATGGTAGTCACAGTCAGTACTCACAGTGATGGTGGTGAGTGTGATTCTTTGACCTGAAATCACTACACTCAACACATGTCGTTGGGCACACTTTGACATCATCAAACACAATCCTAAAACATGGGTTGTTATAAAGGTGATGATTGGGTGGCTTTGCCACATGGGGCTTTTGAGGGGTGAGTGATAGATATGGGATTTTTCCCTCCTGAGGGAGTTTGATATCCAAGGCCATTTGATGAGTAGGATTGAAATAGGCGTGCGCACGCATGTGTGAATCAATATGTGATATTGATGTCATACATATCTCTTCCAATCTACTCTGAGATCAAGAAAGTGAATGAATGTTGATAGGATGACTCTTCAATGCCTCAAGTTCATTCTGGATATCAGTGATAAAGGAATTATACATTCGTTGTAACACCATTCACGTATTGTAGGATTGAAAGTTGTTCTCCAACTTTCTACTTTCACTTGGGTAGCACTGATGTGTGACTAGGCACCGCTCTTTGCTTGTGAAGTCATAAGTGTTATGGACTTTCACTGCCAACGTGAAATGGACCTGCAGGGTCACACACATAGGATTTAACCTGGAAGAGGAGTTTTGTCCACAAACAATGTTTTGATTGATTACTAAAGGAGTTTAGTAGTTCAATTAAACACTCAATCAATTGATAGCTCAATATCATATTGTTCAAGGTGTTGGACAAGATTGATTAGAGTATCAGATTGATTGAAACCGCAATTGACTGATTCTGCACAATCTGCACTCACAACCGATCGGCTCATGAGATGAACTGATCGGCTCATCTTGGTGAACCGGTCGACTCAGGTGGTGAGTCGATCGACTCATGAAAAGGGTGAATAATTGCTTCAAGTGTTGAAACGATCGATTCAACTTTTGCAACCGAGCAAGTTGGGAAAGTCGGATTGGTGAGAATTTTCCTTGTGTTTCACTTGCCCAATTTGATTGGAACAAGGATTGGTATTTGATACCAATTAGAAACAAAAGAAGGAAAGTCGATCGGGAACTGATTAAGACCATGAACCGATCGGTTCAGAAAGTGAACCGACCGGATCATGGGTCCCAACCGATCGGTTGAGTGTCAACCGACCGGCTCAGATCCCCAACCGACCATTTCAGAAATGAAACGATCGGTTCAGGTTGCGAGTTGGTTGTTTTTGTGGAAAATCTCGAACCCTTCTACTCCTGCTTTTAGTCCCGCATTGCCCGGGATGGAGAACCCTGTCTCATGACCCTCCTATATATAGGGGTATTGGGGGCTTCTCAAAGTACAACTCAGTGCAACCAGTTGCTCTGCAAAGTTGTCGTTCTCTGGTTTTGGTAACCGAGAGAGCCCGAGCAAGTGCTACCCACAAAGGGAGGCGCAACAAGGGAAAGACAACTGCAGTTGCAACTGGCAGCAGGAGAGTGTGTTGGTGACTAGTACGTCAACAAGAGGGTGTGACTCCTTCCAACTCCTTGTGGGATAAGGAGTGTGGAGTTCTAGGTGGTCCGTGTGGACTACTTCAGAGGTGGGAGGTTTCTACCGCTCAGGAGGACAACTGTCAACCCGATAGTCCGGTGAGACCAGGAGTCATCATTCCCAGTGAGTCCAGGAGCTGCACAGACACCGTCCAAGATCGTATGTGAAGAACGCACAAGGCGCGAGGTATTGTCGCCGAGCAAGCCTCGGAACAAGGTATGATTCCACAAACCATCCTTTCCTATTGTATAGACGTTGATGCGTTTCTGTTCTGGGTTTGGGGGAGAAATTTTTTGTTTCCTCTGCCTTCTCTACCTCCCCTAAAACTCAACAGTGGTATCAGATCCAAGTCAACTGCTCTATACTTTAGGAATATCGATATGATTGATTTTGGTTTGTCGCCTTTATTTATTGCATACGATTCGAATAAAATTGGCTTTATGCATGTCCAATCCTAAATCAACAAATCCCAATTTACATATATGATATGTATTATGAATGCACTCGATACACATCACCGTTAAACGAGTTTTGTGGTGGATGTATAGCATGGTTATGGCCAATAAACCCTATCTGTGTATGGTTGTATGTGGTTGCTTGCATCTTGGTCTGCGCACTGATCTTCCTTCTCCTATTCCTGATGTAACTCGAAATAATTCAAGATTTCTTTCCTACCTTTGCTCCCCCTGAATGTAACTTAGGGTTTCTCCTTTTACAATGTAAAATAGGATAGATTTTTATTTCCTGTTATGTCAAAGAACGGCGGACATCCAGACGACAGCTGAGACGATCAGTTCAAGGAATGAACCGATCGATTGACGTACCAGACGATCGGTTCAAGGAGTGAACCGATCGGTTGATGACCGGTTCGAGGAGCGAGACAAGCGGGTGGCGACCATGATGAGATGCACGAAGACCAGGCGAACTGATCAGTTGGAGGAGCCAACCGATCGGCTGGTGGCACCCAGACGACCAGGCCAGAATGAGCAAGTCATTCATGGGATGAGTTGATCTACTCGAAAGGCAAAGCACAGAGTTCATCTTGTACAGGTTGCATGTGATGTAGACCTAGATGACCATGATTCCTCTTGGCTTGAGGAATCACATTAGGATGGCCATAATCATCGCTTTTATCGTTTTGCATGTTTTCTGTGGAATATAGCATGTATATGATGCGTACTATGTATTGCGGTGATTGGATATGTATATGTATATAAAAACCAAATCCCTCATTAAATATTATGTTTTAGATGCCTTCCAAATGCAACACACGTGAAAAGCTTGATCGACCAAGTGTGGGGTGGGAACGCCCTAGCGTGGTGCACCGTCTATCTTGTGGAAGCGTGAAAGATGAATGTGTGGGTCTGCCCTAGCAGGGTGCATACTCATCGTGTTGGCTTTGGGTCAGACTTAACAAGGTGACCTAGATAGGATCTAGCGCCTTGAGGCATGGATATGATCATGGCAAGGAGTTGCATATGACATCTTAACAAGAGTTGCATATAATGCAATTGGCAAGAGTTGCCTACCTGAGAGATCTAAGTTGTGGGTGACAGCCCTAGCTGGTCCATGACTTAGAGGATTTCAGGATCTTTCCCACTAGAAGGTTGTACACAACAATCTTCCGAATTGATGGTGAGGGCTATCAATTTGAAGTAAAATAGTGGGAGTGATAATTAATTAAAGGCCTAATTTTTATCGTCAACTTTTCAAATCAATCAAATAAGTCAAAAGAGTTTTGGAATAAAATTGCCTATGTTTCCTTTTATTAAAATAAATGGTTAATCAACAATAATCATTTTATTTGCGATCGGTCTTTGAGACCAACAAATTAAATGGCAATAATTCCATGATTGGTTAGGACATTGAGAAGTGTTCTCAATCGAAGAGTGAAAGCTCTAAGTCCTAGTTATATCAAGACCAGATGAACTCAATCCCACCACATCAATGGCTGAAAGTATGCTTATGGAAGCATACCGAGGATGCCATTGATGAGGAGTGCTTGATGTTGTGTTCTCTCAACTATGAGTTGCAGAGACAACATGAGACATATGATGTCTCCAAGACACTATCCTAGTATGTCATGATAGAAGGAGATCCAGTAAGGTATTCACACACTCAATGTGATTGGGTATGTGGAAAACCTGACTAAGAAGGATTCCCTCTGAGCTAAGAGTTGGCTATTGGTATCATACTACAAATGTTGTGAGAATCATAAAATTCATGATAAGCTACAACATGAACAACTTTGACAAGTGTTGATAGAGTTGTTGAACATGTTGAGGATAGTAGAGGCAAAGATGGAGAAAGACAAACCATAATCGTTGATGTGATCAAAGAAAAGGTAATTCTTAAGGGCAAGGACAAGGGCAAAGCAAAGAAGTGTTCTGATGCTAGCCAACAATCCAAGCCGTCTTCAGCCTCAAGGCACATGGGGAAGGGTGTATGAGGGAATTGCCCTCTATATCTAGAAGAAAAAAAGAAGATGAAGGAGGGGATGGAGATCTCCACATAAGGTATCATGAAATGAACTGCTTCATTATCTGATGTATATGATACCAAGATATGGATCTGTCATATATGATATGCAAGATCCACAAAGAAGTGATGGCCTTTGTGAAAGGACAAAGAAAGAAGTACTCATCATTGGAGCAAGTGTTGCTGCCATAGATAGGAGTACCTTTCAGTTTATTTCATCCTAAAGGGAATGAAATAGAGTTGAGAACTGCTATTTCAATTGCCAATAGATAGAAACACTTTATTTTTGCATATTGTATGACAATGATGGTAATTAATAAAGTTGATGTTTCAATCTTAAAGATATGATCTTTGTGGCACTGCCTTGTTTATCTTGTGGTATTTGATATGCATAATATAAAATGATACCTAAAAGTTATAGATAACTCAAACAATCAAATTAGTATCAATCATGAGAAATTCATTTCTAGTTTCCATGTGATGGATACATCTAGACTCTTTTGGTTAGAGAACCAGTAAGAGACATGAATATCTTGGACATGATTAATCAATCTTCACTAATGGTAGTGGGAGAATGATTGTCCTATTAGGTATGATACATGTGATGTATTTACATACCTATTGGAAGAAATGCTAATACTTCAAATGGTGTTTAGAGAAATACAAATATGAATATCTTGAATTGTTCAAGATTATCATAGATGAAGTGCAAATTTGGTAATGTGCTAATTCTTGATGAGATCAATGAATGAAATACTTGGACCAAGTGTTTGAGATCCTTATGCGTGATTATGATAGTGTATCATAGTGAACTCATGATTAAGGCATGGTGATGTCTAAATCAAGAAGGAGTCATACTCTAAGGAGTTAGAGAATGATTATCAAATAATTGAATTGTTCTTAAATCAAAAATACACTTCACTAATAAAGGACATTAAGAATCATAAGGAGTTGTGAGTTCTTATATCCTTGACAGATACACCTCAATTATCTATGTGATGAGTTGTTCATGTGATGAGTCAACTATCTAGATGAATATGAGGAACCGAATTTTGAGTTATGGTTTATGACCGTTACATCCTAAATGACATCCATGTGAACCATAAGGTATGACCTTGATGGTAGCACTCATTGGATCAAATCCATAAGTGCAAATGAGTCTTAAGTGTTAAGACACATGGATAACATTTTGAGAAGGATGATGCTTGTTGATTGCAACTTAATGACTAAGACATTTAGAATATGGATACTAAAATTGCCTTTCTATGAGGAATAAAACAAGGATGTGTACGAGACACAACCTATAAGGTTTATGAATCCACTAATGCAAATGAAGTCTATAGGTTACAATGGACTAATCAATGTGATTGATTGAGTACAAGCAACTGAGAATTGGATCCTTACTTTGATGATATGGTTAAAGGGTTTGACTGATATGTCAAAGATAAAGAAGGGATCTGTTATTTAGTGGGAGTGTGTTCACATTCCACATGTTGATGTGAAATGGAAATGTTCTAGAATGGAAATACAAAAGTGGAAATTATCTTTAAGGAAGATAGAGATGTTACCTATGTGATAGGAATAGAGATCTATAGAGATAGTTCTCGAAAACCTCTTGACATATAAGGAGAAAGCATACATTGGCAATCTGTACTGAAGGGTTGAGTATGCACAGATTCAGTGGGAGAAAACTTGTCCATGTTACATGGAGTTAGTATCCCAAGGCCAAGTGTTCAATTCTTATGAAGAATGGAAACACTAAGAATAGATATGGATCTATCATGTATGTAATCATCCCATTATCTTGCATGTATCGACATGGCAAGAACAAAATGCATTCATCATCTTGTATGTAGGACATGGCAATATGATGTGCTATCCTGAAAGCTCGTATGTGAGACATGACGAGTGGATGTCTATCTACTTCCAGTAAGGGTTACTGGAATACCATGAGAACTTGATAAGTACTTGAGAAGTGTTGGTTTTATGGATATAAGGAAGAGTTCTATGTAAAGAGTTACATTGATGCGAACTTCCGAAAGGACAAAAAATTAATCGTAAAATATATATAGGATATATAAAAGTGAAAGTTTGTTGATAATTGGAAGTGTTCCAATAAAACCATTTAAAAGGAAATGTCGAGTATCTATGTGTTAGAGAACAACAATGGATACTATATTGATCTGGGAGTTCATGAGATGAACTTATAGATATTCCGCTCATTGATGACAAGTATGGAATCCTTGATCATGCAATGTGGCTAAAGGTTCACAAAGGAATACAAGATCGCATATTACGACAACTCCATCTCATACGTGTGACGTATAGCGAAGAGATGAGAGACATGCAATTAAAACTAACTTTGGCAAGGTGTTGCCATTACTCACTATGTTGGCACTAGAGCACAGTAACATGTGGGAAACGTTTGAAGATCACTATGAATATGATTCAATGGATATTGGCTCGCAGTGCAAGTGAGAGTCTGTTGGTATGTATGCCCTGAGAGCCAATCATGGGATGATTGGTGGGATACATTAAGATTGATTTGATAAACATCAAAGGCAAGCTTCCAATTCTTTCTGGTTCAATCATATGAGATAGTGATAGAACATATTGAATGTCTAGAGAATGATAGTACTCAATGACGTATGCCTTCAGGTTCATGACCTGAATGATGAGATCATACGGATGTTAAGAATTTGTACATTCTTGTTATGTCCCTAGTCGTATGTCATTGTGGAAGGTAGATAGACACCAATGACACACAAGACTAGATTGTGGTGTTGGTTGATGACATAATCTCATTAGTCATGATATAGAGATATTAAACCAAACACATAGGTACTTGTTAGAGAACAAGTGTACCAGACAGACCCACCGTGAGTTTGACACATGGAACCATGACATGGTAGTTGCAGTCAGTACTCACAGTGATGGTGGTGAGTGTGATTCTTTGACCTGAAATCACTACACTCAACATATGTCATTGGGCACACTTTGACATCATCAAACACAGTCCTCAAACATGGGTTGTTATAAAGGTGATGATTGGGTGGCTTTGACACAAGGGGCTTTTGAGGGGTGAGTGATAGATATGGGATTTGTCCCTCCTGAGGGAGTTTGATATCCAAGGCCACTTGATGAGTAGGATTGAAATAGGCGTGCGCACGCATGTGTGAATCAGTATGTGATATTGATGTCATACATATCTCTTCCAATATACTCTGAGATCAAGAAAGTGAATGAATGTTGACAGGATGACTGTTCCATGCCTCGTGTTCATTCGGGATATCAGTGACAAAGGAATTATACATTCGTTGTAACACCATTCACAAATTTTACGATTTAAAGTTGTTCTCCAACTTTCTACTTTCACTTGGGTAGCACTGATGTGTGACTAGGCACCGCTCTTTGCTTGTGAAGTCATAAGTGTTATGGACTTTCACTACCAACGTGAAATGGACCTACATGGTCACACACATAGGATTTAACCTGGAAGAGGAGTTTTGTCCACAAACAATGTTTAGATTGATTACTAAAGGAGTTTAGTAGTTCAATTAAACACTCAATCAATTGATAGCTCAATATCATATTTTTCAAGGTGTTGGAAAAGATTGATTAGAGTATCGGATTGATTCAAACCATAATTGACTAATTCTGCACAATCTGCACCCCCAACCGATCGGCTCATGAGATGAACTGATCGGCTCAACTTGGTGAACCGGTCGGCTCAGGTGGTGAGTCGATCGGCTCATGGACAGGGTGAACGATTGTTTCAAGTGTTGAAATGATCGGTTCAACTGTTGCAACCGAGCAAGTTGGAAAAGTCAGATTGGTGAGAATTTTCCTTGCATTTCACTTGCCCAATTTGATTGGAACAAGGATTGGTATTTGATACCAAATAGAAAAAAAAGAAGGAAATTCGATCGGGAACTGATCAAGACCACGAACCGATCGGTTCAGAAAGTGAACCGATCGGCTCATGGGTCCCAACCGATCGGTTGAGTGTCAACCGACCGGCTCAGATCCCCAACTGACCGTTTCATAAATGAAACGATCGGTTCAGGTTGTGAGTTGGTTGTTTTTGTGGAAAATCTAGAACCCTTCTACTCCTGCTTTTAGTCCCGCATTGCCCGGGATGGAGAACCCTGTCCCATGACCCTCCTATATATAGGGGTATTGGGGGCTTCTCAAAGTAAAAATCAGTGCAACCAGTTGCTCTGCAAAGTTGTCGTTCTCTAGTTTTGGTAACCGAGAGAGCCCGAGCAAGTGCTACCCGCAAAGGGAGGTGCAGCAAGGGAAAGACAACTGTAGTTGCAACTGGCATTAGGAGAGTGTGTTGGTGACTAGTACGTCAACAGGAGGGTGTGACTCCTTCCAACACCTTGTGGGACAAGGAGTGTGGAGTTCCAGGTGGTCTGTGTGGACTACTTCAGAGGCGGGAGGTTTCTGCCACTCAGGAGGACAATTGTCAACCCGACAGTCCGGTGAGACCAGGAGTCGTCAGTCCCGGTGCGACCAGGAGTTGCACAGACACCGTCCAAGACCGGAGGTGAAGACTGCACAAGGCACGAGGTATTGTCGCCGAGCAAGCCTCAGGACAAGGTATGATTCCACAAACCATCCTTTCCTATTGTATAGACGTTGACGCATTTCCTTGTTCCGAGTTTGGGGGAGAAATTTTTTTTTCGCTGCCTTCTCTGCCTCCCCTAAAACCCAACAGGAACATCATAGGGGTTTTTCACAAAGAATTAGGTCCTTTGAGAAATCCATTGACCCAGAGGGTTGTGAAATAACACATCATTCTATTAGGGACACACATGGCCTAATGTGCATATCACTTATTATTTAAATTAGGTAGATGTGTAATGGGATTTCATAAGTGAAGATACCTAGGATCCGACCAAATCACTTCTTGTAGATCTTATGTTAGACTTCTAGTCACTAGGTTATGGCTCCCTTTTTTTCCATGATCTAGGCTCAATTCTTTTATGATGGACGAAATTGTATGGTAATAGAGTTGAAAATCATGGTAGAGTCATCTCACTAAACCCTAATGGTGATGATAGTTAAAGACAGGGAATCTAGTCATCCTATGATAGTGGCTACATTAGTAGGGTGCATGTCTGACCTAGGGATAAAGAATAACAAATGAGACAAGAAACATTTGAAAACAACAATCAATTTAAAAAAAAATACTCATAAAGACTAATGAATCTAAAAAATTGAAGGCAATTGACTTGTTAAAATTAACTAATATATTGATTTACTAAATTAAAATTTAAAATCAAAGGCCAATATCATTAATAACTAATAAACATAACAATGAAAATTGTTATCAACAATTTTATGTACAATGTCAGTGTCTATAAATAGTTAAGAAGAAGCAATAAGGAAATGGAATGTCATTGTCTTATCCAGGTACATAAGAAATCTTGAATCTCCTTTTGACCCTTTCATGAAAGTCAAACTAGAACTTGACTTCCATCTGCATCCATGTCATCCAAAAGATATCTGAAACAAAATAGGGAGAAGAAAATAAGTAACTAAAATTTAATACATAATAGGCAATCCCTACGAAACTGAGTAAACATACTCTATGTATCAAATCCAAATCCACTATCATTAATTGCCAACCTAATCTGAATTCTATATAATAAAGAGCATATCTACAAAGTAGTAGATACCTAATGAGTTGCAAGACCATAGGATGGTAGCCTCATTAGAAATTACCTGCCCAGATTTTTGATCTTACAAGATAAACATAAATTTTGGTGCAACATTCCTAGGTCCAGCCATAGTTAAACACACAATCATCTTCTCAACATGATAATTGTTGTTGATTTTTTTATCCATCTCATAATCACTTTCATGTATAACTTCCTTCAAAATTGCTCCATTACCAACTAGACTATCCCTAATCTCAAGTTTCCTTAGTTTTTTACAGCCATTAAGTACATATACCATGCACTTGTGACTATCACCAACAAGTGCAATGAATAGCATCTGATTCACAAACCATTCTTCTGAATAAATCATTTTAGAAAGCATTACATGTTTATTGAGAGGCCACATAATCCTTCCTCTGACCTATTACAGTTGGATCATTTTGTAAAGAAAAGAAGAAATACATGATTGTGTAAAGTCTAATGTACAAATCACTATAATAGACATAATGTAGCTAAATTAGGGGATTCAAAACCTATATTTCTTGTCTTACTTAGTCATGGAAATAACAATTGAAGTCTAGATGATTCAGTATGGTGCCATAAGTGGAGGCATTACCACTGATAGAATTAAAAACAATGACAACCAATCTTTAAGTTGAATCCTTGCTTCTCCACCCTCTTATCTAGCTTTGTCCAACAACAATTTTCCTATTCAAGTAAGTAGAATATGTCCAGGTTAGTCATGTTGTCATTGAATCTTCCTATATAATTATTCACCATCATTTATATCATTCATATCTTATTTTTTGTATTCTAATTTGCAAGCCTTTCCTATGTCAGATCCCAATATATTAAATATTACAGATCACCATACTAATATAAATTTGCATTAATCCTAGTATTAAGTACACTAACAAGTGAAAAGAGAATTAATCTCTTATAGAATAATGTTGTAGAATATTGTATATGTATTATAATCAGCTTCATTTTCTCAATATAATGAATTGTGTATAAAAAATAGGTTCTTGGATTGAGCAATGATAGGTTGCCTCTCCCTATTCGGGGTAACTAGGTTTTCATCAATACAAGGTACAAATTCAATATGCTTTGTAGTTTAATGCAAGACGGGATTGTTCATCACCAAGATACTTTGACCCACACATAGTTATATGAGTGCTCACCTAGGCGCCCTAGGCGGTCACATGGCTTCCAAATCCTAGGCACCCAACCTACTGTGCTCTTGGGCGCCTACTGGGTCTAACATCTGAGCTATTTTTTTTTCTTACCTTTGTTTTCATTTCTTTTGATTTTTATTCTTCCTCTTTAATCTTTCCTATTTTTTTTTCTTTTCCCTTACAACTCCATCAAGCAGCAAGGTTGCTGCAATGTTACTACATTCCTCTTTATTTTAGTTCTTGTTTTTGCTCTGCCAACCAACAAATTGTTGCTCTGTTACAGAGTTACTGCTGATGTACTATTATGGTATTAATCATTTATTGCTGCCCCAGTTATCGATTTACAGTGTACAAAAGTGTCGCAATGTCCAAGGATAGTTCCACAATGTTTGTATGTGTAACACCTCATGCAGTTGATGCCTACGCCTCGGTGAGATAATGTACTGAGTATACCATACATTTAAATTTAAACAAAAAACAATCAGAACCATTACATTTATTTATAATGAACTAAAACCTCTACCTACCTCTCAAACACTTGTCCATGGAATTGTCAAATATGTTACAGTGCTAGTATGAACAGATGCACTACTCCTATATTAGCTTTCAAATGAGAGTTTACAATCTGGAAAGATAGATGTAGTATAGGGAGCTACTTTTGTGTTTCATTAATGTATGCATCTCTCACTATTGAGGACATATATTTCAAGGTTGTGATGTGTTATAACTTTCTTAAGCAATTCTATAGTTTTGTTTGAATTACATTTTATCAGAATTCCTATATATCTTCTATAGGTCAGTCTGTATTAGGAACCATTCACCCGGCCAGTTTATGTTAGGCATCATCTTACTATGCTTTTCTGGATATTTTACTTAACCAAATGATTATATCTGATTTTAATTTTCCTTTCTATATGTCTTGCTTCCTAAGTGATATATCTCCTGATTTGAAAGTCTCTCTTTTATGGTTTAAGTTCCATTTTCTCAAGTTGGCACCAGTGTTCATAACTTCGTATGCACTTTTTCTAGCAGTTTCTTTTAACTAGTGAATGTCCTACCAACTGAGTTACATCGTGATAATTAAATCCTTTAATCCTTTTGGTATGAGACTGGGTTTGATGATCAACGTTTATGCAGAAGGTGGAAGACCAAATGGAAACAACCATTAACTATGTATGGTTCTGGTCTGGTACAGGTTTAGCTGACCTAAACCCTACCTGAATTTTTTGTGACTCAAATGTTGGCTACTCCCCTTGTTTGAAAAAAATCACCTCATATGGTGTCACCCGCCCCGCCCCATGAAAACCCTACATGTTGTACTTGTTATTGATGATATCTATATTTGATTTTTCTAGGGCTATCACAAGTGTATTTTGATATTGGATAATCCATTACGTGCAGTAGCTGATGGAAGGGTGTATATATCTCGTGAAAATGAGCCAATTATCCTTCACAATGTGGCATTGGATCCAAAACACAAAAAAATTGGTGGGAAACTTGGAAACTTATATAGAACTTGAAAATTTGGTAGGAAAGTAATAATTTGAAGGGAAGACTAAAAACTTAAGGGGATGATTTGAAACTTGAAATAGCTTAAGGTTAAGAACCAGAATATCAACTATGCCTTCCTGAAATTTTTCCCCATGCTCCATAACACAGATTTGAATATCAGTCCATGTGTCTTGCTTGCAACTATGACTTCCCTACAAGAACTATCCACATATTTGTACTCACCCCTTTTATCGTTGCGCAACAATGGATCAAAAGTGGATGTTTTCAAACTACTTATCTGAAGAATATGAAAAAGGAGTGGATGAATTTGTAAGGTGTGCAATTGAACATGCAGGAAATGATACTAGACTTCTTTGTCCTTGCACAAAGTGTGATTTTGGTAAGTGGATTAACAAAGATGCATTGCGTCATCACTTATTTTGATACAGCATTGATATGACTTACACGCGATGGATACATCATGGTGAGAGGGAAGATTTTCATATTGTAGATCAGAGTGAACAATTTGAGGGAGGCGAAGGAGATACATTGCAGGACATGGCTTACAATGTAGAAGAAAAGATACGAGACTATCCTAAAATGTTTGAAAGGTTAATGACTGACTCTGAAACACCATTATACAATGGCTGTGTCAAGTTCACCAAATTATCTGCTGTTTTAAAGTTATATCACCTGAAGGCGAGCAATGGTTGGTCTGATAAAAGTTTTATGACCTTGCTACATCTCTTGAAAGATATGATTCTCGAGGATAATTTGCTTCCTCGTCACACTTATGAGGCAAAGGAAGTTCTTTCATCCATGGGCCTTGATTATGAAAATATACATGCATGCTCCAATGATTGCATTTTGTGTCGAAATGATCATGCTTTGAAGGACAATTGTCCAGTCTGTGGAGAACCATGATACAAGAAGGATGGCAACCCTAGTAAGGTGTTGTGGTATTTACTAATAATACTGAGATTTAGGCACTTATTCAATAATTCTGATGATGCAAATAAGTTGGTTTGGCATGCTGAGGATAGAAAAAGAGATGGTTTTCTTAGACACCCTGTAGATTCTCTGCAATGGATGACAATCGATAATATATTTATAGAATTTGGTGGTAATCCTAGAAACTTAAGACTGGCACTTTCTGCAGATGGAATGAATCCCCATAATTCCGGAAGTCATAGTACATGGCCTGTAATTTTGGTTATATATAATCTTGATCCAGATGTATGCATGAAATGCAAGTATATGCTTTTGACTTTGTTGATTTTAGGACCAAAGTAGCCTGGAAATGATATTGACGTTTACTTGGCTCCACTTGTTGAATATTTAAAGATTCTATGGGACAAGGGTGTTGAGTTGTATGATGCATATCATAAAGAGAATTTTAATATGAGGGCGATGCTATTTTGTATGATAAATGATTACACGGCATATGGAAATCTATCTGGGTACAGTATCCAAGGATATCTTGGTTCCCCTATCTGTGAAGATGATACCTCTTTCTTCCAACTGAAACATGGGAAGAAAACTATTTATCTTGGCCATCGCAGGTTCTTGCCTAAGGATCATCATTATCGTAGAGTGAAGAAAGCTTTTAACAAAAAAGTAGAACTACGAAGAGCTCCACAACCATTAACCGGTCCAGAAATCTTCACTAAGGTGAAACAGTTGAAAGTGAAATTCGGAAAAAAAAATAAATCTCCAATTCTCAAAGGTCTCTACAAGAACAGGTCTATATTCTTTGATCTTCCTTATTGGAAGTCATTATATGTGAGGCATTGCTTAGATGTGATGCACATAGAGAAAAACATATGTGATAGTCTGATTGGAACATTACTTAATATCCCATGGAAGACAAAAGATGGCCTCAAGGCAAGATTGGACATGGTTGACATGGGTATTCAAGATAGATTGGCTCCACAAATGAGGAGAAGTCGGACCTACTTGCCCCCATCATGTTACACACTTTCAAAGTCTGAAAAAGCTGTATTTTGCTGGTTCCTAAAAGGAGTTAAGGTTCCAGAGGGATATTCTTCAAACATGAGTAGATTTGAAACTGTTGGTTTTGAAATCACATGATTGCCACATCTTAATGCAATAGTTTTTGCCGTTGGCTATCCGTTTCATTTTGCCTAAGCGGGTTAGAAATACAATCACTAAATTTTGTATGTTCTTCAATGCTTTATGCTCAAAAGTCATTGAACCTGAGATGTTGGACTCATTGCAAAATCATATCATCATCACTTTGTGTCAGCTTGAGATGTACTTCCCTCCTTCATTCTTTGATGTAATGGTTCATTTGACAGTGCACTTGGTTAGAGAGGTCAAACTATGTTGTCCGGTATTTTTACGTTGGATGTATCCGTTCGAGCGATATATGAAGCTATTAAAGGGGTATGTGAAGAATAGATATCAACCTGAGGGTTGTATGGTGGAAAGCTACATAGTAGAAGAGGCTATTGAATTTTGTGTCCAACATTTATCCAATGTTGAAGCCATTGGTCTTCCTAAATCATGGCATGTCAGAAAAATTGATGGACAAGGCAGTACAGGATGCAACTTTGTATGACTTTCAACTGATGAATTACACACATCGCATGTGTATGTCCTTCGTAATACAACCGAGGTTGAACCATATGTTAAAGAACACATTGATTATTTACAAACTCGTTACCGATCTAAGAATGAGAAGGATATAATGAACTTACACATTCGTTGTTTTGCCGACTGGTTAAAGAATCATATTAGTGAACAGATTGATCATTCACCAAATTCTATTTCAAAGACCTTGAAATGGTTATCTGTAGGGCCTAAATCAACCGTGTTTTCATTTGCTAGTTATTTTATAAATGGATACACTTTCTATAAAAAATGTCAAGATGACAAAAGCACGATGAAAAATAGTGGGGTGTCTTTGGTATCCGAAGCTTTGCACATTGCTAGTGCTAAAGACAAAAATCCAGTCTGGTGTGACATGTCCTATTATGGTGTGATCCAAGATATATATGAGTTGGACTACAACATGTTTCAGATTCCTATTTTTCATTGCAAGTGGGCTAAAAATGATAAGGGTGTATGCACAAAAGATGGATTGATCTTAATGAACCTAGATTGGGAGGGATGTAAACACGATCCATTTATAATGGCATTACATGCAAAACAAGTTTTCTATGTGATAGACACAGCTAACAAGGGCTGGTTTGTAGTCTTATCTCACAAAAGAAGGCCCCATGAAGGAGATGATGATGATGATGATGACATCATTTTAGAAGAAGAAACTTCTTTGTCTTCAATCATTCCATCTATGTCTGTAAATGATGATCTTGTTGTTGAAGAAGAAGAGATATGTGATCGAGAAGATCATAATGACGGGACATTTATTAATGATGTCAGTGTGCATAAAAATAAAAAACAGTGTATGCATAAGTGAGAGTAAGTATTAGCATTTTCTTGATGTGCACTAATATCTTTCTGTAATGAATGTAAATATGTCTTAAATATGTAGTTTTGTTATTTGTAGGGTGGTTTTTTTATTGGATCTGTCAGAAAGTAGTGGGTATTACAAAGAGCCAATGATAGATGGAGGGAATTCAAATCTCAATTATCAAGAAAATTCATGAGGGATGAATATGGAAGCATATGCAAACACCCACCCAAAGAATATGATTTTATATCTGCAGATCAATGGGAGGATTTTGTGATGAGTTGATTGACCAAAGAATTTAAGGTGATAATATAAACTAGTGTACTTTTGTTGTTTTTCTTGTAAGACATTTAAATATATGTTCATATTTATTGTTCATAAAAATAACTAGAGAAGAAGTAAGGATGGAAGAGAATTATCATCAAAGAATGAGTATCGACCTAGAATTTCTCGTAAGGGATATGTTGGCGTAGAGCAAGAAATTGTAAGATTTGATTCATTTTAAAGCGATTTGTGAAATTTCATATAGAGGTATAAAAGTATTGTGGTTTTATCATATTATAAACAGATCAGTGAGAATAGTTTAGATCCAGTTATTTCAAAGATTTCTAGAGCAAAATTATGGAAAAGAGCTAGAATGGACAAAATTGGTGCTGTTACTAGTGACAAGGTCAAGGAAGTGGTGTACAAGATTGTAGGTTTAATTTTTTATCTCGTTGATTTTTCATCATAATATATAGTTTTTATTATTTTTACATATGTATGTTTTATATTTTGCAAGGATGCTCTATCTCAGGAAGTTTTTGAGGGACTCATTAGTGAGAAGGGATGCAATGATGTGTTAACAATGGCATTGGGAAAAAAGGATCACCCAGGACATGTGAGAGCAACCAGACCAGGAATAACAATTACAAAATATTGTCAAAGTGTGGCTCGAACATATGATCAACCATCCCATATGTTGTTACAAATGCAACATACCATTAAAGCTTTGGCTATGAAGATCAAGTATCTTGAAGGGAAGAATACGAGCAAGGATCTCGACAATGTTGGGGATATAGACCAATACCCTACTTCCAAATTTAATTACCCACTTGCACAATTCTCACATCTACCTGAGGTGATCAACAAGTTTGTTATGTAGTAAATTTTACAGATAGTGATTTCTCATGTTGACAATATCTATATTTGATTTTTTTAGGGCTATCACAAGTGTATTTTGATGTTGGATAATCCATTACGTTCAGTAGCTGATGGAAGGGTGTATATATCTCATACAAATGAGCCAATTATCCTTCACAATGTGGCATTGGATCCAAAACACAAAAAGTGATAATTGATACCCCATTGATGCCTAAAGAAAGTGTGCCAATACCTTTAGATATGGTTGAAGTTTATCAAGTTTGTCAAGGCATAGGAACCTACCTTCCTTGGCCTGCAGAATTGATCAAAATAAATATGAAGGTATATGCGATAACTTGACAGTATTTTTATTAATTTATTGAAATGAATCATGTATATTAATAATTTATATTTTTTATTTTTATAATCATATGAAAGGAATCCCAAGACTCATTCTCCCAAAGAAAAGTGCTAGAATCAATAAGCACACAAATAGGAAATTCAAAACTAGAAAAAATTGTGATGAAGTCTCAAGTCCCGTCAAGCCAACATGCAAAAAGCCTCCAACGAAGCTAAAACTATTGATGGTGTATGTGGACGATGATGAGAATCGTAACATCTCTCTTCAGATGTCTGAGGATGTAGTAGGTTACACACATGAGCTGATTATCACACCGGAATTGGTTAAAATATGTCATGATAAAGACCAACTAGAAGCCTCACACATATTAGTGTACATAAAGTAAGTTTCTATACAAGTAATATGTGTTTATATACAAGTATAAAGACTAAATATGTGTTTCTATACAAGTACAAAGGATAAATATGTGTTTTTTTTGTAGGCATTTGTTCAACAAAGTGACCTCGGGAAATATATTTAATATATTTGGATTTATATGTCTACATTTTATAGATCCGTTATACAATGATAAAGTGGAGACTCGGGTGCAGTACATAACATATCAGTTCATTAGAGGGAAGAAAGAAAGATTAGAATTGTTCTTTATACCTTATAATGTGGGGTATGCATACATTTTTTCGATTGTCTGTTATTTGTTTACTTTAAATGTTGCTTAAAAATACATTAATCTTAAAATGTAATACTCATGTATGCGTAGGGGACATTGGAGACTATGTGGGGTAAGTGCCACTATCTTGATCCGTTATGAGGAAAATTACGTGGGAACGTGGAAAAACTCATGGAGTTGTAAGTACTTCATAAAACAATTTCAATTACATAATACATGTATTGAAAGTTCCATATATAGTTTACTTATGCATAGAATTCTTGATATGAATTTTAATAGGACTCATAAAGTTTATCAAAAGAGAGATTTGCAATATAGAAAGAATTTGAAATGGGAAATTATCTAGGTAATTTACCATTTTGATCCAGAAAAATACTGCTTTCTAATTCACCAATAGAAGTGTTGTTCAAGTTTCTTCAGATTCTGCTACTTTTAATAAGTTTGTAAAGAGACTTCTTCTAGAATGTATGCATGAGTTTAATGCATGTTTGCTTGAAAATGGTCTACTTGAATTGAATTTAAATGTTATGTTCTACACTTAGGATGACTACCAAAGTGACGATGACTTTATCATTTTTAAGATAGAAGAGTGATTCATAATTTTGAGTTTTTGGCTAAATTTCTTGACTTAAAATATTACCTTCATGCTAATATCATTATTGATAAAAAAAACTAAGATGACATCTCCTGCTTTGATTGTTAACACATATTTTGTGTGGCAGATATACCATTCTTCTAGGCATATAGTCTACTTTTGCATGCATGGGGTAGGTGATTTTCTGAGAGTGCATATGTATCTCTTCATATTTGTTAAACCTATTATTCCTATAAACAAACTTGTATAATTCCTAATGTCACAGAGTGACAGGTTTTTGAAGTGTGTCAGGCGTATTGAGGCATTTTTTCTTTGTGAGGCAAGGCATAAGCCTCAAAAAACACATGAGGCAATTTGTTTATATCAGATATATATATATATATATATATATGAAATTATAATACATATATAAAAGATCACTTATGTATATAATTACACTTTGATATGTTTATAAACTTAAAAAAGACTCAATAAATTTGTTCAGCACGAACTCATTGAATGGGCCCATGTACAATAAAAATTGAAAAAACTAAACCCTAACGTAACTTGCGTTGAACCCACAACCCACTCACCCTCACTTCCCAAAATACCTCATGACATTCTCCCATGACACAGACCCATGTATCCTAGCACCCTCTCCCACTCTAATCACTAGTGGCAATAATGGCCCCCACTACATCCATTAGGAGTAGTAACACCAACACAATCAACTTTCATCGTTACGTAGAGAAGTAGTAGTTTTTGTTACATAAAGAAGTAGCCACCACCACAACATTAACAACAGAGCAATTTTTGGGAGTTGCCTCCTCATCGATGTTGCTACATAGAGCCACAACAGTCATTTATAGGAGCAACATCCGCCCACACCTCTACCACAATGAGTCCAACAGAGGTATGCATCCTTCCCCTTATCCCCCTCTACTCATCCTTACAATCCTTAGTGAAAGGGTATTGTCTGACAGAGTTAATTTCAATGAATGAATTTGATTTTTTTGTGACAGAGTTGAATTAGATAGATGAATATGATTTTGCAAATCAAGTTTGCACCAGATGGTATCAGAGCCTGAGATCTAAACCTTATGTATATAGCCCTAAAACCCATTTCGAGAAACAGGCAAACTCTAGATCTGTCTAATCCCAAATATCATCTACCATTGATCGATCCCAAACCCTAGGCTTAGGATCAATCCCACCCATCTACTTAAAAATAAATTGAGACTTGCCTATTGTTCTGCGAATAATACATCATGGGTTTGTCATTCTTCCTCCATCTTCCTCATTCACAATTTGACCCCTCCTTATTTACCTCAAGGGGTTGGGCTTCTTCCCCACTCTTCAACCTCTTATCCCACCTTTCTTTACTTTTTCTCTTTCCCTAAAATAATTTGGATGGTGCACAGTAGCATTGTAATAGGAAGAAGGCCCATTAGCCCAAGTGGTTAAGCCAATGGCCACTACACCCTCCTCCTCTTCATCAACCACCCCACATCTAGACAAAGCAGGCCATAGCCGCCACCCGACCTCCATAGCCCCCCCAACTTCAACATGTTCCTTCCAAGAGGAGGCAACAAGTCACTGACTTAGCTTCCCCTCATTCCAAATCCATGTGGTTGTCTCTCTGAGGTGTGGCTCCATCCTCAATAGAGGCGCCTAAGCCCCTACTTCCTATCTCTAAGGCCCCTAGGCTGTTGGAGCCTTAAGACATGAGCAGGTCATTCCATGAATTTTTATAATAGGTTACTATGCACTATAAAATAAGATACAGTATGTTGCATAAATCACTTATGTGACAATCTCCTTCCTCCACGCACATCATCTAAAACTTTGGGAGTTTTATACAACATATTAGAATTATCATATTCCATCATGCAGTCCTAAGCATCCCCTCGGTACTAGAAGTTAAACAAAATTATGGCCAACTCATCACAATGAGTTGGATCCACAAATCAGGGACCTGGATCACTTTTCCACATTAGCCAGAAATGTCATCGCCTTGATCCATGGTGCAATGACAGCTTCCATGCCAAGATCAACAAGCATGACAGTCGTTTTGCGGCCTAAGAAATAGAGATTGTAGAAATCAAATACATGGTCACCACTTTGATTGTGCACATTGAGTGTCTTCTATAACAGAATCAAAATCAGGATAGTCAAAAAAAAATTGAATTAGGATAGTCGGCAAAACCAAAAACTAGAAGGCAACAGACATCCAGCTCCAGTCAACGTCCCAGCATGACCGCAACATGATCGATCACTCAAGATTGGTGTCTCTGGGTTCCACAGCAACGATGATCCTAAAAAGTTCCATGATTGGTTGCATAACATTGCGGAATTATTCATCTAGCACCAATTTACAAAGGAGCGTCGACTATTGCTTGTTGAGGTGCATTTGTGAGGCATTGCTCTTGCATGGTAAAAATGATCGTGCATTATCCACTGCATAAACATGTGGGCCAATATGAAACAAATTGGGAATCCTTCTTCATTCTAGTCGTCTAGAAGAAGCAACTTTGCCTCAAATTATTTGATTTAGAGCAGGACACAAACTCCGTCGATGAGTATCCGAGCAGATTTTACACTTTGGTCTACAAGACAGAGGTTTGTTTGGATGACACGACCATGATAATAATGTTTTGTGGTGGTCATTTTGCCTCAGTCACCCCTACCTTAGCGACCACATGGCTCATGCATCTCCAACAATTAAGACGGATGATCTCCAAAACAACATAAATTAGGGGAGTAAGTTGGCCAAAGTGCATGGGGTTATTATTAGCGAAGGAGTCAAACATCTTCCCAAAGAACAACACACTTAAAGCATGAGGCTCTTAGGAAGACCCTAGGTTGTGGAGGACAAAGAATTTAGAAGGAGAAAGGGCAAGATAAAGGAAGTGGAGAAAGAAAGGTGGCGACAGTGAGATAGAAGGGGGAAATGAGAATAAAGAATCTTTATTGGAGTTCCTACTCTAATACGATGTTAAAAGAGAAAATTGTGTATATTGTGTAAATATGAGTGCATATTTATTTCTTGGAAGAAGGAAAACTGGCCAAACCAAATAACACAATGTGGTACCAAAGAAGCAAAAAATAGAAGTAAAGAAAGAGTATATAAGACAACTATTACGATATGTCTCAATAAATAGCATAACAAACTAGATGGGATCACTCATAAATACCAGATGACTTAGAATTTCCAATAGTTCCCTCTAAGCTTAACATTAAGTGGGAACTTTTAGCTCGTACTTGTATATTTACCTAACTATACATATTTGAGATGCCTACCTTAGTAAGAAATGTGTGTGTAAAAATTAATGGGATGGATAATAAAGCACACAAAGAATGCATTCAAGAGTTGTTAGTAAAATAAAGTGGAACATAAAGACTATAAGTTTAGCAGAACCAGAGGGGTTTGAGTTGTAAAGCTTGAATGCAATTAAGGTTCCACATCAAGCTGCCAACTGAATCCATGTGGAGCCTGGATGCAATCGAGGCTCCAAAAGTGATTAGTTCCTCATCCAGTTTGGGCAATAATAGACTCAATAAGGTAATAATGAGTTTACGGTATTCAGATTGTCAATGTTTCTCCAAAAATGTGGCAGAAATCCCATGTAATTCCCGTTCAGGATTTTTATGTTAATATGTGATTTGAAATATCAGGGGCCTATGTTATTTGGAAAATTATAAGGAAATATGTGAGGCCAACAAATTTCAACAATCAACTAGGAAATGGCAAAGACAACAGCCAGTAGAGTTGCTTAATATAATAGTAGGTAGGACTGTCGTAAAAGGCTAGGTCATGGGCCGCTTGACTGGAAACATATTGAAAGCATAAAATGACTTAGTTATTGGAGTTGTAAAGCAACACTGTAGGCTACAGGCTACAAAAACAAGAAAGGAAATACTATGAACTGACAGTTCTTTGCAGCTTACAATGAGACATAAATATAATTCGAAAAGACCTATAGAGTACACAAGTAGCCAACTTAAGAATATTCGTACATTAGTAGTTCTTCCCCATTTGAACAAGTCCCTTCTATATCACCTTTTGCCTCAGCATATTTGTTTAGCTGTAACATTGAAGATTTGTCCTATTTAAGTTTCCATCCTTCAACTCTTTCTTTCCAATCTATGTTTCCAAGCCCATATGAGACCAAATTTTGGAGGGGTCAACAGTTCTAACAGGGACTGCCAATATACAACACACTATCAATTCACATTTCCAGACATGATTTCGATTCAGAAGGGTTAAATTAGAACATATTTGAGGGAACTGAGATCTAGATAACATAGATCAAAACCTACCGGGTGTGCTTGGATCAATATAAGAAGAACGTTTTTCACCATACGCCAGTGGCCCTGATGGGCTTTGTATAGACTGATGGAAAGGTGTTGCATTGGATATCTCTCCAGACACCTGCATTTTGTAAGCACGTGAATCTATTGGACATCAACCAAGAAGAAATCCTAAATATTAATCAATGGTTGTGTAGGGAAATTTATGAAGTAAAGGAAGGAATTCATGTTCCTTTCAAGACTGTAAGGTAAGTGGGTGATATTTACTTCATAATATACAACTAATCATTGAAATAACAAAATGTTTAAGGTAGCATGGAGAAATTAAATGCAAGAAAATAAATCACAAATCACAGATGATCTGCAAGTTCAATGTGGATAGCCTAACCGGGAGGCCACTTGTTAGGAGTGCAATTGGGACTTGAGGTTCATGTCTAGATGATGAAGATAGCTCATTATCCTCCCTATGGTTTTGCAGCCGCATTAGGTGATTCTTTGGGCCAATTTCCTGTGGATGGTTGAATTCATTGTGCATGTCATCAACATCCTCCTCTTCGTCATCACCCTCCACCCTGGGACTCCCTAACAATTTCCAAAGCCAAAATGTTAGTCTGACTGTAAAAGGAACATACTGACAAGATGCAAGTAACAGTAGCAAAACAAGAGTAATGGGAAGAGAACATGTTTAACAACTTAGAACCTTTATGCCTCTTGTATTTTGTCTTGCATTGAGGGCAAGACTTATTTCCTTCTTTCCTCTCATACTTGTAACAGGGCCGGCAGACAGGGTATGCACACTCATTGCAAGCAACAAATACGTCACCATTAGCTGCAAGACCAACAGAATCACCACAAATCTGGCACATTTGGTTGTTTGTGCTCTTCTGAGATTTTTGTTGCTTATTAGTAAATGGAAATAAGAAAGATCATCAATGGTAAATTTACACCTCTCCAAGCAGGTTATAATCATGTCTACGCACATCCATAAGCTATAAGGGAACTATATACATGCTATATACACACCCTCACTGTTAGGAGGAACATACATGCGCAAGCTATTGGGAGGGCTGCACAAACAAAGTTTCCTGGTTTTATCACTGTGTTCTGTTAGAAAAGGAGGGAAATATGGAATTGTTGATAATCACAGGTGTAGACAAGTAGGTGATATATGCATGTCATAATCATGTCTATGTAAAGCCATAATCTATAAGGGATTATCTACATGCTATATACACAGCCTCACTCAAACCAAGGTAGAGAAACAGTCTTGAGTTCAAAAGAAGACTGCAAGTAATGTCCCGTGTAGATGGCGTAATACACAAAAAAAGTTGTGCATAGTGAATAAGGCACTAACAAACTAGTAGACATGCAAACAACATGACATATCTTGCTCCATGATATAAAAATACACAAGAATACCTACTAACATATTTAATACCAAATTCGGTTTTTGTCAGCTAAGTTGACAATTCAGGGCTAGGGAGCTATATGAGAAATTAAGAAAAATTGGAAGAAGTGTAGTGAGCTACTTGGGAAAATATAAATAACATAGAAAAATTATATATGTAAACATGTGCTCTATGCAATTATGTGAATATTTGTGTCAATCACCTACCAAGATAGCATAAATTACATGGAAATGTTTAATCAATCAACCAAGAATTTTGAACCATTTGAAATGCAAACGTATAAAAGCAAACAATCATAACATTAATGTATTAAACAAAAACATCCATAGGAGAACTAAAGAGGTTAATAACTAAAAGCACCATTATGTGAGATCATTTAAGTTCCAAGGGTGAGAGACGTCGCATGTTACTGAAAATATACAGCAAATGACAGATCACAAAGAATGGGAAAAAGTGCACTGATTGGAATAAAACATTGACTCTAAGTAACCATGTAAATATTTGTGTCTGCCACGTATCAATATAGCATAAACCATATGAAAATATTAATGAATAAAACAAGAAGCTGGTTCAAATGCAGACGTATAATAGCAAACAGTTTTGAATCCATATACTAAATATGAAACATAAAAAGAAAAGCTTAGAGTTACTAAAAGAACCATTGTGTGAGATCATTTAAGTTCAACGCATGCAAGAAGATGCTATGCACAGAAAGATAATTTGTGAATAAAACATTACATATGATGATTATTCATAGTATGCAGACTTGGAAATTATTTGTATTATTTAAAAATTAGGAGTTATTCAGTTGTAGGTTGTAAGACGAGGGAGGAAATTATGATTTTGACACAATTTCTTAATAATCATCAAATTCTAGTTGTAGATATTTCGATGGATCAGGGAGCGTCATACCATCAGTCAGACTTAGCTAAATATTAAGCACCATGGAGTGGCACCAATCCTGATATCAAGAAAACTAGTTTGAGAAAGTAAATCAAATGCATAACATTGTTGTAGCTCTCTGCTCTCCTGGAACTTTTACAAGGTCGTGCAATAAAGACAAGATGATCCATACCTGCTGCATGCTCCTTACATCGTATCTAGGGTTTTCAGGTTTATGCTTTACCTCATGTGTTGAACTTTAGGTAATGATAAAGTGGGTACTCCTCTCTAGTCACAGGTCACCTGCGTGATGATCAGATAGGTTTAAATGCCTCAGCCAAGAAGACACACTTTCAACGCTTGGTTTTTATTGTCAGTGTTTTCTTTGTTGTTGGGTGTAGAGTCTTGATGATGGTTGTACAACATCTGCGGCTGTTAGGATTTCCTGCTTCCTCCTTACTCTTGTTACTGGTTTAGATTAGCATGGTGCGACCCTGTGTGGTTTTCTCTCATTTCTTGTTTTCTTTTTTGGGGTTCTGTCCTCCTTTGTACATAAGCCCAAAGTTTTTGAAAATATATAGAAACATATTTTTAGCCGACCAAAAAAAGAAATTATAAGTGTAAAATATGAATATCACAAATAAAAAAAGGAAAACACCTAGAAAGGCATGGGCACACACGTAGGCGCCTAGGCACCCCCCTGAAACGTCTGGCACCAGCCGCCTCAACAACTATAAACTAGAGTAGCACTCTTGACTTGTATTTGATTGCTAGACTTACTTTCCTCTAATTTTGGATATTGTAGCATTAGTCTACTTGCTTAACTAGCATTCAAATAGGATATTGTTGCAAGTTTTGCATCATCAAGTAGGGCAACGTTATGTTTTTAGAAGGAATATGAAGAACATGTATAACCGTTGATTTCTCTTACCACATTATAATTCAAGAAGTAAATACAAAGATAAGGCAAAGGGTCATTAAATTTGAAATGTATTTAACCCTAAGAAAATATACTACATGACTGTATTACGTCTTTTATTATGACCTGTTTATTTGAGGCGTACCATCAAATCCAACCGACCGCTGTGAAGTCAAAATTGGTGCCATACAAGATATATGGAGAGCCAAAATCCATGATCTTACCACAACTCCCAATCAGTATAAGAGAAACACTGTAGAGACATAATAGTCAACTACAAACAATAACATATAGTCAAGCTGATAAACATTTTTCCCGATTTGGTACACGGAATGACATTAGAGAACAGGCTCACACATGGCTATTCTAAAAATAGACATCACAATGGTTACCCTGCTACCTGTAACATATCATAAGGGAGAGCAACTCACTCATGTACATCTCAACAAAAGATTAGGTATGAAAACAACCATCTTATCTTTCCAATAATTTGTGGATGCAAGTAGATATTTGACTTGCACCCCAGCATATTCAAAAATATGTGCTCCAAGTTTCCCGTAGGAGTACGCATTTCACCATCCAACAAAATACTGACATTGCAGATGGATCCATGGTACATGGAAACTACATGATTAGGGTTTCACTTGACTAATTAAGCCCACTGGGTATCTTTTAGCATCAATCAAGTTACAATGTACAAACCCTATACAAACTCTACAAAGATAAAGGTATAATACAACTTAAGAAGATATATAACATTTGAAGTATAAACTTGTCTCATCATCATATGATACCACTTCCTCATAAGGCCATCATTATATCACACAACCATACAAGGCTATCACCACATTCACACTGTCTTGGGATATCAAGCACTTATCACATCACTAGAGGATAACACCTCACACTAGGAATTAAGCCTCTACTAGGTCATAAAACCCATCACATCATTATCATCTCAACATGAATCATCAAGGATCATAACCATAAACTTGTGTCATGAATTACCATCTTAACATTCACAATAAGTGACACTCATTCAACCTACAAGGTTAGATCCAAAGAAGTAGGAGAGATAAAATATAATTACATATCATACATCAAGGTAAGTCTAGAAAACATAGCATAGCCTAGAATTAGGGATTAGGGTTTCACATACATAACTGATTAGGGTTTGATTACATCTCTTAACCATCAATCCCTAGTTACACTATCTCCCACTTTCTTGGAGTAGACTAGTATTGAGCATCATTACCTAATCATGATTAGATGATAATGTCAAACATCATTATGTATCACATCACTTACATATACATGTGTAACTGTCTCACTATGTTATTCATGTGTAGGGACCATGTTCCCATGTATAAGTGTCGACCACTCTAGGTGACACCATGTAGAGACCATTTAGGTTTAGGTTAGGGTAACTATCATCAGCATAGGCATCACTATGTGTAGCGACTGCTACACATCATCACCCATGTCTTTACTTAACCAAACCCATATCATGTTGCAATGGATATAAGTATACAAAAGTAGTGACCATGAAACCAAATCAAGGTGTGTTGACTGAAACAAATGAAAAACTATAGCGCCCACAACACCTAACATGATGCACATTAACCACCTCAAACCAGGGTATTTTGGTCAAAGAAAAACTCACCAAAACAAATCATGCATGTAGCGACCAAAACCTAAGAACTACAAGGTGAAGTGACCAAACCTAGAGTTAGGGTTTGTTGCACCCGCAACAACCCACCCATGTGTAGCAGCCTCAAACCACTAAGAGGAGTGTAGCGACCCGAGGTCAAGCTACTCCAAGGAACACAAAGCCATTTCCAAAATATAAGTATCATGTTTAAAATAGAAGATTAACATCAAGCGAATCCATCATCTTCAAGGTGGAAAATTCCATACCAAGATAATCACCAAAACCCTAAAACATGTTTTATGGAAAACCCCATGAAAGAACCTTATTTAAGAGAGATAAAACCCACAATCACACTTGCAAAATAGAACTAACTTTTCAAGCTATTTCAAGTTACCCGAATTATATCCATGTTGATGGAAAACAATAGTCAAAACCAAGGGAAAACCATCCATTCCAGACGTACCACAAAATTGGGTACAAGGATTAGCTTTTATGAGAAAGAGCAATCTACTAAAGTGTACTACAAAATCTTAAACCATAAAACATAATTACTTCATCTAGCATATTAGGATCATGTTTGATATATTATAACAATAACATGCATGTAAGAAAAAGGGTGCAACATTAGAGAGGGAAAGAGTTATATAACCCACTTGAGGAAGAGATAAAGCTCTCGACCACAAGCTTCAAGAGAGAGAAAGAAGCTCCAACCAAGATCACCCCTTTGGCCATAAGATGAACTATGAAGAGAAGAACACCATGGTCAAATGTTGGCTCAAGAAAAAGGATAAACAACCCAAGTCCAAACAAGAAGGAGAAAGAAGAAGCTTCATCTTGCACATAGGTACTACCATGGTCAAACCACAGTCTCCGACCCTTATGTAGTGAAGATCCTGAAAGAAATCCACCATGTTTACACCATAGTCTCATGGATGAGAAGAAGGAAAAATAAGATAGGGTGTAGATGAAAATGAGATCAAGGGTTCAAAACCACTTACCAAGGAAGAAGATCACAAAAGATCACCACAAGGAGGATGATTAAGTTGAAGAACACCACATGAACGGTTGATTGGCCACCAAAGCTCCAAGATCAGACCTCCTTTGCTCCACAAATCTCCAAGGTCAAGAACAAGAGAGAAAGGAAGAAGGAGGGCTCAAAAGGATGCTTGCATGATGAAGAAAGAGGTTATATACTCAATGAATGAGAGGTAAGGTGGGTATGAGGTGTCAACACAAGAGAGCACCAAAAGGACACTTGTCTACCAAGGAAACCACCATGAACCCACTCATAAGATTCATGCACCGAAATGGTAATACAAGCAAGGTTGGTTGTCGACCACTATAGTAACCCACACCTTGTTGTGGTCTCAACAACCCTAGACCACATGTAGCAGCCACTATAATAGGTCACCAAGCGAACCAAGGTCAAAAGAGACCACAAAAGGACTAACCATGTCGACCAAACCATCTCACAACCACCAAGGTTGAAGAACACCAACCTAAGATCAAGTGTTGCAATCGCAACACTCACCAAGTGAGGTGTTGTGTTTGTAACACTCCTCAAGCCAACACAAGGTCAAAGCTCAACAACAAGGAAACCCTAGCATCACCACATGATTCCACATCACCAACCATGGCCCACGAAAAGGCACCCCATAGAATCATTTTCTCTCTCATGATGCTATGGCACAAGAAACCTACACCACATGTGACAAATTGCAATATCACCCCTCAACTTAGGTAAATTGCAACTCGATCTATAACAAGGATACATGCTCAAACATCATCCAAACAAGGCCAAACTGAAAACACAAGATTTTCACATGTTAAAAAAACATCTCAAAGGACTAGATTAAGGTTTAAGAATTTATTAAGAAAGGAAAACAAGAGTAGACAAAAATCTCACTCAAGGCTCTTACACTAGTAGATATTGTTATGTCTATTTACTTAAAAATAAAGACAAGGCATTAGATAAATTCAAAATTTATAAGAAAGAAGATGAAACTCAAACTAGTAAAATACTTAAGCAGTTAGGGTTTGATAGGGGAGGAGAATATACCTCAAACTTGTTTTTGGAATTTTATCAATTCCATGATATAGTTCATGAGGTTACTGCTCTTTATTCACCACAATCTAATAGAATTGTAGAATGTAGTAACCGAACCATTATAGATATGGTTAATTTTTTACTTCAAACCTATGGTGCACCCAACTTCATGTAAGGGGAAGATTTGAATATAGCTTGCCATATTCTTAAAAGGGTTCCACATAAACATATAGGAAGTAGTCCATTTGAGTTATGGAGAGGAAGAAAACTGAGTCTCAAATATCTTCGAGTGTGGGGGTTACCTGCTGAGGTACTTTTCGTTGAACACAAAAGGAAGAAATTGGGACCGAAAAAGGTTGATCACATATTCTTGGGTTATGTGGAGACAAGGTATGCCAATAGATTATTGATTGTAAAATATAATATCTCATGAATTGATGTCAATAAAATTGTGAAATTATGTGATACTACATTCTTTGAGGATGTGTTTCCCATGAAATCTAGTTTGCCCGATGAAGTATCTCAAGTGGATTCATTCACCACAGGTTCCATTCTAGAGAAAATGGGATGACAAATGTGGGGGGGGGGGGGCGACTCAGAACAAGCTATTTCTAAATCTGAAGATTTTAAAGAAAGGTTGAACCAAGAAGAAGTAAACGGAAAAGGACATCCAAGGATTTTGGAAGTGAGTTTCTCACTTAAAATATTAAGAATGATCATGTATCTTTTAAACAAGTTATGGATCCTCCAGAAGCTAAGTTTTTTAAAGAAGAAGTTAACGATGAAATCCAATCAATTCTCTCAAATGGAACTTGGGAATTAATGGATATGTCTACTGCTTTTTCTTTAGTTGGTTGCAAATGAATCTTTAAGAAGAAACTTAATGCAAACGGGACAATCAATAAGTATAAGGCTAGGTTAGTTTCTAAGGGATACACACATAAAGAAGGAATATATTATTTTGATATATATTATCTTATTTCCTGCATGATCGAATATGAGTTCTTATATCATTGGCTTCCATTTATACTCTCTATATCCATCAAATGGATGTTAAGACCATGTTCTACATGGTGATCTTCAAGAAGAGATATATATGGAACAACCTGAGGGATTGTGGGTCATAGGAATGAGTCCAAGGTGTGTAAACCTGTTAAGTCATTACATGGCTTGAAACGAGCCCCTATACAATGGCATGAGAAGTTTGATTCTAATAGGAATGAGTCCAAGGTGTGTAAACCTGTTAAGTCATTACATGTCTTGAAACGAGCCCCTATATAATGGCATGAGAAGTTTGATTCTATGTTATCGTTGTTTGGATTTGTTTCTAATGGATTTGATAAGTGTCTCTACTACAAAATCATCAATGATGGATCACTTTGTTATGCTTATATGTCAATTATATCCTTTTTTTGTTATGATATGAAAGTAGTAATTGAGACCAAGCCATTACTGTGTAGCAAGTTTGAGATGAAGGATATGGGTTTTGCTGATGTGATTTTAGGGCTTAAAATAATAAGTTCTATTGATGGTATAACTCTCTCTCCTAGTCTCACTATGTTAAGAAGATATTGGAGAGGTTTGAGTACACATCACATAAACCTGTTAAGAGCCCATATGATTCATCCAAGGCCTTGATCAAGAATGAGACTGGAGTTCTAGCATCTCAATTATGATACTCTCAAATTATCAGAAATTTGATGTATTATATGTACTGCACACGTCCATACATTATGTTTTCCATGAGCAAGTTAAGTAGATACACTAGTCGTCTCGACAAGACCCATTGGGAAGCTCTTTATAGAGTTTCGAGGTACATTACGGGAACTTGTTCTCTTGGGATGCATTATGGTATATATCCTTCTATAGTTGAAGAATATAGTGATGCAAGATGGATTGCCATGTACTCTAGGAGTAATGTTCTCTCAAGATATATATTATTGTTGGGACAAGGAGTTATTTCCTGGAGGTCTAAGAAACATACCATATTGTCTCGATCCACTTTTGAGGCAAAGTTGTGTGTTTTAGATGAAACTAGATTGGTGGTTGAATGGCTACATCAACTTATGTCTAGTTTACCTACAGTAAATAAGTCACTTCTTCCAATTTCAGTTCAATGTGATAGAACTACAACTATTGCTAAAATAAAGAGTTTCAAGTACAATTAAAAATAGCATAGACACATCCAAGTCAAATTGAAGTTTTTTTGGGAGTTAGTATCCTATGGGGTTGTGGTTGAAGACTACGTTGGTACCAAAGATAATATAGTTGATCTTTTGACTAAATGTCTTACTCTAGCCTTAGTGGAAAAATCTAGGTTGTGGATGGGACTGAAATACCTCATTATTCATAGGCAGTAGAAACCCATCCCGACCCAACAGAGTGGAGGGCACACAAATTGGGTCCAATATAGTAATAACAAGTTGTTAGGTGAATTAGATGACACTATGTAATTTCATTTTATGCTTCTTACATATATGTGTCTATCCCCTGGGAAACCTGTTAGTGTCATGATTACAAGTTAGTAAGAGATTAGTCTTTAAATGGTGTCAAGTCTTAGGACAGGATGTTAGCAGTATATTCTTGGAGACTCCAACTAAATTATTGATGTTGTGTAGGCCGCAATAGAAGAATTGTGTTGTTCACTGATATCAATCATGACATAAAATTTGTATGAATGACCTTAATGTATTGTTTTCTTTTGTACCGCGTCTTTTTTGTGTTGTTACCGACCGCTACTCTTACACCCAAGGTTCAGGTGCAAAACTTTTCTTCACCTAGTTTTTGTGGGGGTCTAAGTTGGATAACTCAGGTAGATTCAAACTGAAAGGTATCTGCTGAAAGCACGATAAGGAGGATTGAATGGTAGAGCATAGTACACATTGGACTTTGTGGGGGATTGTTAGATATAGATAAAACAGCCAACATATATCTAGCATGGGTTAAGCCCAATGTAGTGTAGCTGGTACATGAATGAAATCTAGTTTTGTGTCTAGTGTAAATGAGGAAGAGTTTTATCCTACATTTCTTACTCTTAAAACTTTTGTGGTCCTTATGTGTAGGATCACATGTGACGCTAGTGTCTAAAGGGTCCTATGGGGGAGTATGCTCACCTCCTCAGTGGTTATGGTGACCACAACACACACTTACGCATGTGCATGTGTGCCACGCCACACTTGGCCTGGCCTGGCCTAGCCTGGACGGATCAGGCACATGCTCGGGCTTGTGGCTTGTGGATTATGGATCTTCATTCTTCTTTTTACTCTAGGACACAACTACATAATTAATTATTAAGTTAATTAATTCTTTCTTCCCAAAACCAATTTATTAATCCTAATTGAAAAGTGCTTATCTTGCGGTTGTTTCCTTAATGAATACAAGAGCGATTGTGTGACCGCTTCTTAGTGGTAATAGGATTAGGGAGCATGTTAGGTTATAAATATGTCTAATCATTAGGGTTAAAGGCACACACTTCTTACCGCTCTTTCACAACTGTCAACAGTTCATGTCTTTTGTGAACCCTAGCAAGACGTCCTTAGCCGCCGTCGCTACCTGGCACTCTAGGCCGGGCACGGGCATGGGCACAGACAAAGGCTTGTGGTTTGTGGTTTGTGGATTGTGGAGAATGTCTTCCGTCTTCCATTTTCTTTTTATACTAAGACACAACAACATAAATAATTATTAAGTTAATTAATTGTTTCTTTCTGAAATGGATTTATAATCTTAATTGGAAAGTGTTTACCTTGTGATTCATTTCACAACGTCGTCTACAGGAGTGATCGTGTGACCGCTTCTTAGTGGGAATAGGATTAGGGAGCGTGTTAGGCTATAAATATATCTAGTCATTAGGGTTAAAGGAACACACTTCTTAACGCTCTTTCGTATCCGTCAACCGTTCATGCATGCCTTTTCTGAACCATAGCAAAACGTCATTAGCTGTCGTCACTCCCTATCGCTTTTGGAGATTTGTCTCTCATGTACGAAGCATCTTCTCCTTCCTCTCCTAGACATGGTCTATTTGGGTGGTATCTATGAAGGCTGAGCTGCGCTAGTGGTGCGTGTTGAACCTACGATAAGTTTGTGGCCTCATTGATTAGAAGAACGATGCCTATTCAAACAGATTGCAGGGAGCTGATTTCTTTAAGTACAAAGTTCATTTTCCAACAAACAATTTGGTCAACATTTTCTAACTCTGGTTATTTCTTTTATCTCTTATCTAGATCTGAACTGAATAAATTAATTAATTTAGAACTATTTGCTGCTACATGTAACGACATATACAAAATTAACAACAGATATATACCCAATACATACACTATTATCATGGTTATCAGCTCTCAATTATTTTTCATTCAAAAAACAAGTTGTATATTTACGTAGTCGAGAACTTTACTTTTAGTTTTGTGTGCTGAATAATTTCAGGGTCTTTACAAACTGCAACTTGTTAACGAATTCCAATGTCAATATTTATCCTATGAATTATACATTTGTACCATGGCAAAGCAACGTCATTATATGCATCTATTTAACTGAATCTAAAGTTTCTATAGCGAGTAATGGTTGTGAAACATTCAGTTAATAACTATATGTTTTCTTTACATACATATTCTAGCAAACATGTAAAATGCGGGAGAGTGACCGCTGCGACAACATACGCCAACCCCTAAAATTATTCATAATTTACTGCACAACCAATTCACATTAATTCAAATGCTAACCTCATTGGCAAAACGGGAGTGTTATATTTGAGCGACGGTTGCTTTAACCTAACAGAAGGAAAAGAAACATTGTTTAAGCATTGATACATAAGGTACATCACATAGCTCGTGAAACACAAAGCTTCATCGGTAAAGAGAAGTGCAAACAGAAACATGCAAACAGATCTATTCGTGGAAAAGACAATATTTGTGGAAAAGACAAAGCTGATAATGATGAAAGCGTATATCAAATTACATACTCGTGTGTTCGACATATACGAGAGGGGGAGCTGTCCAGGCTAACACCCCCCCCCCCCCCTAAAAAAAGTATTAATGTTATTACTATCATACCATGTATGGAATAAAATATTATGAAAGTATCTTATCACACTATACAAAGTATGATATTTAATCTTATTAATTTTACTAATTATATTCCACTTCTTTGTGCACACTACTTAGAGGTTGAACTATATATATTTGAGGATGATGCCGATTTTCACTTACAAATTATAGAATGTATAGTCCTATTATAGATATCATCGACTACTATTTTTAGTTATGATATTAAGACATTTTATCTTTTATTACTTTCCTACTAAATTTTAATTTAATAATTTTATATTAATTTTTGTCAAGCTTTATGCTACTTATCCACAGTTACAAGCGGGACTCTATATAGACTATAGACATTTATCCCTAAAATATAGAAACTTTATAATATAATAAGAAATTTATATAAAAAAATCTCATCCAATATGTTGACATATTAAGTAGAATCTAATAAGATGTTATTGAGTAGTTATTTCTAACTATAATAAACTATAATATGAGTCAGTGTACAAAGTTATAATTATACACAAATAGAAAAAATCATGACCGCACATGCACATTAAATCACCTTTTATTTGAATAAATTTCTTTCATTTTCTTATTAGTCAATCAATCTCTAAATAAGAAAATATCTATTTTCTATATAGAAGTAAATCCAAACAATATTTATTGATAATGATATTTCATAAACTGTTAGTTATATAACATATTAATACTTAAAGTTTAGTCCAAGTACCAATTATCATAACTTTATGATGCAATAATGTGTCTATAAAGAAAATAAAACTGTATCAAATAAATTTTTATCTTTGGCATGCGATAAGAAAGACTGAGAAATTATTTGGTTTGTGGGATAAGGAGAAGAAACAACAGGGAAACCCATTTTGTAGACCTAATTTAAAACAAAATGGAGGGAGAAAAAGAAGGATTCCCTGTAAGTGAAAGTTGATAAAAATATATTATTATTTCTTTATCTCATATCTTCTCCAACTTTTTAATAATAGAGAAATATATGGATGGATATTTTATTTGATTTCTCTTTATTTTTCATTGTCAACTTTTCTTCTCAATTATTTGATATTTAAACAAACTCAATTAATGTTTCACTTCTTCTTTCTATTTGAAGTTTCTTCCATACATTCATTGCGTCAAAATCTTAAAATAGAATGGCATTACCTAGTACTTCGTACTTGTATCCTCTATAGTATAAAATTTTGCTGCTACACAAATTTTTTGGACCTTCCCCTATGATACCATCAACTAACAATGTCATATAATATTTTGATGTCTGCTCTCCACTGAAAAGGTGAGTTTTCTATTTTTTTATATAATTCATATACTTCATATGTATTAGTAATATTATAAAATAATTAAGTAATGATAAAAATCATTGTATTGTTGATCCTTTAATTGTTTAATTTGAAAGATGTGGCCAAATAGTCTAAAATTTATGATCTTGGACGTCTAAATAAATGTAGTATTTACATCATGTCATTGACTTTTGATTTTTTTTATATGTTGTAAATAGATTATTTTCTTATTTTGAAGGCAATGGAAAATCATCTTAAGTGTATTTTTTAATTTTTTATCTAAATAAGTATTATTTTATCTCTCTCTATATATAGACATGATTTGACACTACCCTTATTAACTCAACCCCCCATGTGGTAGATTTTTGGATCTGTCACTAACCATACAACTAAAAGAGTAAGCACCAATGGAAATACAAATATTCCTGTTAAACTAAATCAAGGGTAGTCTTAGATCTTGGAGCACTATCCAACATTTCCATATCATGTTCATAATTAATTTTAAATTCATTTATTAGTGATTAATATATGTATATGTGGGTTCGAAAGATTAACAAAGTCTTCAATTCAGGGTGTGAGGTGTCCAAATATATATGTTGAGTGATCCACTTGACTTTTTATTACATGATTATGTATTCAAACTACATCTAGTGACTAGTTTTGAACATTTGTACCTACATGAAATTATAATTAATTTTGCAGTAATTTTGGTAGATACACATATATATTTTAGGGATGACATGCTATATATGAGTCATTTTTATTAATTATTATGCGGTTAATTTACCCCCCACTTGGCACCTTTTTTTCATATCTAGATTACACAGTGATAAACTTCTATAAATATTTTTGGAATTATGGTTATATTATGGGAAGAAATGTTTTCTAAAGATAATGACATGAACACCTAGTTTTCTCTTAGCTAAGTAATTGATGTTTACTTAGCTAATATTACACATTAATATTTTCTAAGTATACATTATTATTAATATTTTTATTGGATGGGTTCATAGTTTTAAGATATATAAAACATAATTTTGTTGTTACTATATTGGATTTGGCAAGTGTAACCCCTAATTTGGGTTTAATTAGGGTATCAGGGTGAATTGTGCTACATTAAATCAATGGAGGTTAGATAATGTTTAAATTCAAGGTCTAATTGAATTTGGATATAATTAATAATAGTTTCACAACATCATTCTATGTAATAAACTCTACCTTCATGGATATTAGATTAGTGGAGGATGATGGAAAAACCATGATTCTACATATTAGGATTATGGAGAAATTGTTGGGAAATATGAAGCTAGAGTATGATATGCATACTAGGACGTGCAGTGCTACATGGGAAGGAGTTTGTCTCGAGCAACTCATACATGCATCTGATTAGTCTGGAGAACAAAAACGTATTGGAGGATCTTTGGGTCCTAGAACATGGTCAATTGGATGAATGTATTACCAAACCCACACCAAACCTGAGATGTTTTCCTTCCTCAGCTGGAGAGTGTTGTAGGATCTGATTCGATAAGGTACTTCTTGATTCAAGGTCAGTAGTCAATACATTTTGAGGGGAAATGGGACACCAAGTTCCTAACATGTTGATCTTAGATGTCGTTGTCATGCAAATCCTAAACCTAAAAGTACCCTAAACTGGACATGAGGACCTGGAAGCACACTACAAATGGGGTCTACATGACTAGAGCGACATACACCCTATTGTGAGAAACAAAGGAGAAAAGAACGGTAGCATAATGGGATACAATATGGAGTATGAAGGTAGTTTCCAAAATGAAACTATTCCTATGGCTAATGTTCACAATCCCTTGTTCACAAATCATACCAAAATGAAGCTAAAGATGACAGAGAATGGCCTATGAGATCGATGCAAGAAACACGATGAAACTATATTGCATGTTTTGCAAGACTATGAACAAGTATAGGATGTTTGGTATGGACTCCTAGATAATGTGGAATGAGATAAATTCCAAAACGAACAACATTTATTGAGTTGGATGTGGTGGAAGTTGCACAGACATGACAACACACTCTAATCATTGCAATTGCAAGTTGGTTTGTTTGCAAATCCAGAAACTAGTGGACCTTTGAGTAGAAGGTGTTTACTACTATGCATTAGGTGAATTACCTTAGAAATAAAGTGAAGATGCATGAAGAAGCATGGCAAACCACATTGTTAGTATAGAAAAAAGAGCACTAATACCAATGGAAGACACCTCCTAGTGGTACAATTAAAATTAATACAAATCCATCTTAGAAAGGGAAGAGAGGATATATAGTTGCAATCTCTAGAAATAGTTGTCGATAATGGAACCAGGGTATTGGGATAAACATTAGGGTTGATGAAGATGTGGAGGAAGAATTACATGCCATTAATATAGAACTAGACACCACATCTGAATGTGAGTTTGAACAAATCATCTTCGCAACAAACAAACTGGTTTTAGTATAGATGATTCAACATGACTATATCTTGAATCCTACATATAATAATTGGATTGATCAAATCCAAAGGAAGCTGCAGGAGAAATTAAGGATGGTGTTTGACGGCTAGGAGACAAACAAGATTGTTGATAGATTGCCAAGGAGCATCTAAAGACCACAATTGGGCCTTATAGTTACATACGACCACTAGAGTACGTCAAAGAACTACTAATTAAGGAGATATGTAATAGTAGTAGTAATACCATATTTAGTAACTTGTAATCAATATTTTGTACTATATTTATGAATTTTCTTGCACGCGGAGGGCGAGATGAGTCGATAGCTCCTGGTTTCCTAAAAAAAAGGTAGTGGAAACAAAACTTTGTTTTACATTCCCTAAATGTCTGATAGTGTCAACAACGATGTATAAGATGGAGGGTGCCAGATATATTATTTCTTGGAGCAAGTGTCGTGAATATCCTTGCACTAGATGTGCTTCCTTATTGGGAAGAATAGGGACAACAGTTGATGATGTCCTCCTAGTACAATAGTGAAGCTTCTGCACCTCGACGTGGTCCACTCAGACCACCAGGAACTCCATGTCTTGGTTCTTGAGCTAGCGGGAAGGAGTGGACCCTTCATTCATCGATGTGCTAGCATCAACTTTCTTCTCCCTTTCTATCTTATTCTTTCATGGGTAAGATGCTAGTATCTCACATTACGACAACATGAATGAGTATTTTGTTGAGAGAAATGGCCATCTCCCATTGCATAGGAGTGGTAGGATTATGGTTTCTTTGATGCGCAAAGGCCACACACAACCAGTGGATTGACTGGAATATCCAACCTGTTGAATGGTTTGTTGGTTGTTCACAACCAATCCATTGATGGGACTGTCTGTTCTGTCAATTGGTTTATGGTCAGTGACACAATAATACTAGATGTTAATACAATGATCCGTGGGCTTAACCACGACTATCATTAATTATAAAACCCAATCCAACAGGTCAATTTAAATTAGTCAGTTGACTGAAAGCTATAGTCAGTCAACTAACCATTCTAGTCATGCACTGGGTGACTGTAACGACCCCGCCTCCCAGTGACCCCCATTTAAGGGAGACTAAGAGGTCAGAGGCATTATCACAAGTTAGGATCAGTGGTTTTGTAAATAATCAACAATAATTAATAAATTCTACTACAACTAAAATTTTAATGGAATAAAATTTTTCTATTCATACCTTGCAAAATATAGGAAGTGGAATTCTTTACCCAAGAAAGATCTTATCTAACTAAAATCCTCCAAATATTTATTAAGCTTTATTCCAATACTGTCACTGTAAAGAAATATTCATTTTCTTGATAACCTAAAACACTGACAAACAAAACGGCAGTCAGTATAACGAATTATACTGGTATGTGTGGAAACAATAATCTTGCATTTAATTATAACAACATATTGCAAGCAATTATGGTTTAACAAGCAAACTTTACATTTTAAACATGACTACTCAATCCTTACATACCCTAGCCTCTATGTTGTCCCTACAGTGGACATGGATACTACCTCTCATATGGTACATCTCAACTAACCCCCATGATCCTACCTTACAAGTAGATCAATACATAGGGTCGTGGAGTCGTATGCTCCTACCCAAGGGTAGACCAACACATCGACTCATGATAACGTGATGATCCTACCTCGTGGGTACACCATGTACTAGGTCATCTATCTCATCAATATCATAGCTGCAGAGGAGGACCATGATCTGAGCTAGTTATGGAAATATAATTATGGTGATAGTCATAGTCACCTTATAATTGCATGAAATAAAAGACAATCAAGCATTTATTCCAATCAATCGATAAAACTTTGGGAATCATCGAGAAACTAAAGCGATTTAATCAGAAGTGTAACCACATACCTATTCTTGAGTAATAGAATCCAAATTCAACAAAATATCCAAGCAAGCACCTTAATGTACACAATCCTTAATTCTTGAAACATATAGATTACCTAATGTCAAAACACCTTCCTAACGACATGAGGATACTTTCTAAAGCTTCCAAGACCTTAAGGTTCATTAGGGTTTCTTTATCCAACTTTATTGCCTTTTTAGACTAACAACCCTAAAATAGGTTCCTCATTTACAAAAACCCTAATTATCCCAATTATCTTCATTAATGGTTCTCTAATCTTAAACCAAGTTCAAGAATCATTATATCTTTGTTTTATACTTGCAATTTCAGATTATAACCATTAAAACTCATATTTTCCCAAATTAGGGTTTTAATTTATTAAGACATAAACATGTGCATAAAAACCCTAAAACAAACATACAATCATCTTTTTTGGATTCTCCTTTTATTTTATTCCCAACAGGTCAATATTATTCAAGAATAACCCAAAAGATTCATCATACTCAATTTTCATATCCTTTTAGGGTTTTATTATGATCTAATGAGTTAAGAGAGATAACTTCATATACTTTTTGAATTGCAAATGATATCAGGCTCCAATTCCAATTTTATCAGATTCTACATATTTTCCTAATCAAAAAGCACTATTTACTTTTATGTTTAGGCTAAAGGAGTGATTTTTAGTGAATTAAACAAGATTCAATGTTTTTCTGGAATTTTTGACGAGAGAGGCGACTTACTCTGATTTTTCGGAAAAAGGCGGTCCATTGGATCGCGGGTCATTGTTGACTGCGTGAGATAGTGCGGTCCTCAGCGCATGCGCCCACTCACAGCCAACTTGAGGCGTGGAGCGACCAGAGCCGTTGATCCTTCACGCGGCCTATTCTGGAATCCGATCAGAAGGTGGCTGCTTCTCATCTCCACTCGATCCAACATCAACCCTCGTGGTGGCACCGTGGATTCAAGCTCACCGGAGCTACTTCAAATCACAAGCCTGGTGCGCAAGAGGAGAGGGGAAGCAGTCAGTTGTGATCGTGAGGGTCTGCCAAAGTCGAGGGGGGTCCTATTTATAGGATTTGGGGGCTGATTCTAGGGTTCCCAACCCTTGTCGTTGCCTGTTGTTTTAGGCAATTTAGGCATTTCTTCTAGATGCCTCCAAAGCGTGAAGAACCTAGGTATAGGATGCACAAAATTCCCTCCCGAAGTCATCCATGATCTTTCCTTGATCACACATGCAATGATCTGTGAGGAAATTGGATGGAAAGATCCCCGCTTGTCGGCAGCCTATTTCCTAGTCTAGTTAGAACTAGACAATGAATGGCAACCGTGGATTTGGGATCCAATGGATCACATCGCACGTGCATTAACAAAATCAATTAAAACCTCAGAAAAATAATTGTGACATGTATTTGACATCTTTTCACTATAGGAAATTATGGAAAAATCATAACTCTCAAACCATGACTCCGTTTAATCCCAAATTTTGAGGGAAACTTAATAATGACTAAATCTATTGGGGTACCAAGTTTAGAGCCATTATTCAAAATAAAATGAACCTGTTATTTATGTGCAAGTTATTTCTTAAATATATATATTTCCTTTATATTTCCTCTCTCTCACTTTATTATTTTCCTTTATTTCAATTCCTTGTATCTCAAGGATCCATGTGAGGTTCGAAACACATCCATTATGATCAAACCCACACTTATCTATTTATTTCTTATATTTTCACCTTTATCCCAACTTTCATTATTATTTATGAAATTCTTATTCCCTTTTAACTTGTCTTCCTCATTTATTATCTTGGACCCATTATTACCAAAGGGTCCATGAAAAACCATGCACAAGGAAGAGTTGTAAAAGAAATCCATATATTGATCATAAATCATGCAAATTTACAACCAAGTACATTTCTTTTGAAACAATTGCAATTACAGTCATATAAGCCAAAAATTGAGGTTGTAACATCCTCCTTTCCTTATAAGAATTTTGTCCCCAAAATTGAGCCAATCAAACAAATAATTCAGGGTATGCCTTTTCCATGTCTGTCTTCAGCTCCCATGTGGCTTCATCCTCCCCATGGTGCTTCCAAAGAACCTTTACCATCTTTATTTCTTTATTTTTGAGTTCTTTCACCTTGGTATCCAATACTCTCACAAGTGACTCAAGATATCTCAGTCTCCCTTGGAGCTCAATAGGTTCAATGCTCAGCACATGGCTCGGGTCCTTCACTTAGTGTTTCATATTAGACACGTGGAAAACATCATGCATCATACTGAGGGGGTAAGGCCAAACGACAAGCAGCTTCACCAATCTGTTCTAAAATATCAAACAGGCCTAGGTATCAGGGACTCAACTTTCCTCTATTCTTAGATATAGCTCAGAGGGGTCGGATTTTCAAAAACACATGCTCTCCCACAGTGAATTGTAAGTCAGTTTGCTTCGCATCCGCATATGACTTTTGTCGATCCTGGGCTCTCTTCAGACTTTGCTTGATCAAAGCAACTTTATCTTCATACACATGAAGCTCATATGACCTCAATAAGGTCCTCTCACCAACATCATCCCAGTGAAGTGGTGACCGACACGACCTCCCATTGAGAGCTTCATATGGTGGGATCCCGATACTGGCTTGGTAGTTGTTATTGTAAAAAAACTAAGCGAGGGGTAGGAATTGCTCCCATGAACCACCCCAAACAAGCACACAAGCCCTCAAACAATCCTCCAAAGTATGGATTGTACTCTCTGACTGTCCATCAGTCTGGGGGTGATATGTTGTACTGAACATTATTCTAGTGCCAAGATCCTCTTGTACCTGCTTCAACAGCTTGGAAGTGAACTTCTGGTCGTGGTCAGAAATGATCAAACTTGAAACACCATGTAGTCGTACAATCTCTCGGATGTACAGTTTAGGTAAGTCTATCACCTTGCAAATTGTATTTAGTGTGAGGAAATGTTACACCCCGATCTCACAATTTCCTCAAATCATGAGATTAGGGCGTAAGATGGGATTTATAATTAACACAAAGAACACCCTTGACTTTTTCTTTTCTTTTGAAACTCTTGTTTCTTCGCATTGAACTATATAAACCATCTTAACAAGGGAATCTGAACATTTCTTTTACTAATCAAACTTTAACAGAAAAGATACATATATAAACATTCATGATGTCTTTCACAACTTGTGCACATAAAACTTGCTAATTAACATACATATCAAAGAGGAACAATATTACACATTGTGATTACAACTCTCTCTCTAAACTCTTACTGAGGACCTAGAGTGACAAGGACCGACTGACTCAACTAATCTCATACTTGACTCCTGTGGCAGATCTACTCTGACGCTCTGATCATCTTCAAGTCCACGCGATTAACCCTAAAATGTTTGAGTAGAGGGGTGAGCCTACTCGCTCAGTGAATGAATACTTCATGGAAACAGACTAATGCACTAATGTGATCAACGATATAATTTGATTAAATGATATGAAATTTAACAACAATAATTACTACACTGAGCAGTTCTAAAGCAATATAATTGAAATAGCAAAGAATATAAATATTGCATCCAAAGAATAACTACTAGAAAACTATGCTCTAGTCATTCTTAACTCTATCATTTATAAGGAACTCTGTGAACCTATATGATCATATTTTAGATTATGCCCTAAATATATGCAGTGTACTCTGCATATAAAGATCCGTAACAAGTCCATGCTACGATCCCACCGTACAAGACTTAGCGACACACCCGGGAAATGCTAAGTCTGACATCAGCCCTGCTCTGCTACAGGACCCCTGGCTCTCTGGCCAGAAACATAGGCTCTACGGCCTCAAAGCACTACTCTGAGTGCACCCGACTTCTCCTTAAACCTGAGTACACCGGCGGAGAGTCACAGGGTTACCTTCGTGACGCTGCACGAATTGTGTTAGATAACCATGTTTTCATTTGCCCAGTGCCATCGTGACACAAGCACGATTGTTGTTAAACACTGCATTTTCTCTTTCCTCGTTTGTCCGCGACACAAGCACGAATGATGTTGCAACACGAGTTTCACCCCTAAGAAACAGACCTTCTTTTAGGGGTTCTACGGTGTTAGGGCACTTAGGTCTATACTTGATTAACAATAAACAATTTAACAGAAATATCACATAGCAACGTCAAAACTCAGTTATTCAACATATATCATATCTTAGTAACATCCCTTTCTAGGGCATGTCATACCCCATCACCTGCAATTTATGAGATATATATTGAAATATAAGAAGTCCTGCAGTATGTAGATATCATTTCAGAGAGAACAAGCATATAAAGTTAAATGCACTAGAAACATACAATTCAACAGTTAAGCATCACCACATCTCATGTCGAGACCTTTCATATTACCATAGCATGATTCATTGAACACCCTATCCTTAGGGTTTCATTCGCCTTATTCATTCATCACATGCCAACACCCTACTCTTAGGGTTGCATTTGCCTCATTCACCTTTTCATTTACCTCATTCACTTGTCACATGGCTCTCATAATGATTTCATAAGATATAAGCATTCACTAAATAAAGACTGTTTCCAACAAATCTTATATAATCAATATAGATATGAAATCATGGAAACTTAACTAAATTTAGATTCTTCCATATCATTTACTGAGATATCATTTATCAAGAATGAAATTCAATTAAGATAACCCATGAGATACATCCTAACCAATTATAGAGTTACTAGCCCTTTTCAATAAGGTTGAAACACTAGTGATGTCTCAATTAGGTTAAACCCTAATTACATCATTTGATATAAATCTGTAAAGAAATCTCACTAGGAAGGGTTGCATACGTTTCTGATATGAATCTACCATTTAGGAATCATTTAAAACAGAGAAGGAATCCATATCATATTAATTTACAATAACTCAAATCAAACAGATATTTCAAGATTTAGAATTCACATGCTAAGCATTTAGGGATTTGGATGTTGTAATCAAATTTGTGCATTAGAATGTTTGAAGGAAGAACCCACTCACCCTGAGGTGTGAAAACACCTCACAACTGCAGCTCAACTCAGGGAATCTCGAATTTCTATCAAATCCCTAGCAAATCTCCCAATTCCTCTTCCATTCAACTCGGAAACCTTGAAAATGAGGGATTATGAAGAAAGGGTGAGAAACGAGGGGATTTCGACATCATCTTGGATCAAATCAGAGCAAGGACGGAATCTTGACATAAGAGAGAAGATTTACCATAAAAGTCTATGCAAGGAATCCGAACTTACTTGATTTCACCCTTCCTGGAATCGCAAAACCCTAATTCAGCAATTCCCCCACTTTCTCCACTCAAGCCCTAATTCTCCCTCTCTCTCTAGGAGCTCGTTTCTCTGGAATGAATGACGAGAAATGAGAGCTGCTTGTGTGTGTGATCGTTCATATAAGTCAATTGAGCTGCTTGGATCAATTGCATATTGACCCAACACTTAACTTTAATTATATTGGCTGAATATTCAGTTATACAAAAGTTACTGTAATTCGTTTATTTCAGAGATCAAACATCCTCAAAAAATTATGAGAATTTATCAAATTGTGTATAATTGATCTATAAAGCTTCAGTTAAAATTTGGGATCATTTGGAGTTACCAATAAATAATTAAAAATAGAACAGTGCACTGCTATATTGCAGTCTGCAGAATATATTCGGCCGAGTTTGTCCTGCACAAACTCGACCGACACCCTTACTGTAGGGATTCAAAAGTCATCCAAAAATTATGACAATTTAACAGAGTGTCTAAAATTGTATTTATCAAATACTGTTAAAATTTGAGATCAATTGGATATACCAATAAAAAGATAAAATTCAATTACCACACTGCTGTAAAATTCTGGAAATGTGATCGGTCGAGTTTGAAACTCGGCCGGCAAACAGGTCAGAGCATTCTTCAAAAATTCTGATATTTTCCAATGTCGTTCACATTATATATATCTAAATCATATCCAAATTTTAAGTAAATCAGAGTTACACATAAAATACTAAAAATCATTTAGTGAGACATTCTACTTATCAAATTCTGTATTCATGTATCATCAAAACCCTATTTTGGGCCGATTAGGGTTTATGCTTCTCAAACCCTAACTCTCAAGACAAAAGAACAATTAGACTTCTTATCATAGTTAAAACATCCTAATTGTGTTATTGTCATTAATTAGATTTCAAGAATGATTACTCCAATTAATCTTTGCAATTGTCTAGGTAAACCCTAGTTTACCAATTAAGCTCAGATGGGGTCGTAACAACTCTTCCCCCCTTAGAATGTTTCGTCCTCGAAACATAAACCTACAAGAAAGATACATTCAAGGTTATTCTAAACTTGTAAATCCTTCCATGTCATTATATTCTTGTATTTCATACCTGAATGTAGTTTTCAACATTAGATCTTTTAATTCTTTACTAAATCACAACACGTTTCAAATAGTTCTCGATGATATCAAGAAAATTCTTTATGCCACAGACAAACATAGAATGCAAAGATAAACCACCACGCTTTCGCTGCGCAACTCTGATACAACTATCTCAACTTATGCTGCTCAGAGAGTTCTATTGTTCTGTATCACCTTTAAGTGACAAAAGCAAGTTCACCATGCTGTTTTAAACTTTAATAACATGCTACTCAAATAGTAAAACAGTCTTGAATTAAAAGACTAAATTCAACAATCAATTGCACAATACTACTCTTGGCATCCCCATTGGGTCATGGATACATGAGGTGAAGCATTACCACCTCATCCCATACTATCCTGTGATCTGTGGGTTATAGGCCCACGCACAATTCAAAGTGTAACCATCGTATTATATCATTTTAGGGTTTCAACAACAGTAATAAGGTAATCCACGATTGTATTAGTCATTCAAGCATTAATCATACTCAATTACCATTACTCAGTTATATTAGAGCTAGGTATAACAAGCTACACCTCATTAGGGTTACTTGTCCAGACAATCTGATTATCATCCCTTTCTATTAATATGAGTGAATAGGTATAACTACCTTATTCAGGATATCCTTCCATGTGTTCTGACATCATCCAAACCGTATCACCATGTCACAAATACACAATAGTAAGATGCATATCAGGTATGAATTACTACAACTATCATACGCCTTTAGTTTAACATATAGCTTGCACACATACACTGAAATCATATGTAGAACCAGCTTTCATACCTTAATATGCCTTCAACAAATCATACATGTAAAAACAAATTCACATATTAAACAAAGCTAGTGCTTTCCCATATCTTTCTGCTCATTCATTAATTCTTTACCTTTTGCTACCTATCCTTTCATATGATCATATACAATAAACATCATTCTTGCTATCACACAAGAATTTATTTCTTATCGCACTTCATCATATTTCAAACCCTTTCTTACGTTTCATAGTCCTCTTACTATATACTACTCTTTAACCCGTCATCTTTAATTCTAAATTTTTCTCTTATGACCATGTTGCTTATTCATATGTATGGTCATGTATACCATGTTGCACATATATCCTCCTTTACCTTTATACTATTGTGAAGTTAACATTCTAAATTAATAGTCCTTCTATTAATTTTTTCCTCATGTTGAATACATTACATATTCTTCATTTTTAAATCAAGTGGATCATGTATGGGTCAAACATAGTTTCTCTTTCAATCAAGTTTTTCTCTTCTGAATACAGTCCACCTTTGTATGACTTATTCATTCGTTAAACTACACCTATGTTCTTTGCTTAGAAACTAGTTTGTTGTTCTAGTCTTATGAATTACACGTTCATACGATCCTCTTCACTTTTACTCTTTTGAAGACTCTTTACTTCTATGGACCTATTGAATGCTCAACCTTATTCTCTACTTAGCCTTTGCTTTAGGGTTCATAAAAGCATTATACTCTATTCTATGATTCATTCTTCATGATTGATTCTTGCTATCTTGAACCATACCTACATTTCACATATCTTTTCTATATTTTATATGTATAGTTCATATAATATTAATCAATAAACTGATTATGAGCTTCATATCATGTTCTATTATTCCCAATTAAGGGTTTCACATTTGAGACCCCAAAGTTTAACCTCAGATATCAGTTTCGACTAATTCTTAGTTGTTCTGGTCTCGCCCATCTGTTTCAACCTCTTACTGTATGTACATTCTTACTCTGATGTGGGTCTAATTATTCCAATTCTATTCTTATTATGCTATTGATAGGATTCATTAGATCCTAATAACACATCCTGCCAATCCGGACCAGGCCAAACCTGAAGTCCTGAAGCCAAGAACTACAAGAATTACATTCTTCCTGAACTGCCACTCACAGCTCAGAAACTCGGCCGATCACTCTGGAACTCGGCCGATCGCCTTCTAGATTCCGAAACTCGGCCGACCAACTTCGGCCGATCAGCAGGAAACTCGGCCGATCCTCTGGGGAACTCGGCCGATCAAAACACTACTTGTTTACCTACAAAGAAACTTGGCCGATTCAAGACCAAAACTCGGCCGACCAAAATGCTGTTTGAAATCCTAGACAAGGAACTCGGCCGAACAAAACATGAACTCGGCCGAACCGCTCACAGACTGAAAACCTAAACAGACCTATTGATGTCAATTTCACTCGAATCAGCGGGCAAAACCATAGAAACAAAAGCTCATTCAAAGTTCAATTCTAGTCTACTTGTTACAAAGAATGAAATCAATAAATGCTACAATTGCATAGTATACAACAGATATTAAAGACCCATACTTCAAGGTATTGAATATTTCAATTCAAACATATAAGAGAATTTCTATACATTTCCAACAAAAACAACATTATGAAATGTAAGTTCTATCTCCTTTTACATTTATGCTCTTAATTCTTGTTTCTTTTCTCGTTTTCTAACCCTAACATTTCTAGGGTTCCTCTCTAGCCCATTCTTCCACTGTATACCTGGACAGGGTATACGTTAGAGAATAGACAGAGTAGCTTGTACTGGCTGATCCAAGTACTCAGATATCGGGCCAGGATATCCAAATACTCAAATCCCCAAAGCTAACATCAAACATCTCTTATCTGCCACACTTAGGACTCTAACTTACTAACTTAATGGTCCTTGACAACTCACCCTAAGCTCTGATCATCTTCAAGTCCACGCGATTAACCCTAAAATGTTTGAGTAGAGGGGTGAGCCTACTCGCTCAGTGAATGAATACTTCATGGAAACAGACTAATGCACTAATGTGATCAAAGATATAATTTGATTAAATGATATGAAATTTAACAACAATAATTACTACACTGAGCAGTTCTAAAGCAATATAATTGAAATAGCAAAGAATATAAATATTGCATCCAAAGAATAACTACTAGAAAACTATGCTCTAGTCATTCTTAACTCTATCATTTATAAGGAACTCTGTGAACCTATATGATCATATTTTAGATTATGCCCTAAATATATGCAGTGTACTCTGCATATAAAGATCCGTAACAAGTCCATGCTACGATCCCACTGTACAAGACTTAGTGACACACCCGGGAAATGCTAAGTCTGACATCAGCCCTGCTCTGCTACAGGACCCCTGGCTCTCTGGCCAGAAACATAGGCTCTACGGCCTCAAAGCACTACTCTGAGTGCACCCGACTTCTCCTTAAACCTGAGTACACCGGCGGAGAGTCACAGGGTTACCTTCGTGACGCTGCACGAATTGTGTTAGATAACCATGTTTTCATTTGCCCAGTGCCATCGTGACACAAGCACGATTGTTGTTAAACACTGCATTTTCTCTTTCCTCGTTTGTCCGCGACACAAGCACGGATGATGTTGCAACACGAGTTTCACCCCTAAGAAACAGACCTTCTTTTAGGGGTTCTACGGTGTTAGGGCACTTAGGTCTATACTTGATTAACAATAAACAATTTAACAGAAATATCACATAGCAACGTCAAAACTCAGTTATTCAACATATATCATATCTTAGTAACATCCCTTTCTAGGGCATGTCATACCCCATCACCTGCAATTTATGAGATATATATTGAAATATAAGAAGTCCTGCAGTATGTAGATATCATTTCAGAGAGAACAAGCATATAAAGTTAAATGCACTAGAAACATACAATTCAACAGTTAAGCATCACCACATCTCATGTCGAGACCTTTCATATTACCATAGCATGATTCATTGAACACCCTATCCTTAGGGTTTCATTCGCCTTATTCATTCATCACATGCCAACACCCTACTCTTAGGGTTGCATTTGCCTCATTCACCTTTTCATTTACCTCATTCACTTGTCACATGGCTCTCATAATGATTTCATAAGATATAAGCATTCACTAAATAAAGACTGTTTCCAACAAATCTTATATAATCAATATAGATATGAAATCATGGAAACTTAACTAAATTTAGATTCTTCCATATCATTTACTGAGATATCATTTATCAAGAATGAAATTCAATTAAGATAACCCATGAGATACATCCTAACCAATTATAGAGTTACTAGCCCTTTTCAATAAGGTTGAAACACTAGTGATGTCTCAATTAGGTTAAACCCTAATTACATCATTTGATATAAATCTGTAAAGAAATCTCACTAGGAAGGGTTGCATACGTTTCTGATATGAATCTACCATTTAGGAATCATTTAAAACAGAGAAGGAATCCATATCATATTAATTTACAATAACTCAAATCAAACAGATATTTCAAGATTTAGAATTCACATGCTAAGCATTTAGGGATTTGGATGTTGTAATCAAATTCGTGCATTAGAATGTTTGAAGGAAGAACCCACTCACCCTGAGGTGTGAAAACACCTCACAACTGCAGCTCAACTCAGGGAATCTCGAATTTCTATCAAATCCCTAGCAAATCTCCCAATTCCTCTTCCATTCAACTCGGAAACCTTGAAAATGAGGGATTATGAAGAAAGGGTGAGAAAAGAGGGGATTTCGACATCATCTTGGATCAAATCAGAGCAAGGACGGAATCTTGACATAAGAGAGAAGATTTACCATAAAAGTCTATGCAAGGAATCCGAACTTACTTGATTTCACCCTTCCTGGAATCGCAAAACCCTAATTCAGCAATTCCCCCACTTTCTCCACTCAAGCCCTAATTCTCCCTCTCTCTCTAGGAGCTCGTTTCTCTGGAATGAATGACGAGAAATGAGAGCTGCTTGTGTGTGTGATCGTTCATATAAGTCAATTGAGCTGCTTGGGTCAATTGCATATTGACCCAACACTTAACTTTAATTATATTGGCTGAATATTCAGTTATACAAAAGTTACTGTAATTCGTTTATTTCAGAGATCAAACATCCTCCAAAAATTATGAGAATTTATCCAGTTGTTTATAATTGATCTATAAAGCTTCAGTTAAAATTTGGGATCATTTGGAGTTACCAATAAATAATTAAAAATAGAACAGTACACTGTTATATTGCAGTCTGCAGAATATATTCGGCCGAGTTTGTCCTGCACAAACTCGACCGACACCCTTACTGTAGGGATTCAAAAGTCATCCAAAAATTATGCCAATTTAACAGAGTGTCTAAAATTGTATTTATCAAATACTGTTAAAATTTGAGATCAATTGGATATACCAATAAAAAGATAAAATTCAATTACCACACTGCTGTAAAATTCTGGAAATGTGATCGGTCGAGTTTGAAACTCGGCCGACAAACAGGTCAGAGCATTCTTCAAAAATTCTGATATTTTCCAATGTCGTTCAAATTATATATATCTAAATCATATCCAAATTTGAAGTAAATCAGAGTTACACATAAAATACTAAAAATCATTTAGTGAGACATTCTACTTATCAAATTCTGTATTCATGTATCATCAAAACCCTATTTTGGGCCGATTAGGGTTTATGCTTCTCAAACCCTAACTCTCAAGACAAAAGAACAATTAGACTTCTTATCATAGTTAAAACATCCTAATTGTGTTATTGTCATTAATTAGATTTCAAGAATGATTACTCCAATTAATCTTTGCAATTGTCTAGGTAAACCCTAGTTTACCAATTAAGCTCAGATGGGGTCGTAACAGGAAATGTGTTGATTTGGTAAGGCGATATACCCCAACCCATATTGCATCATGACCTCTCTTGGTCTTGGGGAGACCCACCACAAAGTCCATGGTGATCTGTTCCCATTTCCACTCAGGAATTTCAATTGACTGTAGCAATCCATCGGGTTGTTGGTGTTCAGCCTTCACCATCTGGTAAGTGAGACAACTAGACACATATGCCGATATATCTCTTTTCAATCTAGGCCACCAAAAGTACCGTTGTAGATCCTTGAACATTTTGGTAGTGCCAGGGTGTACTGTGTACTTCGAACCATGAGCTTCTTGCAGGATACGATCCTTCAAAAGTGAACTACCAGGAACCCACATACGACTCTTGTATCAGATCCCGTCATCCACTCCTACAGAGAGATGGGTCTGAGGTTTCTCCAGTAACCCTTTCATCTTGTCAAGCTCTTGACTGGATATCTGTGCAGCTACCAACTCACTCAATAGGTCTGGTTTAATCTATATATTAGCCAAACAGACTCAGTGTTCTAATGGTTGTGGAGTCCACTCCACAAGCTCTTCTAGCTTCCTCCACTGGCTAGACAAGACAACTGCACAACTGAGTTGTTTTTTGCTAAGACCATCAGCTACAATGTTTGCCTTTCCAGGATGATAGGCAATGATGAAATCATAATCCTTCCTATATTCCATCCATCATCTCTGTCTCAGATTTAGGTCCTTCTAAGTCAGGAGATACTTCAGGCTCTTATGGTCGGTGAAGACCTCGAAGGTGGCTCCATACATATAGTGTCGCCATATCCTTAGGGCATGTATAATTGCAGCCAAATCTAAATCATGTGTCAAATAATTTACTTCACTAGGTTAGACATAGGAAACAACATGTCTATCTTGTTATAACACACATCTGAGTCCCATCTTTGATGCATCAGTGAAGATCATAAAACCCTCGTTACCGGACGATCGAGTCAACACTGGGGATGTAGTCAACTTCTCCTTCAGCTCTGGGAATCGTGCATCACATAAGTCTGACCACACAAACTTCTCATCTTTTCTGGTGAGCTTGGTAAGAGGCAAAGCAGTCTTTGAGAAATCCTTTATAAAGTGCCGATAGTATCTAGCCAATCCCAAAAAGCTGCGGATCTCTGAAGGATTCTTCGGTGCGATCCAATCTTGAATGGCTGACACTTTAGCTGGATCCATCGAGATGGTCCCTCCGGATATGATGTGTCCAAGGAACATGACACAGTCTATCCTAAACTCACACTTTGAGAATTTCCCATAAAATTTCTGCTTTCTCAAGATATCAAGGACTCTACTCATGTGATCTCGGTGTTGTTCTAGGTCATCAAAATAAACTAAGATGTCATCTATGAACACTATGACAAAAGAGTCAAGGAAGGGTTAGAACGCACTGTTCATGAGGTTCATGAACACACTTGGGGCATTGGACAACCCAAAAGGCATAACCACAAACTCGTAGTTGCCATAATAGGTTCTAAAACTGGTTTTCAGGATGTCCTCACTTTTGACTCGCAACTGGTGGTAACCCGAACTCAGGTCAATCTTTGAAAAGACTCGAGATAACTTCAACTGGTCAAACAAGTCATCTATTCGGGGTAAAGGGTATTTGTTCTTAATGGTAGCCTAGTTGATCATCAGGTAGTCTATGCACATTCTGAGAAAACCATCCTTCTTCTTCACAAAGAGAATTGGTGCTCCCCATGGTGATGTGCTAGGGCAGATAAAACCCTTGTCTAGTAGTTTTTGCAGTTGTTTCTTCAACTCGAGCAACTCAGCAGGGGCCATCCTATAAGGTGCTAATGAAATAGGGTTTGTCCTGAGATCTAGCTCTATCGAAAAGTCTACCTCTCTCTCAGGAGGGATCCTAGGCAAATCATTTGGGAAAACATCTGCATAGTCCCTGACTACCTCTATTTCCTCTAAGGGCTACACCTTGGGCTCCGGCTCGGTAACGACTGCTAGGAAAGCTTGACAACCTTTGGTTATCATTCACTCTGCCTTCAAAGCTGACACATATAGGCTGGTGGTAGCATACTTCCTACCCCTAATGATGAATGATAGGTGACCAGATTTCTTTATGATTACCTTCTTCTCCCTACAATAAATATTAGCCCTATAGGTATAAAGCCAAACCATACCAATGATCACTTCAAAGTCGTTCATGTCAAGGAGGATAAAATCTATAGGGAACTCATGATCTCAATACTTAACATGTATCACATGAGTTTTCAAAAGGAATGTAAATATTCGACCACTTGGGGTTGTGACATCCAAGATATACCCTAAATCCTTGATATCCAAACAAAGCATAGTTGTGAGATTTCTCGAAATGAAATTATTAGTAGATCCAGAGTCAAATGAAGCTTTTACATTGTGTCCCATGACTTCAAGCATGCCTACATTGTTTTTCACCATACATTAGACCATTACATGTTTATTTTAAAACATAAAAGAAAACTCTAAGGGTTATTACCCTCTATCAACCGATTGGCATTAGCTTGAGCCTCCTCATTGTCAATAGAAAAAACTTAAGCTTGTCATCTTTCTCCAACAGGTGGGGCTATAGCTATAGGTTGGGCTACTACAGGTGAGGCTGCTACTGGGTTTGGCTCCCTCGGGTCTGGTAGAGGGCAGTTGGCTTGAAGATGTCCCTCTTGCTGACAACAGTTGCATGTCCTCTTCTTGTAGTGGCACTCACCTAAATGCCATTTTCCGCAGGTACGACACCTAGGTCAGTTGGTCTCATGACGGGGTTTTCCTTTTCCTCCATGCTTTCCATTGGTATGGTTGTGCCCTTGCCCTTTCTTGTGATCATTCTTCTATCCTTGGGTACCTTCATTGAAACCTAAATATCCTTTGGGTGCATTCTAAGTAGGCATCACTGTCCTCTCCATGTCTAGGGTGGTGTTTTAGGCTTCAGTGAAGGTTTTTGGTTTACTTGCCATCACATGAGGCTTAATGGCAGGATGTAGATGCTCTATGAAATGGTCTACTCATCTTTCGTCATCCATCATCCGCCCAAAATGCTCCAGGATGTGAAACTTGTGGCCAAAGTCTGCAACTGATAAGTTACCTTGGATCTGGTTGGTGAACTCTCTTTCCTTCTCTTTCTTAGCTGAGGTGGGAATGAATCTGGCTGTGAAGATAGTCCTAAAGTCAGTCCATGCCATTGGGTCCGCACTCAGATCTCAACTCATGATGTGGTTCTCCCACCAGATCTTGGCTGCTCCTTCCAAGAGATGTGCAACAAAAGGAACCTTCTTTGTTCGGCTACACCTCCAGCATGCGGAAACCGTTCTTGATCGCTATCAACCAAGCATCTACTTTTTCAACCACTTTGATCTTATCCTCTCCCCATGATTTCTCAATGTTCATCTTGAGAAAGTCCAGAATGATGACTCCAAGTCGGGGACGGACGGAAAGTGGTTCACCGTTCTCGTCTCTAGCTATATCCTTGAGGGCCAGGGCACTAATGGCCTCAGTCAGCCTCTTCTACTGTTCCATCCACATGGCATCAGGGGTGTGAACTACCATTGCAGGTCCTGGACCACTAGTCGGGTTCTCCTCAAACTTGGCCTCATCTTTGGACATGTGTTCCTCTTCCAAGTCCATCTCTGGGTTGTCGAAGGGAATTGGATTAGGGTCTGAGCCTTCTTCTGAGGATCCCTCGGGTCTCTTTCTCTTCTTGGAGGACTCATCACCATGGTTCCTCTTCCTTTTCTCAGAAGATCCCCTCCTCTTGTGGGGAGGCCAACCCCTAGCAGGGTTCTCAGTGGCCTCGGGGATAGCTATGGTCTTCACATGAGCCATGCTGTTATAAACAAGTTAAAAATTTTTTTAAGCACAAATTGATAACTTGGAACATATAAGCTTTAACTTATGTCCATGTCCTCTTATTTACATGCATTTTATTGTTTGGTGGAGGATCCCTTAATCCTTAACACTTTGTATTCCCAAACATAGAGGTGGTGAAGAGAGATAAAACCCTAAGCTCTTAATGTTTCTCCAAAAATAAGAAGTAAAGAAGGGACGAAGATAGATGAGAAAACCTAGAGGTATCTTATTTGGAGTCAATTCTTTGGATTTCGGCCAGGCAGTCACACTACATCCGGGAGTCCTCATGACCGACTAGCAGGGCAGAGGAAAATATTGCCAACCCCCAGACCGTGATCCTTTTCTAGACACCTTCATCCTCAAAATATCCTCTAATAACTCCCTGGGGCTCTAAAGAGTTTGTAAAATTTAATAATTATGGAAGATTAAATAGAAAACCACAACTCTGATGCCAAATGTAATGACCCCGCCTCCCGGTAACCCCGAGTTAAGGGAGACCAAGAGGTCAGAGGCATTATCCCAAGTTAGCATCAGTGGTTTTGCAAATAATCAACAATAATTAATAAATTCTACTACAACTAAACTTTTAATGTAATAAAAGTTTTCTATTAATACCTTGCAAAATACAGGAAGTGGAATTCTTTACCCAAGAAAGATCTTAGATAACAACAATCCTCCAAATCTTTATTAATCTTTATTCCATCAATGCCACTTGAAAGGAATATTCATTTTCTTGATAACCTAAAATGTCGAAAAACAAAACGGCAGTCAGTATAACAAATTATACTAGTATGTGGGGAAAACAATAATATTACATTTAATTGTAACAACATATTGGAAGAAATTATGGTTTCACAAGAAAACTTTACATTTTAAACATGACTACTCAATCCTTACATACCTTAGCCTCTGTGTTGTCTCTGCAGTGGACATGGATACTACCTCTCATATGGTAGATCTCAACTAACCCCCATGATCCTACCAACACATCGACTCATGATAGCCTGATGATCCTACCTCACGGGTAGACCATATACTTGGTCATCTATCTCATCAACATCAGAGCTGTAGAGGAGGACCAGGATCTGAGCTAGTTATGCATATATAATTATGGTGATAGTTATAGTCACTTTATAATTGCATTAAATAAAAGACAATCAAGCATTTATTCCAAGCAATTAATAAAACTTCAAGAATCATCGGGAAAGTAAAGCGATTTAATCATAAGTGTAACCACATACCTGTTCTTGAGCAATAGAATCCAAATTCAACAAAATATCCAAGCAAGCACCTTAATGTACACAACCCTTAATTCTTGAAACATATAGATTACCTAATGTCAAAACACCTTCCTAATGACATGAGGATACTTTCTAAAGCTTCCAAGCCCTTAAGGTTCATTAGAGTTTCTTTATCCAACATTATTTCCTTTTTAGACTAGCAACCCTAAAATAGGTTCCTTATTTACAAAAACCCTAATTATCCCAATTAGCTTCATTAAGAGTTCTCTAATCTTAAACCAAGATCAAGAATCATTATATCTTTGTTCTATACTTGCAATTTGAGATTACAACCATTAAAACTCATATTTTCCCAAATTAGGGTTTCAATTTATTAAGACATAAACATGTGCATTAAAACCCTAAAACAAGCATACAATCATATTTTTCAGATTCTCCTTTTCTTTTATTCCCAACAGGTTAATATTATTCAAGAATAACCCAAAAAATTCATCATACTCGATTTTCATATCCTTTTAGGGTTTTATTATGATCTAATGTGTTAAGAGAGATAACTTCATATAATTTTGAATTCCAAATGATATCAGGCTCCAATTCAATTTTTATCATATTCTACGTATTGTTTTGATCAAAAAGCACTATTTATTTTTATTTTTAGGCCAAATGAGTGATTTTTAGTGAATTAAACAAGATTTAATGTTTTTTCTGGAATTTTTGACTAGAGAGGCGACTTACTCTGATTTTTTAGAAAAAGGCAGACCGTTGGATCACGGGTCTTCGTTGACTGTGCGAGATCACGTGGTCCTCATCGCACGCGCCCACTCACAGCCAACTTGAGGCGCAGAGTGATCATAGCTTTTGATCCTTCACGCGGCCTATTGGGGAATCCAATCGGACGATGGCTACTTCTCATCTCCACTCGATCCAATAGAAAACCTTGCGGCGGTGATGTGGCTTCAAGCTCGTGGGAGCTACTTCAAATCATGAGCCTTGGGCACGAGAGGAGAGGGGAAGCGGCTAGTTGTGATCGTGAGGGTCTGCCAAAGTCGAGGGGGGTCCTATTTATAGGATTTGGTGGCTGATTATAGGGTTCCCAACGCTTGTCGTTGCCTTCCGTTTTAGGAAATTTAGGCATTTCTTCTAGACACCACCAAAGCGCAAAGAACCTAGGTATAGGATGCACGGAATTCCCTCCAAAAATCAGCCATGATCTTTCCTTGTATGCACATGTAATGATCTGCGAGGAAATTAGATGGAAAGATCCCTCCTTGTCGGCAGCCTATTTCCTAATCTTGTTAGAACTAGATGATGAACGATAGTCATGGATCTGGGATCCAATGGATCACATCGCACACTCATAAACATACAATCGATTAAAACCTCATAAAAATAATTATAACATGTATTTGACATCTTTTCACTTTAGGAAATTTTGGAAAAATCTTTACTCTCAAACCATGAGTCCATTTGATCCCAATTTTTGAGGGAAACTTAATAATGACTTAATATATTGGACTACCAAGTTTGGAGCCTTTATTCAAAAGAAAATGCACCTTTTCTTTATGTGCAAGGTATTGCTTAAATATATATATTTCCTTTATTTTCCTCTCTCTCAGTTTATTATTTTCCTTTATTTCAATTCCTTGTATCTCAAGGATCAATGTGGGGTTCGAAACACCATCCATTATGATAAAACCCACACTTATCTATTTATTTCTTATATTTTCACCTTTATCCCAATTTTCATTATTATTTATGAAATTCTTATTCCCTTTTAACTTGTCTTCCTATTTTATTATCTTGGACCCATTATTACCAAAGGGTCCACGAAAAACCATGCACAAGGAAGAGTTGTAAAAGAAATCCATATATTTATCATAAATCATGCAAATTTACAACCAAGTGCATTTCTTTTGAAACAATTGCAACTAAAGTCATATAAGCCAAAAATCGAGGTTGTAACATTGATACTTTTTACTAGCTGGATTGAACTCTTCATTTAGTTGATTGGCAGGTCCTATCAACTACAGATGATATTGTCTAGTTGGTCGACTAGACTCTCTATTCGGTTGGCTGGGTTCCCAGTCTGTCGACTGACCTCCCTATATTTTTTAGTTTTATTAGCTAAACACTTTACTAACCAAATTAAATTATGTCCATGATTAAAATCCTTTTTCCAGTGCATCCTACGTGTGTGACTATGGACCCCATATTACATTGGAAATTATGTCTATAATCATATTATGACTTCACAGGAAATGAGAGATATCTCACAACAAATCAATGCTACCCAAGTAAGTGGATAAGTTGGAAGAGAACTTCAACCCCAACATGTGATTAGTGTTAAAATGATTATATAGTTCCTTTATCATAGATATCAAGATTGAACACAAGGCATAAAATATTCATCCTCTTAATGTTTAATATTTGTTTCTTGAACAACAATCGACTATTCAGATGCATGTGAACTCAATATCACATAATTGACTAACATGATCATGGCCATGCATTTCTCAGTCTCACTTATCAAGTTTCTAGAATATCACTCCAATAACAAGGACAAATTTCATTTACATCACTCTCAGAAATCCCTATGCAATGTACCCAAGCACCATATGTATAGAAACCCTTATTCAAGGTCATATTGAATAGTATTAAAGTGCATCAAATGCCATGTGACTGTTGTAGTGACTTTAAGTATAAGGACCTCAATTATTACTGTCACATTGAGACATTATATTGACTACCATTCAATGGTAACCATGTATCATTCTCAAAGTGAGTATGTCCATAACACTTGTTCTCTAATAAGTACCTACATGTATGACTTGATATCCAATATCATGACTAATGAGATTTAATCATCAGTCAACACATGTTCTAGTCTTAATAACTATTATTGTCTATATATTTTTGACATGATATCTAACTAGGTACATGACAAGAATATATCTACTCTAATTATACATATGATCTCATACTCAGGTCCTCAACCCAAGCCATATGTCATTGAGTAATATTATTATTTAGAAATCTATTATGTAATATTTCCATCTCATATTTGAACAAACATAATAACATGTATTGTAAATCAAATCAGTTACATAATGTTCGAATACAACCTTACATTACTGTCTCTTAGGGAATACATACCAAAAGACTCCCACATGAACTTAGAGCAAATCACTCATGAATATAATTCCAAGTGGTCCAATCTGACCATCATGCTTCTATTGAGAAATTACTTTTATTAGTGGGTCAGAAACATTTCTCTCATTCAATACACTACAAATCTTTACATTTCCTCAGTGTACGATCTCTCATACAAATAGGAAATGCCAAAGTATGTGATTGGAACACTGATGTGATCTAGGTCATGTAGCTTGTTCAATATCTCAATTGTTGTCACGGTATACGTCGTTAATGTTTGAAAACACCACAAGTTCATTAATAAACTTCTTGATCCATATATCTTCCTTTGTTAAGTTGGAGGCTACAATATACTTAACTTCTATTGTAGAATAAACAATTATTTCTTGCATCGAACTTTTCCATCTTATATCTTTGTTGTTAAGGCAAAACACAAAACTATATTGTGACTGATAATCATCTTTGTCAGTATGGAAGCTTGCATTTCTGTAACAATTTACACACAACTCTTCCTCACCACCATAAACAAGGAAGTGAACCTTTGTTCTTCTCAAGTACTTAAAAATATTCTTTACGACGGTCTAGTGATCTTAATCATGATCTGACTAATACACGATCTTCATGATCAAATCATAGGAGATATCAAGATGAGTTCATAACATTGCAAACATGTTAGATCCAGTTATCCATGCATATGGAATCATACTCATGTATCTCCTTTATTCATAAAAACTGGGGCATTGGGATCTAGAGAGACTAACATCATGAGACATGGGCAAGTTTACTCTCTTTAAGTCATGCATATTGGACCTCTTCAACACTTTGTAAATGTATCTATTTTGTCTTAGGATAAGAATCCATCTATATTTATCTATATATCTCATGAATTGTAAACTATAGGTAGCTTTGTCTAAGTCCTTCATACAGAAGGTACCTCCCAACTAGGTTCTTACATTATGTAAGGTAGCAATGTCATTCCTCATCAATAGTATGTCATCTACATGATATATAAGAAATAAAATTATGCTACCACTAACATTCTTGTAAGCATAGGGTTCATATTCATTTTTACTAAATCCAACCTCTTTATCTGTCTCGTTAAATCAAAGATTCTAGCTCTAAGATTCTTGCTTCAAGCCATATATTGACCTTTGTATCTTACAAACTTTATTGGCTTCATTTGGACGTGTCAAATCTTTGGATTGTGTCATGTACACATCCTTAACAATATTCCCATTAAGGAAAGATATTTTTACATCTATTTTCTAAGTTTCATAGTCATAATAAGTTGTAATGTCAAGTAGGATTTTGGTGGATTTAACCATGGCAACTGGTAAAAAGGTCTCAACATAGTCAACACCTTGAACTTGTTTATAACCTTTTGCAACCAATCTAAGTTTATAGGTTTGTAAAATACCATACATGTTAGTCTTCTTCTAGAAAATTCATTTGAATCCTATGGGTTTTACCCCTTCAGGTGGATCCATCAAGGTCAATACCTTTTTGGTGTACATGGAGTCCATCTCAAATCTCATGGCTTCAATCCATTTCTCAGACTCTGGTCCCTCATTAGCTTCTAAGTAGGTAGTTGGCTCATCATCAATGATGAACAAATCATTTCCTTGTTGAGTTACAAGTTCTCCAAAACTCTCTAGATCAAGATGCACACTACTAGATCTATGAGGTTCATATTCTACAAGAGGAACTTGAGATTCCAGAACTGTTTGTGATTCTTCTTGTTCCTTTTGTACCTACATGGATTTAATGTTTTCTTGTTGGTATAGAACTTCTTTGAGTTATACTTTCCTCCCATTGGCTCCTTTGGATATAGATCCCTTCACATGGACATAACCTACCTCCTTATCTAGGATTGACTCCCTCCTTCTTGATCTTCTCTGCCAATGTTACTCTACCTCTCACATAAAGGATGTAGAGAAACCACGGGGTGAGACCCCTAGTCCCAACAATAAACATTTAAATGAAAGTGACAACAATGAAATATAATTTGTCACTACACCACAAGGTATAGACTCACTTAGCCATAACAGCATCCTTCTCGTTACCACTAAATGTTGTTTGAAAATGCATATGTATTCAAGTACACAGTAAATATTTATCACATCACAAGAAAATATGTGTCTTGAGTCAAATAAACCTAAATAGATATACTACTTGGTTGGGTTATATTATATAATGCCTTGGGTAGATTGAGGCTTACCATTCAATCATCTAGCTAGATTCTACTAAGCCATTCAATCAATACATATAAGATCAAGGGATAGCCAAATTCCCTAGATTTCTCCACATAACCTTGAGTCAAAGAAAGGTAACCAAAATGTTCTGGGTCCACTATCTTAGTCCATTGTGGATATTTCTTAAAAGTGGATGTACCAAATTAGGTCCACCCTAGGTAGACATGTCATGGCACCAACTTAGAGTAAAAAAGATAAACCAAATCTCTATCATATAATTACATCATTCCGTTTGGGACCATCAGTCATAAGTGAGTTCTAAACACAAGCTTAAAGATGTTAAGGAACAACGACCTAATCATGCTCATATATCCACTAATTTATGACTCTAAAAAAATTCTCAAGACTTCATCTCGCTACAAAATTTAATTCGTTTCACTACTTCCCCTAACAACCTAGGGGAATATATCTGTAGAATTAGGGTTGCATAACTTTCCTTACCCTTTTCTCGTTAGATTCATTACTCTACATATAGGTCTAGAAAAATGGAAGTAGAGACATTATTGAAAGATAAACAATCATGTTATCTACAAAATCATAAGATTTAAAATGTATAATGATCATAATATAACTTCTTTGAGCAAGGCATATTACAATGAATCTATCCACGTTTAGGATTACCACACCAACATAGCCTGCAAATAATAATAGAAGTTAAGAAAATCCTTTTAGGGAGTCTACATAGAATCATCATTGAGTATCGCAGTACTAGGAACTCATAGCATGGAAGTACGAGGGCTAGCTGGAAACATATCTTATTTGTGATACAACCATTTTTATATAACTTCATCACTATAGCAAAAGAGGAAAGTTTTTGAAAATATTTTGAAGGATGTTCTCTTAAAAGATAAACATGTAACAAGCACACTAAAGGAACAAAGGTTATTATCATGCATATAAGCAACATACTTGAAACTTATACTATCATTGTGAACTCGAACTATGAAAGAAATACGAAACATACACATTTTTATTTTAAAGTGACTACTTACAAATGGAAGTTCAACATGAAATTCATGTTCTTGTGATAATTAGTTCAAGATGTGCAAATATACTACCTTTTAACATTCCTAAGGAATATTAAACAAGATTTATGTTTGCATGTACATAGTAGATAATAATTGTGTCAAAAGATTATATCAATCGCATAGTTTGAGTAGAAACACGTCCACTCACAAAAAATGGCAGTGAAACCTCGAGCTTTCGTAAAAATTCCAAAACCAATGGAACACCCTCCAAGATTGAGATCCTCCTCATTGATAAATATAAAACTAATGATCCACGATCTGGAAAGAAACTAGTAAAAACCCCAAAAATAGCCACCTAGATAATGATTTTAGAAGATGAAGGCGATAGATCTTATAGATTCTCCACTTGCACTGATCTAAGCTTGGAGGGCCTAGGAAACTTGTTGATCACCAAGAGAGAAGAGAATGAAGGCAAATAGTGATAGAGTCAAAGACTGATGAAAGTCAAATTCTCATCCATAAACATCAAACGATGATGTTTCATTCTGTTGTATCACTTCAGGGTTTACCTCTCACAAGTGAGGTGAGAAGTAATGACAATGGTATTATATATATCCATGTAGGTGAGAAACAATGTGGTTGTAGTTGTATTGTTATCCGTCAAAGCACTTGTGCCTTTGCCAACCTAATGTCTCATAAGTAGAGAACCCCACTATTTAATTAGTATGCAAGATCAAGAAATCCATCGATAGACCACCTAGATGAGCCATTGGCGATTTTCTTTGGTACAAACTCAACCATTATAAGACACTCACCAAGGTTATTGTGGTAGAGAACATCAGTTGAACCATCAGTATTCAATGCATGATTTGTATTGGTACTCAACCTAAGAAAACTCATTGTCGAGTTAACCAACTACATCATCAGAAGTCAATCGCCAAAGCACAGAAGGTTACAAGACCAATTATTTCTATCATACAATTATCGATGGAAAAGAATAACAACATGGTCGATCCTCAACCTATGAAAAACCAGACACACCACCACCAATTAAAATATAGAGGAACCTCACAGGCCCTCAACCAATGAAAAACCAAACAAAATTACATTGATCATCTACCATTGGGAGGGAAAACCACTTCCATTGGCACCCAAGCAATGGAAAGGTAGAAGGCTTGGTTGGATCATCTAAGTGCATCCAACAAGTCCAATCAAGAGAGAGAAAATAGAAAGAAAAAATGCTATTTGCAAAATTCAAGGAAGCCCCCAATTGTCGATAATTTTCATATAGACCCTTAAGTAGGATGCTAAATAGAATAAACATCAAAGAACACATCATCATTCATCTATGCATGTGATTAAGATAAAATATAGGATTAGGAAAGATAATCTTGGTCATTGGCCTTACAAAAATAGTGATATAGGAACTTTATTGACATTTATTTGATCTATGTCAAACAAATTCAATTAGAGTCGACGATTTCCATAACACTTATATTAAGGCTTGCACATCCATAAAAAAAGTGAAATCATTAACCATAATTTAGACTTGTTGTAGCCATTTGATTTAGTCTCAACATCTAGATGTTATGGATATAAAATGATAAAATTTATAAATTACCCTTTCATAATATTAAAAGCATATGTAACAAAATTTTATTCATTAGAAAATAACATAAAAGTCAAATCATCAGACTACTTTTTTTTCTACCTAAGTGCTTGAACTTTGTAGTTCTCCATCTCCATAGATCTTCCTTTTCTAATTCTTTTTATAATTAAATTATATTACTTCAAAACAAAAGTATGTTACTATAAATAGTATATAGTATATAAGTATTTGTAATCACAAAAAATCCTATTTGCATGTAATAACTAATGCTAGCACAATTCCCTCAACAAGTCATCAATTCCTATTTACATTTTAATTTCAAACAATATGTTGACCTTATGATCCCATTTTAATTCAATGGTATTAATCCTCGATAGGTGTCTACGAATTAATAAGAATTTTCTTTTCTAGATAACCACCATGTAGATAAAACAGGTGAAAGAGATTTTTTTTGCAAGATATACGTTCATGGAAAATAGTAATTGGGATTTCTTGGGATCTAATCCACATCACTTCTCCCTCTAAGATTGAAAATGATAATTTATCCTTATTTTATTTCCATTGACGTCCTATTTAAATTTGTTATCTTATTTTCCTTCATTCATGATGTGTTATTTCCTTGGGCAACTATTTCACCTCCTATGTGTGAATCTCACTCATAGACACCAAATATGTTTTGGCTTGCCTTTCTAGTCACACATCCTTCTTGTCTTCTCTCAATTTCCCTACTTTGGTCCAGAGTAATCTCTTATCTACTTTGTAAGCCATTCATCCTCATCTATGATGTTTTCATGACATGCAACATGGAATTTTATTGATAGCAGCTGACAACAATTAAGATTTTAGCTACTCTATATAAACTAAATACACAACTTCAATTGATATATATTAAAACTAATTGTGTATCAATAGAAAACATAACTTATCTAACTTAGGTCCCATATTTGGAGTTTACAGATCCATTACTAAATGAAGAAACTCATCTATGTGAGTGTTATCCACCATGTAGGATATCCTTCATATTCTAATTTATATGTCTAGTGATAAAATAAGTGGAATTTCTTCTCTAAGAACTCAATGTGAGATTCAGAACTTGATTTTTAGTACATTCTAGATTTTTATATATAGATTCTTACATTTTTTAGTCAATAGTGTTTGTTTACTCAAATGATTTAATTTTATAATATGAGAGATTTGTTTAAGTATTTATGATCTGGTGTTCTACTTTTTTTAAGAGGGAACTCGTCAATTGATTTTGTACATATTGAATTCCCGAATAGTCATTGGAAATATAGTTTTCCACCTAGATGAAAACAATAAAAAAATGAATACATGAAAGAAAAACTAGAGTTTCAAAATTTTGACCACATGCAAAAACCATATAGAAAGTGAAAATTAGGTTACTATAGTTAGTGATAATTCAAGGGATACACATGGGAAGAGATTCTGACTACAACTCTAAAATCTTTGCTCTTTAATACCATGTTATTGTTTGTCAAAGAATTCATAAAAAACATAAGGCATCATTCACACCAATGAAAAAAGATTTTTCTATTGTGTTAAGAAAGAATATAAAGAGTATAATTTTTGTTTAATGTATGTGTGAAGTAAGTGATGCCAAACATATTGTAAAAACATAAGGCATCATTTAAACCAAGTTGAAAGCATTTGTAGCCAAAAAATGATGGGTTATTTGCATCATATTGCAAGTATTGTCATAATTGGGAGCACCACCAGAGCAAGATGCACCCTCTTATCCTATAAATTCTTCTAATTTTATGTGCACAAGATATGGAGAAAGATCTTGAACAAAAATTGAGTTTTTAGTGTCAAATATGATACCCTAAGATGGTTTCTATTGCATCTAACTATATTTAAAACCCCAATCAATTGGTCATAGAATAAACCAAGTGGTAACTCTAGATGGTTTCATCCTCCACTAAACAAAGAGAATGTTACAATATTACCATTAGCGCATTCATAGTGTGCTCGATGAGGCAAAGTCCTACTACACATGGAACAAAAACTAGAGCCCTAAAAGATGAAGGCTTTATATATTTGCTCCTATTAGATGGGTGATCTTTTTGTGTCTTTTTTCTTCATCAATGGGGGTATGATCAAATAGAGAGAATGAATGATTGTACCTAATATTTCTTATGAATTGTACTGGCACACACCTTCATTACATTTGCATTAAGATAGAAATTTTGGTTCCTTATTCGTAATACAAGGAATGATAACCCTAACTAAACTTTTTGGTTGTTGATGCCTCACACCCTATTTCAAATCCACATCAACCTACTAGAATGCTAAAGAGCATTATATATGGTTCTTGGTAGAAATGTTCCCACATGGAAGTGGAGAAGAACATAATAACAAATAGGGATATAAACCCCTAACAAGGTAAACCAAAATTGAAAAATTAAATGATGATACTATTATCTTCCTCCTTTCTCTACTAGCTCTTCAAAATTCTCCAAGATCATCACATAGAAGTATGGGAATGTGTTACATAGGTAGAAAATGACTTGAGAAGGTGGTGGATAGGTTGATGTAGGTGCATGAAGAACAACATTGGTATTCTCGATGACATGATTAAAGAATGAACCTGATTACCCACCAACAACTACTAGGTTGATGGTGACCGCTCCTAGAACCAAATGTCAATTGTTCATGGTGACTCCACTTTGTTCACCAACAATTACCACTTTACCAATAGTGGTCACAGTTTCTCGTCTCCACCAGCCAACAACCAGCAATTACCTCTTTACAGATAGTGACAAAGGTAGAAGATACCGTGGATAACATTAGAGCATGATCTATCAAGGTTAGATCTCTGCAATCAACATATGCATCTAGAACATGTTAGGGGTCATAAGTATGTCACATGTTTAAGAGTACATGAGTGCATTAAAAATCATTAAGTGTCTCAAGACATTATATGGACTAGATTTAAGGTTAAATAGAGGTCTGAATATTTATGATCCACTTTGCATGGGGTTTAAGGATTCAAATGTAGAAGTACATATACATTACATTTTAGGACATTTCAAGGTACAAAAGTAAGTCTTTAGGCCAAATGAGGTATTAAAGGCAAACACAATATAAGACCTTAGTCAAACAGACCACATAACATTTAGGAATATTATTTATTTTGATGCTAGGTGATTATATGATAGAAATAAAGGATAAAGTCTCAATCTTGATTGAGTTACAACATCCAAACACATAAGGGGTTGAATTCTAGGTAAAGATAGTCATTTATGGTACATAAAAAGGATCCAACGAATCAACCATCTCAAAAGTGAAGTAAATGTTACTTCAAGCAGTATTGGAACTTAGGGAATCAAAGTTGAGAACATAGTGGTATTAATCATCTACAAAAGCTTCAAAGTAAGCATTTTTTAGGATAAAGTAGAACTACAAGCAGACTTAGGTTTCCATACTAGTTCCAATAGATTGATCTCATCGAAAGGATAAAAAAAAGTATTATATTCCAAATTTTTCCAAATAATTTGGAAGATATCAATTTTTGGACATATGCATTAAAACATTATGAAAACAAAATTAGCAACTATAGAGGGCAGGGGGATTATACTAGTCAACCCTCGGGTTGTGACAGGTCAGATGGAACTATTTTATTCTGATATGTCTTCATCCTGCTTCGTATCTGTGTTAATTGATCTAGGTGCTACACATTCTTTTATCACTCGAGAAGTGATTCATGACTGCAACATGACTGTCAGTCATAGAGTAGATAGTTTGATGCTAGAAACCCCTTTGTTGGGATCTGCAGTGTTGCAGGAGGTGTGTTCTCCCTGCAATCTTTTCTTTTTTGATCATCGCATTCAAGTGGATCTTTATAAAGACCAAGTCTCTACTAGTAAACATGATAAACAAATACATCAAATGTGTGGCAGCGGAAGAAAAAAAACTTGACTTTATTCAAAATGAATAAAGAGTACATTACAAAATTGTTCCCAAATGGGGTACATCTTTATACAAGAACAAGGATCTAGGTAGAGGAAGACTTAGACTAAGCCAATATTGTCTCCAAACAAAACAACTTAATATATAAAAGCAACTATGATCATGCAAGCTATATGTTCTTTTTCTTCTTATCCTATGCTTAGCCTTAGGTTCACCAAGCTTCCATGCGCACTCTGATCCTAGCCTGGATGGTTGGGGTCATCCAGCAAGAGAAAGATAAAGGTATGTGTTATTCAAGAGAAATTAAATAATCTAAAGCATTGCAATATAAAAGATTCTCTACAATAAGAAATTTCAAAAGAAATGAGGCAAGTATATGAATAAGAGAGAGAAAATTGCCATAAACAATCACCACAATAATAATCACATAGCATGAATATATTAAGACACAAAGTCATCTCAATGTAGGGTGAGGCAACTATCGGACCTCACCAGTGGCAGGGGGACTAAAACCCCAATGCCTAATATAAAATGGCAGGGGGACTAAAACCCCAGTGCCCGATAGGAGGACTAAAACCTCAGTGCCCTATGGGTGGTTTGTACTCATGTACACTACATTGTCATTTGGCCTAAAATACATCATGCTTAAATAATCACTTGGCAGTGTTGAGAAATATAAAAGTAACATTTGCATCATAGAATTGAGAATAAAACCCAAGAAATAAATAAATGGAGGGGCTAACATAAGCAACAACAATATACAATGTTTCCAAGTATTTCAAAAGGATGAGCCAACACTGGCCATGACAAGATTAAATATTTCACATAAGTAAGCCACAAATGCAATTGATTCATCAAAGAAGTAAAAGAGCCAAAAATGCATTTAGGATAATAACAATGCTAGCACAATAATGATTGTGGGGTTGGAAAAGACCCAACTGAGAGATTAGGATTGTTTGCACAATAATCATTCACATTCATCCATAGAGATCACGTATATGAATAGGGTCCACATACCTTTGTTTGATTCATTACCATTACTTTCACCAATCATATTGTTTCCAATTCCACATTATCCTAGTTGCAAACATTATCATGTATTAGTATATATTAAGGCATAAAGTATATGAAAAACCCTAATTTTGGAACTTATTTTCAAAACTACGATTTAAGGTTCAAAACCTAGCTTAATAGATTAGTCATATTCTCCTGAATAAGAAAACATATTTTATTTCCTCATTTGGAGTTAAAATGAATTAATTAGGTATTTTAGAACATTTTATACACTTAAAAGGCATTCAAAGAAAACTTTCAAAAAAGGAATCCAAATCATCACTCAAAAACCATAAAATCGAATTCTACATTAAAAATCCTTTCCATTGACTATTTATTCAAATTTTTCTGACATGGGAATGATTTATTATGAATTAAATCATCTTAGCCAATCAGAAATCAGGGGAAAGCCACATCAGCAAAATAAGGGGCGATTGGGCCGCTGAGGCCGGGCCCACGCTGACGCGGACCAATCACAATTGGCTGCATCAACAGGTCCACACTTGCTGACCTAGGTCAAAGGCGAGGGAGAAAAGATGGAAAAGACTGAAATACCCTTGCTTGCAAAATAAATTTGATTAAAAGGGAAAGGGCACTAGAGACTTTAGAACTTTGCGATTGATCGTTGCGTGAACACAACACAGAGAGGCGAAATACCAAAAATACCCCCGGTTAGATAATAGACGCATTAGAGGGGCTTGGATATCTTGGTCTTTGCCTGACCCTGATTGCTCCTTCCTCGACCATGGCGAGGGAGCAACCTGGAGCTCGAGCTCCATTGCTCCAGTTCGTGCCTGGGCACATGACCTTCGACCGAGACAGGGAGTAGACTCCCCATACACCCATGGACCCAGAGAACATGCACCTGAGTTCTCTTATTCTTAGCAGAGAAGGGATAGAGTTCCATATGGCCGGGAAACATGGGAGGATCATCGGGGAAAACCACCATGAAAACGCAACAAATTAAGCAACTGAGATCGGTATTAGCTTCGCGGATCCAAGTCAAGCCAAAGGAAGGTCTCATCGAGGGTGGATGTACACAGGTGCGGATAAACGCAAAGCTCTGCTGGAGTCCAAAAAGTGGTCTATAGGACCGGGAGTTCGGGGGCATCCCGAGGTAAGCTACAGAGCCGGAAAGAGAGAAGAGAAGCTAAGGAAGGTTACCTAGCCCGTAATTTGACTAAGGTGACCGGAGGAGGGAGCATCATGCCAAAGTCACCGGAGATCCACCGTGAGCAGGTTGGGGTCTTCAGGGGTCTTTGAGGAGAAATTGGATGAGGAGGACAAAGTCTCGAGGCCTAAGGGTTCTCGACGACTCCTTAAATAGGTAGGATAAGGACCAAGGTCACCTCTACGACTCGGGGGTTTGAGAGGAAGGGAGAGGTCGATTTGGGCATAACGCCACCAGGGAGAAAGGGGAGATGAGATAGGGCTAATTCGAACCGGCGGCATGAGGTGGAGCTAGCGGTGAAGGAATTATACAAAACAATGGAAGAATGATGGAGAAAAACGATTGGGAATCGACTGCTTGCAAAACGGCGCTGAGCTGTGAGAGGGTCAGAGGAAGGAGATGACTCCATAACCGTTGGATCGAAGATGGATGGCTGTGATTGCACATGTGTGACCGAATTACTAGTTGTAACACGTGACAACAGATCAATTCCAAACTTAGGCATTACAATCCGATATAAATGAAATATATGTAATCGATTCATCTACTATAGTCACACTATAATAAAAGCTTATAAAATCAATTTGAGGGCTCAAATGAAGTCCAAAAGGCACAAAATTTTAACCACATGCTCATATTAAAGTCTAGAACAATCCTATGCAATTATTTTCTCATTTTACTCATAATATGGCCCTTAATAAATATATTTCTCATTAAAGTGTATATTAATATATTAAAATGAATGAGTTATATGAAAAGACTTCTTTTAATGGAACAAGTTAGTAAATTTCGAACTATTAAACACATTAATATTTCAATAATCATTTCTCAACAAAATAATATATTTTCATGAATTAAAATCATATTTTGAGGAGAGAGAAACAATTAGGGTTAATTACACTCATAATTAATTCAAATACACATTATTGCTAATATATTTATCCAAAAAGCTCCAAATTAACATTATCTACTTACATCTCTCATAAAACTCCATTTTGCATTATTAAACCTTAATTATTACCTTAGGTGGGTTATTTGTGCAAATACCCCTTTATTATCATAAATGAGGGTAATTATTGATTTCACCATCTATAAAGCTCAAATTGCACATGGAGGCCAAAAAGGATTCAAAAGATGGTGAAATTTATGAAAAAGGTCCAAATGGACTAGAATGCAAAGAAAAGCTCAAAATTAGGTAAATTGCAGGAAATGCCCTAGATTTCAATATGTTACAATCTTATACCACTTGAGATGCAGGGTTTTGATATAATCCTTGGAATGGACACCTTAGAGAAGTATAAGGTTGTCTTAGATTGTAGTTCCAAGAAGGCTGTGTTCATAGACAACGGTGACACATGGATCTTTCAGGGAGACAAAAAGATTCTTCCAACCTGTTTAGTGTCAGTTATGGTAGCTGAGAAGATGATGAGAGAGGGATGCTTTGCATTCTTAGCTCATGTGGTAGATACCACAATGGGGAGCCCTCATCCTTATGAAGTTCCGATTGTCAGGGAATTTGAAGATGTATTTCCTAAAGAACTTCCAGGTGTTCCTCTATCTTGAGAGATTGATTTTGAGATTAATATAATATCGGGCACGCAACCTATAGCACAAACGCCGTAAAGAATGGTACCTATTGAAATGGCAGAGCTCAAGAATCAACTACAGGAGTTGCTTGAGAAGGGTTTTATCCGATCGAGTACTACATCATGGGGTGCTCTGGTCCTCTTTGTTAAGAAGAAGGATGGGTCGATGCGGTTATGCATTGACTACAGACTGTTAAATAAATTAACTATAAAGAACAAGTATCCTCTACCAAGGATTGATGACTTGTTTGATCAGTTGCATGGTGTAACTATATTTTCTAAGATAGATCTGAGGTTGGAATACCATCAGTTGCACATTAAGGAAAGTGACATACCTAAGTCTTCCTTTATGACAAGGTATGGTCACTATGAGTTCATAGTTAAGTCGTTTGGACTAACTAATGCACCGGTTGCATTCATGGAACTCATGAATAGAATTTTTCAACCTTTTCTTGATCAGTTTATAGTTGTCTTCATAGATGCCATCTTGATCTACAGTAGAGATGCTCAACAGCATGAGCAGCACCTCCATCAGTCTTTGACCTTGCTAAGAGAGCATAAGTTATATGCTAAGTTTAGCAAATGTGAGTTTTGGTTACTAGAAGTTTCTTTTCTAGGACACGTAATATCTGCTTCAGGTATTCATGTTGATCCTAAGAAGGAAGAATCTATCCTACAATGGGAACAGCCAAAGACACCAACATAGATTCATAGTTTTCTTAGACTAGCAGGCTATTACAGGAGGTTCATTAAGAACTTCAGCTCTACAGCTTTACCCCTAACCAAGTTGACCAGGAAGGAAGTTCCGTTTGTCTGGAATGATAAGTGTCAACATTTTTTCTAGCTGTTGAAAGAAAGGTTAACAAGTGCACCTGTGTTATTGTTACCTGAGCAAGGAAAAGGTTACATAGTTTTCTGTGATGCATCCAAGAACGATCTAGGATGTGTGTTGATGCAGGATAAACAAGTCATTTCTTTTGCTTCTCGATAGCTTAAGAAACACAAGGAGAATTATCCAACACAGGATCTAGAGCTAGTTGTTGTGGTCCATGCCTTGAAGATCTGAAGACATTATCTCTATGGAGAGACATTCCAGATTTTCACAGACCATAAGAATCTAAAGTATATCTTCTCACAACATGAGCTGAACATGAGACAGCGCCGCTGGATGGAATTAATTAAGGACTATGAATGTACAATTGATTATCATCCAGGGAAGGCTAATGTGGTAGCTGATGCACTAAGTAGAAAATAAGCAACACCAGCCTTAGGTAAAGCACAGTTAAACTCCTTAGTGTGCTTTAAAAGAGATATGCTTATCTCCTTAAGGCAAGAAAACATACAATTTAAAGTATCATTGTTAGCTGGACTATTAGCTGAGATGCAAGTCAAACCTACTCTGAGACAGCAGATTAAAGAAGCACAGTAAGCTGATATTGTGATTCAACAGATCAAGTCAGAGTATGGTAGTGAGAAACGGGATGGTTTCCATGATTCTGATGATCCGATAGTCTGTTACCATGGTAGGATGGTAGTACTTGATGTCGATAACTTAAGAAAGTTAGTTTTGGAAGAAGCTCATACTTCAATGTATGCTATGCATCCAGGGAGCACAAAGATGTATCATAACTTAAAAGATATGTATTGGTGGCCTGGTTTGAAGAAAGATGTAGCTGAGTTTGTTATGCGGTGTTCGGTGTGTCAGTAGGTTAAAGCTGAACATCAGAAGCCCGCAGGAACAATGCAACCTTTTCCTATACCGCAGTGGAAATGGGATCATGTAACCATGGACTTTGTGGTCGGTTTGCCTAGAATAGCTAAAAGTCATGATTCCATTTGGGTGATAGTTGATAGGTTGACTAAGCCAACACATTTCTTACCTGTCAAAACAACCTACACAGCTGAGAAGCTTGCACAAATATACATAGAAGAGATAGTGTGTTTGCACAGGGTTCCAGCTACAATAGTTTCCGATAGAGGTCCCCAGTTTACGAGTCATTTTTGGGAACGACTACATAAAGTTTTGGGTACGCAGTTAAGGTTTAGTACAACCTTTCACCCACAGACAGATGGACAATCTACGAGGACCATACAAACCTTGGAGGACTTGCTTAGGGCATGTGTCCTTCAATTTGTAGGAAATTGGGATCTACACTTGAGCTTGATAGAATTTTCTTATAATAATAGCTATCAGCACAATATTGATATGGAACCATATGAAGCATTGTATGGTAGATGTTTTAGATCTCCTTTATGTTGGTATGAAATAGGAGAATATCAACTTTTGGGTCCTGAGCTAGTACAACAAACAATTGAGAAGATTAAAGTCATACAATAATAGTTGAAAGATGCCCAGGATAGACAGAAATCTTATGCTAATAAGCGTCATAGACCCTTAGAATTCCAAGTTGGAGACAGAGTATACCTCAAGGTCTCACCTTGGAAAGGTATCCTAAGATTTGGAAAGAAGGGGAAGTTAGCTCCTAGATTTATGGGGCCTTATCCGATCATTGAAAGGATGGGAAAGGTAGCCTATAAGCTGGAATTACCACCTGAGTTGCATAGATTGCACCCAGTGTTTCATATCTCTATGCTGAGAAAGTGTCATCGTGACACTGAGTTAGTTCTACAACCTGTAGAGGTAGAACTAAATGATGATATATCTTATGTTGAAGGACCTGTGTTGGTTCTTGACAAAAGAATTAAAAAGCTAAAAAAGAAAGACATTAATCTTGTCAAAGTTCTCTGGCATCACCGTGGCATTGAAGAATCTATGTGGGATCTAGAGGAAGAGATGAGGAGGAAATATCCTACTCTTTTCTCTTGATGTTTTCGTTGATGATTTCGAGGACGAAATCCTTGTAAGGGGTGGATAACTTGTAACATCCCTGACCTGGGTTATGCTTTAACCCTAGGTGTTTTGTTTAAGAAAGATAATTATATGCTTTATATTATCTTTTGAAAAGTATTTAATGCTCAAGAGGAACTTATATTTCAATTTTAGTCCATTTTGAATAATGTTGAAAATAATATTTTACTTGTTTGGACTAAAGTGCAAATTTACCAAGTTGAGGGGTTAAATTGCAAATTGTTCATGATAATATGTTCCTCATGTGTTGAAGCATCATGGGAATGAAGATGATGCAGATGTATGGCTAGTGAAAGCCTGAGTACTAAGAAAGAGCTGATAAAGCAATGTTTATGCATTAAAACCTAGTTTTGGTGTAATGTGCAATTTACCCAAAACCCAGGGTTCAATATGCAATTTACCACTTCAAAATAGTCCCTTATATTCTTGGAATCTTGTATAGTCAAGAAAATGAGAGGGGCATCTCATTTGAGCTACTTTGAAGGGGAGAGAATCTTGATATTAAAATAATCAAGATTTAAGAATAATTGTAATAATTCAAAAATAATTATATTAAATGGATTTCCCTTCAACCAAAATTGTGTTGGTTGAAATCCACATATATGAACGTCCTTGTGCCTTGCAAAGACAAAGGATAGATCAATGTGAGTGGAGAACCCACTCACATAAAGAAACTAAAAAGAATTATCCACTCACTTATGGATAATTACTATTATAAAGGTTAAGGTGCTTAATTTCTTTACCCTTAATTCATGGATAATGGAATGGAGTTCGGTGGAGATAAAGGTATCTTTGCATGCAAGGAACCAAGGGGGAAGAGGTGGCACCAATTTCGGAATTTATAGGATTTGTTTGAGGCATTTTCTCTCTCATTGATTTTCTTATAAAAACACCCTTTACCACTCAAACCAAAGGCTTTTTCTAATCCATTTCTTCCCTTTGCTTGCCAAAATGATCAAGGAATCTAGGAGAAGCAGGAAGACGACCCCCAACCTGTTGGTAAGCTTCTTGACCTTCGTTCATCTTGATTTCATGGTGGAAATCACAAATCAATGTATGATTTCTTCTTATCTCAATCCCATCTTCACTTCTAACCATTCCTTTTCACTCAAAAGTTTGAGGAACGAACCTTGTGGTGTGGAAAAGCTTCTTCCACAATTTTTGATGTGAATATACAAGCTTTGAAGCTCAATTGAAGGTGAGTTATATAACTTGAACCCCTATTCATTGTTATTGAATTCACTTTCTCAATCAATTATGTTCAATTGCTCTTCTTTCAATTCCTTTGATTAATTGATGCAACTACCATGATAATGGTAGTAGATTTTGATGGACTAAGGCTTGATGATGATGATATCATCCTAGGTTCACATTCCAACAAATTTGAGTTGCAAACGGTTTCAATAGCTTTGGTCCAAATGGTTTCACCAAACTATTTGGAGACCAAACGGTTTGCAAACCGTTTGAAGGTTTGGATCCCAAACCATTTAGAAGAGTTGACCTTTTGCATGGGTTGACCATTTGAGGTCAGGTACCTAGAACATGTTGGATGATGATCCATTTGATCCAATTGATTAATTCAATATATGGACAATCCTCTAATTAGAAAGCCTAATCGGTTAAGTGCTGAAATTGTAATTGTTTAATTTAAACGTTTGGGTTGATTTGCCCAAACGGTCTCAAGACCATTTGGAGGTCACCCCAAACGGTCTCAAGACCATTTGGAGGTCAACCAAGACCATTTGGAGGTCTAGTGTTGAGTATGGTTGAGTAATTGAAGAGTTAGAGATACCAAATCGAAATACAATCAATAGTTATATTGATGATCAATCCAATGATTTAAACCCTAATTGGATTTCACAAATTTTAATGAATGATGAGGCAAACGACCTCAAGACCGTTTGGAGGTCATCCAAATGACCTCAATACCGTTTAGAGGTCATCCAAACGACCTGAAGACCATTTGAGGTCAGGTCATATTATAATTTGATGATGATCCAAGGATTTCAATTGGATTAGCTCCACAATGTTAATCATTGATGGTTCCTCGATTCCAAAACCCTAGTTGAAGCATCCTTGATTATAAATCCTAGTTCAATTAGGTTCAAAACCCTAATTGATGGTCCAAGTGAAGGATGATTCAATGGTTCAATTGATGAATGGATCAATGATTCAATTGAGAGGTGGTTCATTGATTGAAACCTTGAAATGTTTAAGTGTTGAACGACCTTTTTGGTCCATTCGGTTTTGAGAGGGTTTGGACCAAATGGTCTTAAGACTGTTTGAGTCCAAACAGTATCAAGACCATCTGGGTCCAAAAGGTCTCAAGACCGTTTGGGTCCAAACGATCCCAAACCGTTTGGAGACCCAAGTCCATACGGTTTCAACATAGTTCTTGCTTAAACGGTTTCAAGGGTACCTTGCCCAAATGGTTTCAAACCATTTAAACTCTGAGAATCCAAGACCATTTAAGGTCTACATAAGTAAGACCGTTTGGACTTATAATATAATTGAAGATTCAATTGGTCAATTCATTTGAATACTCATGTGATTGAAGGTTCAATTGATCAAATCTTCTGGACACATAATGTATTTAGATGGTTGATACCTTTAGTGGGATTAATCATTGATGCATAAGGATGAAATAATTCAATACATCATGTTGACCTTAAATGCATGTATTCAAAATAAGTGTGATATACAATTAGGTATGATCCTTGATAAAATAGATCAAAAAATCCTAATTGAGTTGATTGATGAACTCAAACCCTAATTTAGGGCAGTTCTGAGTGAAACCCTAATCTAAGAGGATAATGTGATATGAATTTAGGTTAATGACATGAGTAACCCTAATTCAGGGTATTTTGATGAAAAACCCTAATTGGGATGAATAGTAAACCCTAATTGTGGGTTATTGAATATAAAGCCTAATCTAGGGTGACGTGATGTGAATAGTAAACCTTAATTCTAAACAGGGTGAAGGTGTATGAAACCCCAATTCTGGATATCACTATATAGTGTGAAACCCTAATCTTGGATAATGAAATGATGAATTATTGGTCCTAATTGGTCAAAGGGGATGTGTAACCCTGATTGACATAAAAGGGGAAAATCCTAACTTTGGTAAGGGAATAGGGGTGTTACCCTGGAATAGTATGGAACTGAAATATGATTGATATATCTATTATCATGTGTGCTAACCATGCAGGCATTCTGAGATAATGAACATAGCCAGGTATGAGCTATGATGCTTTATTTATTGAAATTATTTATTGGGCCTTGTGTGCCATAATATGCCTTGTTGCTTAGTAAGAGGTAACAAGAGAGTTAATGGGCCTCAAGTGCCAGATAAGATGCTTGGGTAGCAAGTATCATGTGTACCTTGGTCCGATGACCTAAAGGTGATGGTTAACTGAAAAGGAGGTAACAATGCTCAGTAATGAGCTAAGGGATTGAATACCCAGAACCATATGTCTATGGCATTGAGTTTGAAATAAGGGACTGGGATCCCAATGTCTTTTAGAGACTAAGAAGTAACTGATGAAAATAGTACATGTTTCTTTATAGCATTTGTCCTAATAAGTTATGTTTGAAAGCTTGACTGATGCTAAAAGAATATGATAAAATACTTAATTAATCAAGTGAAAGTTATTCATGTAGTGCGCTGACCATAGATCCATCATCGTCAGTAGTTGGTGATGGTGAAATAGGTTTTCTTATGAGATCTCCTGGAGTTCACATATTTTTTAATATGTGGGGGTCGATGGGAAAAAATATCCTTACGTCCTAATGGGGTAATTGATGGAAGGTAAACATTAAAACCTCTCAATCCTTCATTGTATGTTTCGGGATGGATGTATCACAAATCTCCCGATGATGTTAATGTCAGATCAATGGAGGTAAACATGAAATCTCTCAATTGCAAAGAGAGTGCAGCCGCCACTGTAACTCTATAGTGAGATGCCACTATACCCTGGCAAGCTATGTAGCAGAGACACACGATGTCCTACATGTGATCTCACACTGACCGAGATGTGGGAATTCATGGAAGTTGGCTCTTCCATTGACTTTGTATGGTATCGATTTTGACTTCGCAGTGGTCGGTTGGAGTATGAGCGGTATACCTCATCTCCTCAGAGCTTAAGAATTTTTGTAAAATATAATCAGTCGTGTAGCGTATTTGCATAATAATTGAAATACGAGAACCACTGGTTGATGTTATCTTGCTTAGCATGTCTTTGATACATAAATGTTATTTATGTTCTTTAATTCCTTATTGAATAAGAGACATGCTACCTTATCAAGTTACAATTGAAATACTTGAATATGATTGTTGCTCTAATCTGCATAGATATTGATTTATCTTCTATTGAAATATATTATCCCACTGCTCAGTTTATTTATATTAAACTGCAATAATAGTGTTTACGGTGGAGAGTTATATCTCTCGCTGAGGAAATTTCACAATTGTCTCACCCCCATGGGATCCAACATTTTTAGGTAGACACAGACAAAGAGGCAGAACCTCTATAGCAGGGGAAGAGCAGCAGCAACAACAAGGACAATAGTGACATCCTAGGTGGGGATACTGGTGGTCAAGTTTTGGAACATATAGTCCTATGTGTCATCTTTGTACTCTCAGGTCCTAGGAGTCAGTAGGTAGTGTTTTTATAATCGATCTGAGATTTTGGTTTGATGCTTCGAGGATTTTGCTACTTGTTTTGTTTAGCAAAGTAATGATGTACATATACTCCTTGAGGAGAGATGGTACATGGAATGTATAATGTGGACCAATATATAAATATAATATTGTGGTTCATGTTTTAAAAGTTTTCCTGAGAATGGATCTCATTAAAAATGGCATGGTTTTTATTTTTAGTGATTTTTAGTAATTCCGCTACTAACGTTACGCTTCCACATTAGTTAAATCTTGTTATATTAGTTAATCTCATTTTTGTGAGTCAGACGTCACAAGTTTAGTGGTATCAGAGCCCTAGGTTCGCTGAGTTTACAGAGACATAGGATTAAGGTTGTTGAGTTTGTTCTAAGTGTCTTCCAGTTTATCTGATAGTGTCTTCTGCTCATATAGGAGAAGAAGAACTTGAAGATGTCTGGATCGCATGATGAACATGCTTCTGAGAGAAGTGTTGCTGCACCAGGAGGAGGTGCAAAGGATCAAGATAGGGAGGAACATGTACCTAAGATTCCTCAACTTGATCAAGCTGCATTAGAAAACCCAGCTTTCCATACCCTATTCGGGCAGTTTATGGCGACTATGACACATATGGAAGATAGGATGCCACCACCTACACCGAGGGCACCAGCCCACAATGAAGTACAAGGAGCTGGCGAGACCTTTGAAAGGCTTCACCGGCTGGGAGCCACAGACTATGCTGGTACAACTAACCCAACTAATGCAGATTTGTGGTTGATAGAGCTGGAGAAAGCTTTTAGAATCCTTAACATCCCTGAAGCTGAGAAGGTGAGGCATGATGTATACCTTCTTAAGGGTAGTACCGATCATTGGTGGACCATCGAGGAAGGGAAAATACCAGGTGTTGAAGTCGGATGGGATGAATTCTGACGTGAGTTTGTTGCTAGATATTTTCCCAATACGTATCTAGATGAGAAGATCTCTCAATTTGAGAGGATGAGGTAAGGACAGATGAACATTAACGAATATGAAGCTAGGTTCATGGAGCTTTTGTAGTTCTGTCCGCCCATGGCAACTACTGATGAGGAAAGGATTTGGCATTTCGAGAAGGGGTTGAACACTGAATTGACCACTCCTATGTCTGCTCTGGAGAACAGGGAAAGAGTTTCCACTTTTGTGGAATCCGTTAGGCAGATTGAGAGGTATGTGATTGAGAAGTGACATACCAGTAATAGAAAGTAATTCCTCAGTTTCAAGGACAAGGGTCTGAAAGTTTCAAGAAGCTGAGGTTCTCTGCACCACCACCACCAAGGTTTAATACCCTGGCACAGTGGACGTCGAGTAGGGGTAGGGGACATAGTTTTCCTCCAAGTAGAGCCCCCAGTACAGCATCAACATCAGTGATAGGGCCACCCAGGCAGAGTTTGGGAAGTTACATCTGCTACCAGTGTGGGAGAATAGGACACTTGAAGAGAGATTGTCCTGAGAAGGTCAGAATTGTAACTCAACCCCAGAGACAGAGTCAGCAAGGCTCACAAAGGCGATAGTTTAGTAATAATGGTAGAGGATGTGGACCAGCGTCCCAAGATGGATCTTTGGCACCCAACAACCAAGCACAGGGTCAACAACAAGCAACGACTAGATTCTATGCAATGAATCAGCCCGAAGCAGTACTCAACCCTCGGGTTGTGACAGGTCAGATGGAACTATTTTATTCTGATATGTCTTCATCCTGCTTCATATCTGTGTTAATTGATCCGGGTTCTACACATTCTTTTATCACTCAAGAAGTGATTCATGACTGCAACATGACTTTCAGTCATAGAGCAGATAGTTTGATGTTAGAAACCCTTTTGTTGGGATCTATAGTGTTGCGGGAGGTCTGTTCTCCCAGCAATCTTTTCTTTTATGATCATCACATTCAAGTGGATCTTATACCACTTGAGATGCATGGTTTTGATATAATCCTTTGAATGGACACCTTAGAGAAGTATAAGGTTGTCTTGGATTGCAGTTCCAAGAAGGTTGTGTTCATAGACAATGGTGACACATGGAACTTTTAGGGAGATAGAAAGATTCTTCCAACCTGTTTAGTGTCAGTTATGGTAGCTAAGAAGTTGATGAGATAGGGATGCTTTGCATTCTTGGCTCATGTGGTAGATACCACAATGGGGAGCCCTCATCCTTTTGAAGTTCTGATTGTCAAGGAATTTGAAGATGTATTTCTTGAAGAACTTCCAGGTGTTCCTTCATCACGAGAGATTGATTTTGAGATTAATCTAATCCCGGGCACGCAACCTATAGCACAAACATCATATAGAATGGCACCTACTGAAATGGCAGAGCTCAAGAAACAACTACAGGAGTTGCTTGAGAAGGGTTTTATCCGACTGAGTACTTCACCATGGGGTGCTCTGGTCCTCTTTGTTAAGAAGAAGGATGGGTCGATGCGGTTATGCATTGACTACAGACAGTTAAATAAAGTAACTATAAAGAACAAGTAACCTCTCCCAAGGATTGATGACTTGTTTGATCAGTTGCATGGTGCAACTATCTTTTCTAAGATAGATCTGAGGTCAGGATACCATCAGTTGCGCATTAAGGAAAGTGACATACCTAAGTCTGCCTTTAGGACAAGGTATGGTCACTATGAGTTCATAGTTATGTCGTTTGGACTAACTAATGCACCAGATGCATTCATGGAACTCATGAATAGAATCTTTCAACCTTTTCTTGATCAATTTATAGTCATCTTCATAGATGACATCTTGATCTACATTAGAGATGCTCAATAGCATGAGCATCACCTTCGTCAAGCTTTGACCTTGCTAAGAGAGAATAAGTTATATGCTAAGTTTAGCAAATGTGAGTTCTGGTTACCAGAAGTTTCTTTTCTAGGACACATAATATCTGCTTCAGGTATTTGTGTTGATCCTAAGAAGGTAGAATCTGTCCTACAATGGGAACAACCAAAGACACCAACATAGATTCATAGTTTTCTTGGACTAGTAGGTTATTACAGGAGGTTCATTAAGAACTTCATCTCTATAGCTTTACCCCTAACCAAGTTGACCAGGAAGGAGGTTCCTTTGGTCTGGAATGACAAGTGTCACATTCTTTCCAGCTGCTGAAAGAAAGGTTAACAAGTGCACCTATGTTAGTGTTACCTGAGCAAGGAAAGGGGTACATAGTTTTCTGTGATGCATCCAAGAACGGTCTAGGATGTGTGTTGATGAAAGATTAACAAGTGATTTCTTTTGCTTCTCGACAGCTTAAGAAACACGAGGAGAATTATCCAACAAACGATCTAGAGCTAGCTGTTGTGGTCCATGCCTTGAAGATCTGGAGACATTATCTCTATGGAGAGACATTCCAAATTTTCACAGACCATAAGAATCTAAAGTATATCTTCTCACAACATGAGCTGAACATGAGATAGTGCCACTGGATGGAATTAATCAAGGACTACAACTATACAATTGATTATCATCCAGGGAAGGATAATGCGGTAGCTGATGCACTAAGTAGAAAATAAGCAACACCAGCCTTAGGTAAAGCACAGTTAAACTCCTTAGTGTTCTTTAAAAGAGATATGCTTATCTCCTTAAGGCAAGACAACATACAATTTAAAGTATCATTGTTAGCCGGACTGTTAGCTGAGATGCAAGTCAAACCTACTCTGAGACAGTAGATTAAAGAAGCACAACAAGATGATTATATGATTCAACAGATCAGGTCAGAGTATGGTAGTGAGAAATGGGATGGTTTCCATGATTCTGATGATCAGATAGTCTATTACCATGGTAGGATGGTAGTACCTAATGCCAATAACTTATGAAAGTTAGTTCTGGAAGAAACTCAAACTTTGATGTATGCTATGCATCCAGGGAGCACCAAGATGTATCATAACTTAAAATATATGTATTGGTAGCCTAGTTTGAAGAAAGATGTAGCTGAGTTTGTTATGCGGTGTCCGATGTGTCAGTAGGTTAAAGTTGAACATCAGAAGCCCGCAGGAACAATGCAAACTTTGCCTATACCGCAGTGGAAATGGGATCATGTAACCATGGACTTTGTGGTTGGTTTTCCTAGAATAGCCAAAAGTCATGATTCCATTTGGGTGATAGTTGATAGGTTGACTAAGACAGCACATTTCTTACCTATCAAAACAACCTACACAGCTGGGAAGCTTGCACAGATATACATAGATGAGATAGTGCATTTGCACGGGGTTCCAACTACAATTGTTTCTGATAGAGTTCCCCAATTTACGAGACATTTTTGGGAACGACTACATAAAGTTTTGGGTACGCAGTTAAGGTTTAGTATAACCTTTCACCCACAGACAGATGGACAATCTGAGAGCACCATACAAACCTTAGAGGACTTGCTTAGGGCATGTGTCCTTCAGTTTGTAGGAAGTTGGGATCTACACCTGAGCTTGATAGAATTTGCTTATAATAATAGATATCAACACAGTATTGAGATGGCACCATATGAAGCATTGTATGGTAGACGTTGTAGATCTCCTTTATGTTGGTATGAAATAGGAGAATATCAACTTTTAGGTCCTGAGCTAGTGCAACAAACAACTGAGAAGATTAAAGTCATACAACAATAGTTGAAAGCTGCCCAGGATAGACAAAAATCTTATGCTGATAAGCATCGTAGACCCTTAGAATTCCATGTTGGAGATAGAGTATACCTCAAGGTCTCACCTTGGAAAGGTATCTTGAGATTTGGAAAGAAGGGAAGTTAGCTCCTAGATTTATGGGGCCTTATCTGATGATTGAAAGGATGGGAAAGGTAGCCTATAAGATGGAATTACCACCTAAGTTGCATAGATTGCACCCAGTGTTTCATATCTCTATGCTGAGAAATTGTCATCCTGACACTGAGTTAGTTCTACAACTTGTGGAGGTAGAACTAAATGATGATATATCTTATGTTGAAGGACCTGTGTTGGTTCTTGACAAAAGAATTAAAAAGCTAAAAAAGAAAGACATTAATCTTATAATAGTTCTCTGGTATCACCGTGGCATTGAAGAAGCTACATGGGAGCTAGAGGAAGAGATGATGTGGAAATATCCTACTCTTTTCTCTTGATGTTTTTGTTGATGATTTTGGGGACGAAATCCTTGTAAGGGGTGGATAACTTGTAACATCCCTGACCTGGGTTATGCATTAACCCTAGGTGTTTTGTTTAAGAAAGATAATTATATGCTTGATATTATCTTTTGAAAAAGTATTTAAGGCTCAAGAGGAACTTATATTTCAATTTTAGTCCATTTTGAATAATTTTGAAAATAATGTTTTACTTGTTTGGACTAAAGTGCAAATTACCGAAGTTGAGGGGTTAAATTGCAAATTGTGCATGATAATATGTTCCTCATGTGTTGAAGCATCATGGGAATAAATATTATGCAGAGGTATGGCTACTGAAAGCCTTAGTACCAAGAAAGAGCTGATAAAGCAATGTTTGTGCATTAAAACATAGTTTTGGTGTAATGTGCAATTTACCCAAAACCCAGGGTTCAATATGCAATTTACCACTTCAAAATAGTCCCTTATATTCTTGGAATCTTGTAGAGGCAAGGAAATGAGATGGGCATCTCATTTGAGCTACTTTGAAGGAGAGAGAATCTTGATATTAAAATAATCAAGATTTAAGCATAATTGTAATAATGCAAAAATAATTATATTAAATGGATTGCCCTTCAACCAAAATTGTGTTGGTTGAAATCCACATATATGAACGTCCTTGTGACTTGCAAAGGAAAAGGAAATATCAATCGTGAGTGGAGAACCCACTCACATTAAGAAACTAAAAATAATTATCCACTCACTTATGGATAATTACTATTATAAAGGTTAAGGTGCTTAATTTCTTTTCCCTTAATTCAGGGATAATGGAAGGGAGTTCGGTGGAGATAAAGGTACCTTTGCATGCAAGGAACCAAGGGGGAAGAGGTGGCACCAATTTTGGAATTTATAGGATTTGTATGAGGCATTTTCTCTCTCATTGATTTTCTTATAAAAACACCCTTTACCACTCAAACCAAAGGCTTTTTCAAAACCATTTCTTCCCTTTGCTTGCACAAACGATCAAGGAAGCTAAAGCAGCAGGAATACGACCCCCAACCTGTTGGTAAGTGTAACGACCCTGCCTCCTGGTAACCACCAATTAAGGGAGACCGAAAGGTCGGTGACGTTATCCAATTAACAAGATCAAAGGTTCGACAAATAATCAATAATAATTATTAAATTCTACTAACTAACTGGAATTTGGTACAAAATTGAAACTTTACTTACCTTTGAAAAAAACATTGGAAGTCTATCTATCCAGAGCTTGAATCTATTCTATCTAATCCTCCTGGAACTTTATGTTTTATTTTCACAATGTGTCACTTTATCATTTGTTCATTTTAGGGTTGTACCTAAAACGCCGACAAACAAAATGTCGGTCAGTATATCGAAATATACTGTTTTTTGGGGACAACCAAAAGTTTGCACATATGGATAACAATATAATTATCACAATCAAGTTAATTAACCAGCCAATTTACATTTTCCAGTATGACATTCTCCACCGCTTTTGCCCTAACCCTGGCATACCCACCTTAGGGTTTCCTTTGCTAATGACTTAAGGCCACCTTCTCAATCCCGAGCTTGGTACCTGAGGTCACCACTCATGGTGCCCTCTAGTCATGCAATATCATAGGCCACCTTCTCATTCCAGAGCTTGGTGCCTGGGGTCACCACTCAAGGTGTCCATTGGTCTACCCATCTGGGCCTGACCTTTGGCATCATCCATTAGGGTGACATGTAGGTGCGAGAATACATACATCTATTATTAATGTGATAATCATAGTGACTTTATAGTTTGCAAGTATGAACATCCAACTGATAATTTGCATTCAATGTGATCAACCATCCGGAAAATCCTCGAAAAACTAAGGTGGTTATTCATAATTAACCACATACTTGTTAAGCAGACTTGAATGCAGAAATAACCAATCAAGAAATCAAACAAGTGCACACAAGTTGATCCTAAAAAAGGCATCCAATTTCTCTATCATTAATCATGTCATCATGATCTATCACTCCTAGTTGTCTTCTAGGGTTATTACTCCTTTTTAGGGTTTTAACTATAATTAGGGTTTCACTTCCTTTACTTTTATCAAATATCCATCAAACTCTAATTATCTTGTCTTATTTTCCATTATGGTCCTTAAGATCAGGTTTGGACCACAAAAATCCTAATTTTCAGATTACTATATCTTTTCTTTTCTTTTTCTTTAATTTAGGGTTTCTAAGCATCTTAACCATTATATTAAGTTTAAAACCCTAAACATGCAATTCTATTATCCAAAACAGGTTAAAAACCATCTTAATCATTAATCAAGTCAAACATGCTCGAATTAACCTAACTGCAAGGTTAAAACCATCTTTGTTTAACAATTAGGGTTTTCTATTTACAAATTAACACTTTTCCCATCCAAATATGCACTTTTGCAAAATTATGCAGATTTAGATATCCAAACCATTTTTATTGCATCCCTCATATTTTTCTGAACATTTTTCATGTATTAACTTTTCCCTTCCGAGTTTCCTATCTCAAGATATGATTTTATAGGAAAAACCCTTCTTTAATGGTTTACTTGCTATTTTTAGAAAAACAACAGATGTCGGATCCGTGGTCCAGAGGATCACACAAAATCCATTGGTTCGGAGGAACCCGCCTAACTCACAATTAAAAGAATCAAAAGACGCCTTTGTCCTTACCTCTTCATTGCACGTACAAGGGCACAAACGTAATTGTGCCTGAGGTTGTCTTCAACCTCACGTATTCCTTCTCACGCAACCCAGCGGTCAACCGGGAAGTTGAACTCAAGCTTCAGAGCACCTACGCGTGATCCAAGACCATCGGTCGCTCCATCTTCATCTAACAAACTCGACGAGACCCTCAATTAGCCGTGGGTGCCTTTCCCACCGTCGGGGATAATCCATGTTCCGCCGTCGACCTCTGCTTCTAGGCGGAAGTGTAGGTCATGGACGGATCTTCAATTGGATGTAGAAGCACGGTCGTTGGCTCCGTCCGGTCTCGTTAGAATGTCCACTAGGTGTGTTGGTTCCACGGATAACCTCCCCCCTATATATAGGGTTGACTACCTGTCAGGGTTTTGGGAACTTTCCTATGTGTGGATGAAACTGCCCACAAACCGGGGTGGTTGGCTTCAGAACAGACTCTCGAAGGTGATGGACTCATCACCAAGTCTACCCATTGCTCTCAATTCGAGCAATCCCTGATCGAAGATTTCATAGTCTGCTCTATGTGGCATGTTCCTCGCGAGACTGGGACTCATCCCCAGCTGTAGGATCCCCAATCCACGGTTGCGCTTAACTCGAAAATCGGGATTTAATCCCAGATTCATCGTGACATGAATATTTTCCTTTACACATTAGGAAAACTTCCAAAAATTGTATTTCTCAAACCGCTTATGCGTTTGATCCCAAACTTTGAGGGAAGCTTAATAACAACTTAATCTTTCATTATGCCGAATTTAGACCCATTATCTAAAGAAATTTGATCCCTTTCTTTGGTTGCAAGTTTTTACTCATTTATGCATATTTCTCATCTATTTTCTCTTTCCTTTGTCTTTAAATTATTATTCTGAGTTCCTTGTACCTCAAGGAACCCTAATGGCTCAAAATCCCCTCTTGGGAATATTTCCTTAGCCTCTTTCCTTATTTTGCATCCCTTTTCTTATTATTTTACTTTTTCTTTATTAAAATATCTCTTTTCGAGTATTTCTCTTTATCTCTCTTTTATTTTACTTATTTGGAGTTCCTTTTAACATTAGGAATCCTTTAGATACGAAAATCCACTAAGATAACTCAATTCTACCTTTTTCCACATGTTTACTACATTTTATCATTATTTTCAATTTCTTTCTTAACGAGAAGATACTTAATTGATCTTTTATTTTCTTATTCCATCTTCTATGCAACTTTGGACTCCTTGGGACCCAAGGAACCCAAGAGGCATGAAATCCCTCTTTTGATTTGCCTTCTCGAGGTTTCCACACTCTTCTTTCCTCTATTTTCTTATTTACTCAATAATAGAGTTTCTTTTGTTCTTTCTTTGTTATTGGGCCCAATAGCCAATAAAGCCCATAAATAAATCAACAAGGCTATTTTAAAAGAAATTCATGCATTCAATCCAAAGACCTCATTAATTTTTCATTTATCTTTATTATGAGAAATTACATTTCTCACCAAAAGAATCCAAAAATTGGGGTTGTAACATCCTTCCCCTCTTATAAAAATTTTGTCATCAAAATTCCACCAAGCAAACAACCAGTTCAGGATAAGCCTTTCTTATGTCCATCAGGGCTCCCATGTGGCTTCACCCTTTCCATGGTGCTTCCTAAGAACCTTCATCATCTCATATTCTTCCATCTGAGTTCTTTCTTTCCTTTGTATATCGTACCCTCTTAATTAGGTGACTCAAGACATTTCAGCTTCTTAAAAGCTGAATAGGTTCAGGGCTTAGCACATGGCTTGGGTACCTCACATAGTGCTCTAGATTGGACTCATGCAACACATCATTTTATCCTGAGGGGTAAGGTTAAACACAACAATCTCCACCAATCCATCTCAAATGGACCCACATATCGGGGACTCAGCTTTCTCAGTTGTAGCTTAGAGGGGTCGGATTTTCCCATCACATATTCTCCCATAGTGAACTGCGTTTCAGTCTGCATTGCATCAGCTTGCGATTCATGTCGCCTCTGGGCTCTCTCTCAGCCATAGTGTGATCAAAGCGACTTCATCTGCACACACTGTGGTTCTATTCTGACCTTTGTGAGACCTCCTTCACCAACATCATCTTAATGAAGTGGTGACCGACACAACCTCCCTATAGAACTTCTTTCATCCCAATAAAGGCTATGGTGGTTAACATATCATCTTAAGAATTGTCTCCATGTATCACCCTGAATGAGCACACATGCTCTCACAAGACCCTCTAGTCTGGATCATACTAACCATTAGTACGGGGTGATAAACTGTACTATCATCGAGTTCTTCTTGTATCTTATTCTACCTCATGGAAGTGAACCTTTAGGTCATACTCAACAACTTTTGAACTCGTATCATGGTGTAGTTGAACCATCTTTCTTTCTTAAGTAATTCGACCAAATCTGTCCCATGACAGTACTCTTCCTTTCTCATGTCATCTAGGTAAGGTGATCTACCATAACCCATATTGGATCTCGACCTTCCTTGGTCCAGGGGAGACTCACAACATCCATAGTAAAGAACTCCCATTCTCTCTTGGGGACTCTCTATACTTTATATCTATGCACTGGGTTACTGGTATTCGTCCTTGTCTTACATGATGACATGCTACATGCAACTTCACATCAAGCAACCAACGTACTACTATCACTTACTATCTTTGTAGTATCACGGTGTTTGGTGATCTTAAAACCATGATCTCCTGTATGTCATGATTCCTCAAGATCAACTCCTCAAAAACCCTAAACCACTCTCAACAGGGTGTTATTACCTTCCTATCCAAAGAAGTGTGTCCAGGGTTCCACAACCATTCTTCTGGCTATCCAAACAAACACTAATCTTGTTCAACAGATCTTGTTATATCTGAGTGTTAGCCAAACTTATCTCTTTTTCTCAACTTAAGGTTAGCCTGACAACCTAAACTTCTTCTAGCTTCCAGCTAAACTAGGCACTATATCTCAACCAGAGCATTCATCACCACTTCTTATCCTTAAGTATTAGGTAACATACACCTCCATGTATTATACTTATCATCTCATCTCAAACTCTAAGTTGGTCTTCCTCGAGAGGCTCTGAGCTCATCCTCATGGTGATCAAACTCAACCTTGGTTAACTTGCAAATTTCCACATAGCTCCTGAAAAAACATCCTCATAATCTGATTACCCTACTTCTCTGAGTGTTTGTAAACCATCCATGTATCAATCACTCCACTAAGGTATGTTATCCTTTCTATAGCAACGTCTCAACTCACACCATCTTTATCCTTGGTGTATGGAATGCGTATTGTCCTATCTCTCACTCCCATAACAAGAGGAAATAAGCATTTGGATGCAGTCCAAATACAGAGTTCTTCCTATTCCAAGAGTAGAGATGGTACATCCCACCTTACCAGTACACCTTTAAATCTGAGTTGAACATGAAACTTATTTCTCTACATCACAAACATCATGATATAAACATTTCTTCCATGGAAAACTAGTCTCAAACCTACTTGGTCCAAACACAATCCTTGGTCATCTCCTCTAGGTCTATAGGGTGCCGACACTTTTGGGGTCATCCCTCTTACTTATGCATCCAGAGAGTGCCCTACTCATCTACCTTTTGGGTCCCATGAGTTCATGAAGGTGATCAATCTCCTAACCCATGGCCCTCAGACAATGATAGTTGTTTCCTCCTGACCCTATGGTCATGTGCAACTAGGGAATTAGGTAACCCTACTTCCATCGGTCTTATCCCCACTTGACCCTAGGATAGACTTAGGATTTTATCATAGTACATGTCCGACTTAGAACCTTACCCAAGCCTTTATCACCTCTCTCTCTACACTCTTTTGTTGTCTTTCATCCTTTCTCAGGGATCGTGGTGACCTGCCTACCCTGGTCAGGCCCCATACCAGTTACCTCCATGGTAACACATTCACATGCACGTAGAGATGGTTATCTATGGGTCTGCAGGTTCATTCTCATACCATGTACTCTTCACTTAGCTCCTCAGATCTTATCAAGCTTCTTTAGGTTACTTCAAAGCCAACAAAACTGGTATACACCCTACAAAAGGGTCCCTCTCCCAGGATGGGAGAAAACTACACATTGATAACAAAGGTCACAACCATCCTTAGGGTTTATATTCCCAATAGCTACTAAGGCACAAGAAGACCACCTACTAAGCCATGCTAAGTCATACTTGTTCTCTTTCCTCAATGTTGGATCAAGATTATACCTTCCCATGTCATCAACTTAGTTGTAAGGGATTCATCAACCATACCCTTAACTTAAGGGTATTCCTTTACCTCTACACATGAGGAGTACCATGATCGAAACTATAGAGACTCAAAACTCATCATGAGCATTGGGTACACCACTTCCCCTCTTAGGCCTAGGTTCACCTTTGGGTGTCCAACTGCATGTTCAATCTCTTAACCAAGAATCAAGTATGTATAAGGCATGACATGTTCTCCCTGCCATCCTCATGCTCGAGTAACACATCAGCGTCGAGTCCTCCTCAAGGACAACCAACTAGGTACCAGGCCTCACAACTCATTACTTAAACCTCCTCAGGGTCTAAGGCACTCTTTGTCTCCACTTAGTAGGTAAACACCTATACCATAGCCACATAGGTACCAAAAGCATCACTCTCTCTTTAGGGTTTGGTTCCTCTAAAGGACACCAAGATATCATTAGCCTCCAGGGATCAGGCATGAGGCAACCACTATCATCCAGTTAGGTTGCATCATCCTCAACCCCCACTATTCCTCAAGTTTCGGGGTTTTAGGCTTCCAACCTCCTTGTTGGGGTCCTGCTTTCTCTCTCTAGAGCTAACTCCACCTCCAGCCATACTACTAGAGGTCCCTTCTCTATGAAAGCTCATGTTCACAAGCATAGCCCCTATGTGGGTGAAGCCTATGCCCAACTCATGTTTGGCTCAAGATTATCCATAACACCCTTATGCTTATCTCATAAGACATCCATTATGATTCCTTATCTAGGGTTTCATCCTACTGTCAGCACTATTGACGTACTCTGGGTGCAAGCTATACCCTACTTGCACAAGCCCATAGGGTTCTATAGGTTCTTCTCTAACCTCATCCATGAAGGAGCCATCCTTCGCTCAAACATGCACGACCCTCTCCAGGGTTGGGTCGCCAAGGGTACTAGGTCATCTACCCTCTTATGGCATCCCAAAGGCGTGACCAACCAAACACTCGGTCAACTTTGACATCTAACTCGTCATGTCATCTCTCTTTATAACCTCTACTTAGGGTTAGGGTTAACATCATCCTCAAAGGATGTGCTAGATCTCTACCTTCAATGGAGGTCTCTACCTCCAAGACTAACTCTCTCTACTCATCCCCCTGACAAGGAGGTCTATCCTCAAGTCTCTCCTGAGGGCAATGACAACTCGTATCATACGACCTAAGCATGTATCCATTCTTTAGTTTGCGCTTAATCTATTAAGCTTATGTCCATGACATCTTATTTACATGTTTTTCATTAATTTGGTGGAGGATCCCTTAATCCTTATCAACCTTACCCATACCTCAAGAGGGCGAGGAGAAGAGAGGAAACCCTAATCCTTAAGGTCCTTATCAACATTTGAGTTGAGAAGGGATGAACAAGCTGAGAGGGTCCTAAAGGTATCTTATTTCGATTCATACCCTATGACTTTGGCCAGGCAGTCACACAGATCCGGGAGTCCTCGTATTCTGACTAGCAGTGCGGAGGAAAATATTGCCAGCCCCCAGTCGTGATCCTTTGCTAGACACCTCTGTCTTTTGGATAATCCTCTAATAACTCCCTTGAGTTCTATAGAGTTTGTAAAATTTAACAATTATTAAAGATTAGATGAGGAACCTATGCTCTGATACCAATTGTAATGACCCTGCCTCTCGGTAACCCCCAATTAAGGGAGACCAAAAGGTCGGTGCCATTATCCAATTAACAGGATCAAAGGTTCGACAAATAATCAATAATAATTATGAAATTCTACTAACTAACTGGAATTTGGTAAAAAATTGAAACTTTACTTACCTTTGAAAAAAACTTTGGAAGTCTATCTATCCAGAGCTTGAATCTATTCTATCTAATCCTCCTGGCACTTTATGTTTTATTTTCACAATGTGTCACTTTACCGTTTGTTCATTTCAGGGTTGTACCTAAAACGCCGAAAAACAAAATGTCGGTCAGTATATCGAAATATACTGGTATATGGGGACAACCAAAAGTTTGCACATATGGATAACAATCTAATTATCACAATCAAGTTAATTAACCAGCCAATTTACATTTTCCAGTATGACATTCTCCACCACTTTTGCCCTAACCCTGGAATACCCACCTTAGGGTTTCCTTTGCTAATGACTTAAGGCCACCTTCTCAATCCCGAGCTTGGTGCCTGGGGTCACCACTCATGGTGCCCTCTAGTCATGTAATATCATAGGCCACCTTCTCATTCCCGAGCTTGGTGCCTGGGGTCACCACTCAAGGTGTCCATTGGTCTACCCATCTGGGCCTGACCTTTGGTATCATCCATCAGGGTGGCATGTAGGTGTGAGAATACATACTTCTATTATTAATGTGATAATCATAGTGACTTTATAATTTGCAAGTATGAACATCCAACTGATAATTTGCATTCAATGCGATTAACCATCTGCAAAATCCTCGAAAAACTAAGGCGGTTATTCATAATTAACCACATACCTGTTAAGAAGACTTGAATGCAGAAATAACCAATCAAGAAATCAAACAAGTGCACACAGGTTGATCCTGAAAAAGGCATCCAATTTCTCTATCAGTAATCATGTCATCATGATCTATCACTCCTAGTTGTCTTCTAGGGTTATTAATCCTTTTTAGGGTTTTAACCATAATTAGGGTTTCACTTCCTTTACTTTTATCAAATATCCATCAAACTCTAATTATCTTGTCTTATTTTCAATTAAGGTCCTTAAGATCAGGTTTGGACCACAAAAATCCTAATTTTCAGATTACTATATCTTTTCTTTTCTTTTTCTTTAATTTAGGGTTTCTAAGCATCTTAACCATTATATTAAGTTTAAAACCCTAAACTTGCAATTCTATTATCCAAAACAGGTTAAAAACCATCTTACTCATTAATCAATTTAAACATGCTCGAATTAACCTAACTACAAGATTAAAACCATCTTTGTTTAACAATTAGGGTTTTCTATTTAAAAATTAAAACTTTTCCCATCAAAATATGCACTTTTGCAAAAATATACAGATGTAGATATCCAGACCATTTTTATTGCATCCCTCGTATTTTTCTGATCCTTTTTCATGTATTAACTTTTCCCATCTGAGTTTCCTATCTCAAGATATGATTATAATAGGAAAAACCCTTTTTAATGGTTTACTTGCTATTTTTAGAAAAACAACAGGCGTCGGATCCGTGGTCCAGAGGATCACATGAAATCCAATGGTTCGGAGGAACCCGCCTAACTCACGATTAAAAGAATCAAAAGACGACTTTGTCCTTACCTCTTCATTGCGCACAAAAGGGCACAAACGTAATTGTGCCTGAGGTTGTCTTCCAACTCGCGCATTCCTTCTCACGCAACCCAGCGGTCAACCAGGAAGTTGACCTCGAGCTTCAGAGCACCTCCGCACAATCCAAGACCACCGGTCACTCCGTCTTCATCTAACGAACTCGACGAGACCCTCAATTAGCTGTGGGTGCCTTTCCCTCCGCTAGGGCTACTCCATGTTCCGCCGGCGACCTATGCTTCTAGGCGGAAGTGTAGGTCATGACCGGATCTTCAATTGGATGTACAAGCATGGTCGTTGGCTCCGTCCGGTCTCGTTAGAACGTCCACTAGGTGTGTTGGTTCTGCGGATAACACCCCCCCATATATAGGGTCGTCTACCTATCGGCGTTTCGGGAACTTTCCTGTGTGTGGATGAAACTGCCCACAAACCGGGGTGGTTGGCTTCGAAACAGACTCCCAAAGGTGATGGACTCATCACCAAGTCTGCCCATTGCTCTCAATTTGAGCAATCCCTAATCGAAGATCGCATAGTCTTCTCCGTGTGGCCTGTTCCTCACGAGACTGGGACTCATCCCCAGCCGTAGGATCCCCAATCCACAGTTGCGCTTAACTCGAAAATCGGGATTTAATCCCAGATTCATCATGACATAAATATTTTCCCTTACACATTAGGAAAACTTCCAAAAATCATATTTCTCAAACCGCTTATGCGTTTGATCCCAAACATTGAGGGAAGCTTAGTAACAACTTAATCTTTCATTATGCCGAATTTGGACCCGTTATCTAAAGAAATCGGATCCCTTTCTTTAGTTGCAAGTTTTTACTCATTTATGCATATTTCTCATCTATTTTCTCTTTCCTTTGTCTTTAAATTATTATTTTGAGTTCCTTGTGCCTCAAGGAAACCTAATGGCTCGAAATCCCCTCTTGGGAATATTTCCTTAGCCTCTTTCCTTATTTTGCATCCCTTTTCTTATTATTTTACTTTTTCTTTATGAAAATATCTCTTTTCGAGTATTTCTCTTTATCTCTCTTTTATTTTCCTTATTTGGAGTTCCTTTTAACATTAGGAATCCTTTAGATACGAAAATCCACCAAGATAACTCAATTCTACCTTTTTCCACATGCTTACTACATTTTATCATTATTTTCAATTTCTTTCTTAACAAGAAGATACTTAATTGATCTTTTATTTTCTTATTGCATCTTATATGCAACTTTAGACTCCTTGGGACCCAAGGAACCCATGAGGCAAGGAATCCCTCTTTGGATTTTCCTTCTAGAGGTTTCCACACTCTTCTTTCCTCTATTTTCTTATTTACTCAATAATAGAGTTTCTTTTGTTCTTTCTTTGTTATTGGGCCCAATAGCCAATAAAGCCCACAAATAAATCAACAAGGCTATTTTAAACGAAATTCATGCATTCAATCAAAAGACCTCATTATTTGTTCATTTATCTTTATTATAAGAAATTACATTTCTCACCAAAAGAATCCAAAAATTGGGTTTGTAACAGTAAGCTTCTTGACCTTCGTTCATCTTGATTTCATGGTGGAAATCACAAATCAATGCATTATTTCTTCTTATCTCAATCCCATCTTCACTTCTAACCATTCCTTTTCACTCAAAAGTTTGAGGAACGAACCTTGTGGTGTGGAAAAGCTTCTTCCACCATTGTTTACGTGAATCTCCAAGCTTTGAAGCTCAATTGAAGGTGGGTTATATAACTTGAACCCCTATTCATTGTTATTGAATTCACTTTCTCAATCAATTATGTTCAATTGCTCTTCTTTCAATTCCTTTGATTAAATGATGCAACTACCATGATAATGTTAGTAGATTTTTATGGACTAAGGCTTGATGATGATGACATCATCCTACGTTCACATTCCAACAAATTTGAGTTGCAAACGGTTTCAATAGCTTTGGTCCAAACGGTTTCACCAAACCATTTGGAGACCAAACGGTTTGCAAACTGTTTGAAGGTTTGGATCCCAAATTGTTTAGAAGAGTTGACCTTTTGGAAGGGTTGACCGTTTGAGGTCAGGTCCCTAGAACATGTTGGATGATGATCCATTTGATCCAATTGATTAATTCAATATATGGACAATCCTCCAATTAGAAACTTAATCAGTTAAGTGCTGAAATTGCAATTGTTTAATTTAAAAGTTTGGGTTGATTTGCCAAAATGGTCTCACGACCATTTGGAGGTCACCCCAAACGGTCTCAAGACCATTTGGAGGTCAACCAAGACCATTTGGAGGTCTAGGGTTGAGTATGGTTGAGTAATTGAAGAGTTAGAGATACCAAATTGAAATACAGTCAATAGTTATATTGATGATCAATCCAATGATTTAAACCCTAATTGGATTTCACAAATTTTAATGAATGATGAGGAAAACGACCTCAAGACCATTTGGAGGTCATCCAAATGACCTCAAGACCATTTGGAGGTCATCAAAACGACCTCAAAACTGTTTGAAGTCAAGTCATATTATAATTTGATGATGATCCAAGGATTTCAATTGGATTAGTTCCACAATGTTAATCATTGATGGATCCTCGATTCCAAAACCCTAATTGTAGGAGTCTTGATTATAAATCCTAGTTCAATTGGGTTCAAAACCCTAATTGATGGTCCCAGTGAAGGATGATTCAATGGTTCAATTGATGAATGGATCAATGATTCAATTGAGAGGTGGTTCATTGATTGAAACCTTGAAATGTTTCAGTGTTGAAAGACCTTTTTGGTCCATTCAGTTTTGAGATCGTTTGGACCCAAACGGTCTTAAGACCGTTTGGTCCAAACCCTCTCAAAACCGAATGGACCAAAAAGGTCTTTCAACACTTAAACATTTCAAGGTTTCAATCAATGAACCACCGGGTCCAAACGATCCCAATCCATTTGGAGACCCAAGTCCATACAGTTTCAACATAGTTCTTGCTTAAACAGTTTCTAGGGTACCTATCCCAAACGGTTTCAAACCGTTTAAACTATGAGAATCCAATACTATTTAAGGTCTAAATAAGTAAGACCGTTTGGACTTATAATATAATTGAAGATTCAATTGGTCAATTCATTTGAATACTCATGTGATTGAAGGTTCAATTGATCAAATCTTCTGGACACCTAATGTATTTAGATGGTTGATACCCTTAGTGGGATTAATCATTGATGCATAAGGATGCAATAATTCAATACATCATGTTCACCTTAAATGCATGTATTCAAAATAAGTGTGATATACAATTAGGGTATGATCCTTGATAAAAGAGATCATAAAAACCTAATTGATTTGATTAATGAACTCAAACCCTAATTTAGGGCAGTTCTAAGTGAAACCCTAATCTAAGAGGATAATGTGATATGAATATAGGGTAATGACATGAGTAACCCTAATTTAGGGTATTTTGATGAAAAACCCGAATTGGAATGAATAGTGAACCCTAATTGTGGGTTATTGAATATAAACCCTAATCTAGGGTGATGTGATGTGAATTGTAAACCCTAATTCTAAATAGGGTGAAGGTGTATGAAACCCTAATTCTAGATATTACTATATAGTGTGAAACCCTAATCTTGGATAATGAAATGATGAATTATTGGTCCTAATTGATCAAAGGGGATGTGTAACCCTGATTGACATAAAAGGGGAAAACCCTAACCCTGGTAAGGGAATAGGGGTGTTACCCTGGAATAGTATGGAACTGAAATATGATTGATATATCTGTTATCATGTGTGCTAACCATGCAGGCATTTTGAGATAATGAACATAGCCAGGTATGAGCTATGATGCTTTATTTATTGAAATTATTTATTGGTCCTTGTGTGCCATAATATGCCTTGTTTCTTAGTAAAAGGTAACAAGAGAGTTAATGGGCCTCAAGTGTCAGATAAGATGCTTGTGTAGAAAGTATCATGTGTACCTTGGTTAGATGACCTGAAGGTGATGGTAACCTGAAAAAGTGGTAACAATGCTCAGTAATGAGCTAAGGCTTTGAATACCCAGAACCATATATCTATGGCATTGAGTTTGAAATAAGGGACTGAGATCCCAATGTCTTTTAGAGACAGAGAAGTAACTGATGAAAACAATACATGTTTCTTTATAGCATCTGTCCTAATAAGTTATGTTTGAAAACTTGACTAATGCTAAAAGAATATGATAAAGTACTTAATTAATCAAGCGAAAGCTATTCATGTAGTGCTCTGACCATAGATCCATCATCGTTAGTAGTTGGTGATGGTGAAACAAGTTTTCTTACGAGATCTCCTGGAGTTCACATATTTTTTAATATGTGGGGGTCGATGGGTGAAAATATCCTTATGTCCTAATGGGGGAATTGATGGAAGGTAAACATTAAAACCTCTCAATCCTTCATTGTTTGTTCTAGTATGGATGTATCATAAATCTCCCGATGATGTTAATGTCGGATCAATGGAGGTAAACATGAAATCTCTCGATTGCAAAGAGAGTGCAATCACCACTATAACTCTATAGTGAGATGTCACTATACCCTGGCAAGCTATGTAGTAGAGACACAAGATGTCCTACATGTGATCTCGCACTGACCGAGATGTGGGAAGTCATGGAAGCTGGCTCTTCCATTGACTTTGTATGGTACCGATTTTAACTTCGTAGTGGTCGGTTGGAGTATGAGCGGTATACCTCATCTCCTCAGAGCTTAAGAATGTTTGTAAAATATATCATCCGTGTAGCGTATTTGCATACTAATTAAAATACGAGAACCACTGGTTGATGTTATCTTGCTTAGCATGTCCTTGATACATAAATGTTATTTATGTTCTTTAATTCCTTATTGAATAAGAGACATGCTGCCTTATCAAGTTACAGTTGAAATACTTGAATAGGATTGTTTCTCTAATCTGCATAGATATTGATTTATCTACCATTGAAATATATTATCCCACTGCTCAGTTTATTTCTATTAAACTGCAATAATAGTGTTTATGGAGGAGAGTTATATCTTTCACTGAGGCAATTTTACAATTGTCTCACCCCCGTGGGATCCAACATTTTTAGGTAGACGCAGAAAAAGAGGCAGAACCTCTGTAGCAGGGGAAGAGCAGCAGCAACAACAAGGACAACAATGACATCCCAGGTGGGGATATTTGTTGTCAAGTTTTAGAACATATAGTCCTATGTGTCGTCTTTGTACTCTCAGGTCCTAGGAGTCAGTAGGTAGTGTTTTTATAATCGATCTGAGATTTTGGTTTGATGCTTTGAGGATTTTGCTACTTGTGTTGTTTATCAAAGTAATGATGTACATATACTCCTCGAGGAGAGATGGTACATGGAATGTACAATGTGGACCAGTATATAAATATAATACTGTGGTTCTTGTTTTAAAAGTTTTCCTGAGAATGGATCTCATTAAAAATGGTATGGTTTTAATTTTTAATGATTTTCAATAATTTCGCTGCTAACTTTATGCTTCTGCATTAGTTAAATCTTGTTATATTAGATAATCTCATTTTGAGTCAGACATCACATTAAGAGTACCGTCAAATTGAAGTTCAAGATCAAATGTCAATATTACTATTGGTTTGACCTATAACATACTTAGGTCAAGAAATCAAAATCATGTGGAAGGGTTTACCTTTCCTAACAATAAATAAGCATAAAGATAAGAGGCAATAATTTTAGGTGAGTGAACTACATTAGGGGACATATAATATCACCCTAATCTAGAACAATAGCGTTGATAGTCATGAACCATCACATATATCAAAATAGGGAGAGTATCATTTATCAATCGTATTTCATGAGGTCATGTGATCAAATGTCACTTATCATAGGGTAACCATGTTTCAAGATTTTTCAAGTTTGGGATCATAATATTGTTCCCTTCCTTTCATAGATAATGAAAAGGGAGTACACCTAGAAATAGATAAGTTAGACACTACTACAGAAATGGCTTATAAGGTCACTTTTAAAGGCGTCGGTTGTATAAATACACTGACACCTAAAACCTAAAATGTTTGTTTAATAACAAAACCGACATCTATCTATGAAGGGTGACCAGACACAGGTATCGCTTTTATTCAGTGTCGGTTCCCGAATAATAAACCGACGCCTAAAAATAACCGCCAAATCCAAAATTTCATGTGAAAAAATTACCTCCAAAATTTGACATATGGCGTCAGTTATTTACTAAAAAACTGACGACGAAAGGTTATTCACGATACAGAAATTGGGCACATTTTGGTCGTCGGTTTTACTACAAGAACTGATGCTTATGGGTTTTCACGCGTTTTCCTGAGAAATTTTTCACACCCCTTTGAGCGTCGGTTTGAGAAAGAAACCGACGACTATGGTCATTAATTGAGAACAATTTTTTTAATCGGTGTATGTAGATAGACGTCGGTTTTTTTCTGTAAAAACTGATGACTATAATTGAGAATAGGTGTCGGTGTGTTTGTAGAACCGACACCTTTAGGTTTATGTGTCGGTTGTTTTTAATAACCGACGCCGATTGATAACTTAACAGCACCCGCGCGAGCCCGACTCTTCCCCTTTCTCTGTTTCATTCATTGTCTCGCGCTGCTACTCCAGGGTTTGGTCCGGTGATTTCCAGTGATTTCTCCTCTGCCCCCACCTCCGCTGCCATTTACTCCGGCCTTGCGCTGCTCCGCTCGCTTGGGTGATCCTCTTCCCACCTCTGCCGCTGCTTGCCCTCTGCCCCCAGCTCCGGCGCCCTTCTCTCCTTCTCCGGTGACCTTCTATCTTACTGCTCCGACGGCCTGCTCTCCTGCTCTTGCTGCTCACTGATGCTACTCTCCCCGCCAACGCCACCGAAGGTACATGCTCTTCTCTTCTTCCTCCTCTTCTTCCTCTACCCTCAAGCAGGCACCCTGCTCTGTGACCGAGGTGTGTGAAATCGCAGGTTGGCACGGTCGTGCTGGGCAGCACGGCCGTGTTGGTAGCACGGTCGTGCTGCATAGCACGGCCATGTTAGTTGATTTTGTGCTATATTGCTCAATTATAATCAGATAGCCAATAATGTTGTGCTACATTACTCTTCTAAAATTATTCTTATATTGTTGAATCGGGTCAATGACCACACCTACTATTGTGCCTGAATTATGCCATGTATGTTTGTACAAAGTGAATCTTAACGCTCTAATTGTGAATTATTGCATGTTTGAAACTATTGAATTCTTGATTTATTATTTAATAATGCTCTAATTGTGAGTGATGCAATGTAAGTGCACAAATACATGTAGTGGATATGTACTCATTAGCCTAGAAACCCGTCCAAGATTTACTCATTAGGAGTAAATCTTGGATAGTCCCCAGTTTGGAACTGTTCTTGAACACCTAATCTCACTTAGGATGTAAGTGTATAATGTGTATTTGGTTTTCAAGAAAATTTTAGTAGCATTTCGCTGTTTGTTCTCTAAGTACATATGTACTTGGAGAATAGTGGGGAAATACTGCCGAAATTTTCTTGAAAACCCAATACACATTATACACATACTAGTGAGATTAGGTGTTCAAGAATGGGATAGGTGGTACACATTTATTGTATATAAGAATGACAGCACATGTATTTGTTGGCCTAGAAACCCATCCAAGATTTACTCATTAGGAGTAAATCTTGGATAGTCCCCGGTTCGGGACTATTCTTGAACACCTAATCTCACTTAGGATGTAAGTGTATAATGTGTATTGGGTTTTTGAGAAAATTTTGGTAGCATTTCCCCATTTGTTCTCTAAGTACATATGTACTTAGAGAACAACAGGGAAATGCTGCCGAAATTTTCTCGAAAACCCAATACACATTATACACTTACTAGTGAGATTAGGTGTTCAAGAATGGGATAGGTGGTACACATTTATTATATATAAGAATGACAACACATGTATTTCTTGGCCTAAAGTTTTAACCATGAAAAAACTCTAATCTGTTAACCCTAGACCCTAATCTTGTTATAATATATACTTGTTTTCTCTTTGATCATAGAATGGATAGATCATGGATGTCCATTTGCAATCGCTGCACCCCAGAGTTTATTTCTGGTCTTGACCAGTTTATTAGATTTGCCGAGGAACATAGGAAACAACCTGGAGATATGTTCTACTGTCCATGTAGGCATTGCGGTAACAACTTGAAAGTCAGCACTGGTGACGAAATCAAAAGTCACGTCATGTGCAACGAGATTATACAAGGCTATACAGAATGGCACTGGCATGGAGAGATTTCAAACCCGAAACCAGTGGATATCGATAGCAGTGCTTGTGTGGAAGAAGAAATTGCCTATGATGACGTAGATGTGAATGAACCAGTTCCAGTAGACATCGTTGATGTGATGTTGGATAGTTGTGGGGTAGAGCGCACCGATCCACCTCCCATTTTTAGAAACATTGTGCATGATGCTGAGATATCGTTATACACAGGTTGTACTAAGTTTACGAAGCTTAGCACTGTGTTTGGTAAATGTTAAGGTGCCACAGGGTTACTCATCCAACATCCGTAGATTGGTATCAATGAAAGATCTAAAGTTTATAGGTCTTAAATCTCATGATTGTCACACTCTAATGCAACAAATATTGTCTGTGGCAATTTGATCTGTATTTCCGAAGCATGTAAGGTTTGCAATCACCAGACTTTATTTCTTTTTCAACAGTCTGTACAACAAAGTTATAGACCATGATACTCTCGATAAATTGCAAAGAGAAGTTGTTGTTACCCTATGTCATCTTGAGATGTATTTTCCTCCATCATTCTTTGATATCATGGTACATCTTGTTGTCCACTTGACTAGGGAATTGAAAATGTTGGGACCAATTTTCTCGCATTGGATGTATCCCTTTGAACGATACATGACCGTTTTTAAAAGTGATGTTTGAAACCGTTATCGGCCTGAAGGGAGTATTATCGAGGGTTATGTGGCGAGAGAGGTTATGGATTTTTGTAATGACTTTCTCAGTGGTAATGACACTCTTGATAATGACAAGAATATTGACGAGCAATTTGGCAAAGGAATTTTGGGATCACATGTGAAAGTAATCAGCCGTGAGCAGTTGGAACAAGGTCACTTGTATATTTTACACAACATGGACGAAGTGAATATTTATATCGAGGAACATACTAATTTCATCAAGAGACAATATCCTCGAGCCAATACAATGTGGCTTGCTAGAGAGCATAACAAGACATTTATTAAGTGGTTTGAAAATAAAGTCTTACATCAACTATCTCAAACACCAGATGATATTACTGAAACTATCAAATGCCTCGCCTTTAAACCAAAATTGACTGTTATGTCTTATGAAGGGTATGACATTAATGGATTCACATATTACACAAAGTGCCAAGATGATAAGAGTATCGTCCAAAATAGTGGGGTCACCCTTCAAGCATCGACTATGTTTTTTGCAAGTGCAAAGGATAAGAGTCGACGTGAAGCTAAAATGTCATATTACGGTGTCATTGAAGACATATGGGAGTTTGACTACATAGATTTAAGAATTCCGCTCTTCAAATGTAATTGGGTTGATAACACCAAAGGAGTTATAGTGGATGAATTGGGTTTCACTTTAGTGAATTTTGAAAAGATTGGCGAGAAGGGTGAACCATTCATATTGGCATCACAGGCGAAACAAGTATTTTATATCGATGATCCTGCAAATGATAAATGGTCGGTTGTTCTTCATGGTAAAAGACAGTTCATTGAAGATCCTATAGATGAAGAACAGTACTATGATAAGTATGATGACTCCAGTCCATTCTCAGTTGGGTTGCCAACACCAGCAAATATTGAAGCTAATGATGACTTGTATGTGCGCGGAGATCACAATGAAGGATTGTTAATTGATAAAAAAATCGCAATATTAGAGGCATGTTTATATTTTTTATATGTTTTATTTTTCTGAATATGTGAACTTTACAATGTGAATGTGATAGAGTCCTATATACTCATTAATGTGCTTGGAATAATTAATTATACAGTCCTATATACTCATTAAGGTGCTTGGAATAATTAATTATAAACATTTTTTAGTCTTTTTTATTTTTCCAGAAAAATCTGGTTGGTCGAGTGTGTCTCTCTCAGAACTCGACCGATCAAGGTTCTGTTGTGATACAAAACGTCTTCCAAAAATTCTAAAAATTTAATATGCTGTTCAAAACTGAGTATCTCCTGATGTGAACTTTACAATTTGAATGTGAACTTTACAATTTGAATTACTTTACAATTTGAATTACTTTACAATGTGAACTTTACAATGTGAATTACTTTACAATTTGAATTACTTTACAATGTGAACTTTACAATGTGAATGTGAATTTTCAGATGGCTGAGCATTCTCCTGATGACCGTGCTGATGATTACTGTGAGGGTGAGGACATCAATGTGCCGCCTCACAATGTAAGTTTTAAAAATATATCATATATTTATATCTATATGTCCATTTATAGTTATATCTTGTAAATGTGTTTATTTTGTCAAATTTTAGGTTGATGATGCACATGTACCATCTGAAGCACTTGAGGCACTTGATCAGCAACACCAAAAAGTTGACAAGAGAAGGGGCATCACTATGATGAAGAAGTTAATAGTGCAAAAGGGCAATGGACCCAAACTTGTTGGGGATTTTGATAATGCAGGAAATGCATCTGGTGTGAATTGCAATTCATTTGTTTCATATCTTGGGTATGTTAATTGTAGCCATTGCGGTTGTAAGATAGATTCTTGGCATAAAGTTTCTAAGGAGAAGAAAGACGTAATATGGAAGGATTTATGCGTGAGTTATTATTAATTTGCAATTCTATTTTGTAGATTACTAATTTTTTGGATACTAGTTAATAACAATTCTAATTTGCAGAGTATATTTGAATTGGATGAAAAGCTGCATCGTAAATGCGTGATGCAACGCTGTGGGAGAGTCCTAAGGAACTATAGGACAAATCTCACCCGAGAATACATAAAAGAAGATGACAAGAGGAAGAAGAAAGCCACTGAATAGTGGAACTTCCTGGACAAAGAAGAATGGGATGTGTTTGTTGCTTCAAGACAAACTGATGAATTCAAGGTATTAGGCGTCAGTCCCAATCTCATTAATATATGTTGTATTCACCTATTCAAGATTAACATTTACTGTTACTAACCAAATCATTAATGTGCATACTAACTAGGCCCTCAGTGAGGCACAAAGATCAAGGCATGCACTGAATGTGCATGACCACACAATGGGTCCAAAGGGGTATGCAGGCATTCGCCAAAGACTACAGTCTGAGGCTACTGCTGAGTCTGCTGCTACTCAGGAGTCGTCCACTATAGGTAGCACACCTCTGCCTCACCATGATGTCTGGATAGCTGGGAGGCAAAATAAGAAGTGATAAATAAGGAAGCCCACAACTACTGAGGCGGCTGCAAAAATGGTAAAATACAACTCTTACAACAATCGTTCGAATATTGATTATTTGTGTTGTTTACTTAATTACAAATTTTTGTTTTGGTGATTAGCGGGAGCTGCACGAGCTGAGGAAACAAGGCAAGTTCATCCCTGAGGGCAAAAGGGATGAATTGACAGTTGCTCTGGGTAACCCAGAGCATCCTGGACATGTTAGGGCTGCAGGTGTTGGTGTGGGCATCAAAGCTTTTTTTTGGCCATCCCAGCGCAAACATGTCCCAAAAGTAGGACTTTCACAAGAAGAGGTAACATATTTTTTCCTTGTAGATGTTACTATAAAAGAGAATTCAATAATTAGAATTTGACATTTCTTTTATCCATGTATAGGTAGATAAGCTATTTGATAGGAAACTCGAAGAAGAAATGAAAATGTGGCAGGCATCTCAGACTGCCACTTACCAAACAATACCTATGGTGTCTCCTACTGCAGGCTCTACTCCTACTGTAGAGGTTGGGAGTAATTCTGTAGACCCACCACCTAGCAAATCCGCTGTAAGTATTTTTATGACATAGTAACTAGTTTTTTAATTCAAGATGATATGTTTTCAAGATGATAAGTATATATGAAATTGTAGCCATTTCAAAAATAGATGATATGTATATATGTATATAACATTCTTTACACAAAAATTTGTAGGGGTTGAAGCCATGCCGTCTAAAAGTTAATGAATATGTCATTGCAGAGGCGTCGACTTACCCATCCCTACCAGGGGAAATGTTTCACGGGTCTCCATTACCAGCTGGTTGGATTCGTGTGAGCCTGGTACATATATTCCCCAAGTGGATGGATCTTCCATTGCCATATGCCCACCCAGATTGTGAAACACTTGGTGAGGCAAAAGGCGGAGTGATATTGTGGCTAAAAGCGGATGTCATATTTATTGAAACTGTATGGTAAATTTACATTACATTAAATTGTTAGTGTGTGTATATGATGTCAATTGATCTGAAATTATTATATATATACAGGTTAAAAAGAAGACACCCACAGCATCTAGGCCTCCACTTCCACCTACTACATTACCCAATTGGGTTCCACATGACCTACCTATCCTGTTAGGTCCTAACTGTAGGGGTATGGCACTATGGTTAGGCGAACATGATATAAATTTCCCTATAACTATTTCTATAGATTCAGATGTTGCAGGTCAATCATTTGAAAGCAAACTATTTATACAAGATATTTTGGAGTTGTTTCGATATGATTGGCTAAATACATCTGTGATAGAGCTATGGATAAGGTGAGATCTTCTTTATACATCCATATACCTTGTGTAGGATCAGGTGATTTGGTTTCTTATTTATTAATGCATACGTAATTAATACATATTTTGCAGTACTTAGACAAGATATGTGCAGATTTTGCATTCGAACATGTAGGATTTTTTATTCCATCTTTGATTAGTCTAGTAGCTAAAGACCCTTCGTCAGTTCAACAATACTGTTGTGAGGCTTTTACAATTTTTGCTCAAAATAAGAAGACGGTGATAATGGCTCCATTCAATGTAGAGTAAGTTTACTTTGCTTATTATAATTTGGACTTAAGAAAATTACATTTTTATTGTGGATTTTGAGTTATTAATTTTTAACTTTTTTACCTCTAGTGGTATGCATTGGGAGTTACTAGTTATTGTCCCCGAGACGTTCACTGTCTATTATCTAGATCCTAAGGGGAGTAAATTGAATACAAAATATGGACATATAATGAAAATGGCATTATTCCGGTGAGAAATATTTCATTTTCATATCCATTAACATGTGTTATTACATTACTATTTAATTATGCAATGTAATGTGTTACATTAACATGTAGGAGTTTTGATGAGTTAAAAAAGGCTGGAGGAAAGGTCCCCACGAAAAAGAACCAGCCAATAATTTGGAAGAACGTGAATGTAAGTTCCCAACTGCAATATATGTATATATTATTTATGTGAACAGTGCTTAATTAGTTGTATTTTTTTAATATTTTGTATGTTTGAATTTATAGTGTGCTACATAAGACAACGGATGGGCATGTGGATACCATGTGATGTGATTTATGCACATGATTATCAAATATGCCACAATGGACATCGATTGTATTGATGAGGTATTATATAGTCTCATTAGATAATATGAAATATATCAATCTTATTTATAGTTCATTAATTATATATATACATCATTCTCATTACAGGTGTTTAAAACTGGCCACACTACAGGAACGGCCTTACCAGATGTACATGCTCCCTATACGACGGGAGAATTAAATGAAGTTAGAGAAGAATGGGCAACAACCATACAAATAGTGGGGGTTTTAAGATATAATTGGGATGTTGATAGCGAATAGTGACTAAAGAATGATATTTTGTAAATGAATTTCTGAATTATAATATATGTGTGAATGTTTCTACATGTCTGGATGTTTCTACATGTGTCTGAGTGAAAATGAATGAAACTGTTGGTTGCTATATTAATGTTTCTACATGTGTGAATGTGAAAATGAATGGAACTACAGATTGCTAGCTACATGAATGTTTCTAAATGTGTGAAAATCAAATGGAACTGTAGGTTGCATTGCTAAATGTGTGAATATTTTTGTTGTTAATTTTGCAGGTTTGTGGTCTGTTGTTGGCTGATATCAATGGATGTCGTAAAACCTACAGTTCATAACTGAACTGCAGGTTTCTCATCCTCTGACCAGCCATACATCAGGTCTGCAGACTGACAGAAAAAAACAAAAAATAGGCGTCAGTTATTTGTATAAAACCAACGCCACATTGTTACAGTGTTGGTTTCTAATAGAAACCAATGTCTATTTCCTTAACACCACGGCCGTGCTGGCTAGCAAGGCCGTGGCAGTGGACCAGACACCACGGCCGTGCTGGCCAGCACGGCCGTGTTGGGAGTGCACGGCCGTGGCAGCGGACCAGACACCACGGCCTTACTGGCCAGCACGGCCGTGTTGGGAGTTATATGATGTCGGTTTCTTATCTAATAACTGACGCTGATAGTGCCCAAGATGGCGCCCTTCTGTGGTGCGAAGGTATATGGCGTCGGTTTCTTATCTAATAACCGACGCTGATAGTGCCCAAGATGGCGCCCTTCTATGGCGCGAAGGTATATGGCGTCGGTTTCTTATCTAATAAACGATGCCTATAGTGCCCTGTTGGCACGTTTTCGGTGGCACGTGAAGGGTTTTGGCGTCGGTTTTTGAACCGACGCGTAACGGCTGGGCTTTTAGCGTCGCCCACGTAGGTGTCGCTTAGAAACCGACACTAAAGGCCTTAAATAACTGACACTAAAGGTTGGTTATGTACTAGTGAGAATAGGGCATTCCAAGAGTTAGAGTATCATAGGCCATGGTTAAGATTTCATATGATTCACATAATTCAAAATTGAGCCTTTCAAAGAGGCATAATAGTCAATAGGGTATTTTCTTCTTGTATTAAGTCTTTATATCATGATCCATGGGTCCAAAAACATAGTCATATGTAGTATGGGAATGCTAGATATCAATAGGGAGAGATTGGTTAGTTATGTTTGAGGTTTGACCAAAATAAGGTTAACATAGGTTTAATCAATAGGGACATCTTATACCACGAGGTGTAAAACATCAATTTCACCTTATTTCACCAAATCAAGAATTTACTTCAAACATAGAAAGAACTTGTACCCAATTGGTAACATTGAGTTTGTATAATCGTTACACATGAGAAGATAACTTTTGAGAGTAATTTTATAAGAAAAATATGATTTTAAATTTGTAATCATATCATGGCATTATTATCTAAGTCATATTTCATAATTTCAAATGAATAATCTACAAAAAATCAAGATATCATGTGATTAATAGTCATGAGAGAAGAATCACATGTGGAGACAAGAATCTAGATAATCATTGTCTATATTGGTGGCTTAGGTAGTCCTTAAAGAAGAGGTGAGATGTTATAAAAGTCACTAAGATTCAGAGGAAGAAACATAATATAATATTGAATCCACTTTGGGTATGTAGGTATGCAGAGAAACCTCAGTCAGCAGACTAGTTGGAAAGGAGGTTATTACTAGACAAAACCTCCACATTTAGCACCATACCTATTACCTTAGTTTCATTATTATGTATTTTGGGTCTCCCTAGGTTCTTAACATGTGTAATGCCTTACACATATATGGGGGATTGTGTGTATTTCTCTGATACAATTTTTCATAGAACTATTTTCCCTCACCTACCCCAACAAACTATAGAGTCAGTGGTTGTCAGGTTTGGGCATCATTCCATACAATGGCATATAGTTTCACACAAGAAATATATATGAGAAGGAAATAACAACACTAGAGAGATAAAAAGATACTAAACATGGTGAAAAGATATATGTACCTATTTCTATATCAATAATTCCTATTGATGTTTCATTTTAGAGCTTAGAGTCATGAGAGAAGTGGATCATCATTTAGAAACTACAAATTTAACTAACACAATCTATTAATGGTAAGGAGTTAACCACATAATGAAATGGATTTAAACATATTTTAAGAGTATATAAGAGTTACTTTTCTTGAAACATTATAACAAGAGTGAAGAAGAAATAAGGCAATAAACCTTAATCACATTCTTTTTTTCAACACATTTTAGGTTACATTTTTCATTAGATCAACATTAGGACTTTACCCTCTTCTAAAGCCTATATGTCAACATGTTTATACATGAGAGACCTTAATACCAAAGTCAATGAGCTAACCCTATTTCAAAACATTCCTTGTACCCTTACCTTAAGAATTTAAGCAGGAATACAAGTGTTATATAGTGGATTTCTAGATTTAGGTTCAAAGTTTTTCAATGTAACTAAGAAGCCAACTGTTCACATGAGCATACATACAAACCACCCAATATCATAGTAGAGCCAAGATATTAAGTGTACCTTGTGAGTGGTGAACAAGTTATGATTCTTGAGGAAGTTCTTGGAGAAGGTCCATCCGAAAGAGAACCTAATACAATAAGACATAACATAGTTTCTGAGGTCATTAGGTTTTTTTTAATATAAACATCGTATAATTCATGTGGATATTCCCTTAGACCTAGGTTTCAATTAATTCATTCTTAGATCCAAGGTTCCAAACATGCATGAAATAATAATCATAATTCAAGTATCATAGTCATGCTCTAGGTCTAAGTGAGCCATACACATTATCATCAAGATTTAATCATGCAAGATCACAAGTAGTCATATAAGATCCATTTCATGCACTAGGGTCATATTTCCAAGTCATAAAAGCATTAAGTAGATCAAGTTAGGATGTAGATGTATAGTATAATAATTTCACTCATCTGAAGTCATTAAGATCACACTAATAACATAATTGCATGATCTAACATGGTTAGAGCCCAACAATCAACATATGCATCTAGAACATGTTAAGGATCATAAGTATGTCACATGTAGTCAAAAGAGTAAATGATTAGATTACATATCCTTTAGTGTCTCAAGACAATATACAGACAAAATTGAAGGTTATGATAGATGTTAGGATATTTAGGATCCACTTTGCATAAATTTTAAGGATTCAAGCATATAACTACATAGACATCACATTTTGGGCATATCAAGACACATAATTATGTCTTTAAGTCATAAGACCTTAGTCATACATTGCACATTGTGTTCCATAGGTTTTTTAATTTTGATGTTAGGAGATTATATAAGAGAAAGAAAGGTTACAATTGGAATTTTGATTGAGTTACAACATAGATACACATATAGGGGTGATTGTTAGGTCGAGATAGTTATTTAAGGTACGTACAAAGGATCCAAGGTATCTACCATGTCAAAAGCAAAGTAAAGTTCATGAATTTTGGGATATAATAATGTTTTGGAACATAAAGAATCAACTTTGAGCACTTAGTAGTACTAATCATTTTCAAAAGATTCAAAGTAAGCATTTATGGGAAAAAATAGAACTAAAAGAAGATTTAGGTTCCAAAACTAGTTCCAATGGATAGATCTCATTGAGTGGATAAAATAATATATTATATGCCATATTTGACAAAAGGATGGGGAAGATATAAATTTATATACATATGCATTAAATCATTTTGAAAACAAAACTAAGAATTATACAGGACAAGGGGATGTTATATTTATTATAAAGCAAAGATGCGGGACCGACTAGGGCTGTGGATCCTAGATTTGTCAGATGGCTCACGGTGAGGCCCATGTGACTCAAGTGGTTGGACTATGCCTCAAACATCCATGGTTTCCCCACTGTCTCTTACCTCTCCCACCAACTTTCTCTAGTCTTCCATAGTCGCTACATATCACCAACCACATCCACCCAATTTTTTCCCTTCTTACATGTTATGGTTCAATATCAAGCATTGGATGGATCACCAGAGCTTGAGAAAGTGAGAAATCTAGTTGGCATGGGGTATGGAGAGGTGGTTTCCCAAGAACACCACCTCATCATGAGGATGAGTACTATCTGAGAAGATGTCGAGGAGGACCAAAGGGAAAAAGCCCAAACTGTAGTTAGCAGTGATCCCTATGGCACCGAAGGAGGTATAAGAGAATAAGTAGAGTGAAATAGGGCACCTCATGTGTGAAAAGCTCAGAAAATGTGAGGGGAAATGAAGAAGAAAGAAGGCCAAGGAATGGATCAAATGCTCACAAAAAGAGGCATAGGGTGGGTGGTCATTAGGGATCGGCGGCACAGCCGTTGGCCATTTTACAGAGGTAGGAGAAGATATCTTGATTGTTGGATGGAGGGTTGAGTCCACAATAGTGATATCCTATGGCCATGAATCCTTCCTCACACTTTTGGGCCCCTGATTGGTCTCCCAATAAAGGGGAGGATATCTCAAGCCAAAGAAAGGGTAAACGGGCCATGCACCCAGATAGTTGGCCCCATCATGGATTAAAGTTTGATTTAAAATAGGTGGAAGAATGATAAAAACAAGGAAAATTCAAACATGGAATTGAAAAAAAAATTGTGTGTTGGAATCATGAGAGTGTCCTCTAGAGCAAGGTTATATAACAAAGATACATATAGATGAGATCCAAAGAGAAAGAGATAGGATGACACACAACATAGTTGCAACATTGATTTAATGTCAAGTGGAGTGTCATCACACATCATGTTCACACAAGATCACCTCAAAAAGTGTCAAAACTACTCAAATCATGAGATTTGGGTTAGAGTGAGAAATTCATGAGATGGTGAGGTATACAACACATACATGAAGAGAGAGAAAATTCCAATTTATCACTAAAAGTCAACTAGACTACAATATTCAAACCACATTAATTAGGTCTCATACATACAAAAAATGGTGAAACCATTATCAATAATTATTATTTGTAGTAGTCATTTTTTTAGTCTCAACATCTACATGTTACAGATATTAAATGATAACATATATAAATTACCCTTCGATTACATTAAAATCACATGTAATAATATGTTTATTCATTAGAATATAGTGTATAAGTTGAATCATCACACTACTTCTTTTCTACCTGTGCACAATATTTGAACTTTGTAGACATCCTCCTCCTTTGATCTTCCTTTTATAATTCTTTTTTATTTAAATTATATTACTTTAAAACTAGAGTATGTTACTAGATATAGAAGATAGTATGTAAGTATTTGTAATAACAAGAATCCTCTTTGTATGAAATACCTACGGCTAACACAATTCCCTCAAGTCAGGGATTCTCTATTCAATTTAATTTTGGACATTTAGTGGACCTTATGATTTCAATTCTATTGAATGGTAAAAATTCTTGATAGGTGTTTATGAATTAAGAATAGTTTTCTTTTCTTGATAACCATCATCACTTCTTATAGTTCCAAAAAGTACCAAGACGAAATAGGTTGAAGAACATTTTTGTATGACATAGGTCCATGGGGAATAGTAGTGCATATTGTTTAGTATCTGGCTATCTAACATTCATGGTCAACTAAAAATAAAATTAAACCAAGGAGCCACATATTGGGAACTTATATGAAATCAAGGATGGTTGTAACTTATCATGTCGTGTAGGAATGACATAAGATATAGGAATCAAGAAACTAAGGATGCATGATTAGATGGATGTCATGTATGATTTTCACTTCTCCTGCTAAGTTTGAAAGGAATTAAATTATCCTTATTTTATTTTTATTCATATGTTATTTCACTTTGATCTCTCAATCTTCCTTCAATCATGGTGTGTTCTTTTCTTGAACAACTATTTTTCCTCCTATGTGTGAATCTCACTCATAAACACCAAATATTCTTGATTTGTCTTGCAAGTCTCACGCCTTGATTGTCTTCTCCTCCATTTCCCAGCCTAGGTCCAGAGAAATGTCATGGATCTACTTTGTAAACCACTCATCCTCATCTATGATGACTTCATGACATGCAATAAGGAATCGATAGATAGCTGTCGAAAAAACTTAAAGATTTTTGAATAACTATACATTTAGTACTATAGATAATCCAAATACACCACTTCAATTAATAAAAAATACAAATAATTGTATATCAATATCAAACATAATTTATCTGAGTAAGCATAATTATCTCTCTCTAGATTCTAGGTTGGGGATCCGATCCATCTGTAGGTCAGGGTTCCCTCCCAGGGGGCACTGAATCCCCTCCCACTTCTTCCTCAAATCCCTTTTCCTCTTCTGGTGCCTAGGTTGATGGCAATTGGTTATCATCAACCATTGAATGCTATCTAGAGACTAGGTACAATCAGTTAGTGGGCCACCTCTGAAGATTTGAGGAGTTGTCAAAGCTGACCCTAAGGAACCCTTTTGCAAGGAGGGTGATCATTGGCTATGGACCAGGTTTAACAACCCTATTATGGACGAATGGAAGATTACCACAAGCATTCTTCCTAGGGAAAAGTGCCAGTCGACACAATTGAAGGGCCGCATGATATGGAGTTGGTGGCCAAGAGGGGAGCTCGAGCTATTCACCCTTGATGGTGGTCTCTTCATTGTAATATTCACCAGTGATTTAGATCTGAAGAAATCCCTACTCAAAGGACCTTGGTTTTTTTATGAGCAACTGATCCTTGTGAGAAGATGGACCTGAGAAGATGACACTAGGAGAGAGGCCTTCAAAGTATGGGTCTCACTTCCTTATGTGGGAAAACATTGGACGTCTAGAGCTGTTATGGTCATTGTTGATTCAATTGGTGAACCGCGAGCAAATGATAGGAGATCTAATGGGTCCATCCAAGGTTGTTCCAGGTTCTGTGTTGATATCTTGACGGAGAATGAACCTACTCCTACGGTCATGGTGAAACTTCCAGATTGTTAAGAATGGGAATTTTACTTCAAGTACAAAGCCCTCCCCGACAAGTGTTCTTTCTGTAAGGTCTTTGGGCATGATACGTGTAATTGTCTTGGAGAAAGGGTTGCTATCAATCTAGACGCCCCGATTGTTCCTAAATAAACCAAGAAGAAGATGAGAAGAATTGATAGATCTAGGCCACCTCCCAAATCCAGGAAAGACAAGGATACTAGAGATATTGAGATTGAGATGGTTGCTAAGGAATGCCCTCCTGATGAGTCTGCCCTGGCAGGCATGGACACCTCTATGATGGCCCAAGGTAATACTACTATCTAGGCCCCTAAACTTTCCCCCTCATACTTTGGACTACCTCTTGGATCCCCTTCGGCAATCTTTCTATCATCTTTGTATGAGATTTCTGAGCAATCTTTCTTGCATTCTTATGTTATTGTGTTCTATTCATCAATAAAGTTTGGTTTTTACAAGCTAAGTGTTCCTTTCAATAATTTTTCTTACTTTACTCATTTAGATCTAGTTTATTTCTTCTTCTTCTTGTCTTTCGTGGACTGGAGCAAGGGGTTAAGCGTTGGCCATTTCATTTTCTCTAGCCTAAGGAACTATCCTTTAGTAAGACTAGACTATGGCTAGAACTCTCTTTTCCTCCATCTCCTTTTTTTCTCCACAAGCATGAGTAAGTAGTTCTCTATCAAGGCAAGGGGAATAACCCCTTAGTCATAGATTTATCGACTTTTCCTTAAAATGATCCTAGATGGCTTTTGGGTTTGATAACTAATTGATCTATCAAAGTAATTAATTGGTTTAATCAAAAGTTAATCTGGATGGATATGACCATGGAAGTTCGGATTTAGAACAATAAACTCAATCACATAGGAGTTTTGAACTGACCGTGGATCTTCTTCTTTTAGGTTGATGAACTAAGAAACATGAGCACCAGGACCAATGGGCTCATGTGGTGTTCATCTTTAATGGATTTTCATTAATTCACTTGCCTTCATTGAATCCATTGTTTTTAAAGATTAGTTTGTTTTTGTCTAGGATAAGGTGGTGAAACCCCTAAAGCCTTGATTCCCATCTCTTGACTCCAATCACTACTTGTTTTACTTCCTTTAATTCCCAGTATTTTCATTCATAATAGTTTTCTTATGTTAACAACAATCTTGATTTTCCTTATGATAGGGCAAATTTATATTCTTGTAAAGTGTATTTTCATTCTTGTAGTTCTTTCTTAAGTGTTAATCATCAACCCCCAAACACGACTTTTAATTTATGTTCTAAATCTGAAAATACCAAAAATAAATAACAAAGTTCTTCAAAACACAATTGGGTTTAGATTTAACAATTTTAATAAAGTTGTCATGTAGGATCGACCCTTTCTATACTAGCCTTAATCAAAAAGTTTAAAAAGGATTAAACTCTAGGATAATTATCTTAGTGATCATAAGTGCATTGTGACACATTAACAATTTGGCATCGTTGCTGGGGACAACAAATTGTTTTCTCAAACTCCAAAAAATTTTGAAAAACTTTTTTTCCATTTTTTTATACCTTCCGAGTAACATTCCGGAAGTGTTATTCCTCCTTCTGCCGAGTTTTCATTCCGGCAGTCCATTTTTTCTACACACGATTAACTATTTATTTGTACATGTGACGCTCGAACGATGAATTTCAATCATTTGATTCAGAAATAGATAGAACATTTCATCTTCTAAACCGTGAAAATTGAATTAGAATGGACGAAGAAGAAGTCACTCTTAGGATCAACAAAGCTCTTGTATCTCAAAGAGAGCTCATTCAAGTCGAGCAAGCGGAAAGAGAAGCCGCCTTGTGAGCAGCCTACATGGCTGAATAAGAAACCTTAGAGGTCGATAGGAGGGAAGCCCAAAGGTGAAAACAAATAAAAGATTTTTCTATTCCCAAAACTACCTATGCACAACATCATGTCATGCCTCCTGACATCCTTGCCCCTCAATTCGAAATCTGAACCCAATGGATCACCATGATCCAAGCAAACCCTTTTTCAAGCAACAATGGAGAAAGTTGCGAGGACCGCCTCCAAAGGTTCATTGACCTTTGTTCTTTGAGCAAAATTCTAGGTGTTTCAGGAGATGCAATCCATCTTAGATTGTTCAAATACTCCCTCACCAGACAAGCCAGCAGCTGGTACAACACCATGGAAAGTGAGGACCAAGTTACAACCTAGGAAGTCCTACAAAACAAATTTCTTGAAAAATTCAACCCCCTTCTCATACTTATGAAATTAGGGGACAAATAAACCACTTATCTATATCACCAGGTGAATCTTTAGGTGAAGCTTGGGAAAGGTTCAAAGACTTTCTTAGAAAATGCCCCCATCATGACATCTCCCAAGCCCAACTTATTGAAATCTTTTATCGTGGTGTTGACAATGATGCCAAGTTCTTTCTTGATTCCTCATATGGAGGAAATTTCATGCATCAAAGCCTAACTAGTGCATGGGAAGTTTTCAAACGTGCTTTGGAAACAATGGCTAGATGGGAAGTAGGTAGAGTCCTTAAGGTAGCTAAAGCTAAAGTTGATCTTGATATCCAAAGCATAGTAGAAAGCCTTATGTTAATTGCTCTAAAACAAGATCGTTTAGAGTCAACCTTAGGAGCCTATAGAGAGATACCTCAACATATAAATCTATAGATTCTGTTTGTGGCATCTGCCAATGATACGATCACACCACCCTCCAGTGTCAATACCTTTACAACACCCCCATGCAATCAGAATTGGGACAACAATTAGAGGACCTCAACTCAATTCATACCATACCGGGTCAAGGCTATTACAATCCCAATGAGACTAGGAACCATCCTGGCTTCCAATATGGGAATGCTTCTGGTGCTGAAAATTCCAGCCAACTCTAGTCCCAACAAAGGCCCCCCTATCCACAATCCAATAACCGACCACCACCTGGCTTCCCATACAACAATGAAAGAAATTTTGGGAACCAAGGCAATCATAGAAGCAACTACCAAAACCGACCACCATACCAAGGATAGCAATTCCAAAATTTGAATCTCCCATCCCAAAATCTAAATCAACCACCACCTCCTCAACCTCAGCAAAATATTCCCACTCCTCCTCCCTCAAATGATGAAAGGATAGCCACCCTATAACAAATCATCATAGCTCAACAAGCTCATCAAAACGAAACTGACACTCAGTTTGCTTGCCTATTTTCCAAATAGAAACGTCCTACTGGCACCTTTGTTGGGCAACCAGAACCCAACCCAGGCATATAGAACAACTTAAGGTTGTTACTACCATATCTGGCCTTATCACTAAATAAGAAGGAAGTTCTCCCCTCATAGATTTTGACCGGGGGGGGGGGGGACGAAGAGGTTGTTGTTGTCCCTCAGGCACTGAGATCACCTACCCTACAAGAAGAGAGTCATGTATATAAGCCATGTGTACCTTTTGCCAGTTGGCTGAAGTATACCCAATTAGACTCTCGATTCAACAAATTTAAGGAAATTATGAGAAAGTTATGCGTCAACATCCCGATTTTGGATGCTATGACCGATCTACCCAAATGGAAAAGATTCTTCAAAGCCCTTCTAAACCGTAAGTGCATTATCGAAGAAACTAAAATGGTAAAATTAGCTAGAACTACATCATATATCATCCAAAGTAAAATACCTAAGAAATGCAAAGACCCAGGATCTTTTGGGATCACTTGTTCTATCGGTGACTCTACCAACCATTCGGGCCTAGATGATCTTGGAGCTAGTGTGTCTATCATCCCTTTGAGCATGTGTAGAAGGTTCTGTCTCACTGATACTAGACCCACTCTGATGCGTATTCAACTAGAAGACTCTTCCATTATCGAGCCTCTTGGTATTATTGATGATGTGCCAGTCAAAGTCAAAAATTTATATATCCCTTGTGACTTTGTGGTTCTTGATATAAAAGAAGACACTCACTACCGCCTCATCTTTGGTCTGCCATTCCTCACCATGGCCAGGGCCCTCATCAATGTTGAGGCATGACTTCTCACACTATGAGTGGGAACAAAGTTCATAAATTTTTAAGCCTTCAGAGGTAGCATAAAGTACACCCAGGAGGGAGTCTATTTCCTTGAATGCATGGACCAGTTCAATAAGATGCAACAACGTTTCTTTAATTATGAACCACCACATGTGGCTGAAACCCAAATTTCTCTGGTAGACAATCAAGTTGCTATTCAAACTGCCCCAGTCAACCCTATCAAGATGGACATTTACCCTCCCACTATTCATGTTGTGGGAACAAACAACATCACCACGCAATAAATTCCCCTCCCACAACCCCCCACCCATCTATGACCATACCCATTTCCTCTCCTCCCTCTCCCTTTGAGGCACCGCTCTATAATATTTTCCAAACACCTTGTGAGCCACCACTACATATCACTACCCAAGAAGTGAAACCAAATGTCATGGATGGATACTCCAACTATCATCCCTTCATTCGAACCCCCATTGACATTAGTGGACAACATATGATCGAACAACTGCAATTCAGTCAAAACAATGCTCCTTTTAATAATTATCCTTATACAAATGAGATTCCATGTGACTACTCTCCACCACATGTCAAACCATGGGGACCTAATCGTCTTGATTTCAATTTTTGTCCTTGGTATATTGATGTACACCAAGCCATCCAAGATACATTTCAAGACACATAGAAAAAGATGATGGGGTGGTTCCAAGGGAATCAACCAAGTCACTACCACAACCATGCATCCTCCCCTACTCCTCCACTGCCTTACTATCTACCACCGCTGTGATCTTCATCCCTCCATCTCGAGTTTGGGTTTTGCTCGGGATGAGCAAAATTCTAGGTCTGGGGTGGGGGTAGGTGGTACGTGATCCACCCTCTATCTTCCCTTATTAGCTTTATTTTCCCTTTTCATCATTTTTCATATAGTTTCTTTAAGTTTATGGCATTTATCTAGTCGGACATTTTTTTTACTTAGTTGTAAAAAGGCATTTATCTAGTCGACCAGTTTGAATAGATGTTTATCATTGTACCCCCTTGAATTTAGTAAAACTTTTTACAAAATTTATTACAAATTTCCATGTTTGAAACCACCGTGTCACCTAGGATCGCTAAATAACATCACTCCTTAGAATAGTTGACAAGTCATAGGAAATCGATTAGAACCAAGCATAATGTTTCTCTATAATTAAGCAATGGATTATCTTGTTATGAAATTTATATGATAAGATTTATTGCAATACTCTACCTAGACCAATGACACTCTCCGATAAATATATATAAAAAAGAAATGTTGGAAGTTATAAGCACAAGAACATTTCTTCATTCCCTTTTTTTTTCTTCTAAAAAAGAGAAGCAAAGAATTACCACCAGATAAAAATCAAGTCTGAGGTGGCATGCTTCCCAAAATGAAAGCCCCATACTCCACAAAGGGGTGTACCATTAAAAGATGCCCAAAGTACACATGAAAAAAAATTGTAGCCAATGTAGCCACAACTCCATAAATTCATATCCCGAGTCGAATAGAGGAGGGATCAATATTTTTTATCACTTCCTTCTTTGTTTTCACACCCCCCAAATTTGTCATGTTCTTGTGCAACAACTTTCCAAAAAAATAATCAAAATTGAGAGTATCAAAGAAAAAGAAAGATGAAGCCTATTCTTCTACAAACTCTTATTTTAGAAGCTATATTTGACATTTGTTTTGATAGGTAATATATAATTTTATGCTATGTGGTTCTAGGAGATTGGGTCACTTCGCCAAAATTTGGAGGTGAGGACTATAGTGATATTATTAAGGTGAGGATGGCATTTTGTAAGTATAAATTGGAGTTTATTTGTAATCGAATTTTCTTGAGGACGAGCAAAGATTCAAGTCCAAGGTATTTTGATAAATGTGTTTTCATCATTTTCATTTACATCTTTTAGATATATTTTTAGGATTTTTTTATTATTCATTTTCATTATTTTATAATTAATTACATTATATTATATTTTTCTCTTTAAGTATAATTATAATTATATTTTTTTGGGTTTTTGTAGGAAATGGAATAAATATTCTTGGAGTATAATTGCACAATTTGCAGCAATCCTATAATTAATATATACCCGTCACCAAAAGTGCAATAACTCTTACATGCAGGGTCCAAATTGCGTGCACAAGTATTCATTGGAAAGAAAATTTAATTTCCTAAAAGAATATCCTATTATTTAGACCGATTGTATGCTTTTTATGGGAGAGAAATACGTTCCAAATTGTTGCTGTGGGAATCTACATTGAAGAGAGTTACATGGTCAAGACAATCAAAGTCAATAAAATTTCTATTGACCAGATCCAGAATATTTAAAAGGACGGCTCCCTCTATTTTTTCCCATATTTTTTGGACAGCCTACACCCTCCTTATCATATAAAAGGAGGGGGGATTTTCCATCTTTGACATCATCTTTTGTATCATCTTTGTACGAGATTTCTAAACAATCTTTCTTACGTTCTTATGTTATCATGTTTTATTCATCAATAATGTTTGGTTTGTATAAGCTAAGTGTTCCTTTCAATTATTGTTCTTACTTTGCTCGTTTAGATCTAGTTTATTTCTTCTTCTTCCTTTAAGCGTCGACCATTTCATTGTATCTAGCCTAAGGAACTATCCTTTAGTAAGACTAGACTATGGCTTGAACTCTTCTTCCCTCTGTCTCCCTTTTCTCCACAAGCATGAGTGAGTAGTTCTCTATCGAGGCAAGGGTAATGACCCCTTAGCAATAGATTTATTGACTTTTCCTTAAAACGATCCTAGATGGCTTTTGGGTTTGATAACTAATTGATCTATCAAAGTAATTAATTGGTTTGATCCTAAGTTAATCTGGATGCATATGACCTTGGAAGTTCAGATTTAGAACGACAAACCCAATCGCATAGGAGTTTTGAAATGACCGTGGATCTTCTTCTTTTAGGTTGATGAACTAAGACACATGAGCACCAGGACCAAATTCTCATGTGGAGTTCATCTTTAGTGGATTTCCATTAATTTACTTGCCTTCATAGAATCTGTTGTTTTTAAGGATTAGTTTGTTTTTGCCTAGGCAAAGGTGGTGAAACCCCTAAAGCCTCGATTCCCATCTCTTGATTCCAATCACTGCTTGTTTTACTTCCTTTATTTCCCAGTCTTTTTATTCATAATAGTTTTCTTATGCTAACAACAATCATGATTTTCCTTGTGACAAGGCAAATTTATATTCTTGTTAAGTGCATTTTTATTCTTGCAATTATTTCTTAAGTGTTAATCATCAACCCCCAAACTCAAATTTTAAATTTTGTTCCAAATTTGAAAATACCAAAACTAAATAACAAAGTTCTTCAAAACCATTGGAATTATATTTAACAATCTAAAAAATATTGTCCTTTGGGATCGACCCTTTCTATACTAACTTTAATCGGAAAGTTGAAAAAGGATTAAACTCTAGGATAATTATCTTAGTGATTGCAGTGCACTTCGACGCATTAACAATTTGATTCAATCACTAAGATAATTATCCTAGAGTTTAATCCTTTTTCAACTTTCTGATTAAGGTTAGTATAGAAAGGGTCGATCCCAAAGGACAAGGTTTTTAAGATTGTTAAATCTAATCCCAATAGTTTTTAAGAACTTGTTATTTCTTTTTAGTATTTTTTTTTTGAATAGAAAGTAGAGATTGGGTTGGGGTTTGATGATTATCACTAAGATAGAAAGAAAAATAAAAGAACAAGATTGCACTTAACAAGTAATAATTTTCCTTACCACAAGGAAAATTGAGATGTTTGTTGGCACAAGTAAACTATTATGAATGAGAGACTAGAATGTAAAGGGAGAGCATCAAATACAAGAATAAATCAACAGATGCAGAATCAATGCTTTAGGGGTTTTCACCACCTTAGCCTAGGTGAGAATAGACTAAATCCTTAAAAATGACGATTACGATGAAGGCATGCGAATTAATAAAAATCCACAAAAGATGGACTCCACATGAGCCCATTGGTCCTGGTGCTGATGTTACTTAATCCATCATCCCAAAAGACGAAGATTCACGGTCCTTTTAAAACTTTTATGCACTTGATTCTATTGTTCTAAATCTGGATTTCCATGGGCATTTCACTCTAGATTAACATGTGATCAAACCAATTAATTACTTTGATAGATCAACGATTATTAGAACTAAAAGCCATCTAGAAGTCATTCTAAGGAATTAGTTGATTTAAGCCACAGCTAAGGGGCTATTCCCCTTGCCTCGATAGAGAACTACTCGCTCATACTTGTGGAGAGAAGGGAGTCAGAGGAAAGAAGAGTTCTAGCCCTAGTCTAGACTTATCAAAGGATTGGATCCTTAGGCTAGAGACAATGAAATGGTTGGCGGTTAATTCCTTGCTCCCATCCATGGAAGAAGAAGAAGAAGAAGTAAACTAGATCTAAACGGGCAAGGTAAACGAACAATGATTGAAGAACACACTTAACTTGTAAATAATCAATCTTTATTGATGAATAAAATACAAGAACATAAGAACACAATAATTATTTCTCTGAAATCTCCGGTACAAAAGATGATATAAGAGATGATGTGAAATATGGAGAACCCCCCTCATTTTATAGGAGAAGGATGGGGTAGGCTTATCTCCAAAGAGGGGGTAAAAAGGGGGTGGAACCGACAGTTTGAATTTTTTAGATCAAGTCAATAGATTCTTGATTATCTTTAATTATCTTGACCATGTAACTCTCTTCAATGCAGGTTCTCACAGCAGCGATTTCGAGTGAAGTACCACTATCCAGAGAATTTAAAACACACCCGAAAATATGATTTTCCTATGGGCTTTTGAATTTCCTTACCAAATCATATTTGAACATTAAATTCTACCTTGGGATGTGAGAGTTATGTCAATTTTGGTATAGGATATATATTTAAATTAACATTGTGGAAAAATTAAAATGCGTCCTACCTTCATCTCTTCTTATCTTCAATAATTCCTGAAAATTGAGAGAAATCTCATAAGAATTCATAAAATGAATATTGAGAGAATGAAAGTGCAATTGATTTCTAAATTAAAATAAAGTTACCAAAAAACTCTTGATTAATTATCCTAAATAATGCACAAAGAAATGATGAATATGCATTCATCAAAATACCCCAAACTCGAATCCTTACTTGTCCTCAAGTAAATTAAATTACAATAAAGTCCAATTTATACTCCCAATATGTCAGTCCTCACTCTTGTAACATCACTACAATCCTTACCTCCAATTTTTGGCCAAGTGACCCAATATCCTAGAACCACGTAGCATAAAGTTCTATATTCCCTATCAAACAATTATCACATCTTGCTTCAAAAATGAGATTTTGTAGAAAAATAGGCTTCATCTTACTTTTACATTGACTCTCTCAAATTTTATTAGTAAGTTTTTGCATAAGAACAAGACAAAATGGGGGGGGGGGGTGCGAAAATAGAGAAAGAAGTGATAAAAAATATTGATCCCTCCTCTATTCGACTTGGGATATCAATTTGTGGAGTTGTAGCTGCATTGGCCACAATTTTTTTTTCATGTGTACTTTTGACATCTTTTGATGGTACGCTCCTTTGTGGGGTATGGAGTTTTTATTTTGGGAAGCATGCCACCCCAGACTTGATTTTTTCCCGGTGGTGATTCTTTACTTTTCTTTTTTAGAAAAAAATAGAGGGAAGGAAGAGATGTTCTTGTGCTTATAACTTCCAAATTTTTTTTTCATATATTTTTATCAAAGAGTGTCATTTCTATAGTTAGAGTATTCCTATAAGTCACATCATACAAATTTTATAACAAGATAATCCATTGCATAAATATAGAGAAAATTATGCTTGGTTCTAATCGATTCCTTATGACTTGCCAACTTTTCCAAGGAGTGATGATATTTAGGGGTCCTAAGTGACATGATGGTTTTAGATATGGCAATTTGTAATAGATTTTGCAAGAAAATTTACTAAATTCAAGGGGGTAAAATGATAAACATCTATTCAAACTGACCGACTAGGTAATGGCCTTTTTATAATAAAAGAAACTAAAACATGGCCAACTAGATAATGGCCATAAAAGAAGAAAATACATACGCAACTATATGCAAAATGAAGGAAAATAAGATGTTGAAAGGAGAAGATAAGGGGGGAAAGTAGAAACATACCTCCCACCTCCACCCTGGACTTAGATTTGTGCTCATCCCGAGCAAAACCCAAACCTGAGATGGAGGGAAGAAAATTTTTGGATTCACCAGGAGGCCCTGGTAGCTCAAAATATGTGCATCTGAAGGGAATGTCGATGATGGTTGGGGCTTTCAACAAAGGATCTTCATGGTACACCCAATGGATGGGTGGTCGTGGAAGCTTGAAGTGGTTTTCTGAATGATGTTGATTGTTACCTCACAATCCTTCGAGTAGGATCCACATATCTTCCTTCAATAGTGAATGTAGTGTTGGAGATAATTGTAGATTGGGGGAGATTGGTGGGTGCCAGTTGGATAACAAATCTAGTGTCAGATTTGGAAGATCGGGCGGAGGATCTAGCTCATCTATCTTTTTCCCGCCTAGATCTACATGTAGTGGAGAGGGTTCTGGTATTGAACTAACTAGTTTGTTTGCTGAGTAAACAATCACATGGAGATGTATGTCTTCCTGGTGGATTATGAAACAAGGTGCATCTGATGCCTCATAAATGGAAGCCAGTGGATTTGGTGTGGACGACTCATAGATAGCATAATTATCATCATAATTATAAAAATGATCAAGCCAAGTTGTTCCATCTCTATTAGGGAATTTTCCATCTCTTCCTCATAAAAGATCCCATCAACATGGATGTCTATGGAGTCATCAGGCTCCTTTACTATGCTAGAGGGGAGATCTGATTCCTTTATAGGATATGTGCCCAACTCAATGGGCTTAGAAGGGATCGTCTCACAATATAACAGTGGAATGTAAGGTTCTTGCGGTGGTGGAATCACATCATCAGGTTCAACCAGATGTGGATAAAGAGGTGGTTGAGTGAGGGCATAGTACACTTGATGAGGAAACCTTTCAAAAGAATCCATCTGTGCATCTTGGGGAGGTGATGGTACATTGGTCACACTAGGCTCAACCATGACGGGATGATTATTGTAAACAACCAAATATGGGCCTACAACCAAGAAAGGTGGTGGAGCCTTACGTTGTTGGGACGTTCTTTAAGCCCACCAATCCTTAACCTTTTTTTGAAAAGATTCTTGATTCATGAATTTGTCCACATAGGCCTCCATCCACTCATTTTTTGACTTATATGGATAGTCAAGGGCCCATACAACTGCGGCCCTAGCTAAACAAAGTTCTTCATTTGTGGAATCCTTAATTTCTTTAAAACACATATCCATATCCTGATCAAGGTTGTGTGGAATCTCAACTACTTCACATTGGACTTCTTCTAAGGGTGGCGGTTCATTATATAGAAAGGGTTCGAACGAAGTAGTTTGGTCATTAACGTTAACTAGATTAACACCCACAATGGAAGTGATTGGTGAAGCTTCTGGTACTGGAGTTAGTTCTACTTGATTGAAGATGATATAATCAGCATCGTCATCATCAATTAAAATCATCCTTAGTCTCTCTGGTTCCAGATTAAAAAATGGTGGCACAGAATTGGCATTCTGCGAGCATCGCATACACAATTAATATGATAGTTAATATCGAGTGCAGAAAAAATGGACTGCTAGAATGGAAACACAACAAAAAGAGGAGTAGTACTTCTGGAATGTTACTCGGAAGACATAAAAAAATAAAAAAAGGGTTTTCAAAAAAAATTGGGGGTTTAAGAAAATAATCTGTTGTCCCTAGAAGCAGAGAGAAAACGATTATGATGATTTTGAAAAATGTTTTTTCCATTTTTTTATAACTTTCGAGTAACATTCCAGAAGTTCTACTCCTCCTTCTATCAAGTTTCCATTCCGACAGTCTATTTTTTCTGCACACGATTAACTATTTATTTGTACATGCAACGCTGGAATGTTGAATTTCAAACATTTGATCCAGAAATTTGTAGAACCTTTCATCATATAAACCGTCAAAATCGAATTAGAATGGATGAAGAAGAAGTCACTCTTAGGATCAACCAAGCTCTTGCAGCTCAAAAGAGAGCTCATTCAAGCCGAGCAAGCAGAAAGAGAAGCCGCCTTGCGAGCAGCCTACATGACTGAACAAGAAACCTTAGAGGCCGATAGGAGGGAAGCCGAAAGGTGAAAACAACTAAAATATTTTTCTATTCCCAAAACTACCTATGTACAACATCTGGTCAGGCATCCTGACATCCTTGCCCCTCAATTCGAAATCTGAACCCAATGGATCACCATGATCCAACCAAACCCTTTTTCTGGCAATAATGGAGAAAGTTGGCAGGACCACCTCCAAAGGTTCATTGACCTTTGTTCTTTGAACAAACTTCTAGGTGTTTCAAGAGATGCAATCCATCTTAGATTGTTCAAATACTTTCACACCAGCCAAGCCAGTAGCTGGTACAACACCATGGAAAGTGAGGACCAAGTTACAACCTGGGCAATCCTACAAAACAAATTTCTTGAAAAATTCTACCCCCCTTTTCTCACTTATGAAATTAGGGGACAAATCACCCACTTCTCTATTTCACCAGGTGAATCTTGGGAAAGGTTCAAAGACTTTCTTAGAAAATGCTCCCATCATGACATCTCCCAAGCCCAACTTATTAAAACCTTTTATCGTGGTGTTGAAAATGACACCAAGTTCTTCCTTGACTCCTCATCTGGAGGAATGGATCAAAGCCTAACTAGTACATGGGAAGTTTCCAAACGTGCTTCCAAAACAAGGGCTGGATGGGGAGTAGGTGGAGTCCTTAAGGTAGCTAAAGCTGAAGTCGATCTCGATATCCAAAGCATAGCAGAAATTCTTAATTTAATTGCTCTAAAACAAGATCGTTTAGAGTCATCCTTAGGAGCCTATAGAGAGTTACCTCAACATATAAAATCTATAGATTCTCTTTGTGGCATCTTCTAAGGATACAATCACACCACCCCCTACTGTCAATACCCTTAAAACACCCCCATGCAACCAGAATTGGGACAGCAATTAGAGGACCTCAACTCAATTCATACCATACTAGGCCAATGCCATTACAACCCAATTAAACTACCATCCAAGATTCCAATATAGGAATGCTTCTGGTGCTAAAAATTCCAGCTAACTCCAATCCCAACATAATCATCCCTATCCTCAAACTGACCACCACCTAGCCACCTAGCTTCCCATACAACAATCAAAGAAATTTTGGGAACCAAGGAAATCATATGTTTGTATGGGAAGCTAGGTGGTGGTCGGTTATTGGATTGAGGATAGGGAGGCCTTTGTTGGGACTGGAGTTGGCTGGAATTTTTAGCACCAGAAGAATTCCCATATTGGAAGCTGGGATGGTTCCTAGTTTGATTGGGATTGTAATATCCTTGACCCAGTATGGTATTAATTGAGTGGAGTTCCTCTAATTGTTGTCCCAGTTCCAGTTGCATGGGGGTGTTGTATAGGTATTGATAGTGGAGGGTGGTGTGATCATATCCTTGGAAGATGCCACAAAGAGAATCTACATATTTTTTATGTTGAGGTAGCTCTCTATAGGCTCCTAAAGATGACTCTAAATGATCTTGTTTTAGAGCAATTAACTTAAGGTTTTCTTCTATGCTTTGGATATGGAGATCAACTTTAGCTTTATCTACCTTAAGGACTCCACCTACTCCCCATCTAGCCCTTGTTTCGGAAGCACATTTGAAAACTTCCCATATACTAGTTAGGCTTTGATGCATGAAATTTCCTCCAGATGAGGAATCAAGAAAGAACTTGGTGTCATTGTCAACACCATGATAAAAGATTTCAATAAGTTGGGATTGGGAGATGTCATGATGGGGGCATTTTATAAGCATTTTCTTTGAACCTTTCCCAAGCTTCGCATAAAGATTCACCTAGTGATATAGAGAAGTGGGTGATTTGTCCCCTAATTTCATAAGTGAGAGAAGGGGGGTAGAATTTTACAAGAAATTTGTTTTGTAGGACTTCCCAGGTTGTAACTTGGTCCTCACTTTCCATGGTGTTGTACCAACTATTGGCTTGGCCTGTGAGGGAGTATTTGAACAATCTAAGATGGATTGCATCTCCTGAAACACTTGGAAGTTTGTTCAAAGAACAAATGTCAATGAACCTTTGGATGTGGTCCTGGAAACTTTCTCCATTGTTGCTTGAAAAAAGGTTCTCTTGGATCATAGTGATCCATAGGGTTCAAATTTCGATTTGAGGGGCAAGGATACCAGGAGGCATAACCAGATGTTCTGTATAGGCAGTTTTGGGAACAGAAAAATATTTTAGTTTCTTTCACCTTTCAGCTTCCCTCCTATCAGCCTCTAAGGTTTCTGGTTCAACCATGTAGGCTTCTCACAAGGCGGCTTCTCTTTCCACTTGCTCGGCTTGAATGAGATCTCTTTGAGCTACAAGAGCTTGGTTGATCCTAAGGGTGACTTCTTCTTAGTCCATTGTAATTAAATTTTGACAGTTTAGATGATGAAAGGTTCTATCTATTTCTAGATCAAACGATTGACATTCAACATTCGAGCATCGCATGCACAAATAAACAATTAATCATGTGCAGAAAAAATAGACTGTTGGAATGTAAACTCAGTAGAAGGAGTAGCACTTCCGAAATGTTACTCAGAAGGCATAAAAAATGGGAAAAAAATGTTTTAAAAGTTTTTGGGGTTTGAGAAAACAATCCGTTGTCCCCGACAGCGCCGTCAAATTGTCAATGCATCAAAGTGCACAACAATCACTAAGATAATTATCATAGAGTTTAATCCTTTTTCAACTTTCTGATTAAAGTTAGTATAGAAAGGGTCGATCCCAAAGGACAACATTTTTAATATTGTTAAATCTAATCCTAATGGTTTTTAAGAACTTTTTATTTCTTTTTCGTATTTTGTTTTTAGAATAGAAAGTAAAGATAGGGTTGGGGTTTGATGATTATCACTAAGACTGAAAGAAAAATAAAAGAACAAATTGTAGTTAATAAGAAATAATTTGCTCTGCCACAAGGAAAATTGAGATGATTGTTAGCACAAAACTATTATGACTGACAGACTAGAATGTAAAGGGAGTGGATCAAACACAAGAATAAATCAAGAGATGGAGAATCGAGGCTTTAGGGGTTTACACCACCTTAGCCTAGGTGAGAATATACTAAATCCTTAAAAATGATAATTTTGATGAAGGAAAGTGAATTAATAAAAATGCACTAAAGATGAACTCCACATGAGCCCATTGGTCTAGGTGCTCTTGTTTATTAGTTCATCAACCTAAAAGAATAAGATCCACGGTCATTTTAAAACTCCTATGCAATTGGATTTGTTGTTCTAAATCTAAACTTCCACGGTCATATCCATCCAGATTAACTTTTGATCAAACCAATTAATTACTTTAATTGATCAATTAGTTATCAAACCAAAAGCCATCTAGGATCGTTTTTAGGAATATTCGATAAATCCATGGCTAAGGGGTTATTTCCCTTTCCTCGATAGAGAACCACTCACTCATGATTGTGGAGAAAAGGGAGACGGAGGAAAGAAGAGTTCTAGCCATAGTCTAGTCTTACTAAAGGATAGTTCCTTAGGCTAGTGATAATGAAATGGATGACGCTTAATCCCTTGCTCCAGTCCACGGAAGAGAAGAATAAGATGAAATAAACTAGATCTAAACGAGCAAAGTAAGAACAATAATTGAAAGGAACACTTAGCTTGTAAAAACCAAACTTTATTGATGAATAGAACACAATAACATAAGAACACAAGAAAGATTGCTCAAAAATCCCATACAAAGATGATACAAAAGATGTTGTGAAAGATGGAGAATCCCCCCTACTTTTATAGGAGAAGGAGGGGGTAGGCTTCCCAAAAAAAGAGGGGAAAAAAGAGAGGGAGCCGTCCTTTTGAATTTTCTGGATCTGGTGATCAATAGAAATTTGATTGGCTTTAATTGTCTTGACCATGTAACTCTCTTCAATGCAGATAACTAAAATAGTGATTTCGAACATATTTCTCTCCCATAAAAAGTATAAAAGAGGTGCAAAAAATAGGATATTATTTTAGGAAATTAAATTTCCTTTTCAATTAATACTTGTGCACTCAATTTGGACTCTGGATGCAAGAGTTATTGCACTTTTAGTGATGGGTATACATTAATTATAGGACTGCTGCAAATTCTGCAATTATACTCCAAGAATATTTATTGCATTTCCTATTAAAACCCAAGAAAATATAATTGAAATTCTACTTAAAGAGAAAATATAATATAATGCAATTAATTATAAAACTAATAAAATAAATAATAAAATAATCCTAAAAAGATATCTAAAAGATGTAAATAAAAATGATGAAAACACATTTATAAAGTGGACATGATATCACTCCAATAGAATTGACAAATTTCTTCTACATCACTCACAACAATCCTCTTGCAATGTACGCAAGTACCATACATACAACAACCCTTATTCATGGTCATATCGAATAGTGTTAAAGTGCATCAAACGCCATGTGATTGTTGTAGTGACTTCACATCGAAGAACGTCAATCACCATTGTCACATTGAGACACTATTTTGACTACCATTCAATGGTTTCCATGTATCATTCTCATGGGTCTGTATGGAACTTTTATTCTCTAACAAGTACCTATGTGTATAACTTGATATTCAATATCATGACCAATGAGATTTACTCATAAATAAACACACATTCTAGTCTTAAGTGTTATTATTGTCGATATAGTTTCCACATTTCCACAATGATATATGACTAGGTACATGACATGAATATATCTACTATAATTATACATATGATCTCATACTCAAGTCCTCAACCCAAACCACATGTCATAGAGTAATATTATTCTTTAGAAATCTATTATGTTATATCATCATCTCATATTTGAACAAACATAATAAATGGAAATTGCATGTGTTATTAGCTAAATTTGTTGCATAATTTCCCAATACAACCTCGCATGACTAGCTCTTAGGGAATACATACCAAAAGACCGCCACATGCACTTAGACCCAATCACTAATGAATATAGTTCCACATGATCCAACATGATCATCATGCTTCTGTTGAGAAAGTGCTTTTGTTAGTGGGTCGACAACATTTCTCTCATTCAGTACACTACAAATCTTCACATCTCCTCATTGGAAGATCTCTCATATGAATTCGAAAATCCAAAGTATGTGCTTGGAACACTGATGTGATCTAGGTTATGTAGGTTGTGCAATATCTCTATTGTTTTAACAGTATAACTCTACTATGCCATTAATGTTTGGCCCCATCACAAGTTCACCAATGAACTTCTTAATCCATACACCTTCCTTTGTTGCGTTGGAGGTTGCAATGTACTCATGTTCTATTGTAGAATCAAGAATTGTCTCATTCTTGGATCTTTTCCATCTTATAGCTCTGTTGTTAATGCAAAACACAAAATTGGATTGTAACTTATAATCATCTTTGTCAGTTTGGAAGCTTGCATTTGTGTAATCCTTTACACCCAACTCTTCCTCACCACCATAAACAAGGAACTGAACCTTTATTCTTCTCAAGTACATAATGATATTCATTTTGGAAGTCTATTGACCTTCATTAGGATCTAACTAATACCCGATCTTCATTATCAATGTATACAAGATATCAAAAAGAGTGCATAGCATTGCAAACATGATAGATCCAATTGTGGATGTGTATGGAATCTTACTCATGTGTCCCCTTTCTTCACAAGAACTGGGACATTGGGCTCTAGAGAGACTAACACCATGAGACATGGGAAAGTTTCCTCTCTTTGAGTCAAGCATGTTGGACCTCTTCAACACTTTTTAAATGTATGTATTTTGTCTTAGGCCAAGAATACTTCTAAATATATCTCTATATCCCTTGATTCCTAAGCTATACAATGCTTCCCCTAATTCCTTCATAGAGAAGGTACCTCCCAACTAGGTTTTTACAGTATGCAAGGTGGCAATGTCATTCCCCATCAACAATATGTCATCTACATAATATATAAGAAATAAAATTATGCTCCCACTAACCTTCTAGTAAACATAGGGTTCATCTTCATTTTGACTAATGGCAAACTCTTTAACTGTCTCTTCAAATCAAATATTCTATGTCTAAGATGCTTGCTTCAGTCCAAAGATTTACATTTATCTCTTATAGACTTTATTGACTTCATTTTGAAGTGTCAAACCTTCGGGTTGTGTCATCTACACATCCTATATAATATTCCCATTAAGAAAAGAGGTTTTAACATCCATTTGCCAAATGTCATACTCATAATAAGTTGCAATTTCAAGCATGATCTTGATGGATTTAACCATGGTAATTGGTGAAAAGGTTTCAACATAGTCAATACCTTGAACTTGTTTATAACCTTTTGCAACCAATTGAACTTTATAGGTTTGTACATTACCATCCATGTTGGTGTTCTTCTTGAAGACCCATTTTCATCCTATGGGTTTTACACCTTTAGGTGGATCCATGAAGGACAATACCTTTTTGGTGTACATGGAGTCCATCTCATATCTCATGGATTCAAGCCATCTCTTAGACTTTTGTCCCTCAATAACTTCTAAGTAGCTGGTTGGCTCATTGCCAATAATTACCAGCGCATTGCCTTGTTTAGTTAGGAGACATCCAAATATCTCTCGCTCAAAATGCACCCTACTAGATCTGTGAGGTTCGTGTTCTACAAGACAAACTTGAGATTCCACAACTTCTTGGGATTCTTCTTATTCCTTTTGTACTGACGTGGTATTTTTGAACACACTAACAAACTCACTCGGGGTTGAAATCCCTGAGCTTTTACCAAAACCAAAGCTCAATAATACCACCCGCAAGCGGATGAGTCTTATCGCAATATAGTTGAGGATTGAACCCAAAAGACAACCTTTTTAAGAATCGTTGCCAGTCGAATCTAGCTCAAGTAAAACTAATATTTAAAATGATTGGTTGATTTGAGGTTAATTGGACTAATTGCAAGGAAGAAAAGCTGAATTAAAGTTGGGTTTAGATCAATGATATGGAATCGTTGGGATGGTACCGGGTTTCACCACTGGTACACGTGCAAACACATTCAATCACAAACAAACCAGGTAAGATATATCAATCCAAATGGAGCGGCTGCAGAACCCCCCGTTAAGGCGTTAGATTCGCGTAAACATCACCTTAGGCATCAGATGTCTCGTCACCACCTGGATCACTTACTTACGACTCCAAAGAAATCTCATTCTATTTCTAGTTTGGGAGTCAACCGCATTAATCGATAAGCGAGGAGGCAATTAATATATGAGCAAACATCGACGATTAACAAGAAGATACAAAATCCAACTAAAGTTGTGAACCCCCTATAAAGGCGTTAGGCACACAGAAGCATCACCGAAGGCTAGATGGCTCGTCCCCTTGCGGATCATACACTTACGACCTTAAGGAATCCTTTCAGAAGTTCTCGTCAAGGAGTCAACTTGTTAAGCGACATTCTATCCTACATATAGATGTTCTCGCAATATAGGTAGAACAGAGATGAAAGCAAGCAATTAATCAAACTACAAGCATAACGGTTAACCACAAAATGAAGAGTTATATACATTTCCATGGAAAGTTTAACAAAAGAACATGGTTTGCATGGGCAGCGGGGCTAGTCCCCACACCCCAGCAAAAAGGTACTACTCGCTCATGATGCGAGAAACAAGAAGAATGAGAAAGAGAGAGAAATCCACCATGAACTCGGTGCAGAAGGTAGTCGCAGCTCGGTGAAGAAGATATGGCCTCCTACGTCGTGTCAGAGCAGATCTGGATGCGAACGGGAGTTGCCAAGACAGACCAGACAGTCTCCCTCGCTCTGTCTTCCTTCTCTCCTCAGCCTCCTTGGTTGCAGTACAAGCAGTAGGTGAAATGGAATTGGTGTAAACTGGACTGGATTTGGATCGGAACTGTGTTCGGGCATCCTGGCGGCATGCGGATCCGATGTCCAAGTAAGGACCCTTGGGGTCCTATTTATAGGCATAGGACTATCCGCAAACAATTTCTGATTAAAAGGGACCAAACAGTCTGCTGCTGTTATGGGCAAACGATCCGTAAAAAAATCTTCTTCAAATGGTCTGGAGACCGTTTGAGAGCAAACGATCTGGAGACTGTTTGAGAGTAAATGGTCTGGAGACTGTTTGCCACCAAACGGTCTGGAGACCGTTTTCCACCAAACAATTTTGGATAGAAAAGGGGCAAACGGTATTGGAAGCAGATGCCTTAAATGGTCTGTAAACCATTTGAAAGCAAACAGTCGTTGCTTCGGTCAACGCTCCCAAACGATCTCAGACCAACAACAGCAAACGATCTCCGACTCTTGCCAAACGTTTTGAAACCGCAAAGGGGGCCAACCGATCTTGGATCGACATCGAGCTGATCAGTCCTGCTTCGTTCAAGCAGTAGAGGGTCCGCTTGGTAAATTGATTTAGCGGCTCTCTGAACTATCAAACGACTGTAGGTGCGGCGGCCTTGGGGCGACTCCATTTGGTCTGCGAATCACCCCTAACCGATCTCGTACAAGAGCTACAAATAGGTGCTGGTCGGAGGTTGAAGACGATGCGCCACAGTCGTGGTTGGTACCACAGTCGTGGTGGAGCTGTTGTCCCACGGCCGTGTCACCTAGCACGGGCGTGGTGGGTGGCTTCCACGCGGCCATGCCTCCTTGCACGGGCGTGCCGAGTCTGAAGTCAGGCGTTGGGGATGATCTACCACGGTCGTGGCTGTGTCACATGGTCGTGGTGATGGAAGACGACCATGCCTATTTTGAACCACCACGACCGTGGTCAGGACTCAGCTTCGCGAACTTGAGTTCATGCACTGTTTGATCCCTTGTGGCTGAGTGATTCCTCCAAACGATCTCTACTGCTCAAACGGTCTTGGGACCGTATGGGCCCAAACGGTCTTGGAACCGCATGGGCCCAAACAGTCTTGGGACCGCATGGACCCAAACGGTCTTGGGACCGCATGGACCCAAACGATCTTGGGACCGCATGGACCCAAACGGTCTTGGGACCGCATGGACCCAAGCGGTCTCGGGACCGTATGGATGGAATTGCTTGGTTATATTTCTTGATCGGAGCCAGGACCATGACTACTTGTTCCACTTTGTCAAAACCTGCATTAAATGAACAATATTTAGTTAAAACCTTGATAATCGAATCAACTAAGTAGTTTTGCACATTATGATTCATTATTGAGTGAATTAGTATGTATAGGGTTGAATATGTTCCAAAGCGATGATTGAGTTTCATGATGAATATGCATTCATCATAACACCCCGAACTTAAACATTGCTCATCCTCGAGTGACACAAAATCTGAAACAGTCGCCAAATGTATACTTTCAATTCGTGTGATTGCTTCATCTTCACATCACGAATGATTTCTTTTTGCTCAATATGACTCAATATTTCAACCTCCTAAGACCACAAAACACATCTTAACATATCTTCGTTCCTGGGTTCGTTTTCCAATATCACTTCCTCCTCACTTTTTCCAACAACAATCATGTCAAAGAGTTTTGTAAGAGTCTAGAGATACCCGTAGAACAACAAGTTTGCATCCGATCTGACACTGGTGTTTTTCAGGATAGTGGGGGGCATGCATTGTGCCATTAGGTAGAAAATGGAGTGAAAGGCGGTATGGAAGGAAGAAGTAAATCTCTCCTCTATTCGACTCGAGATTTTTATTTGTTTTGCAATTTCTTTTATTGCATTTTTTTTGTATGAATCTCTCCTCTATTCGACTCGTGATTGGATTTCTTTTTGTGTGCACTTTGGCATCTTTCGTTTGCAAATCTCTCCTCCATTCGACTCGAGATTGCATTTTTGGTGGTACGCCCCTATTTATTTGCGAGGGGTATGGAGGAAGCAGATAAAGAGGGAAGTGGTGTGCCATCCCGAACTTGGGGTTTGGCACAAATTCGACTATTTTTGTTTTTTTTTGATGAATGGAGGGATACGAAGATGATAGAAGAGGTGTAGAAGAGAGTTCATATCAGAATGCAACTTGATTTACAATTCAGTGCATCGGGTTGTTCTCTTTATCAAACTCTGCTCAAATAATGACTTGATGAGGATCCGGTGGGGATTCCATGCTATTGTTCCACAAATCAGTTAGGAAGCACAACGTGTTTGATCCCTATCAGTTTGAAAGACACTTATCATTTTTGCAAAAATACCATGATGTTAGGAATCATAAGCTTCACAAGATGATTTCAAGCAAAAGGCTTGTTTCAAAAATTGTTCCTTTTGAGGATTTACTTCGAATAAGGAGGATATAATGATTGAAAGTGCATAGAAAATTAATTAGTGACTTTTAATGAAATCAGGAAGTGTCAAAAAGTGTCAAAAATTCATCAAGTATTTGTTCAACCTCTTAGAAAAACATTAAAGAATTTTGAAAATTTTGAAATTTTTTATCAAGTATGTGATAGTGAAAACTTAAGTATGAAAAAGATGGGTGTAGGTGGAAAGTGAGGTACGTACTACCCACCCTACACCCCAAACTTAGAGATTTTCTCGTCCCGAGCAAACCCTAAATCCATGATGGAGGGAAAAATCATGCCAGAATGACCACCAGGTGTGGTTGGTTCCAATCGGCGAACATCCTTGTATCTGAAAATCTTAAAGGTAAAGAGTAATTATCTCTTAAAGTAGCATCTTGCGATGCTAATTTTATTTAATGAAATATTAACTAAGAGGTAAAAAAAATTGAAGAAACGAAAGTAAAACAAATTAATTGATCGGGTTGCCTCCCGACAAGCGTCTTTGTTTTATGTCGTTGGCTCGACTGGATCCTTCAGCTTCACGGTGGGTCTTTTGGATTGGTGAGTTCCAGCGTTGCTTTAGTGCCTATGTCAGTTGAGATGAAATATCTCTTTAAGCGGTGACCATTCGTTACAAATTCACCTGACTTTTCACTCCATAATGAGAAGGCACCATGTGGAGAGATGCTCTTGACGATGTATGGTCCAGACCAGCGTGAGCGGAGTTTTCCTGGGAATAACTTCAATCTTGAGTTGAATACCAGAACTTGGTCTCCCACTTGTATGTCTTTTCTTTTCAGATGTCCATCGTGCCAAAGTTTTGTACGTTCTTTGTAGATCCGTGCATTCTCATAAGCTGTCATCCTGAGTTCATCCAGCTCCTGAAGTTGCAGAATCCTGGCTTGGCCTACTTCTTTCATATCAATGTTCAGTTGTTTAATTGCCCACCATGCCTTGTGTTCCAGTTCGACCGGAAGGTGGTAAGCTTTTCCATATATTAATCGAAAAGGTGTAGTCTCAATGGGAGTTTTATAAGCAGTACGATAGGCCCATAAGGCGTCGTTGATTTTTGTTGGCCAATCCTTTCGATTGCGACCTACAATTTTTTCCAGGATAGCCTTTAGTTGACGGTTAGAGACCTCTACCTGTCCACTTGTTTGTGGATGGTAAGGCGAGGCTACCTTATGTGTTACACCATATTTTCTCAGTAAAGCTTCAAAGCTTCTTTCAAGGAAGTGGGACCCTCCGTCAGATATCACGGTTCGTGGCACTCCAAAACATGGGAAGATAATATCTTTGAATAATTTGATGATGGGTTTGGAATCACTAGTGACGGTTGGTATAGCTTCAACCCATTTTGAGACGTAGTCCACCGCTACTAAGATGTATGAAAATCCATGAGAAGATGGGAATGGACCCATGTAGTCCACCCCCCAAACATCGAATATCTCTACTTCTTGCCATAGATTCAGTGGCATCTCATCTCTCTTTGTTATATTACATGTTCTTTGACATTTATCACATGATAGGACAAAATCGTAAGAGTCTTTGGATATGGTTGTCCAGAAGCATCCACATTGCAAAACCTTTAAAGCAGTCTTTTTAGAGCTCATATGTCCTCCCACAGGTCCTGAGTGACATTGTTCCAAAATAAATTGAGCTTCTTCTTCGACGATACATCGTCTATACAGACCATCAGCACATAGTTTAAAAAGATATGGTTCATCCCAGTGATATTGCTTCACATCATGCATGAATGTTTTCAGTGCATTCCGGTGCATTGGGGATGGATAACCCCAGAAGCAAGGTAGTTTACGAAATCCGAGTAGCACAGTATAACTTCTGAGACTTTCATTAGTTGATCATCCGATAGAGAATCATTAATCGGAATCTTCTTGGTATCCTGAGTGTGGATGCGACTGAGGTGGTCTGCTACAACATTCTCTGTATCTTTTTTATCTCTTATCTCTAAATCAAATTCTTGTAATAGAAGGATCCATCTAATCAACCTGGGTTTTGCATCTTTCTTTGCCAGAAGGTAACGAATGGCAGCGTGGTCTATGTAGACAATGACCTTTGAACCAATTAGGTAGGATCTGAACTTGTCAAAGGCATACACGACTGCTAGAAGTTCTTTCTCGGTAGTAGCGTAATTACTCTGGGCTTCATCGAGAGTTTTTGATGCATAATAGATCACATAGTGTTTCTTCTCTATATATTTCCCTAAAACAGTGCCCACAGCATAATCACTGTCATTGCACATAATTTCAAAAGGATAGTCCCAGTCGGGAGCTCTAATGATGGGGGTGGTTGTAAGGGCCTGCTTCAGTGTGTTGAAGCTTTTGACACATTCTTCATTGAAATTGAAATCAATATCCTTTATTAATAGGTTTGTCATTGTCTTTGTTATCTTTGAAAAATCCTGTATGAATCTTCTATAAAATCCTGCATGACCTAGGAAGGCACGAACTTCTTTTACATTTGTGGGGATAGCCAGTTTAGAAATCACTTCAATCTTGGCTTTATCTACTTCAATACCTCTATTGCTGACCCTATGACCCAGGACAATGCCTTCTTTTACCATAAAGTGGCATTTTTCCCAATTTAGCACGAGATGTGCTTTTTCACAACGTTTGAGGACCAGGGAGAGGTGCTTTAGACATGAATCGAATGAATCTCCGTAAACATAAAAATCATCCATGAAAACCTCCATAATAGTTTCAGTAAGACCCGCGAAAATGGAAGCCATGCAACGTTGAAAAGTTGCGGGTGCATTACAGAGACCAAACGACATTCTTTTAAATGTGTATGTTCCGAATGGTCAGGTGAAAGTGGTTTTTTCTTGGTCATCTGGATGTATGGGTATTTGATATAATCCAAAGTAACCGTCAAGATAACAAAAATATTCTTGGTGAGCAAACCTTTCTAGGACTTGATCAAAGAAGGGCATGGGAAAATGATCTTTATGAGTTGCCTTGTTTAATTTTCTATAATCTATGCACATCCTCCACCCTGTGACTATTCGAGTGGGGATGAGTTTGTTGTTTTCATTCCGTATAACAGTTGTTCCAACTTTCTTCAGGACTACATGTACTGGGCTCACCCATGGCAAATCTGATATCAGATAGATTATTCCAGCTGTGAGCAGTTTAATGACCTCACGACGGACCACTTCCTTCATATTGGGATTCAACTTACGTTGATGCTCAATAGTCGGCTTATGATCTTCCATCATAGGGATCTTATGCATACACAATACTTGACTGACCCCAGTGAGGTCACTCGTTTTATAGCCGATGGCTTTCTTTCTATCCCTTAATTCCTTCAGGAGTTTATTTTCTTGTTCATCTATTAGATCGGCATTTATAATAACTGGGCAAACCTTGAGATCATCTAAAAATACGTACTTCAGTCCTTCGGGTAGGGGCTTCATTTTGGGAGCTTCTTGTTTTTCGCTTGTTTCTTCAGTAGTTTCGATAGCTTTGAGTTCTTCACTAGTGGCTTCAACGTATCACTAGTACATAAACGACCTTTAGTGTCGGTTATTTAAGGCCTTTAGTGTCAGTTTCTAAGGGACACCTATGTGGGCGATGCTAAAAGCCCAGCTGTTACGCGTTGGTTCAAAAACCAATGCCACAACCCTTCACCCGCCACCGAAAACGCGCCAGTAGGGCACTATAAGCGTCAGTTTTTAGATAAGAAACCGACGCCATATACCTTCGCGCCATAGAAAGGGCGCCATCTTGGGCACTATTAGCATCGGTTATTAGATAAAAACCGACGTCATATCACTCCCAACACGACCGTGCTGGCCAGCACGGCCGTGGTGTCTGGTCCGCTGCCACGGCCGTGCTGACCAGTACGGCCGTGGTGTCTTGTCCGCTGCCACGACCATGCTGACCATCACGGCTGTGGTGTCTGGTCCACTTCCACAGCCATGCTGGCCAGCACGGCCGTGGTGATAAGTACATAGACGTCGGTTATTAGATAAAAACCGATGCCATATACCTTCGCACCACAGAAAGGGCGCCAACTTGGGCACTATAGGCGTCGGGTAGTATATAATAAACTGACGTCATAGTATTACCAACACGGCCGTGCTGGCCAGCACGGACGTGGTGTTAAGGAAATAGACGTCGGTTACTATTAGAAACCGACACTGTAACGATGGGGCGTTAGTTTTATACAAATAACTGATGCCTATTTTTTGTTTTTTTTCTGTCAGTCTGCAGACCTGCTGTATGGCTGGTCGCAGGATGAGAAACCTACAGTTCAGTTATGAACTGCAGGTTTTACAACATCCATTGATATCAGCCAACAACAGGCCACAAACATGCAAAATTAACAAGAAAGATATTCACACATTTTGCAATGCAACCTGCAGTTCCATTTGATTTTCACACATTTAGAAACATTCATGTAGCTAGCAATCTGTAGTTCCATTCATTTCACATTCACATATAGAAACATTCATATAGCAACCAACAGTTTCATTCATTTTCACTCAGACACATGTAGAAACATCCAGACATGTAGAAACATTCACACATATATTATAATTCAAAAATTCATTTACAAAATATCATTCTTTAGTCATTATTCGCTATCAACATCCCAATTATATCTTAAATCCCCCACTACTTGTATGGTTGTTGCCCATTCTTCTCTTACTTCATTTAATTCTCCCGTCGTATAGGGAGCATGTACATCTGGTAAGGCATTTCCTGTAGTGTGGTCAGTTGTAAAAACATGTAAAGAGAATTATGTATATATATAATTAATGAGCTATAAATAAGATTGATATATTTCATATTATCTAATGAGACTATATAATACCTCAGCAATACAATCGATGTCCATTCCGGCATATTTGATAATCATGTGCATAAATCACATCATGTAGTATCCACATGCCCATCCGTTGTTTTGTGTGGCACACTATAAATTCAAACATACAAAATATTAAAAAATACAACTAATTAAGCATTGTTCACATAAATAATATATACATATATTGCAGTCGGGAACTTACTTTCACGGTCTTCCAAATTATTGGTTGGTTCTTTTTTGTGGGGACCTTTCCTCCAGCCTTTTTGAACTCATCAAAACCCCTACATATTAATGTAACATAGTACATTGCATAATTAAATAGTAATGTAATAACATATGTTAACAGATATAAAAATGAAATATTTCTCACCAGAATAATGCCATTTTCATTATGTGTCCATATTTTGTATTCAATTTACTCCCCTTAGGATCTAGATAATAGACAGTGAACGTCTCGGGGAAAATAACTAGTAACTCCCAATGCATACCACTAGAGGTAAAAAAGTTAAAAATTAATAACTCAAAATCCACAATAAAAATGTAATTTTCTTAAGTCCAAATTATAATAAGAAAAGTAAACTTACTCTACATTGAATGGATCCATTATCATCGTCTTCTTATTTTGAGAAAAAATTGAAAAATCCTCACAGCAGTATTGTTGAACTGACGGAGGGTCTTTAGCTACTAGACTAATCAAAGATGGAATAAAAAATCCTACATGTTCGAATGCAAAATCTGCACATATCTTGTCTAAGTAGCTGCAAAATATGTATTAATTATGCATGCATTAATAAATAAGAAACCAAATCACCAGATCCTACACAAGGTATATGGATGTATAAAGAAGATCTCACCTTATCCATAGCTCTATCACAGATGTATTTAGCCAATCATATCTAAACAACTCCAAAATATCTTGTATAAATAGTTTGCTTTCGTATGATTGACCTACAACATCTTAATCTATAGAAATAGTTATAGGGCAGTTTATATCATGTTCGCCTAACCATATTGCCATACCCCTACAGTTAGGACCTAACGGGACAGTTAGGTCCTGTGGCACCCAACTGGGTAATGTAGGAGGTGGAAGTGGAGGCCTAGATGTTGTGGGTGTCTTCTTTTTAACCTGTATATATATATAATAATTTCAGATCAACTGACATCATATACACACACTAACAATTTAACGTAATGTAAATTTACCATACAATTTCAGTAATGATGACACCCACTTTTAGCCACAATATCACTCCGCCTACTGCCTCACCAAGTGTTTCACAATCTGGGTGGGCATATGGCAATGGAAGATCCATCCACTTGGGGAATATATGTACCGGGCTCACACGAATCCAACCAGCTGGTAATGGAGACCCGTGAAACATTTCCCCTGGTAGGGATGGGTAAGCCGACGCCTCTGCAACGACATATTCATTAACTTTTAGACGGCATGGCTTCAACCCCTACAAATTTTTGTGTAAATAATGTTTTATACATATATACATATCATCTAGAAAACATATCATCTTGAATTAAAAAACTAGTTACTATGTCATAAAAATACTTACAGTGGATGTGCTAGGTTGTGGGTCTATAGGATTACTCCCAACCTCTGCAGTAGGAGTAGAGCGGGATGCTATGATAGGTACTATCTGCTGAGTGGCAGTCTGAGATGCCTGCCACTTTTTCAATGCTTCTTCCAGTTTCCTATCAACTAGCTTATCTACCTATACATGGATAAAAGAAACGTTAGCTTCTAATTATTGAATTCTCTTTTTACAGTAACATTATAAAGAAAGAATATGTTACCTCTTCTTGTGAAAGTCCTACTTTTGGGACATGTTTGCACTGGGATGGCCCAAAAAAAGATTTGATGCCCACACCAGTGCCTGCAGCCCTAACACGTCCAGGATGCTCTGGGTTACCCAGAGAAGCTGTCAATTCATCCCTTGTGCCCTCAGGGATGAACTTGCCTTGTTTCCTCAGCTCGTGCAGCTCTCGCTAATCGCCAAAACAAAAATTTGTAATTAAGTAAACACCACAAATAATCAATATTTGAACGATTGTTGTAAGAGTTGTATTTTACCATTTTTGCAGCCGCCTCAGCAGTTGCGGGCTTCCTTATTTCTCCCTTCTTATTTTGCCTCCCAGCTATCCAGATATCATGGCGAGGCAGAGGTGTGCTACCTACAGTGGAGGACTCCTGAGTAGCAGCAGACTGAGCAGTAGCCTCAAACTGTAGTCTTTGGTGAATGCCTGCATACCCCTTTGGACCCATTGTGTGGTCATGCACATTCAGTGCGCGCCTTGATCTTTGTGCCTCACTGAGGGCCTAGTTAGTATGCACATTAATGATTTGGTTAGTAACAGTAAATGTTAATCTTGAATAGGTGAATACAACATATATTAATGAGATTGGGACTGACGCCTAATACCTTGAATTCATCTGTTTGTCTTGAAGCAACAAACACGTCTCATTCTTCTTTGTCCAGGAAGTTCCATTGTTCAGTGGTTGTCTTCTTCCTCTTGTCAGCTTCTTTTATGTATTCTCGGGTGAGATTTGTCCTATAGTTCCTTAGGACTCTCCCACTGCGTTGCATCACGCATTTACGATGCAGCTTTTCATCCAATTAAAATATACTCTGCAAATTAGAATTGCTATTAACTAGTATCCAAAAAATTAGTAATCTACAAAATATAATTGCAAATTAATAATAACTCACGCATAAATCCTTCCATATTACGTCTTTCTTCTCCTTAGAAACTTTATGCCAAGAATCTATCTTACAACTGCAATGGCTATGAGTAACATACCCAAGATATGAAACAAATGAATTGTGATTCACCCCAGATGCATTTCCTGCATTATCAAAATCCACAACAAGTTTGGGTCCATTGCCCTTTTGCGCTATTAACTTCTTCATCATAGTGATGCCCCTTCTCTTGTCAACTTTTTGGTGTTGCTGATCAAGTGCCTCAAGTGCTTCAGATGGTACATGTGCATCATCAACCTAAAATTTGACAAAATAAACACATTTACAAGATATAACTATAAATGGACATATAGATATAAATATATGATATATTTTTAAAACTTACATTGTGAGGCGGTGCATTGATGTCCTCACCCTCACGGTAATGATCAGCACGGTCATCAGGAGAATGCTCAGCCATCTAAAAATTCACATTCACATTGTAAAGTAATTCAAATTGTAAAGCTCACATTGTAAAGTTCACATTCACATTGTAAAGTAATTCACATTGTAAAGTTCACATTTTAAAGTTCACATTCACATTGTAAAGTTCACATTATAAAGTAATTCACATTGTAAAATTCACATTGTAAAGTTCACATTCACATTGTAAAGTTCACATTCACATTGTAAAGTTCACATTCAGAAAAATAAAACATATAAAAAACATTGTATAAACATGCCTCTAATATTGCGATTTTTTATCAATTAACAATCCTTCATTGTGATCTCCGCGCACATACAAGTCATCATTAGCTTCAATATTTGCTGGTGTTGGTAACCCAACTGAGAATGGACTGGAGTCATCATACTTATCATAGTATTGTTCTTCATCTATAGGATTTTCAAGGAACTGTCTTTTACCATGAAGAACAACTGACCATTTATCATTTGTAGGATCATCGATATAAAATACTTGTTTCGCATGTGATGCCAATATGAATGGTTCATCCTTCTCGCCAATCTTTTCAAAGTTCACTAAAGTGAAACCCAATTCATCCACTATAACTCCTTTGGTGTTATCAACCCAATTACATTTGAAGAGCGGAATTCTGAAATCTATGTAGTCAAACTCCCATATGTCTTCAATGACACCGTAATATGACATTTTAGCTTCACGTGGACTCTTATCCTTTGCACTTGCAAAAAACATAGTCGATGCTTGAAGGGTGACCCCACTGTTTTGGATGACACTCTTATCATCTTGGCGCTTTGTGTAATATGTGAATCCATTAATGTCATACCCTTCATAAGACATAACAGTCAATTTTGGTTTAAAGGCGAGGCATTTGATAGTTTTAGTAATATCATCTGGTGTTTAAGATAGTTGATGTAAGACTTTATTTTCAAACCACTTAATAAATGTCTTGTTATGCTCTCTAGCAAGCCACATTGTATTGGCTCGAGGATATTGTCTCTTGATGAAATTGGTATGTTCCTCGATATAAACGTTCACTTCGTCCATGTTGTGTAAAATATACAAGTGACCTTGTTCCAACTGCTCACGGCTGATTACTTTCACACGTGATCCCAAAATTCCTTTGCCAAATTGCTCGTCAATATTCTTGTCATTATCAGGAGTTTCATTACCACTGAGAAAGTAATTGCAAAAATCCATAACCTCTCTCACCACATAACCCTCGATAATACTCCCTTCAGGTCGATAACAGTTTCGAACATCACTTTTAAAAATGCTCATGTATCATTCAAAGGGATAAATCCAATGCAAGAAAACTGGTCCCAACATTTTCACTTCCCTAGTCAAGTGGACAACAAGATGTACCATGATATCAAAGAACGACGAAGGAAAATACATCTCAAGCTGACATAGGGTAATAACCACTTCTCTTTGCAATTTATTGAGAGTATCAGGGTCAATAACTTTGCTCCACAGACTGTTGAAAAAGAAACAAAGTCTGGTGATTGCAAACCTTACATGCTTCAGCAATATAGATCTAATTGCCACAGGCAATATTTGTTGCATTAGAGTGTGACAATCATGAGATTTAAGACCTATCAACTTCAGATCTTTCATTGATACCAATCTATGGATGTTCGATGAGTAACCCTGTGGCACCTTAACATTTACCAAACATTCACAAAAAGCTTTCTTCTCCTTTCTAGACAATGTGTAACAAGTGGGAGGTAAGTATGTTCTCCGAATTCCCATTTCAAGAAATTTTGTTAATTCTGACCTTATTCCCATTTCACGTAGGTCCAGTCTGGATTTTATCCCATCTTTAGTCTTACCTGGTATATTCAACAAAGTACCAATGACACTATCACAGACATTTTTCTCAACGTGCATGACATCGATACAATGCCTGACTTTCAAAGAACTCCAATAAGGAAGATCCCAAAATATTGACTTCTTCTTGAATAAAGAGTTGTCACTCCGTGTGGCCATAGTACATTGTGATCTCTTATCAAATTCATTGACAAAGTCTTTTACTCTTTCATAAACAACCTCCCCTAGTATAGGTTTAGGTGCACTCCGTTCCTCATTCAATCCATTGAATGCTTTGCGCTTCCTACGATACGGATGGAATTTTGGAAGAAACCTTCGATGACCGAGATATACAGTCTTACTGCCATGTTTTAGTCTTGTTGAATCAGTGTTCTCTTCACATATAGGACACACTTTAGCTCCTTTGACACTATATCCAGACAAATTCCCATATGCTGGAAAGTCATTAATAGTGCAAAACAACATAGCATGCAAACGAAATGTCTCTCTTCGTGAAGCATCATAGGTCATCACACTTTCACCCCAGCGTTTCTTTAAGTCATCAATCAGAGGTTCAAGATAAACATCGATGTCATTTCCAGGTTGTTTAGGGCCCGATATCAACAACGACAACATTACGTACTTATTTTTCATACACAACCAGGGAGGAAGATTGTATATAACAAGCATGACTGGCCAAGTGCTATGTTGGCTACTCAATGTCCCGTACGGATTCATCCCGTCTGTACAAAGCCCAAGTCTTAGATTCCTGACTTCTTCACCAAATTCAGGGTACAATTGATCAATCTTCTTCCACTGTGGGGAATCAGACGCATGTCGTAGGATCTCATCATTATTTTTCTTAACATCTGCATGCCACCTCAAATTCTTCGCATCTATCAGATTGGCAAACAAGCGTTGAAACAGTGATATTATAGGTAGATACCACATCACCTTGGCAGGAGAACCAGTTTTGGACTCCCCCGAAGTCGTCAATTTATACCGTGACGCACCACATTTTGGACAATCTTTCAAATCCACATAGTCCTTTTGAAATAATACACAATCATTCAGGCATGTGTGTATCTTCTTGGCATCCATTCCCATTGGGCACAACAATTTCTTTACCTGGTATGTTGAGATCGGTAGCTTGTTTCCTTCAGGAAGCATTTCTTTCAACAAAGACAACAATGACGTGAAGCTTTTGTCTCTCCATCTATTGTTAAATTCAGCTTATACAATCTCAACACAGCGCTAAGCTTCATAAACTTAGTACAACCTATGTATCACAATATCTCAGCATCATGCACAATGTTTCTAAAAATGGGAGGTGGATCGGTGTGCTCTACCCCACAACTATCCAGCATCGCATCAACGATGTCTACTGGAACTGGTTCATTCACATCTATGTCATCGTAGGCAATTTCTTCTTCCACACAAGCACTATTATCGACATCCACTGGTTTCGGGTTTAAAATCTCTCCATGCCAGTGCCATTCTGTATAGCCTTGTACAATCCCGTTGCACATGACATGACTTTTGATTTCGTCACTAGTGCTGACTTTCAAGTTGTTACCGCAATGCCTACATGGATAGTAGAACCTATCTCCAGGTTGTTTCCTATGTTCCTCGGCAAATCTAATAAACTGGTCAAGACCAGAAATAAACTCTGGGGTGCAGTGATTGCGAATGGACATCCATGATCTATCCATTCTATGATCAAAGAGAAAACAAGTATATATTACAACAAGATTAGGGTCTAGGGTTAACATATTAGAGTTTTTGCATGGTTAAAACTTCGGCCAACAAATACATGTGTTGTCATTCTTATATTCAATAAATGTGTACCACCTATCCCATTCTTGAACACCTAATCTCACTAGTAAGTGTATAATGTGTATTGGGTTTTCGAGAAAAATTTGGCAGCATTTCCCTACTATTCTCTAAGTACATATGTACTTAGAGAACAAACGGGGAAATGCTACCAAAATTTTCTCAAAAACCCAATACACATTATACACTTACATCCTAAGTGAGATTAGGTGTTCAAGAACATTCCCAAACTGAGGACTATCCAAGATTTACTCCTAATGAGTAAATCTTGGATGGGTTTCTAGGCCAACAAATACATGTGTTGTCATTCTTATATATAATAAATGTGTACCACCTATCCCATTCTTGAACACCTAATCTCACTAGTAAGTGTATAATGTGTATTGGGTTTTCGAGAAAATTTTGACAGCATTTCCCTATTGTTCTCTAAGTACATATGTACTTAGAGAACAAACGGGGAAATGCTACCGAAATTTTCTCAAAAACCCAATACACATTATACACTTACATCCTAAGTGAGATTAGGTGTTCAAGAACAGTCCCAAACTAGGGACTATCCAAGATTTACTCCTAATGAGTAAATTTTGGATAGGTTTCTAGGCCAACAAATACATGTGTTGTCATTCTTATACCTACAATCATAGTTTCATCATTCATAACCCTAAGTTTTGTGTAACATCATTTAATCATGCTTGTCAGTAAATAATAAACAGTAAATAAACCATGATTGTGTATATCAAAGATTTGACCAGTAAGTCAACAACACCTACAACAACACAAATACATGATTCAATTCTGTTATAATGTATTAATTAGGGTCACATAATCAATTTAGAAATAGAAGACCCACATGTGACCCTAAACCCTAAACAAAAATATATGCAAGCACAAAATAGCACAAAATAGCAAAAAGTAGTAAATACACAAATATACACACATAATTGAGCAATATAGCACAAAATCAGCCACCACAGCCGTGCTACGCAGCACGGTTGTGCCGACCTGTGATTTCACAACATGGCGGAGAAGAGGAGGAAAAGGATATACCTGTAGGAGCAGCGAGCAGGAAAGAGGGTGGAGGCAGCGAGTGAGAGGGTGGGTTTTCGGAGCAGCAAGCAACAAACGGGCGGCGGCGGTGAGCGGGCGACCAGGAGCAGAGACCTAGCAGGAGAGGAGAGGAGTAGACATGTGACCAAAGCAGCCACTGGCGGGGGCGGCAGCGAGGAGAGGAGAGGAGAGGAGCAGCGAGCGACGGAGGCACCAGTAGAGAAGCAATCGAGCGGCAGTGGCACCAGTAGAGAAGAAATCACCGAACCTAGTTATGCGAACTGAAGAACCACGAATGAAACAAAGAAAGAGGAAGAGTCCCTCGCGCGGGTGCAGTTAAGTTAACCTTAAGTGTCGGTTCTTTAACAAACCGACGCTACAACATAACAGCGTCGGTCACTAAGAAAAAACCGACGCCATAGGGGTGTATAAATTTTGGCGCGGACAACACGGGTAAGCAAATCAGTGTTGGTTTTGGGAATATAACCGATGATAAAAATGTCCCGCGTGAAAAGGTTTTCATCGTCAGTTATGTATTTAATAACTGACAATATTAGTTAAATTTTGGACCTAATTTTTTTCGTTGGATAAATTGGATTTGGTGGGTGTTTATAGGCGTCGGTTGTTTATTCTTGAACCGATGCTGAATAGAAAGTGATACCCATGTCTGGCCACTCCTATCCGATATATGTCGGTTCGTGTTTTAAACTGACGCTGTAGGTTTTAGGCGTCGATACTTAGTTAATAACCGATGCCTGGAAAGTGACTTCATAAGCCATTTATGTAGTAGTGTATTCTTTAGCAGAGTCGAGGGATTCAATGTAAACCTTTGCTCGTTCGTCGATTGGTTCATCCACTGATGGGTTTGTTAGATAAATTTCCAAGGGATCATTTGATTCATGATGCTCTTGAGTCAGGAGTGACATTTGTTCAATGCAGTCAATCAGATAGACTTCTTCCTGCATACTTGGTCTTCTCATACTTTGAAAAACTTTGAATTCGATAGTTTCTTTGCCTAATCTGAGCAATAAGGTACCTGCCTCAACATCAATCAGGGCTCTTGCAGTGGTGAGGAATGGATGACCAAAGATGAGAGGATATCTAGCATCTTCTTTTATGTCCATAATGACAAAGTCGCATGGAACATATGTGTCCTTGCCCACCTTGACCGGGACATCTTTGAGGATTCCTAACAGACGTTTTATCAAATTGTCTGCGAGCTGTATAGTCATGCCAGTAGGAAGCAATTCTGCAAACCCTAGCCTTTTGCATAGGCTAAGCGGCATAATAGAGATTCTTGCACCGAGATCTGCCAATCCTTTCTTGCATGATGAGTTGCCAATGTGACATGAAATTCCAAAGGATCCCGAGTCTTTTTGTTTCTTCGGCATCTTGCTCAATATGATATCCGATGTAGTCGTAGCCAGTTTTACTGTCTCATATTCTTCAGTTATATACTTCCTGGTGAGGAGTGACTTTAGGTACTTAGTCCAGGCTGGTATCTCAGCCAGAGCATCCAAAAAGGGTATATCAACATGAAGTTTCTTCATAGCTTCTTTAAACTTATTGAATCTAGTATCAAGCTTGGTTTTCCTTAGATGGGTTGGGAAGGGTATACGAGGCTTACATATAGGAATATCAGGTTCTGGTGTTTCAGTTTCTTCATCAGTAGATTTCACAAGACTTCCCTTATCTATCTTATCTTCTTTTAATTGAGACTCTAGTGTTGTTGAGTTTTGGATAATCACAGGTTCATCTTCATCTGTAATAACCACAGGTGTCTCTACTTGGGGATCAGAATAATCTTTTCCTGACCTGGTGGTGATAGCCTTCAACTATTCAGGATGCTTAGGATTGTTCTCGGGTTGGCCAGTAAAGACTCCAGTAGGTGGCTTTATGCTAGCTGCAAGTTGAGCTAATTGAAATTCAATAGCCTTCTACTGAGCTTGTTGGTTGGCTATCATGGTTTGCTGAGTTTGCAACATCTTTTCAATGGTTGATAGCTTGTCATCAGAAGAGACGTGTCCTGCTTGCTGTCCTTGTTGTTGATTAAGATTCTGATACTGAGAGTTGTTTTGATAATTGTTGTAGTTCCTATTCTAAAAGTTTCCCTTGAAATTCCCTTGATTCCCAAAATTCTGTTGTTGGTTATACTGGAATCCTGGTGGACCTCTTGGTTGATTGTTTGAACCAAATTGATGCGAGTTTACTACTCCAGAGGGGTTTCCATATTGAAAACCTAGGTGATTCCTATTCTGATTCGGATTGTAATAACTTTGCCCAGGAATAGTGTTGATAGCATTAAAATTTTCTGTCTGACCATTATCTCCTTGTCCACATACATTGCTCAGTACAACGTCATAGAGAACATTGCATGATAAAGTGGAATGATCGGTGCTCTTACATGCTTCACAGAATAGAGAAGTGGACTTGACCTGTTTCGGTTGCCGAGTGGGTGAACGTCCTCTTCCAATAGCAGCTAGAGATGATTCAATATGGTCTTGCTTGGCAACTAAGACTTTCAAGGTTTCAGCGATAGACTTGTACTCAGGAATAGCTTCGGCCATAGCTACTTTCAATACTCCTTTACCCAGAGATCTACCCCAATTGGCTTGATTTTCTTCTCCCAAGGTGACGACTCTCCATGCGCTACCATAACTTTGACGCATGAAGTTTCCTCCATATGAGGAATCTAGAAACCTCTTAATATCATCATCCACACCCCTATATAAAATTTCAATGAGTTGATTCATAGGAATTCCGTGGTGTGAACACTTGCGTAGAAGCTCTTTGTACCTATCCCATGCTTCAGCGAGAGTTTCTCCAGGGACTTGAGTGAAATTTGTTATCCGCCCTCTAATCTCATAGGTAACTGATGGAGGGTAGAATTTTTCTAGAAACACATTTTGGAGTTGTTCCCGGGTGGTGATGGGTATTTCACTTTGCAACGAATTGTACCAACCGATGGCTCTATCAGAAAGGGAATACTTGAAGAGACGGAGTCGAATGGCATCATCAGTGACTCCATTCTGCTTTGTCATGGCACATAGATCAATTAATCTTAAAAGATGTCCTTGGATGTCCTCTGCTTGTTTGCCATAGAAAGGGTTGTTTTAAAGCAATGTGATCCAATGTGCCCTAATCTCAAAATTGGTACCATTGATGGGAGGGGGTTGTACTGGATGATGAACATTCACAGCTTTCAGGATAGAGAACTCTCTAAGATCCTTTTGTAGTTCAGCTGCTTGCGCTGCTGCTTGCACTGCTAGGATTTCCTGTTGAACCACAGCCCTGGCTTCTTGCATAAGCCTCTCTCTTTGTGCATTGATGGCTTGAGCCACCCTTCGGGCTACCTCTTCTTCTTGAGCCATCCTTGCTTGATTTTCTCTGATCTGACGATGGAAAGTTCTATCTATCTCGGGATCAAAGCTTGTTGTCAGTCTGGGGCTATCCGAATGGCGCATGCACTATGCCTTGGGTTGTACCTGAAAATAGAAAGAATTTGAAAATGAGATCCACAAAGTAGAGTCAAATTCAAGTAGATGATCGATTGTTTCAAAAGAAAAAGCAAAATCCTATATTAGTCTTAAAAGAACTAGATTTGACTGACTGATTATGTTGTCCCCGGCAACGGCACCAGAATTTGGCGTGGTATTTTTGAAAGCACTAACAAACTCACTCGGGGTTGAAATCCCCGAGCTTTTACCAAAACCAAAGCACAATAATACCACCCGCAAGAGGACGAGTCTTATCGCAATATAGTTGAGGATCGAACCCAAAGGACAACCTTTTTAAGAATTGTTGTCAGTCGAATCTAGCTCAAGTAAAACTAATATTTAAAATGATTGGTTGATTTGAGGTTAATTAGACTAATTGCAAGGAAGTAAAAGCTGAATTAAAGTTGGGTTTAGATCAATGATATGGAATCGCTGGGATGGTATCAGGTTTCACCACCGCTACACGTGCAAACACATTCAATCACAAACAAACCAGGCAAGATATATCAATCCAAATGGAGCGGCTGCAGAACCCCCCGTTAGGGTGTTAGATTCGCGTAAACATCACCTTAGGCATCAGATGTCTTGTCACCACCCGGATCACTTACAGCTCCGAAGAAATCCCATTCTATTTCTAGTTTGGGAGTCAACCGCATTAATCGATAAGCGAGCAGGCGATTAATATACGAGCAAACATCGACGATTAAAAGGAAGATACAAAATCCAAATAAGGTTGTCAACCCCCTGTAAAGGCGTTAGGCACACAGAAGCGTCACCAAAGGCTAGATGGCTCGTCCCCTCACGGATCATACACTTACGACCTCAAGGAATCCTTTCAGAAGTTCTTGTCAAGGAGTCAACTTGTTAAACGACATTCTATCCTACATATAGATGTTCTCGCAATATAGGTAGAACAAAGATGAAAGCAAGCAATTAATCAAACTACAAGCATAACGGTTAACCACAAAATGAAGAGTCATATACATTGCCATGGAAAGTTTAACATAAGAACATGGTTTGCATGGGCAGTGGGGCTAGTCCCCACACCCCAGCGAAAAGTTACTACTCGCTCATGATGCGAGAAATAAGAAGAATGAGAAAGAGAGAGAAATCCACCATGAACTCAGTGCAGAAGGTAGTCGCAGCTCGGTGAAGAAGATATGGCCTCCTACGTTGTATCGGAGCAGATCTGGATGTGAACGGGAGTTGCCAAGACAGACCGTACAGTCTCCCTCACTCTGTCTTCCTTCTCTCCTCAGCCTCCTTGGTTGCAGCATGGGCAGTAGGTGAAATGGAATTGGTGTAAACTGGACTGGATTTGGATCGGAACTGTGTTCGGGCAGCCGGGCGGCGTCTGGATCTGATGTCCAAGTAAGGACCCTTGGGGTCCTATTTATAGGCATAGGACTATCCCCAAACGGTTTCTGATTAAAAGGGACCAAACGGTCTGCTGCTGTTATGGGCAAATGATCCGTAAAAAAATCTTCTTCAAACGGTCTGGAGACGGTTTGCCACCAAACGGTCTGGAGACCGTTTGCCATCAAACGGTTTTGGGTAGAAAAGGGGCAAACGATCTGGGAATCAGATGCCTTAAACGGTCTGTAAACCGTTTGAAAGCAAACAGTCATTGCTTCGGTCAACGCTCCCAAACGATCTCAGACCAATAGCAGCAAACGATCTTCGGCTCTTGCCAAACGTTCTGAAACCGCAAAGGGGGCCAAACGATCTTGGATCGACATCGAGCTGATAAGTCCTACTTCGTTCGAGCAGTAGAGGGTCCGCTTGGTAAATTGATTTAACGGCTCTCTGAACTATCAAATAGTCTTGGACCTTCTTCTGTAGCTGCGGCGGCCTTGGGGCGACTCCATTTGGTCTACGAATCACCCCCAACCGATCTCGTACAGGAGCTGCAAATAGGTGTTGGTCGGAGGTTGAAGACAACGCACCACGGTCGTGGTTGGTACCAAGGTCGTGGTGGAGCTACTATCCCACGGCCCTGTCGCCTAGCACGGGCGTGGTGGGTGGCTTCCACCCGGCCGTGCCGCCTTGCACGGGCGTGGCGAGTCTGAAGTCAGGCGTTGGGGATGATCTACCACGGTCGTGGCCGTATCACATGGTCGTGGTGATGGCAGACGACCACGGCCGTTTTGAACCACCACGACCGTGTTCAGGACTCAGCTTCGCGAACTTGAGTTCATGCACTGTTTGATCCCTTGTGGCTGAGTGATTCCTCCAAACGGTCTCTACTGCTCAAACGGTCTTGGGACCGCATGGACCCAAATGGTCTTGGGACCGCATGGACCCAAACGGTCTTGGGACCGCATGGACCCAAACGGTCTTGGGACCGCATGGACCCAAGCGGTCTCGGGACCGTATGGATGGAATTGCTTGGTTAGATTTCTTGATCGGAGCCAGGACCATGACCACTTGTTCAGCTTTGTCAAAACCTGCATTAAATGAACAATATTTAGTTAAAACCTTGATAATCGAATCAACTAAGTAGTTTTGCACATTATGATTCATTATTGAGTGAATTAGTATGTATAGGGTTGAATATGTTCCAAAGCGATGATTGAATTTCATGATGAATATGCATTCATCATGTACCTCCATAGATTTATTATTTTCTTGTTGGTCTCGAACTTCTTTGAGTTCTACGTTTCTCCCACTGGATCATTTGGATATAAATTCCTTTTCAAGGAATACAGTAGTCCTAGAAACAAACACTTTGTTTTCAGGTGAAATATAAATGTATTATCCCTTGGTTACTTAGCATATCAAACAAAATAAGATTTATAATTTGGGTCCAATATTTTTAGGAAAGGGTTTCCTAACATAAGCTTCACATCCCCAAATATTTATAAAAGACATATAGGGACACTTCATAGTCCATATCCCATTTGGTTTCTTCAAAACTGATTTAGAAGGTAAGTGGTTAAGTGTAAATGTTTTGATTTTCTAAAGCATATCCCCATAAGAATGTTAGAAGATTAAAAAAATCCCATCACTAATCCTACCATGTCTAATAGGGTGTGCTTCCTTCTTTCTAATATACTATTATGATGTGGTGTTCTAGGTAGAGTCCATTTTGATATAATACCATAGTCTCAAAGAGGTCCTCAAACTCTTAGCTTAAGTATGTTGCACATTGATAGAATCAAATTGCTTTAATACTTTCACCATGTTGGTCTTTTACGTCACTCTCTAAGTACTTGAACCTTTCAATGGATTTTGACTTATATTTCATTAAATACACATCCATATCTACTGAGGTCATCAGTAAATGTGATAAATTACTAGTAACCATCTTTAGCATTTGTGTTGAACGGTCCACATACATTAGTATGTATGAGAACCAATAGATCACTCAATCCATCTCTTTTCTAGCGAATAAAGCTTTCGTCATCTTACCCAATAAACAAAACCCACATGTCTCTATTGATTCAAAGTCAAAAGAGTCTAGATAACCATGTTTATGGAGTCTAGGAATATCTCACTCATTTATGTGCCCTAGATGAGAATACCAAAGGAATGTTTGGTTCGAGTAAGAAAGTATTAGCCTTTTGATATTTATGTTGTATACATGTATCTCAATATCTAATAAGTAAATATCATATGACATAGGGGCATGCCATAAAATATCTCATTTTTAGAAATAGAATATTGAGCATTCCTTATATGAAATTTGAATCCACTCTTTTCCAAATATGATGTTCCTATTAATGGCATGCACATAATTGTAGTTCTCTAACTCTATTACAAGCCCACTGGATAGATATAAATGATAGGTAACAACTATAGTGGAAGAAACTCTTTAGTAGTTCTCTAACTCTATCACAAGCCCACTGGACAGAGATAAATGATAGGTAACAACTATAGTGGAAACAACTCTTTCTCTATTTGTAACACACAATTCCACCTCACCCTTCTTTAAGGTTTTACTACTTTTAGGCCATGTGTATTATAGCATATGTGAGATTCACATTTGATATCTAGTACTCATGATGAAGTAGACATATTTATCTCAATAAGGTACATACATGCAGTGGAGATCTCTGCAAGACCCCTAACCTAGATTTACACTTGGTCTTTCTTACTTAGGATAATAATATTCTTTCAAACTTTATCTGATCTCTTGAGGTGCATGAATATCATGTGACATGCTTATGTTTTTAATTTGGTCCAGTTTGAATAATGTTTGAGCTAGTCATGCTACATGTGTGCTTATTATGGACCAAATTGCAATTTACCCATGTTGAGGGTTTATCTTGCAATTTTTCACATGCTTGATGTTCCTCCTATGTTTTGGCATCATTATAGAGATATATTCTTAGGGGTGTCATTTTGTACCTTGGTTTGATGAGAAGGGAAGTGGTGACATCTTGTGTGTTGTTTCTAGGGTTTTCTAAGATGCCCTAGTTTGATGTTGACCACATGTGTTGACCATTTGAGTTTATAGTTTTCAAAGACCTCTTTGTTGTTCTTTTGACCTTGCCTCAGAGGATGAGACATTGAGGTGTGTATGTGTTCTCTTTGATCGTTGGTGCCTTGAAACCCTTTTTTGGTCGCCATAGTTTCTTCTTCGACCGATTGGTTCTTGGGCTCTAGTTCTTCTTCAACCAATGAGCTTTGTGGGATGTGTTCTTCTTTGACTAATGGTCTTATGGACCAAGGGATTTCAATGATCCACCTAGGTTTTAATGAACCTTCTTGCATGCATGGAAATAGTTCTTGTGTGGATTTTTTATGATGGACAAGTGGCATGTTTGGTTGGACACCTATCTTCCTCACCTCTCTCCTACCCTTAGATTTTATATATACCACTTATTTTGCATGCATGTGATCCTTGTGCACCCTCTCTTACTTCTCTCTTATTTGGATCCCGTCCCTCTTGGTGCTGGGTGGAGAAGAGCTCAACTTTGGTACAAGGAGTTTGAACGCTTGCATGTGGTGATCTAGGGTTGGATCATCTCTCTTGTGGTTATTATTTGGTGTTCTTTAACCTTGGTAATTGATCTACCCTATTGATTTCATTTTCTTTCAAATCTTACCCCTCTATTCTTTCTCTTGGCTGAATCCATGGAGTCTCCTTGGAGGTGTTTGTGTTGAGATAGAGGAACTTCTCTCTCTTGGACCAAATTCATGGTTTTCCATGACAATGTTCAAAGTTGAGTTGAACAACTTCTCTCTCTTTCTCTCTTTCCTATCTTTTTCAGCCTAGGTTTTTTTCTTCTTCTTGATGCAAATTTAACTTAGGGTTTGTTTTTCTTTTGAGGTGGTGACTAGCTTGTATGTGGAGGTGATCAAGCCTTGATCTTTCTCACTTCTTTGGAGCTTCTTTGCTTGTAAATTGTTTCATCAAAATCCAAAGCGAGATGTATAACTTTTCCCTCAAGTATTACTAAACTTGATTTTTGCATGCAAGTAACCCATGCTTAACCTACCTGGTTCTAAGTTACATGGTGATGATACCCCAATTTAGATTTGGTGATTATGTGATGATCTTGTGTAGATTAACTCTTTCCCATGCACCCTAATTCTAGTACCCGAGCTCATTTTGATGATAGGGAGTTTGTTCTTACATGCATGTGTTTTAATGTTGATTTCTCGGCATGTTTATGGTTCTAGTTTCCTTCTTTATGGTGGAGGTTTCATATGCATGTGATGTATTGAAACGATGGTTCTCTCTCCTTTGAAACTTGATCTAGTTTTCCTATCTTTTGATGAGCAAACCTTAGGGTTTTGATGTGTATCTTGATTTTATGCTTTCTCCTTTGTGACTTTCGGATGATGGTGATGATCAACTCTTTCTAATTGTGTGTTGAAGGTGGTTTTATATCCCTTGATGTTATTCATGACTTGGTTCAAGTGCTCAATGGATTTATCTTGGTAGTGGTTTTTGATCACCAAGATGGTTTCCTTGAGTGGGTTCATAGATGAGTTAGGTCCTTAGATTGATGAGCTTCCCCTATTGTTTTGTTTGCTATGTTTTCACCCTTATATCTGGTTGTTGATTCTCTCTTCAATCAAAGACTTGTTGAGCCCCTTTAGTCCATGACTTTCCTTATTCTCTTCGGTTTTAGAGGTGGACCTCTCTCTTCGGTCTCTAGGGTGGTGTCTTGTCTTTGACCATGTTGTATTGGTTTCTCTTTGGTTACTTAGGTGTGTGATCTAGAATTGTCTTCAGTTGATGGTAATCACTGGACACATGGTTTCCTTGTGTTATTATTTAGTTATGATGGTGTTGACTTAATATGTTCCAAGATTGTGGGAAGTGATGATATTAGAGTATGACGTTGAATGTTGCCATGGGAACCCGAATCAGTTAACTATGAGAAACTCTAACCCTAATGTTGAGTACATGGTGATTAATGCTTACTTGCTTGAGTGATAGCATATAATGAAGTATTTTCTCTATCCTTCTAGTGTAACCTTAACGTTGTAGGTTGAATGAACATCATAGCTGATGATTGTTATGGCATCACTTAAGTGACACAAATTTAAGGTGTTTTATGAGCCTTAATGAGGCAAGGTGAGATAATGATGTTTTTGTAGGGAAACTATGTGACTAGGTTTTATGATCTTGGAAAAGGCTTGGTTCCTATATTTAAGGTGATATCCTATATGAGATATAATGAGGGATTGGTATCCCTTATTGGTGTGACAATGGTGAAGGATTTGTGTATGGCTTTGAGATAGTATCATTTGGTGATGTGATCAACTTTCTATCTTATACGTTTTATATCTTTTGAGGTTGCAATCTACCCTTACCTTTGTAGAATTTGTTTAGGGTTTGTATATTGTAACTTGATTGATGCAATAAAAGATACCCAATTGGCTTAACTAATCGAGTGTAACCCCAATCACATAGTTTCCTTGTGACATAGATCCATTCTAGTGTCAGAATCTAGTGGATGGTGAAAGGAGTATTCCTAAGGGAAAATTAGAGTGCATACTATTGAGTATGTGGGGTGCTCAGAGAGATCGTCCTTATTATCCTGATCTCAAGTGGTTGCAAATGGTTGTGGTCATGTCTTGGATCTTGATATACATGATTGTGTGAGGTAGTAGTGAGAACAACTATGGTAGTGCCTCTGTAATATAGGTGTGTATAACATATTCACTAGTGCCATGACCTATATACCAAGGTGGACTAGGTTGTTTTGCAGTTTGACCCTATGTGTCACTGTGGCAGACTTGTACACACCAAGGGTGGCTAAGTTCTTGGGGTTCTGGCTCTTCTATAGACCTTGTATGACACTAATTTCGACTTAGTAGTGGTTAGTTGGAATTGGGTGGTATATATCAATTCCTCAGGGCATCAATAGAAGATGTAACAAAACTGTGTAGTAAATCTACTTAGGGTTAAACATGTATCACATTGGATTTTTACCCATGCCATGTTTCTTATATTGTTTAGTTAACAATTTTTATACATTTTATTCATATTTGTTATGTAGTATAACTTGATCTACTTATAAGTTATAGCTTCTTAATTTGCTTAGGCTGTATAATCAATTTTAATCATATCATTTAGTTGAATTTCCTCATATGATTAACCTGTTATCGTAATCTATTTGTAGAGCACTACTTTTTGATAGAGAGTTATATCTCTCGTAGGGACGTTAGTCTCAGCCCCTAGGTTTCCACATCTTTTAGGTGGTCCTGCATGATGTGGTAGAGATTGTGAGGTTGAGGAAGAGCGGCAAGGAGATCAGTAGTTCTTGAAGGTTGGATATGTTGCTTGTGTTTTGTAGTAGAGTTCTATGTGTCGTCTATGTAGTCTTAGGTCCCATAAGGGTGTCTTGTAGATGTTTGTACATCGATAAGAGGTTTTTCAAAATAGGCCTTGGTTGCACATGTATGCCTTGTATATACAAGTAGAATATCTTCTATAACATGTTTGTGGCAGGATGGCCACTATATAGTGATCTAATATCTTCATGGTATGATATGTGATATAAGTGGCACAATTGGTTAACCTTGATGTATATGTTTCATCTAGTAATGTCTATCTAAAAATTGGTTTTAAGTCACCCATGTTTTTGGCATACATGGTTGTTAGTAGATAATTATGTTCTTGGTTTTGAGTAATCTCAGTGTGGTGATGTTGGGGCATCATAGTTTGGTTTGTATCGGATATCTAGGTTTATCGAGTCTACATGGGAATAGGACTAGGGGTGTGTCTATTCTTGTGTCCTCCAATACACCTGAAATAGCTTCTTCTTATGCATAAGAAGAAGCACAGTGAGAGTAGTTTTGTTGCACCAGGAGGTGGTGTGAGGCAGTAGGCAAGAGTAGATGAAGTGTCAGAAGTGCCTCATTTCAACCAGAAGTTGTAGCCAAACCCACCTTTCAGTCTTTGTTTGGATAGTTTATGGCTATGATTTTGCATATGGAGGATAGGGTGCCCATACCTCAAGCAAGGGCAATTGTCCCCAATGTGGAATCCCAGGGTTCAGGGAAGACCTATGAGAGGCTATGATGTGTTGGAGTGTTGGAGTATGTTGGTATGTAGGACCCAGTCGATGTAGATATGTAGCTGACTTAGCTGGAGAATGGCTTTAAGATCCTAAATATCCCTGAGGAGGATACAATAAAACATGCAGTTACTTGTTGAAAAGTAGTGTTGGCCATTGGTGGGCCATTGAAGAAGAGAAAAGGCATGGAGTTGTGATTAGTTGGGAGAAGTTTGGCGATAGTTTGTGAGCCGATACATCCTACAGAGATACATAATGATAAGATCTAGTAGTTTGAGAAAATCTGGCAGGGATCTATGATGGTCAATGAGTATGATGCAAAGTTCATGGGGTTGTTTAGGTTTTTTTCCTCGTATGGCTGCGACAGACAAAGAGAGCATCTAAAGGTTTGAGAAGGGTTTGAGTATGGAGTTGAAGATTATGGTTTCATCTTTGGAGTACCAAGAGTGGTTTGAAATAGTTGTGGAGTCTGTGAGATGGATAGAGCGGTCTTCTATAGATAAGAAAGAGGCGAATTGTAAGAATAGACAAGCTCAATTATAGGGAAGTATTATGGAGGATTCAAGAAGCCTAGGTTCTCATCACGTCATTCACATCATAGATCAGTTGTTCAGTCCTAGTAGTCCCTGAGCAAAGGTATAGGTTATACCTTTTCACTAGTTGAAGTTCACAGTGTTGCATCAGTGTAAGTGAAAGGATCGTCTAGGCCATGGTATGAGAGTAAGACCAGTTACAAGTGTGGACCAACTGGACACTTGAAGTGGGTGTGTCCCATGAAGGATGAGAAGATGACACAACAACTGATATAGAGTCAGCAAGGGTCACAACATCGATAGTTAAGTAGTGGTGGAGGCAGAGGATGCGGTCAACCGTCACATGCAGGATCTTCTAGGAAGGCCAACAAAGGTTGGGGTTGCCAACAGGAAATGGCTCAATTCTATGCTATGAGTCAGCTGGACAGAGTAGTCAACCCACAAGTCATGACAGGTCAGATGGAGTTATTTCATTCTGATTTATCTTCATCCTGCTTTATGTCTATTTTGTTGAACTGAGTGTGTCACACTCTTTTATCACTAGAGAAGTGATAGATAGTTTTCTTTGCTGGTTAGTTGTAGATCTGGTAGTCTACTTCTAGAAACCCCTCTCATTGGTTCGTCTAAGTTGCGAGAAGTGTGTCCATCATGCGTTCTTTCTTTCTCAAGATGCAACATTCAAGTGGACCTTAGACCACTTGACATGCACATATTCAATGTGATCCTTGGAATGGATACGTTGGAAAAGTACCAGGTGGTCTTGGACTGTAGTTTCAAGATGGCAACGTTCTTTGATGGTGATCTTTCATGGGTCTTCCAAGGAGATAGGAAGATTCTTCCAACATCCTTGGTGTCAACAATGACAACAGAGAGGCTGATGAGATAGGGTTGTGAGGCTTTTCTGGCACATGTGGTGGATACCAAGGTGAGGAGTCCTAGTATCCATGAGTGTTTGTGGTGCGAGAGTTTTAGGATATATTCCCTTTTGATTTTATCGCTATTCCCCTCCTATAGAGATTTATTTTGAGATCTATCTGGTTCCTTGTAAACATCTAATAACACAATCTCCATACAGTATGACACTAATAGAAATGTAGGAAATTTAAGAAGCAATTGTAAGATTTGTTGGAAAAATATTTTATCAGACCAAGCACTTCCCCTTACAGTGATCCCATGCTATTCTTGAAGAATAAATATAGATCTATGAGGTTTTGCATCAAATACCAATAGTTGAACAAAGTGATAATCAAGAACAAGTATCCTTTGCCAAGGATTGATGAACTGTTTGACCAACGGAGAGATGTTGTGGTGTTTTCCAAGATTGATCTAAGGATTGACTATAACCAATTGTAGATCAAGAAAAATAACATACCCAAGTTAGCTTTTAGGAGTAGGTATGGTCACTATGAGTTCATGGTTATGCCATCTTGGCTAACCAATGTGCCAGCATCGTTCATGGACCTGGTGAACATGGTATTCAAGCCTTATCTTGACAAGTTTGTGGTGGTGTTTATTGACAATATCCTGATATACTCCTGAGATAGTCAATAGCACGAACATCATCTATGCCAAGCTTTGACTTTGTTGAGGCACCACTAGATATAATTTAAAGTTTAGAAAATGCAAGTTTTGGATGAAGGAGGTATCTTTCCTTGGACACATGAAATCTGTTAAGGATGTTCGTGTGGACCCCAAGAAGGTGGAATATGTGTTAAAGTATAATCAATTGAAGATGATAGTAGAAATTTGTAGTTTCTTAGGTTTCGCAAGATACTACAGGAGCTTCATCAAGAACTTCAATGTTGTGTTGTTACCCATAATGAAGATGAGGTAGAAAGGTGTTCCTTTTTTATGGAACGACAAATGCCAACGTTCCTTCTAGTTGTTGAAGAAAAGGTTAACCAGTGTTCTAGTGTTTCTAGAGAAACCAAAGCGCTATATTGTCTTTTGTGATGCCTCAAAGTACGAATTTGGTTGTGTGCTGATGAAAGACTAGATCCTGATTTTTTTTCCTTCACAACATCTTAAGAAACACGAGGAGAACTACCCAACTCACGATCTAGAGATTTTTGCAGTAGTTCATGCTTTAAAGATCAGGAGACACACCTTTAAGGCAAGAAGTATCATATGTTCACCAACCACAAGAACCTACAGTACATCTTCTCTATGCAAGAGTTGAATATGCAGTAGAGACGCTAGATGGAGTTGATAAAAGATTATGGCTGCATAATAGATTACCATCCAGGGAAGATGAACATAGTAGTATATGTTTTGAGTAAGAAGTCTTCTTCTTGATCATCTATTGACAAGGTGCAGTTGTGTTCCTTGGTGTACCATAAGCGAGACATGCTAGTGTCGCTTTGCCAGATGAACTTGAAGTTGAAGGTTTCCTTATTAGCAGGCTTGCTAGCACAGTTGCAGGTGAAACCTACCTTGTTGTAGTAGATTAGAGATGCAAAATAGAAATATAATGTTACACAATAGATCCAAGAAGAGTCTTCTAGTGAAAATCATGAGGGATTCCATGATTTCGATGATGGGATAGTGTATTTATATGGTAGGATAGTTGTACCATATGTAGATGGCTTGAGGAAGATGGTTTTGGAGGAGGCTCACTCCTTGATGTATGTTATGCATCCAGGAAGCACCAAGATGTACCACAACTTAAAAGATTTGTATTGGTGGCCTGGATTGAAGTGTGATGTGGCTGAGTTTGTGGCAAGGTGTCCAGTATGTTAGCAAGTCAAGGAAGAACACTAGAAGCCTATAGGGACGTTGCAACATTGCCCATACCTCATTGGAAGTGGGATCATATCACATGAACTTTTTGGTTGGTATGCTTAGGACAGAAAAAGTTTATTATTCCATTTGAGTGATAGTTGATAGGATGACTAAGACATCACACATTTTTCCTATGAAAATGACATATACAATAGAGAATCTTGCACATATATATATGTTGATGAGATAGTGTATTTGCATGGTATTCCATCTATTAGAGTATCTAACAGAGGTACTTAGTTCATCAGTAATTTTTGCAAATGTCTGCACACAACTATGGGTACACAAATGAGGTTTAGTACAACGTTCCCCCAATAGACATATGGCTAGTTAGAAAGGACGATTCAGATTTTTACAGATCTTTTGAGGACTTGCATTATGTAGTTTTGGTGTCGTTGGGATGTGCACCTGAGCCACATAGAGTTTTCCTACAATAATATCTATCAGAGGAGCAACGAAATGGGTCTTGTATGGAAGGCATTGTCCTTGTTTGTTGTGATGGTATGATACTAGAGAGTATCAGCTTTTGGGTCCTGAACTTGTGCAACAAACCACTAGAAAAGATCAAGGTAATTTAGCAATAGTTGAAGGCTGCCCAAGATAGACAGAAGTCATGTGCTAACAATCATCAAAGACTTTTGGAGTTTTTGAGTGGGAGACAAGGTGTACCTAAAAGTCTCTCCTTGGAAAGGTGTTTTGAGGTTTGGGAAGAAGGGTAAGTTGGATCCTAGGTTTATGGGACCTTACTGGTGGTGGCACGTGTTGGGAAGGTGGCTTACAAGTTGGATTTGCCACTAGAGTTTCATATGTTGCATACAATTTTTCACGTTTCGATGTTAAGGAAGTGCCACCCTGATACAAAGTTGGTGTTGCAACCAGTAGAGGTGGAGTTGGAAGAAGATGTTTCTTATGTGGAAGGTCATGTGTTGATCCTGGATAGGAGGATCAAGAAGTTGAAGAAGAAGAAGTATATTGTGTTAGTAAAGGTTTTTTGGCATAATCATGGGATAGGGGAAGCCACGGTGGAGTTGGAAGATGAGATGTGTAGGAAGTACCCATCTCTTTTTGCATAGGATTTTGGGGGGAAAATCCTTGTTAGCAGTTTATGGTTGTAAGACCCCTGACCTAGCTTTATGTTTCATCTTGCTTGCTTAGCATAATAATATTCTTAAAACCTTAATATAATGTTGAGGTTCTTTAATATCATATGACTTGCTTATGTTTCAATTTGGTCCAGTAGAATTATTTTTGAGCTAGTTATGCTACATGTGTGCTTGTTTTGGACCTAATTGCAATTTGCCCATGTTGAGGGTTTATCTTGCAATTTGTCACATGCTTGATGTGCCTCCAATTTGTTTGGCATCATGAGAGAGAGATTGATGCTTAGGGGCACCTTGTTGTACTTTGGTATAATCATGAGGGAAGTGGTGACATCTTGAGTGTTGTTTCTAGGGTTTGCTTAGATGCCCTAGCTTGATGTTGACCACATGTGTTGATATTTGGAGTTTATAGTTTTCAATGACCTCTTTCGTGTTCTTTTGACCTTTCCTCAATGTTCGATGAGACCTTGGGGTGTGAGCATGTTCTCTTTGATCACTGGTTCCTTGAACCCTCTCTGTGGTCGCCATGGTTTCTTCTTTGACCGATTGGTTCTTGGGTGCTAGTTCTTCTTCGACTGATGAGCCTTGTGGGATGTGTACTTATTCCACCATTGGTCTTATGCACCAAGGGAGGTCGATGATCCACCAAGGTTTTAAAGGCCTTTCTTGCATGCATGGCCTCAGTGCTTGCATGGGTCTTCTATGATGGACAAGTGACATGTTTGGTTGGACACCTATATATATTATATATATACATATATATACATACATATATACCCCTTCTTTTGCATGCATAAGATCCTTTTGCACCCTCTCTTCATTCTCTCTTATTTGGAGCTCGTCCCCCTTAGTGTTTTGTGGAAAAGAGCTCAACCTTGGTGCGAGGATCCTGAACCCTTACATGTGGTGATCTTAGGTTGGAGCATCTCTCTTGTAGTGATTCATTGGTGTTATCTAACCTTGGTAATTGATATACTCTTGATTTCATTTTCTTGCAAACCCTACCCCTCTCTTCTTTCTCTTGGATGAACCCATGGTGTCTCCATGGTGGTATTTGTGTTGAGATATAGAAACTTCTCTCTCATGGATCGAATTCATGGTTTTCCATGGTAGTGTTCAAAGTTGAGTTGAAGCACTTCTCTCTCTTTCTCTCTTTCCTTTCTTTTGCATTTATGGTTTTCCCCTCTTCTTTGTGCATCTTTAAACTTGGGTTTGTTTCTCATTTGATGTTGTGACTAGCCTGGCTATAGAGATGATCAAGCCTTAGTCTTTCTCTCTTCTTTGGATCTTCTTTGCTTCAAAGTTGTTTCATCATAATCCAAGGAAAGTCATATGACTTTCCCCTCAAATATTGCTACACTTAATATTTTCATGCAAGTAACAAATCCTTAAAACGTTGTTCTAAGTTACATGGTGATGATACATTGATTTAGAGTAGGTGATTGTGTGATGATCTTGTGTAGATTAACTCTTTCCCATTTACCCTAATTCTTGTACTTGAGCTCATGTTGATGATAGGGAGTTTGGTTCTTATATGCATGTTTTTTAACTTTGGTTTCTCATCACGTTTATGGATTTATTTTCCTTCTTTATGGTGGAGGTTTAGGATGCATGTGGTGTCTTGAAATGATGGTTCTCTCTCATTTGTATCTTGGTTTGGTTTTCCTATGTTTTGATGATCGGACCTTTGGGTTTTGAAGAGTATCTTATTATATGCTTTCTCCTTAGAATCTTTCAAATGATGGTGATGATCAACTCTTTCTAATTATGTGTAGCAGGTTGTTTTCTGTCCCTTAATGTTCTTCATGATGTGCTTCAAGTAGTCAAAGGATTTATCTTGGTCATGGTTTTTGGTTGCTAAGATGGTTTCCTTGAGAGGGAGCATAGATGAATTAGGTCCTTTAGTCAATGAGATTCCATTGTTGTTGCGGTCGTGATCGCTCCTTTTTAATGGGACAAAAGTGTAAACATGATTGTCCCAGTCAAAGAAATCAGAATTTGAATTTATACCCGAATAGTAAAGACGTCTGCAACTCAATACAAAGTCTTTGTAGTTGTGTGGGGTCGAACACAAGGACCAAGAAAATAATAGAATAAAAATGCAAAATCTTGGCTTAGTCTAATCTAACCAAAGAATGAATTTGATGGCGATTTGTTTGAGGAATGGGTTTAAACTAATTTAAGTAGTAAACCTAAGTTATGAAAGATTAAATAAGAAATAAAGGCAAATCGAGAAATCAAGATAAAAGGGACTTGGATTAGGTTTCACCAATTAAGCCATCCACAACCATGTAAAACCTTCACTCCTATTTTATATATATTCCCTACTTGTTTTGCAAACAACCATAAGAAAATATTTGCTCCTTCCTTTTCTAAAGATTTGGGAAGATTTAAATCCAACGGGGTTATCTCTTTTGAGGTAATAACCAAAAGATCAAAGGAAAACAATATGACTTTTGTTATAGAAGCTCCTCACTCTTGTGTATCGTTACTATACTATACTCCAGATCTAGTTGAAATCATTCTCTCAAACAATATTCATATCAAACATCTGAAGAGGGTATCTAATCGTCAAATGTTGCAATAAAACAAGAGTATAAGAACAAAACCTTAAAGAACATATGCCATAAAATAGAAGGATGAACATTTACATGGTTGGGAGGGCCTGACGCCTATTCCCAATTTAAGACCCCTGACCTAAGTTTTGGGGTAACACTATTTGCTTTGGCTTAATCATGTTCCTAGAACCTTTCTCTAATCTTTTGAGATGTGATTAGGACTTGTAGACAGCCTAAGTTTCAAGTTTGAGCTTGTTTGGATGATGTTTGTGCTTTATGTGCTAGTTTTGGTGCAAATTGCAATTTACCCAAAAGAGAGGGCTGATGTGCAATTTTTCACTTCTAGAGTGTGTTTTCCATCCTTTGACATCATATAGAGGAGAGAGAAATAAGTGGTCTCCTTGTTTGATCTTTATTTTAGGAGTGACACCCTTTGGGGTGACTAAGGTTTCTTGGGTTTGTTATGTCTTGGCCATGGATGGGTGTTACGACCTATGTTGCGACCTATGTTGTGACCCAGGGGGTTTTTGGATGTGTCTCAGCTGAGAAACTTCTCTTGTCCATGTTTGTTTTGACCTAGAGTGTGAGGGGAAGGATGAGACAATTTGTCTTGTTGTGTCTCAACCTAGTGGAGATCGTTGGTCCTTCTCGCGACCATGGATGGTATTCCATGGTGGGTCGCTACAATAGACAAGTTGGGGGTGACCCAAGTAGGTCTAGGCCAACCTAGAGTGTAACATCGTCTTGTGTATGCGTGGTTAAGGTGGTTGCATGTGGGTGAATGTTGGTTTCTTGAGTGGACAAGTGTCCCTTTTGTGCCTTAGGGTGTCGACACCTCATCTTTGCCTTCTCTCTCATCCCTCATGTATATAACCCCTTATCTCTCAATGCTAGTGACCCTTTCAACCCTCCATCTTCCTCCCAATCTCTTTTGCTTGTCTTGGAGCTTGTTGGAGCAAAAAGATGACTGAACTCTTCTTCCATGTGGTGCTTGTGATGATCCTTGCTCATCTTCAAACATAGTAAGTATATGCCTTTCTTCTACAATGTTTTCTTGGATCTCCTACCTCCATCTTGTTCCCTTCCCTCGGCCATGGACCATGTTTTGGCATGATGACCGTCCTTAAGAAGAAACCCCTCCTCACAAGGGTCATAGGCCACAGTGAGAGGAAGTTCATCCCTCTTTTTCCTCCTTCTTCCTTTAGTTTTGCTAGGGTTTCCTTTTTCTCCTTTTCTTGGGTTTATTTTAACCTTGGTACCTTCTTGTTCTTGACATGCTTTGGTGGACAAAAAGGGAACCTTTGGTGAAGCTTCTTCAACCTTTGGATCGTGTGCTTGGAGCTCTTGATCTTGGAGCATGGGATCTTTAGAGTTGAGCTTCATAAGATGGTTTATGTAACACTTAACCTACTCTATTATTGCATCACAGATTCTTGCATGCTACTATTTTCTCTCTCTAAAACGTCCCTCACTACAGCAAAACTACCCATTAGTGGCATTTATTTAAGTGGCATTTATAAAAAAAAGCCACTATCTTTCTAATATACAAGCATTTTTAATTAAAATTCCGTTGAACCACCTATTATATGATTTCTGAAAAGGACATAACATTAAAGGCGTTTTTATTTCTAATTAGTGGAAATCTTAAATTGCCATACCAAATTAGGAAATATTTTGCTAAACTATATTGACTTCCCACTCCAAATTAAATTTTCCCTTCACGCTGCACTCTCCACTCATTCAGCCCGACATTTCTGATCTACCCTCTCTCCCTGTGTGACTTCCTCACTCCCTGGCCCATCGTGCCCTAGGTCCGTTGGTGGCTCGCGATCGTCTACATACTGGGAGAGATTGGTGGTGCCTGCTATTTGCCAGTTGCCATCCGTGGTGCCAATAGTTGATGGCTATGGAGTGCCAAGTTGTCGGTGCCACAGTGACACCTTGCATGTGATCGTGAGCATTAGTTCTTCCTCCTCCACCTATTTGAACCGAGCCCAACTGAAGCATACTCAGGCACCGTTCATTCTTCCTCATCCGCCTTGGCAGACCGAGCCCAGCCGAAGCACCGTCGCAGACTCAATCTGCCCCTCCGGCATCGGCGAGCTTGTGTGAGGGACTCCGATCAATCCTCTTTAGGTAACCATCGCCGCACCCTACTCTGTTAACTAAGATGTTGCTTACATACCTCCTTCAAGGTCTCTTTCATGACCGGTGGCTAATAGGCATGTAAAGTGTCAACAATTCTCATGCTTGGATGAAAAATCTGTAGGTATCGAATGCCATGCCACTTGGAATTTGTTGTTCATCTGTAGGTTATCCTAAATCATCAATAACTATTAATGGGAAACCTTGTAGTAGAATAAAAAAACATATTCCGACTAATAACTTGTTTACCAATAGTAGTCCACTCTTGTTTCTAGCCATTTCAATTGACAATACTTACAAGGTATTTGCCTTGGATCCGACTTCTGTTCTACATACATTATTAGTACTTTTTATCTGTAGTGTTATAATTTTGAAGAAAGACAAGAATGAAGAAACTATAGAACTTCAAAGATTTTAACAGAATATGACTTAAAGAGTTCATGTAAACATCACATGTAATTAATCAGTTCCCTATTAAGATGGTGGATTGGTATTTTCTATTCGATGTTTACATGGTCTTCCCACAAAATCATTTGAGAAACCAGGTGATGTGAAATGCAGCGATCGATATAATTGAAAAGCATATTGTAGACATAATAATTTATAAGTGATCTCCTTAAAACAGACATAATAATTCATAATGTAGACTATGATAATTGTTGGTATAATGACATACTCATCTTACTTTCCATCTAAGTCTGATTTGTATTTCTCAAGTTGTCTCTGAAAATATGTAACATCGTTATATATACTTATTGAAAATATATAACATCGTTATATGTACTTACAATTGTTGGTACTAATATTTTGCAGTCTCTTTCCACCCACAACAATCACTATGGCTTGGGCCTCGATCCCCCCTATCCTTTTCCCTGAAACAGAACAGCTGGACATCACCCTAGACCATCGTACACTAGCACAACTCACCATTACTAGACAGTGGCATCATTTGAATGGAAGACGCTACACGGCTGGTCAAGTGACTTTAAAGTATGGAACCTCGACAACTGTAATCGACGTTTAGTATGATGGAGAATGCACTTTAAGGTATCCACAACCAGTTGCCTTGCGTGGATTCAGACAATGCTAATTGGCCGAGAGGACCAGGTCTGGCTTACGAACATGCTAATTGGATTCGTCTATGAGTGACTCCCTCCGCGACACAACATCATCAACAAAATGGCCAAGTCACCAGTCAAACAGGTGTCTCAATTCTTGATGAAATTTTGTTACTTTTAAATAAGGAAATCACCAATAAATGTATTTTTTACTATTTTTGTAGAATGAAATTTTGTTACTTTTAAATAAGGAAATCACCAATAAATGTATTTTTTACAGTATTTGTCACAATTCACTAGACAAATGGGTGTCAGAATTCTTGATGTTATATTTTTTACTATTTTTGTAGAATGGATAAGTCTTGGATAGCAAAGGATGACCGAACGAGTAGTAAATACCTATGTGGAGTATCCAACTTTTTGGATTTCACTTTTCAACATTCAGCGATTGGAGATAAGATTGTATGCCCTTGTAAAAAGTGCAATAATGTATACCAGGTCACCAGACAGACTGCATTGAGTCATCCATTGTGGAATGGATTCTTACAAAGCTATATTTCTTGGACTTTTCATGGAGAAGATGTCGATGTTGAAATGGATGCTCCAACTGATCAAGGTGATTGTCTAGATGATGAAAATTTACAAGATATGTTACATGATGTTTTTTTGAGTTTCAGTGAAGATGAAAATATGGAAGGAGTACAGTCGGCTACTGATCAAAATTTAAATGCTGACAAATTTTATATCTTGTTAAAGGATTTTGAGATAGAATTATATCCAAGGTGTAAGAAACGTACAAAACTTGCTTGCATCCTAGAATTCTATCACCTAGTTTGTCTTAATGCCTTGAGTAAGAAAGCATCATCTATGTTTCTTAAGTTCTTTAAAAAAATGCAACCAGAAGGAGAACAATTACCTAATTCCTTTTATGAGATGAAGAAGACAATAAAGGAGTTGGGATTACATTATGTGAAGATTCATGTTTGTCGAAATGGTTGCATGCTATTTTGGAAGGAGTATGCTGATAAAGACGTTTGTGATACATGTGGAGAATCAAGATGGCTAACGACTTCAACACCAGATGATGATGATGAGGAGCTAGTAAACAAACCCAGAAGAACACCTGCCAAAGTGCTCATACACTTTCCACTTATACCACAGATGAGGAGGTTGTTCATGTCATCAAAAATCTCTTCCTTAATGAAGTGGCATGTAGAAGAATATGAAAAAGATGACAAGTTAAGACACCCAGTAGATTCACCTACATGGAAAACATTTGATGTTATGCATCCAAAATTTTCTGCAGACGCTAGAAATATTCGATTGGGACTTGTCACTGACGGATTTAATCCTTTTGGGACAATAAGTAATTCTCATAGTACATGGCATGTTGTAATTATTCCATATAATTTACCTCCTTGGTTGTGCTTGAAGCAACATTATTTTATGTTGTCCCTACTAATTTTTGGACCATCTTCGCCACATAATATAGATGTTTACTTGCATCCATTGATTGATGAGCTGAAAGAACTATGGAGTACTGGTGTACAAACATATGACGCTAGAGCCAAGGAATTCTTTCAGATGCATGCTTCTTTATTATGGACTATTAGTGATTTTCCAGGATATGCACATCTATCTGGTTGGAGTACTAAAGGCTACAAAGCATGTCTTTATTGTAATAAAGATAATGTATCACATTAGTTGCCACATAGCTGTAAAGTTTGTTACAGAGGACACCATAGGTTTTTACCAGTTGGCCACAGATTCCGGAAAGAAGCTAGGGCATTTGACGGTGAGAAAGAATTTAGGAGTCCACCTAAACCTCCTTCTGGAGCTGAAATCTTGTCACAATTGGATGGCGGAAGCACTGTAATTGGTAAGAAAAGGCCAACAGGTAAAGATTTGACACACAATTGGGATAGGAAAAGAATATTCTTCGAGCTACCATATTGGAAATCTAACATTGTAAGGTACAATCTGGATGTCATGCACATTGAGAAGAATATATGTGAGAGTATTGCTGGAACATTCCTAGGTCTGAAGGATAAAAGTAAGGACAACTTGAATGCATGGAAGGATTTGGAGGATATGGGAATTAGATTTCCGCTTCATCCACAAACTGTTGGCACACATTCCATACTACCTCCAGCTTGCTTTACAATGAGAAAAGAAGAAAAAATATCATTTTTCAACCTCCTAAAATCTGTCAAAGTTCCAGATGGGTATGCATCTAATATATCTAGATGTGCACGACCGACAGATTAGAAGATGCTACCAATCAAAAGTCACGATTATCACGTGTTGATGCAACAACTTCTACCATTAGTTGTCACTGTGTCTTTGCTCAGTAAAAATGCTAAGTCATGTATTATTAATCTTTGTCGCTATTGTCAGAGGTTGTTCACTAAAGTCATAGATCCAAATGATTTTGTTGCATTGGAAAATTCAATAGTTGTGACACTTTGTGAGATGGAGAAGATTTTCCCTCCATGTTTTTTTGACATAATTGTGCATCTATCAGTCCATCTTATTTTTGTAGCTAAGATAGCCGGCCCTGTTCAGTATCGTTGGATCTATCCAATTGAAAGGTAAATTTTCATACGTCGTGATGACTTCACCTATTGGAATTTAATTTGTAATAATATTTTTGCCAACTTTGTTATCACATATCTGCAGACCCTAAAAGGATATGTTCGTAATAAAAGATATCCAGAAGGATCAATAGTAGAAGGATTTATAGTTGAAGAGTGTCTTACTTTTTGTTCAAGATACTTGGATGGAGTTGAAACAAAATTAAATCGGTCAAATAGAAATGATACTGACGAAATAAATTTGGAAAATGAGCCAACACATGACAGTGATGATTGGTCAATTTTCTCAACAGTAGGTCGTGGTGTTGGTAAAATGATAGCATGTGTCTTGGAAGAACATACATTGCAACAAGCCCATAAGCATGTACTATTCAATTGTGACGCAGTTGAACCCTACATTAAGTAAGTTAGTGACAATTGTCTTCTATTATTAAAATAGTATTACATATTCCATTTACATATTGCACATTTTTTTCTAGAAGAACTATGATATCATTAGGCTAAAACATCCTCATAAGTCCTTAAAGGAGGTACAAAGAATACATAGTAACTCATTTGATGGATGGTTTAAGGAACATGTAAGTTAATTTGTCATAATTAAATTTGTTATGCTTCATGATTAAATACTAACAAACTTTTCTTATGTTAGATTGAGACACTCCTAAGAACAGAGATGGTGGATGATAAAATCAAGTTTCTTTCTCAAGGTCCACATCAAATGGCCGTTAAGTATAAGGGCTACATTGTCAATGGTCACATATTCCATACCAAAGAAAAAGAACGACATCTAACAACACAAAATTGTGGAGTCTTTTTGGTAGCTAAGACTGATTGTTATGTGAAAACCACTGACCGCAATCCAATTACTAGAGATGTTACCTACTACGGTGTTTTGAAGGATGTTATTGTGCTCAATTATTATGAACACTTTAAGGTGACATTATTTAAGTGTGATTGGGTGGACATCTACTCCAAGAGGACAATCAAGCATGATGAACATGTGTTGACTCTTGTTAATTTGAGATGACTTCAATCAACTGGAGAACCATATGTAGTGGCATCTAAAGTTGGACAATTATTTTATGTAGAACATGTCATTGTAAAAGGGTGGCATTTTGCTGTAAAGATTCCCCCATGAGATACGTTCAACATGGAAGATCCATCTTGTAGTGAGACTGTCGAAGCTTATGTGCAAGGTGAACCTAGAGATGGGCCATACTTGACAATAGAGGATGAAAATGCAGACTGTGACACGGTTACATTGGATATGGAAGGAATTACTATTGATAGTTCAACAATTAAGAAAGACCAATCCCAAATTCAGCAGGATGATGAAAGTGTATATCAAAGTGATGAGGATGACAGTTTTGAATGAGAAAATTACAAAGTAGCAACCAATGTTTATTTTATTTTGTCGTTATTATTTGACTTCTATATGCCTATTTTGTTGGCATGAAGTTTCCACTGTCTACAATGTATCTGACATATTTTAGTCACATGCTTCTATGTGTGTTGGATTATCTCACATATTCTCAAGAGAGAAGGTTGTCTGATTAACTCCTTCAATGTATTGCAGCCTAGCCAAAGTGGTATCTAAAAGTAGTATCTAAAGTAGTATGTTCTTCTTAAATTCTGCTTAAATTTGTGTACCTCTGCAGATTTTCATCCTAATTTCTCTACAGAGGTACATTAAGTCTTTCTCAACATGTCATAACTATGCTATGGCGGAGAAGTCTACGAAGAAGCCTCAAGAAAGAATGGTTTCTCCAAGAGATTAAAGGCCATTCTTGAGAGATAAGGTTATCTGATCAACTATGTTGATGTATTGCAGCCTAGCCAAAGTAGTATCTAAAGTAGTATGTTCTGCTTAAATTCTGATGTTATACTTACTAACAATGATGATCACCTTTTTCCTTGCCTTAATGTAGGTGTATGCAATCAGACTTCATTTTTATGCAATCCTCTTCACTAACACTGCTTCTAGCTCTGCTGTTACTGATATGTTGACAGCGATTTCGTGTACCTTTGTAGTTTTGCGTCCTAATTTCTCTATAGAGGTACATGAAGTCATTGTCAACATGTCAGAACTATGCTCTGGTGGATAAGTCTACGAAGAAGCCTCAAGGAAGAATGGTTTCTCCAAGAGATTAAAGGCCATTCTCGAGAGATAAGGTTGGAAATGTCTTTTTGCTTCCTACTCTGGAAAGTCTTCTTGCATGTTTTGTAGTTACTTGTTTTTTTACATGTGGTGGTTGCAATGACTGGTGATGGTGTCAATGATGCACCTACTCTGAAAATGGCAGACATTGGTATTGCCATGGGGATTTCTGGAACTGAGGTGATTATATTGGCTATGGGAATTTGTATATCTATCTTCTTATCTTTTAGTAATTATTATCTATAATGATGTTTCTTCTATTTTTATGTGTCAGTCCAGGTTGCCAAGGAGGCTTCAGACATGGTTCTTGCTGATGATAACTTCAGTACAATATTTATTGCAGTTGATGAAGGGAGATCTATCTCTAACAACATGAAGGCCTTCACCAGGTTCTGCTCTTATTAATCATTTTATGCTTTCTTACATTACTAAAATTCTTTCAACTTATTATTTATAGACTATAGTTTTATGAGAACACTAGAAGAGATTGAGTTTGATTATAATCTTTTACTTTAACATAATTGTCAAGATTGTCAGCTTTGCCCCCTTTCTATAATCTGCTTAGTTGTGTGCTTAGCTAAATGTCTAAATCTTTACTATGTGGCAAACTCTATTCAACTGACATAATGTGAATGGTACATTTGAAATTATCACCCCTGTCAAACTTATTAGGAGTGGTGAGAAGGTGGGTTCTTGTGAGGTTACCCTTATTGCAAATCTCGGCATGAGGACCTTCTCATATGGACTGGTTATGATGTCAGTTTATGATAGTGGATCTGTATTCAGCCTTGAGGTCCTTGACCTTACTGAAGTTGACCTTATTTATAAATTTGTCAATGGTGCTATTTTCCCTGATACTATCTTATTGCATGCTAGTGCTGTAAGTTTTTTTATCTTACATTTGCATGCAAGTTCTCAACTTGTTGCCCACTTCATGGGAGGATCCTAGCAAGTTTGCAATTGTTGCTGCCCCTGCTACTGCTTCAGGCTATGTAGTTGCACCTACGACTTCTGCTGCCAAGGTGGAAGAGAAGAAGGAAGAACCTACTGAAGAATTTGATGACTTTATGGCCAAATTATCATATGCTATCACTGCAGGTGAGAAGAAGGATGAACCTTCATTGCAGTGTAGTTGGTATAATCCTGTAGAAGCTCACAACTACTTGGAATGCTAGATTGGAGTTGTATGTTTTTGTAAGAAAATGAGTTTGTATTCCTTTGGGGGGTCTCTAAGTGCAAATTGAGTTGATATCCAATTAGTGATCATGTCTAGAATATGTACCATATATAGTCATATGTGATGGTATTGTATTGAATATAAGGGGAAAGGTAAAATGTCCTCACCATGTAATTGTCATTTGATTATAAATAAAAAAGTTTACTACTTTTGGAAAAATGTGTTCAGCTTCAATTGGCATTCAATTAGAAAACTTGATCATGAACTACAAATTGACTGACTAAAATCCATAAAAAATTATTAATGCATAACTAGTATGTCATTACTGGATTTTTTCATAAGACACTACATTCAATCAAAACTGTTTTATACAACAACATTATACAAAACAGTGGCATTTGTATAAAAGCCAAATGATGGATAGTGGATTTTCTATAAATTCCAAATGATGGTTTAGTGGCCTTTATGTGGCATTTATTCGAATCCACTAAAGACAAACGTTTGGTGGCTTTTACAACTTAAGCCATTATATTCCTAGTGGCATTGGCAGTAGATGCATTTTTTTAAATGTCAAAAAATGCTACTAAACCTGTTTACTAGCTTTTTTTTTCAGTGGCATTTGTGAAAGATCGCTGATGTGACTGTTTGATGTAGTGCCTTTATGATGCTAGTAGATGATGGTAATATCTAGAACTTTTTTTGGAGGTGTTTATCTTACGTAGTTTAATATCAATCTGAAACCCTAATCACATGTAGTCGAATTGGGCGATTGTGGTGTTATGGAGACCTTCCAATACCGTTTGTGTGATGCCCCAATCCCCGATCCATCTCTAATGACCCCGAAGACCGGAGAGTCACCCTCAGTAAACCACCCTTAACTTTTTCTTTTCTTGATCACTTAAAATTAGCTTAAAGGAAAAAATCTTTTAACTTAGAATAATTTGAAACTTTAATAACTATGGAAGCAAACTTACTGCTTCTAAATCTTGAAAGATACCTCTGAGTTTAAACAACATATTACAACTTACTTGCAAAATATAAAGTGCAACAGTTAATTGAAAACTAAATTACAGATTACTTTCATTCTCTCTCTTTCTACCACACCATGTCCCAAGGACCAAGGGGAAAGGACTAAGAGACCTCTAACCTACTATGTTCTACCTTCTAAGTACTTGGGTGATACGATCCTTCAGCTTCCTCATGCTGACATTGACCTGAAAAATGTTTTAGTAGGTTGGTGAGCTACTGGCTTAGTGAATAGAATTTCACCCAACCATCACAGATAACTCATTTATGTTTATTATTTAGAATAATATGCAAGAAATACTTCACTGAGCAGGTCTAAGTAATATAATTTTAACAGCAGAAGATGTCAACATTTCATTATGATAACAATTGATGCAAAGCTGTGACAAAGTGGGTTTTTCTGGCTTAATTCCGAAGACGGAATTTCTTTTAAGGTGTGTAGGATGTGATGGAGTGGTATTTTGGAGTCCTTAATCATCCAATGACGTAAGTGAAATCATAAGGTTGAATAATATTTAGAGTTTCAAGTGTTTTAGTAAAGTTGGAATGTTGATTGAGATTTATATAACGATTAAGATCTCTCTTTTTATGCCTTCTTGAGGAACTTAATTGAATGGTCCAATAGTTGAGTTTTGTCACCAAATTTGAATAGAAGGTTGCTCGAGAGGTAAGGAAGCTATGGTTAAAATTTGGTGGCAATCGGATGTCCCTAGATGAAGATATTTAGGTTTGAATATCATGAAATAATGTGCATTTGAGGATTTTTAGAACAAAGTTTAAGGGCAATGAGAGTGTCACGCCCCTTGGTCTAGGTTGGGCCTGTGTGGCCGAATCTTGGCCGTCCATATCTGATCTAGTATCTGGGAATGCTGACTTATGTGAGCCGCGGATAGACTCATCTGGAGGACTGACTCAAACCTTTGGATTCGAGATCAAGGGTCCTTGTGTTGTCCCTAACCTTGCGGTTACTTCCTTGACCGCAAGTAGGGACCACGACTTTGTGGTGCTCGCTGATCGTGGGATGAGAGGGAGGTTTGGCCCAATAGTTGGCTCCGCACTGGCCTAAGCTTTCTTTTGACCCCTCATTTAGGATACGATGTCACCCAACGGAAGAAGCCCCCCCTTCTACTCATGCCTGTCTCCTCCACCGCAACTGCAGGTGGCGGCTTGAAAGGGGTAGATGAGTTTTGAAGGGAGGGAACCAAGGAAGGAGGATGTGCGAAGAGGATCGCGTACTGGAAGTTAGACATCGCCTCCACTAATTACATCCTCAATGATCCTGTTTTCTTTGGTGGTTGGCTGAGTGGGGAAGGAGAACAGACTCCCCCCTTTCCTGACGAACTCCATCGCAGCGAGTAAATCATCACTGCAGGCAAGGAAAGGAGCTAGAGAAGAGCCCATGGAGATCTAGATGAAGTGGACGAATCTAACGGTAGCCCTAGAAGCCGGAGAGGAGCACTATGGAACTGTCGATTGCTCACTGGAGCTCCCCCCAGCCGAAACGGCGGCCCTTGCCTTCAGCTGCAGGACAGGGAGCCTCGGAGCCAAGGTCGAGGAGCTCTTCAGCCGTGGCAAATCGAAGGCCTGCGTCGAAGATGAGGGTAGCCTTTGGAGCCGATGAGGACCACTTCAACCCCGTTGTTTGCTCGCCGGAGGAGAGCTCATGCGGAGGAGCTCTGTTTCACAGAGGAAACAGAGTCCTCGCGTGCGAGATCGCGAGAAAGGGGGAGAATCCCGACCGGGCAAACAGACCCTCAAGTCCACGGATCCTGCCCCAGACCCAGATCGGGTCCCAGATAAGAGAGGAAAGGAGTTGCGCCCCCACTTTGCCACGTGTCGACGCTGGGTTGGCCGAGAAAGGTAATTATCTCACAAAATGTTCAGAACTTCAATAATTCGTAGAAATTAGTCCGCTTACCAGAAAAATACAAATAAGATACCGAAATTCTCAAAAAAATGACAAGATCATAGTAGATAGATAATACCAGGCTTTTGATGCTTAAATCTTAGTGATATCTTGCAAGATGTATAATGGTCTTTTCATGTATAATAAATAATAAATGATGACCTCAAAAAATGAGAATATATCAGTAGATCATAAATCATGTCTATAATCCTTTGGATGTCAGTGATTATGTTGTTGATGCACAAAATTATATAATATGCTCAATATGGATAATTAGGGCTAATAACCCTAAAGAAAATGTAGAAAATACATTAATGATCAATAAATGATGAATTCACACAGTAAGCTCATATTAGTATCTGGAACCTTATATTTAAATATGAGATCAAGATGATACCCATAATTCATGTTATATGAAACTGACCTTTAATACATGGTTTCAAACCCTAATTTAGGTTAATGATGTAACCTAGGGTTAATATGTGCACCAAAAAGGATATGGAATCTAATGTTTAGATAATGAACCATAATCTGGAAAAATGACATCAGTAAGATAATTCCAAGATGAGAATGCAAGTAATGATGCACACATCCTAATGAACTAAGCTAAACCCTAATGAGCATGATTAGGGTTAACATGAGATGTCGATGATGAGAATCTGATAATAGTACATGGTCTTGTCTTCATCAGGTTTAACCTGGGATACATAGTTGACATGAGGAATATATGTGATTAGGTTTGTCTCTTGATCAAGGTACGACATTACCTCTTACTTGGATTATTATACAATATGCTTGTGTTATATGTGTAGTAAAATAATTGGCATATGAAATTGGATAAAATGATTGTTCTTGCATGATATGTTGCTTGATTCTCCATAATTATGTCTATGGACACATAAAACATAATATATATGCTCCATCATATGAAAGCACACGGTGCTCAGAAGTGATCACAAACTCCTAGGGGGTAGATCACATGTATAATGATCACAAACTCCTCGGGGGTAGATCATAAGGCCTAAAAACATCAAAGCCCTTGGGGGCAGATGTATGAGATATATGATGGAAATGTGCTTAAAATATGTGTTCTCTTTTGTTAATGAATATCTTTGTGTAAGTATATGCTTTTCTTATATTCTTCTATTACTGCCAAGTACATTAGTTTTATCTTATTGCCAAGATATGATGAGAGGTATATAAAAGACACGTAGGTGTACTCAGTACAATATTCATGAAATATTGTGCTGACGTGTACCGCATGTAATCTTTTTGTTTAGGTTGTGGTTATGCTCTTGAAGATCCAGGATAGAGAGAGTTGTGTAGCGAGCTGATGTACAGGTGGACCTGTTGTCTTAAGATCCTGTTGTTTAGACGTAGTACATGTATATGTATAGTTTGATGTTCAATGTGTAATATCAAATGTTGTAACAATTCATGTTGTAATTATATGTTGAATGGTGAACATGTGTTTTGGTTTGTTTATTGTTCATGTGCATGTGCTACTGATTGTTTCCTTCTGACTTCCTCTGATTTTCTTCTTCTTAGCCTAGTGTGGGATGTTTAAATTGCAATTCTCGCTGAGGTGAGGGTTTCAATTTGGACGTCGCACATCAGATTATGTTTTAGAAAATCCGGGGACGTCACAGGTGGTATCAGAGCATGAACAATAGCAAAGCCTGACATTTGCTCATTACGCAACTCAAAAACCAGAAAACCTTGAACTTAATAATCTTTTAGGGTTAGATTAGTCGTCTTTTAGAGACTAGATATGACCTAGCCTCTAGGTTAGCACCTAGATGTCTGAGAACTAGGTCTAGACTGGTGCTTGTTGAGTAGCAAGTCCTTAGATGTCATTCTTTCCTTGTAGTGCAGCGGTATGGGATGTTGTACTATTTGGAAATGATGTGCATCAAGGGAAGAGAAATCCTAGACATATAGCGCTCGTTGTCTAGGATAGCTACACGAGTCTACACCATGTCCTCACCCTTTTCACTAGTTTTCATGACACTGGACTCTCTACTATGTGTGGGACACTCATTTTTTGTTTTGGTTTTGGATTCCAATCAGATCGAACCTTGATAGTTTTCTCTTACGCTTGTTTTATCGGAGAAAAACTATATAATATTTTATTATGTATATGTATTACAAAAATGTGTCCCCACATATGTACGAGTAGGAGGTGGTCATGCAACCTAAGTGAAAGTGAATGACATCAGTCTAGAAGAGAGTGTAGTTCTAGATTAGAAGTCTAGAGCCTTGTTCGAATATATGATAGATAGAATAGATGATATAAGTTTTGATGACATGATGTTAGTCTTATATAGATGATATAAGATGGTTATGATGATCTATGTTTGTCTTTGAGGACTTATGTTCAGTTTTGAGGATTTGGGATAAGTTTTGGCGATGCAAGTAACTAGGCTTTTATGAGATACGATAAGCTAAGTTGAGATAAGGATGTGAATCTGCAAGAGCCTCAATCTCTTTTACAAAGGAGGACCTCTAGTGTTAGGACCAGTTTTTAGGGTTAGCTCAAGAGAGAGCGAGACCCACAGGGAGAAGGTCAGAGAACCTAGACTCCACGATATGAGAATTCTGAGATATGTGATATGATACGTCCTAAACTAGAATACTCCTGAGTGTTTGAGTTGAGTTGCTTTATGTATGATTCCTATAGTTTTGTTGAACCCTAGATGTCCTCGGGAGGACCAAACCCTAGAGACAGAGAGAGACTATCTATACATGTGCATGTGAATATGGATATATGAGTGCCTGCCATCTGGGTGAGGGAGAGAGCCCAAGACCCTGGAGGAGGTAGCTATGTTAGTTTCTGTGAAGCCTCATGCTCGGGTTGGTGGTTTCCCACATAGGAATCTAGTGGTGTAATAAGAGAGTTTTGGGTAAGCATGTGTCATGGGTAGAAGACCTATGAATAGTATGTCATAGCATGTTTTGGTTTGTGCTTATGTGGCTAGAGCTTGTAAAGCTATCACGAGTGCCAATGAGGTAATCTAAAACCCTAAACTAAAGGAGGGAAGATAAAGTTTTTGTTATGGGATACTCATAGAGAGGAGTTAGCTCAGAGAGACTGAGCATGACACTACCCTCGTGGTATGGGTTAGAGGAACCTCTTTTGGACTAAGTAAAGTTTTGATATATGAGCCACTCACATAAGTTGTTTAGCACAACCGTGATATAATAATTGTAAGGATGTGATCTAATCTCAAGATGTGATATATACATGATATGATGGAAATCTAGAAATGGTTTAATTGATATCAACGCATAAATGGTTAACCATATACAAAATAATGATGATAATGTGATATTGTTGGTTAATCTTGTGATAATATCACCAATAAAGATTACAGTTTATTATGATCAATGAAGTGAGATCATATGAATGAAATATGTTACATGAGGTGTTAACCTTAGTGCTTAATTAAGTTGAAAAATGTAATTTGAGGGTTAGCACAACATAACATGTATGACACCTTGATATGATCTAGATGGATAAAGTGGGTTAATTATAGTTAAACCCCTCCTAAAAGGTATATGTTAATGATGAACATGTTCTAACAAGTTATCTCAATAAAATGTTGATGACACCTTGATGTATGGGTTAACTCCTTGGGAACATAACATCAGTAACATAAATCCCACATAAAGATGAAGATGCAACCCTAATGCATGGCTAAAGATAAGGAAGTAAGTCTAATATACGAGATATGTAATGACATAACTTAAGCTTCTAAACCCTTGTTTGAACCTTTTATGGAGTGAGGTTTCACCCTTGGTGCTTTTGAAACCTCCTAATAGTACTTTGGATACATAGTTCTGGGTAACCTTTGCGGACATGTTACACCTAGAATAGTGCCCACATGTGGATGAAGACATGGTAGTTTTCCTTGGAGTACGAGTATGGTAGACTTTCGAGGATGAATGTTCTTTTAAGATGTATATGATGTGACAAAGTGGGTTTTTCTGGCTTAATTCCGAAGACGGAATTTCTTTTAAGGTGTGTAGGATGTGATGGAGTGGACTTTTGGAGTCCTTAATCATCTAATGACGTAAGTGAAATCATAAGGTTGAATAATATTAAGAGTTTCAAGTGTTTTAGTAAAGTTGGAATGTTGATCGAGATTTATATAACGATTAAGATCTCTCTTTTTATGCCTTCTTGAGGAACTTAATTGAATGGTCCAATAGTTGCGTTTTGTCACCAAATTTGAATATAAGGTAGATCGAGAGGTAAGGAAGCTATGGTTAAAATTTGGTGGCAATCGGATGTCCCTAGATGAATATATTTAGGTTTGAATATCATGAAATAATGTGCATTTGAGGATTATTAGACCAAAGTTTAAGGGCAATGAGAGTGTCATGCCCCTTGGTCTAGGTTGGGCCTGTGTGGCCGAATCTTGGCCGTCCATATCTGATCTAGTATCTGGGAATGCTAACTTAAGTGAGCCGCGGATAGACTCATCTGGAGGACTGACTCAAACCTTTGGATTCGAGATCAAGGGTCCTTGTGTTGTCCCTAACCTTGCGGTTACTTCCTTGACCGCAAGTAGGGACCACGACTTTGTGGTGCTCGCTGATCGTGGGATGAGAGGGAGGTTTGGCCCAATAGTTGGCTCCACACTGGCCTAAGCTTTCTTTTGACCCCTCATTTAGGATACGATGTCACCCAACGGAAGAAGCCCCCCCTTCTACTCATGCCTGTCTCCTCCACCGCAACTGCAGGTGGCGGCTTGAAAGGGGTAGATGAGTTTTGAAGGGAGGGAACCAAGGAAGGAGGATGTGCGAAGAGGATCGCGTACTGGAAGTTAGACATCGCCTCCACTAATTACATCCTCAATGATCCTGTTTTCTTTGGTGGTTGGCTGAGTGGGGAAGGAGAACAGACTCCCCCCTTTCCTGACGAACTCCATCGCAGCGAGTAAATCGTCACTGCAGGCAAGGAAAGGAGCTAGAGAAGAGCCCATGGAGATCTAGATGAAGTGGACGAATCTAACGGTAGCCCTAGAAGCCGGAGAGGAGCACTATGGAACTGTCGATTGCTCACTGGAGCTCCCCCCAGCCGAAACGGCGGCCCTTGCCTTCAGCTGCAGGACAGGGAGCCTCGGAGCCAAGGTCGAGGAGCTCTTCAGCCGTGGAGAATCGAATGTCTGCGTCGAAGATGAGGGTAGCCTTTGGAGCCGATGAGGACCACTTCAACCCCGTTGTTTGCTCGCCGGAGGAGAGCTCAATAGTTGGCTCCGCACTGGCCTAAACTTTCTTTTGACACCTCATTTAGGATACGATGTCACCCAACGGAAGAAGCCCCCCTTCTACTCCTGCATGTCTCCTCCACTGCAACTGCAGGTGGTGTCTTGAAAGGGGTAGACGAGTTTTGAAGGGAGGGAACCAAGGAAGGAGGATGCGCGAAGAGGATCGCGTACTGGAAGTTAGACGCCTCCCCTAATTACATCCTCAATGATCCTGTTTTCTTTGGTGGTTGGCTGAGTGGGGAAGGAGAACAGACTCCCCCCTTTCCTGATGAACTCCATCGCAGCGAGCAAATCGTCACTGCAAGCAAGGAAAGGAGCTAGAGAAGAGCCCATGGAGATCTAGATGAAGTGGACAAATCTAACGGTAGCCCTAGAAGCCGGAGAGGAGCACTATGGAAATGTCGATTGCTCACTGGAGCTCCCCCCAGCCGCAACGGCGGCCCTTGCCTTCAGCTGCAGGACAGGGAGCCTCGGAGCCAAGGTCGAGGAGCTCTTCAGCCGTGGCGAATCGAAGGCCTGCGTCGAAGATGAGTGTAGCCTTTGGAGCCGATGAGGACCACTTCAACCCCGTTGTTTGCTCGCCGGAGGAGAGCTCATGCGGCGGAGCTCTGTTTCACAGAGGAAACAAAGTCCTCGCGTGCGAGATCGCGAGAAAGGGGGAGAATCCCGACCGGGCAAACAGACCCTCAAGTCCACGGATCCTGCCCCAGACCCGGACCGGGTCCCATATAAGAGAGGAAAGGAGTTGCGCCCCCACTTTGCCACGTGTCGACGCTGGGTTGGCCGAGAAAGGTAATTATCTCACAAAATGTTCAGAACTTCAATAATTCGTAGAAATTAGTCCGCTTACCAGAAAAATACAAATAAGATACCGAAATTCTCAGAAAAATGACTAGATCACAGTAGAATGACAATACCAGGCTTTTGATTCTTAAATCTCAGTGATATCTTGCAAGATGTATAATGGTCTTTTCATGTATAATAAATAATAAATGATGACCTAAAATTATGAGAATATATCAGTACATCATAAATCATATCTATAATCCTTTGGATGTCAGTGATTATGTTGTTGATGCACAAAATTATATAATATGCTCAATATGGACAATTAGGGCTAATAACCCTAAAGAAAATGTAGAAAATACATTAATGATCAATAAATGATGAAATTCACAGAGTAAGCTCATATTAGTATCTGGAACCTTATATTTAAATATGAGATCAAGATGATACCCATAATTCATGTTATATGAAACTGACCTTTAATACATGGTTTCAAACCCTAATTTAGGTTAATGATGTAACCTAGGGTTAATATGTGCACCAAAAAGGATATGGAATCTAATGTTTAGATAATGAACCATAATCTGGAAAAATGACATCAGTAAGATAATTCCAAGATGAGAATGCAAGTAATGATGCACACATCCTAATGAACTAAGCTAAACCCTAATGAGCACGATTAGGGTTAACATGAGATGTCGATGATGAGAATCTGATAATAGTACATGGACTTGTCTTCATTAGGTTTAACCTGGTATACATAGTTGACATGAGGAATATATGTGATTAGGTTTGTCTCTTGATCAAGGTACGCCATTACCTCTTACTTGGCTTATTATACAATATGCTTGTGTTATATGTGTAGTAAAATACTTGGCATATGATATTGGATGAAATGATTGTTCTTGCATGATATGTTGCTTGATTCTCCGTAATTATGTCTATGGACACATAAAACATAATATATATGCTCCATCATATGAAATCACACGGTGCTCAGAAAGTGATCACAAACTCCTAGGGGGTAGATCACATGTATAATGATCACAAACTCCTCGGGGGTAGATCATAAGGCCTAAAAACATCAAAGCCCTTGGGGGCAGATGTACGAGACATATGATGGAAATGTGCTTAAAATATGTGTTCTCTTTTGTTAATGAATATCTTTGTGTAAGTATACGCTTTTCTTATATTCTTCTGTTACTGCCAAGTACATTAGTTTTATCTTATTGCCAAGATATGATGAGAGGTATATAAAAGACATGTAGGCGTACTCAGTACAATATTCATGAAATATTGTGCTGATGTGTACCGCATGTAATCTTTTTGTTTAGGTTGTGGTTATGCTCTTGAAGATCCAAGATAGAGAGAGTTGTGTAGCGAGCTGATGTACAGGTGGACATGTTGTCTTAAGATCCTATTGTATAGACGTAGTACATGTATATGTATAGTTTGATGTTCAATGTGTAATATCAAATGTTGTAACAATTCATGTTGTAATTATATGTTGAATGGTGAACATGTGTTTTGGTTTGTTTATTGTTCATGTGCATGTGCTACTGATTGTTTCCTTCTGACTTCCTCTGATTTTCTTCTTCTTAGCCTAGTGTGGGATGTTTAAATTGCAATTCTCGCTGAGGTGAGGGTTTCAATTTGGACGTCACACATCAGATTAAGTTTTAGAAAATCTGGGGACATCACAAAAGTAGTGGATACAATTAATTAACAGAAAATACTAAAATTTCACTTAAAGAACAACTGTTGTGAAGCTAACTCATATCTTTCTTAACTCTTTAACTTATAAAAACTCTGTGAACCTATATGAACATATTTTATCTTATGCCCTGATCATATGCAGTGTACTCTACATATGAAGACTCGTATGGTGTCCTCCTGGTTTGCTGCAGGAAAACTGGCTCTCTGGCCTCGACACTCCTATGGTGTTGTAAACTGGACTCCTCCTCTAAGCTGAGTACACAGGCGGAGAGTCAAGACGTGCCACCAGGATGTCTGGTTAGTGTTGGACATTCTTTTCTGTACTCCAGTGCCACCAAGACGTCTGGTTAGTGTTGGACATTGTAAACTGCTCTCTAGTGCCACCAGGATCCTGTCTCTGGTTGATGTTGGACACTTCAAACTGTACTCTCGTTCCCCCAGGATCCTATCTCTGGTTAGTGTTGGATACGAGATCCGACCCCCATATATTGGACACTGCCAAGGTTAGGTCATTTCACTCCTATGGCGCAGACATCACATAGAGGTTCTATGGTGTTTAGGGCCCTTAAATATATTATTTTATTATTCATAGAAAGCTCTTACTATATTGTGTCTCTCTCTTACTTATTCTTGGTTTTGGTATCTCTATGGTACCTCATCTATTTTATTGCAGTTCAAATCACAATATGATAGCATTCTAGAACTGACAGAGCAATGTACTCAAAATCATTGTAAATACTGAGTAATTCATATATCATGCATGCAGACAGATTGAAAATTTATAAATAACCCAAACTCATGTCAATTTGGCACATATATACTAAATTCATGTAATTGAACATCTTATTGCAATGATAAAAGTAAATTACTTCACATATGATAAATCATCCGTAGCATTTGTCAATTATCTGAAATTTCTCGAAAAATGTGCACATTAACCCTAACCCTGGTTTGTGCATCACATAACTCAATTAAGAGTTACTTACATATCTTAACACAAATAATTAAAAAAATTTGAGAATTTCTAATAATATCTCAGAAAAATGTTTTGATTCACGTATACATTAATCAATTCACATTAAACATAACATGGAGCATGCAACTAGGGTTTCATTGAATATTTTCATGTTAATGTACTTTCTTTGAAATCATGCATATGATAATTTACTAAAATCTGTACTACCTGGGTTTATACCCAAACCATACCGTTATTGTTCGTGTATTACTAATTTCACATTCAAACTGAGCAATTTAGGTTCTGATTAACCATGCAATTTCACTACTCCAATCCACACTGATAAGATGCTAAAGTAGATCATATAAAAGTGTAAAGAAACAATTTATGAAATAAAATATCAGGCAACACCAAATACCACACAATGCATGATAACTGATGTTATCAGTGCAAAACGTGCAATTAACCAAAAAATTCAGATTTCCAGAGTTAAATCTTGGATAGTGAGTGAAATTCTACTCACAGCGAATCAGGATGTCCAGATTCGTCTGGAAATGCGTCCAGAACCTATTTCTGGGCGAATTTTGGGTTGTCTTCAACCTTTAATTACTCTATTCACATTCCAACAACCCGTCAGAGCAACTCCTTCAAGTATTGGTTGAATACAGGCTAAATCGACGACTAATCATCGCTACGAATTACGCACCTTTGTTGTGTTCTCAAATTCGGAGCTCAAGGGAGGATTTTCCTTACTCAGCCGCACAAGGATAGCCCCCTCCAGGCCACGCACAACAACTGCAATTAGTTGCTACTTGTCGTTGGTCAAACTTCTAGGTGGCTGGCTTAGCTGGGAAGAGTGGAGGAAGAAGAGGAAGGGGGAAAAGAAGGAAGGAGCCTGCTGCTCGGAGCTGAAGGGATCGAAGAACAAAAATTGTCTATCGTTCTCCTTGCTGTGATCGCAGCTCTACGGAGCTACAGAGTTGCTTCAAGCATTCATTCATAGGAGAAGATAAGGAAGAAAAGAAAGAAAAAGAAAAGGGTTATAAAGCCAAAACTTGGAAAAATTGCAAATTCGACCCTAGAATTTAAAAAGGTCATAACTTTCACCTCGTAGGTCCAAATCATGTGTTTTCTTTTGCAACTTTTCAAGTGCAAGATCCTCTACAACCCCAAGGCATAAAAACATGCCAATTAGCTTGTCTCAGCTAATCCAAACTCTAATTGCATCTTAAGCACTTACTTAACTTAATTAACTTGATGATGCACTAATCACCACATGAGCACTTAACTTATCTCAATTAACTTATTGATGTTGTTGTAATGATACTTACTGGTTAACACTGAAATGGGTCATAACAATCTCCCTCCCTTATAAGAATTTCATCCCAAAATTCCTAAAAGAGAAAAGGAAACTTGTTACGCATCTCAGACTCAAGCTCCCACGTAGATCCCTCTAAGTTGTGGTTCCTCCATAGATCTTTCACTAATGGTATCTCGCGATTCTTGAGTTTCTTGATCCTTTGATCAATTATCTATATTGGTCCCTCAACATAGGACACATCTGATCTGAGTTGTGCAGGTTCTGGGTCCATTATCTTCTTTGTACCAAGATAACATTTCTTCAGCATCGATACATGAAATACATCATGTAAATTAGCCAATTCAGATGGCAATTCCAACCTATTGGCTACAGGTGCAATCCTCTCAATGATAGGATATGGGCCCATAAATCTAGGAGTCAGTTTGCCTCTCTTACCAAACCTGAGCACTCCCTTCCATGGTGAAACCTTTAGATATACTTCATCACCAAGCTCAAACTTAAGAGGTCTATGTCTCTTCTCAACGTAAATCTTCTGCCTATCTTGTGTTGCTTTCAATTGTTCTTTGATCACAATAATCTTTTCAGTGGTCAAATCCACTATCTCTGGTCCAAGAATCTACTTTTCACCTACCTCATACCAACATATGGGTGATCTACATTTTCTACCATACAGAGCTTCATATGGGGCCAAACCAAGACTGGAATGGTGACTATTATTGTATGCAAACTCTATAAGGCTCAAGTGTTCTTCCCAACTTCCACTGAAATGAAAGACAGATGCTCTCAGCATGTCCTCAAGAGTCTGAAAGGTCCTTTCTGACTGACCATCCGTCTGCGGGTGAAAATTTGTACTTAATCTTAACTTTGTTCCCAAAGCACGATGCAACTGATTCCAAAATCTAGATGTGAATTTAGCATCTCTATCAGATATAATTGAAACTGGAATACCATGCAGCCTGACCATTTCATCCATGTATATCTTAACCAATTTTGGGACATCAAAGGTTGACTTAATAGGAAGAAAGTGAGCAGACTTAGTCAATCTATCCACAATCACCCATATTGAGTCACAACCTCTAGGTGTCCTCGGCAACCCTATCACAAAATCCATTGTGATATGTTCCCATTTCCATTATGGTATAGGAAGAGATTGCAAAGTACCTACAGGTTTTTGATGTTCAACCTTAACCTGCTGGCACACACTACATCTAGCCACATACTCAGCTACATCCTTTTTCATACCTGAACACCAGTACAACTCCTTGAGATTCATGTACATCTTAGTGTTACCTGGATGCATAGCATACATCGATGCATGTTCTTCTTAGAGAATCTATCCTTTCAAATCACTATCTCTAGGTACACATAACCTGTCAAGTTGAAACATCAACCATCATCTAAAAACTTGAACTCTGATCTCTTTACCTTTGCCATATCATGCATGATCTGTTGTAACTCACTGTCACTCTGCTGAAGTTCCTTGATCTGTTCATAAAAAGTAGGCTTGACTTGCATCTGTGCAATCAAACCACTCTTCTCTGTCACCCCTAAGTCTAAGTTCAATTTCCGCATTTCTACTAGCAGGTTTCTCTTGAAACATGCCATAGAGAATGCATCAGTTGTTGAACTTGACTTCCTACTGAGGGCATCTTCTACCACATTCGCCTTACCAGGATGATAATCTATCGTCACATCATAATCTTTGATCAATTATAACCATATTTGTTGTCTAAGGTTCTGATCCTTTTGGGTGAAGATATATTTCAAACTCTTATGATCTGTAAACACTTGGCATGCCTCACCATAGAGATAGGGACTCCATGTTTTAAGGGCATGAACTACTGTAGCTAACTCCAAATCTTGTGTCAGATAATTTTCCTCATTCTTCTTAAGTTGTCTAGATGCATAAGCTACTACTTTACCTTCCTGCATCAACAAACAGCCTAAACCTCTCTTGGAAGCATCACAAAACACTATGTAGCCTTTATCTACCTCGGGTAGGGTCAACACTGGTGTTGCAGTCAAAATCTTCCTCAAGATTTGAAAACTCTTCTCACAGTTGTCTAACCAGAAAAATGGTGCATTCTTCCTCGTTAAGCATGTTAGAGGTGATACTATAACACTAAAGTTCTGGATGAACCTTCTGTAGTAACCTACCAATCCTAAGAAGCTTCTGATCTTAGTAGGAGTTTTAGGCTACTCCCACTGTAGAACCGACTCGACTTTCTTAGGGTCAACACTTACTCCATTTCTTGAGATGACATGTCCAAGAAAAGACACCTCAGCTAACCAGAACTCACACTTACTGAACATAGCATATAACTGATGTTGTCTCAACAACTATAATGATATCCTCAGATGTTGCTCGTACTGCTCATCATCTTTGGAATAGATCAGAATGTCATCTATGAAAACCACTATGAACTGATCTAAAAACGGCTTGAAAATTTGGTTCATCATATCCATAAAAGCTACTAGGGCATTAGTCAGTCCAAACGACATGACTAGAAACTCATAATGCCCATATCTTGTTCTAAAAGCGGACTTAGGAATGTCTAAAGCCTTTATCCTCAACTGATGATACCCAGATCTCAAGTCTATCTTAGAAAAGATTGTCACTCCATGCAACTGATCAAATAGATCATCTATCCTTGGCAATGGGTACTTATTCTTGATAGTGATCTTATTCAACTATCTATAGTCTATACATAATCTCATAGTACCATCTTTCTTCTTCACAAATAAGACTGGAGCTCCCCATGGTGAAGAACTAGGTCGAATGAAACCCTTATCCAGTAATTCCTGTAACTAGATCTTGAGTTCCTTCAACTCTGCAGGTGCCATCCTGTAAGCTGGCAGAGCTATAGGTTGACTACCTAGCAACACCTGGATCTCAAAGTCTATCTCTCTTTCAGGAGGTAGACCTGGCAACTCATCTGGAAAAACATCTGGGAACTCACAAACCACTGGTACATCCCATAAACTGATTGTGCTCTTCTCTGCTCTAGTATCTAGCACATGTTCCAAGAATGCCACACAACCTTTCTGCAACATCTTATCAGCTATAGTAGCTGATATGATACACGTAGGTAAGACTTTCCTATCTCCAGAAAAGACACAAGAAAATTCACCCTGTTGAAAGATAGCCTCCTTTTTCTAACAGTCGAGTTGAACTCGATACGTCTCTAGGCAATCCATACCCAATATAACTTGAAAAGAGTTAATATACAAGGGTATAAGATTAACCGTGATGGTGTAACCACCAAAAGTCAACAAACATCATGTACAAAACTCTGTCAACACTGTCGGTTCACCTAACGGAACCCTCAACAACAACTCAATTGGTAATTCTTATGTTAATAGGTTAAGCTCATAGGCTAAAGAACATTGTATAAACGAATGAGTGGAACCCGGATCTATCAAAATTGTAACTAACATGCTATTAAAGAAAAGCATTTATCCTATAATTACTCAAGAAGAAACAATACCTTCTTGTGGTGTCAGAGAGAAGAAGTGTCCTGAAGCTCTTTCTCTCCCACGATGTCCACGTTGTCCTTCCCTAGCATTGGGTGCTACACCACCTCAGGAACCTGAAGCTATAGAAGAACTGGGTCCTCCAGCTGGAGCCTGTCTCGGGACATTTTGGTATTGTGACTGGGAACCCTATGATGCTGACTGCTATAACTGGGGGCAATTCCTTCTAAAGTGTCCAACCTATCCGCAGATATAACAACCCTAAACATCTGCACCCCAACACTGACCAGTGTGTGACTTCCCACAGATATCACATCTTGGTACCTCTTTCCTTGATGAACATGTCATTGAAACTGATGATCCAGAAGGCTTACTTGGAGGTGTCCATGTAGACTGTGTACTCCATCTTTCGGAACTGGGTCTCCCTCCACTTGATGAAAAACTAGATCCTTGTCTACCAAAATAGCCAAGTCCTCATCCTATCTTTGCAAAGAAACTGCCACCACCTCTGTATCCACTACTACTTTGTCCCATTCTAATAAAGTCTCTAGATCTTTTCTTACTCTCAGTGTGCTTATCAGTGTTAACTGACTCTTCTACAGGTCTTGCTGCCTTAAGAAATTCTCTGAAGTTCTCTCTTTTTCTTTGGCCAATAACAGATACAATATGTCAGATTTTGGGCCTTAATCCCTCTTGGAACCTTCTACACTAGTGAAGTGTGCCTCATACTCTCCCACTAACATATTGCCTTGTCTGATGTTCTGCAGTTGTCTTATCTTCTCATTCGGAAAGGTAGGTGGATAGTACTTAAGATGAAATTCATCAACAAAATCCTTCCAAGTCAGTACCGTATTTCTCCTTTTATCTTCCACTCCACACCACCAGAGTTCTGCATCACCCTTAAGCAAATAAACTGCATGATTGATTTGCCTTTCCTTAGACAACTCCATCAGGCGAAACACTTTCTCAATCTGCCTCAACCATGCATCTGCCACTGTGGGGTCTGTATATCCAGTGAACTTAGTACCTCCAAGCTTCTTAACTAGTTCATAGGATCTCATCAAATCCTTACTACTTGAGGTAGAAGCTCATTTATCTGACTTATATTTTTCCTTGGTTTCCAGAAACATTATGTACATTCTCGCTACCTCATACACATCTTCACCACCACCAGGACCCATCTCTTGGGGATTATGTCCAATGTGGCACTCAGCTTGTTCCTCATGACCACGTCCTCTTTTTTCCATATGTAATAGTATAACAGAATATTCCCTATTAGAAAACTGTAGTTAAAAGAAAGATACCTAAGTCCTAATCCTATTGGTCTCTTATCATCCCCTGACCTTGACTTAGAGTAACTACGTACTCAACCTATGCTCTGATACCAAAGCTGTTGTGACGCCTCGATCCCCGAGACATCTCTAATGACCTCGAAGATTGGGGAGTCACCCTCGGTAAACCACCCTTAACTTTTTCTTTTCTTGATCACTTAAAATTATCTTAAAGGAAAAAATCTTTTAACTTAGAATAATCTGAAACTTTAATAACTGTGGAAGCAAACTTACTGTTTCTAAATCTTGAAAGATAGCTCAGAGTTTAAACAACAAATTACAACTTACTTGCAGAATATAAAGTGCAACAGTTAATTGAAAACTAAATTATAGATCACTTTACATTCTCTCTCTTTCTACCACACCATGTCCCAAGGACTGAGGGGAAAGGACTAAGAGACCTCTAACTAACTACGTACTACCTTCTATGTACTCGGGTGATACGATCCTTCAACTTCCACATGCTGATGTTGACCTAAAAAATGTTTCAGTAGGTTGGTGAGCTACTGGCTCAGTGAATAGAATTTCACCCAACCATCACAGATAACTCATTTATGTTTATTATTTGGAATAATATGCAAGAAATACTTCACTGAGAAGGTCTAAGCAATATAATTTTAAGAGGATAAGATGTCAACATTTCATTATGATAATAATTGATGCAAAGCTGGGGATAAAATTAATTAACAGAAAATACTAAAATTTCACTTAAAGAAAAATTGTTGTGAAGCTAACTCATATCTTTCTTAACTCTTTAACTTATAAAAACTCTATGAACCTATATGAACATATTTTATCTTATGCCCTGATCATATGCAGTGTACTATACATATGAAGACTCATAGCAAACTACGATCCCACCATACAAGACTTAGCCGTCACTACGGGATAGCTAAGTCTGACTGTTGTCCTAGTCTGCTATAGGAAAATTGGCTCTCTAGCCTCGACACTCCTATGGTTCTGTAAACTGGACTCCTCCTCTAAGCGGAGTACACAGGCAGAGAGTCAAGCCATGCCACTAGGACGTCTGGTTAGTGTTGGACACACTTTTCTGTACTTCAGTGCGACTAGGACGTGTCGTTAATGTTGGATATTGTAAACTGCTCTCTAGTGCCACCAGGATCCTGTATCTGGTTGATGTTGGACACTACAAACTGTACTCTCATGCCACTAGGATCATGTCTCTAGTTAGTATTGGATACGAGATCCAACCCCCATATGTTGGACACTGCCAAGGTTAGGTCTTTTCACTCCTAAGGCACATACATCACATAGGGGTTCTACGGTGTTCAGGGCCCTTAAATCTATTATATTATTATTCATAGAAAGCTCTTACTATATTGTGTCTCTCTTTTACTTATTCTTGGTTTTGGTATCTCTATGGTACCTTGTCTATTTGATTGCAGTTCAAATCACAATACGATATCATTCTAGAACTGACAGAGAAATGTACTCAAAATCATTGTAAGTACTGAGTAATCCATATATCATGCATGCAGACAGATTGAAAATTTATAAATAACCCAAACTCATGTCAATTTGGCACATATATACTGAATTCACGTAATTAAAAATCTTATTGCACTGATAAAAGTAAATTACTTCACATATGATAAATCATCCATAGCATTTGTCAATTATCTAAAATTTCTCAAAAAACATGCACATTAACCCTAACCCTGGTTTGTGCATCACATAACTCAATTAAGAGTTACTTACGTATCTTAAGACGAATTATTAACAAAAATTGAGAATTTCTAATAATTAATATCTCAAAAAAATGTGTTGATTCATGTAAACATTAATCCATTCACATTAAACATAACATGGAGCATGCAACTAGGGTTTCATTGAATATTTTCATGTTATCATACTTTCTTTGAAATCGTGCATCTGATAATTTACTAAAATTTGTACTGTCTGGGTTTATACCCAAACCATACCGTTATTGGTCGTGTAATACTAATTTCACATTCAAACTGAGCAATTTAGGTTCTGATTAACCATGCAATTTCACTTGTCCAATCCACACTGATAAGATGCTAAACTAGATCATATAAAAGTGTAAAGATACAATTTATGAAATAAAATATCGAGCGACGCCAAATCCCACACAACACATGATAACTGTTGTTATCAGTAAAAAATGTGCAATTAACTAAAAATTTCTAATTTCTAGAGTTAAATCTGGGATAGTGAGTGAAATTCTACTCACAGCAATTCGGGATGTCCGGATTCATCCGGAAATGCGTCCAGAGCATGTTTCTGGGAAAATTTTGGGTTGTCTTCAACCTTTAATTACGTTGTTCACATTCCAGCAACCCGTCAGATTAACTCCTTCACATATTGGTTGAATACAGGCTAAATCGACGGATGAATCGTGGCTAGGAACTGCACACCTTTTTTGTGTTCTCAAATTTGGAGCTCAAGGGAGGATTTTCCTTACTCAGGCGCACCAGGATATCCCCCTCCAGGCCACACACAACAACCAAAATTAGCTACTGCTTGTCGCTGGTCAAACTGCTAGGCGGCTGGCTTAGCTGGGAAGAGTGGAGGAAGAAGAGGAAGGGGGGAAAAGAAGGAAGGAGCATGATGATCGGAGCTGAAGGGATCGAAGAACAAAAATCGCCCGCTGTTCGCCTTGTTGCGATCGTGGATCTATGGAGATACAACACCGCTTCAAGCAGTTATTCACAGCAGCAGATAAGGAAGAAAAGAAAGAAAAAGAAAAGTGTTATAAAGCCAAACCTTGGAAAAATTGCAAATTTGACAATAGAATTTAAAAAGGTCATAACTTTTTCCTTGTAGGTCCAAATCAAGTGTTTTCTTTTGCAACTTTTCAAGTGAAATATCCTCTACAACCCCAAGCAATAAAAACATGCCAATTAGCTTGTATCAGCTAATAAAAACTCTAATCGCATCTTAAGCACTTACTTAATTAACTTGATGATGCACTAATCACCACATGAGCACTTAACTTATCTCAATTAACTTATTGATGTTGTTGTAATGATACTTACTAGTTAACATTGAAATGGGTCATAAAAGTTTGACCTTGGTTTTTCTTCCATGCATGTTGTTCATATGTCATAGTGTTCTATGGAGTTGAGTTCTATTTTGTAAGTTGGAGATGTGGTTCTCTCTCTTGGATGAGGTCCTTTCATGGTGGATTCATGATGTGTGATTTAGGGTTCTCGGTGACCATTTTGCATGGAGTTTTCCCATGACAAAAATGCATCTTCCTTGGCTCTATCTTCCTATTTAGATCATTCTTAATCCCTAAGTAGATATGAACCTTTGCCTTGGTGATGGTTGATCTTGGAAGGTTGGTTTTGCGGTCAAGATAGGCTTTCTCTTTAGTGTCGCGGTCGCGACATCATGGTTGGTCGCAACCATGAGTTGTTTCTTTTGGGGTACATTAGTTGATTGTTGTTTCCATCTACCTTGAGTTGGTAGGACCTTTCTTCTAATTCAGATGAAGGCTTGCCCTTGTGTTGAGGATGACCCTTTCCCTTGTCGCAGTCATGACACGCATAGGGTTGGTGGTCACGACATGCATAGGTTGGTGGTCGTGACAACCCTTATTTTTGGGGATCACAACGAGTTCTTCTTGGGTGGTTGAAACCCTAACCCTAGAGGGTTGCGGCATGTCTAGGTTGGGGTGGCCGTGACCTAGTTGCATGAGTGGTCGTGGCTTATGTATGATGGGTGGTTGAGAGGCATGTTGATATCATAGTTGATATACTTCCATGACTAATGTATAAGTCATGTAGAGTGTTTTTTGGATAATGTATAATTACCCCTAATCATGTTCCTCAACCCTAAGATGCTCTAAGATAGTGGGAGGTGGTGTACCTAGGGTTTGGTATTTATATCTAGCTTTAAACCAAAATCAACTATAGTGTGGAGCCCGAACCCTAAAATGAGAAAATGACATGTTTGTTTCTCTTTCTTAGAATGGTCATTATAGTATGGCAATATCTTTCTCTTGTTTATAAACCCCTAACCTTGTAGGTAATATGAACTTGAATATCATAGCTAGTGTATGCTATGATGAATGTGATATGATATTGGTTGAATGAGTTTTCATGAGGCATGTTGAGACACTTGTGACATAGGAATGATGTGAATGGGTCCTATGACATGGTGATGATATGATGGCATTGTGAATGGAAGTGTTATATGTCTCATGCAGGTATAGTGTGACAAGTTCACACCTTATAAGTTTTATATCTTCTAGAATTGTATCATGCCCTTATTTCATAGAATTTTCTATCACTTTATATGTTGTAACATGATTGATGTTAAAAGGTACTTAATATTATTTAACTAATCAAGTGGAACATAATCATGTTGTTTACTATGTACCATAGATCCATCTCAGTGTCAACATTTTTTGGATGCTGAAATGGGCTTTCCCTAGTCAAAGCTTGGAGTCATATATTGTTGAGTATATGCATTCATAGGATTGGTTGCAGGGCATACCCTGGATGGAGTGCATCTACGGGCCATAGTTAATTGATATGATGCTTATGAGGTTTCATAGGATTGGATGCGGGTCATACCCTAGAAGGAGTGCATCTGTGGGGCGTATCTCAATTCACTAGCGTTGTGACCTGTACCAAGGTGGGTTAGGACTGTCATAATTGACTATATGTCGCTGGTTGTAGTTGATTGGTATGTCTCTACAGTGTACTTGTGTAATGACCACAATGTTTGGTGAGGTCATGAATTTTGGCTCTTCCATAGACCTGGTATGACACTAATTTAGACTTAGTATTGTCATTTGGATTTGGGTGGTACGACTCAAATCCTTGGGCAAAAAAATTTAAAATGTAATCAGTCATGTAGTATACTTCCTTAGGATCAAATATGAAAGCATTGGATGAGGCTTTGCTTGCTTTTCTATAGTGTTGTTGGTAGCGAATATACATGTTCTTCATTTTCATTTGAATTGTTAGATGACAATAACTTCTTTGCTGATAGAATTAGCCAAATTTGATTATTATAGATGTAGTTTACCTTTGCATTTATTTATCTTATCTGTGTTAATAATAGCATTGGTGGAGAGTTATATCTCCCGTTGAGATTTGGATCTCACCTTGTGGGTTTCTCCACATCCTTTATGTGGCACACCAATCGAATAAAACATCATTAACTAAGCAGAAGCAATCATTAATAGAGGATTAACAAAACTCACTAAAAATTAAATCCTTTTGCAAAGAGATCCAATTCCAGGAAGCTCTTAGTAATAAGAACCAAAGTATTATATGTACATCCTAGACCACAATATCATACCATGTACCATCTCTTCTCGAGGATTACATACATTAACTGCTCTCTTAAGTCTACACAGGAGCAATACACAACCTCAAGGTATTCAAGCCAAAAATTTCAGATCGGTTATTAAAACACTTAGTACTGACTCTAAGGACCTGAGAGTACAGAGACGACACATAGGACTCTTATCTACAAGACACGACAGTCAGTATCTCCACCTGGAATGTTACTACTGTCCTTGATGCTGCTGTCCTTCCCATTAGTATGGTTCTTACCTCCTCGTCTTCGTCCACCTAAAAACATTAGATCCCACGGGGGTGAGACAATTGAAATCGTCCCAGTGAGAGATATAACTCTTTGCCAGAAACATTATTATTGCAGTTTAATAGAATAAAACTGGGCAGAGGAGAAGCAGTTTATAACATTCTCATATTTTAAAGCATTGCAACTATCTATGATAGAGCAGTAAATCATCTATTCATTCTATAAGGAATATGAAGAACATGTATATCATCTATCCATCTTACTATATCAACATCTCAAGATTATCCTGAGATACTCATTATCATGGTATATCATCCATGAATCATTCTCATTTCTATCTGTTGACTTTAGCCAATCTATTAGCCAAATATTGAATTGTACCCGTCATGTGAGTATACATCATCATATTCTATCCAGGCATTGGACTATGCCAATTCTATGCAAACATTCCAGGCATTGGACTATGCCAATCCTGTGCAACCATTCCAGGCATTGGATTATTACCAATCATGTGCTATTATTATAGGTATTGGATTATTACCAATCATGTGTAATTATTCTAGGAATTGGGTTAATCACCAATCCTGTGCAATTATTCCAGGTATTGGATTATTACCAATCTTGTGCAATTATTCCAGGTTTTGGATTATTACCAATCATGTGCAATTATTCCAGGTATTGGGTTATGACCAATCCTATGCAATTATTCTAGGTATTGGGTTATGACCAATCCTGTGCAATTATTCTAGGTATTGGATTATGACCAATCTTGTGCAATTATTCCAGGTATTGGGTTATGACCAATCATGTGCAATTATTCCAGGTATTGGGTTATGACCAATCTTGTGCAATTATTCCAGGTATCGGGTTATGACCAATCATGTGCAATTATTACTGAATACCACATCACCTTTACTAGGTATTAAACCTTGCCCAAGCCATCATACTTATTCACATCCTTTATGTAATTCAAGTATTCCTCTTATCTCTTTTAAGCTTATTCAAAACACTCTAGCTGTGATGGCCCATGATTTTAGGATTTTGAGACTCGTTATAGTATTTGAAGTCTATGAATATTTGTTTTAATTAATTGAAGCGGAGTTGACTTTTATCTAACCATGGATTCTTTGACCCTCAAGTATGACTATAATACCATGAGAGGATCAATAATATATGTGAAAGGCCATTCATGTATATGGAGATGATTGATAGTAGTTATAAGTCTATATTGAGGACATATGGATTTAAGTATCCAATGAAGTATACATGGATTCATAGGATTGAATATTGCTATTTGATACTACTAACGTTTGGAACAAAGAAGAAAATTGAGTAAATGATGCTTTATGAATCTAGTTCATTATAATATCTGAATCATGTTGAGATTTAGGGCATGTGGGATGCGACTAATGTTTTTCCTTGTTGCTTGGATGTTCAAATTCAACCCATGTTATACTTCAGATTTAACCATAGGATACATGGATCCTTAAGCAATAGATTATCAATTAAGTAGTTAATTACTCATCTACCACCTTAGCTACCACCTCCATTACTCACGGAGAGCCTCGCATACTTGGGGACCCAGTCCCTGGCGCGCCCCCTGAAGTACAGGGATAATTGATCAAGAATTTTGAATGAGCCATAAGCTGCGCCATGCTCGGATCCATGTAATGGCCTGACTTGTAGGATATGGGTGCGGTAAGGCAGTTCATCCTGGAATCCCCTTCACCCTCCATCTCCTTTTCCTCTCACTAAATCTACATGAGCGATATGTGCCTCGACCAACCGAGCCACCCAAAAGGACCTTGTGCCATCAGACATATCGTTTAGCTACTGCAGATCTCGCCCAGGGCCCATGACCACCGGAAGATAGACTTGTAACTCAGCTAGCGCAGACCCTGTCGTGGTGCAGAGCAACCCCCCCACCATCATCTCTGATCACCACCTCCTTGACCACGATAGAGCAGACGGAGCCATCGTCCCCCCCCTTGCCTCGCCCACGGCGGTGGTAGGAGCGGCAGAGCCATCTGGAATCTAAGTTTTGGAGCCGACCTTGGCACACTTGGCATCAGAATCTTGCGGCGGTGAGCGACGGACCTTATGGTGGTAGTACCTGTAGGAGATCCAGTGTGGAGGGTGATGGGTTGCTCACTGGAAAAGAGATCCCAGCAGAGGTCTCCTCGTGTGCATCGCGTATAGACAGAGGACCGGGGGAGAGGTCGGGATACAGTCGACCTTGGATCTTCATCCTCGATTACCGCAGACCAACCAGGCAGAGCCCCTTCGTGCACCAGATCGGGACTGGCCTTGGAAGCGGCAACCCTTGGGTGGTCATTATGCCCGCCGAGGAGCACCACAGGCCCAAAGCTATGTAGAGAAGCCACTTGAGGCTGTTGGTGCCAACGTAGGATAGAAATGGAGGAAGTATGTTGGTGGAGCCTCAACGGAGAGTAACGCAGGTGGCCTATCTCTGTCGAAGATCTTCCCACAGCTGCGGTCGGGGCAGGAGGAAGCAACCCATGCGGAAGTAGCCCGGCGGAGCAAACGACGGCCGAACGTGAGATCGCAGAGATCGGGAGAAAGAAAGGGGGTGTGGACCGCATATAGCAGAACCAGCCAAACCAACCCTAATCTGAGTCCATCCAGTGAACCAGACAAGCTGACCCATGGAAGTGGTGCCACGTGGCATGATCCAGTTGGTCGCTTGAGGTAAATATCCCAAAATGCTCATGTCCTCATTAATTCACAGTAATTAGCTCATGCATCATAAAAATACAAATAAGGTACCTAAATTCTCAGAAAAATGCATAGAACAATATGAAATCATAATACCAGGCTTTGATGCACTAATATCAGTGATATCTTATTAGTTGTAAAATGCTTAGTTCATGAGTAATAAATATCAAATGATGATATTAAATTATGGAAAAATGTCAGTAAGTCCATAATCATGTCTTTAATGCATATGATATCATATATGTTTATGTTGATGCACGAAATCATGTAATTTGCTTGATATGGCTATCTAGGGCTAATAATCCTGAAGAAAATGTAGAAAATACATTAATGATCAATTGATGATGAAATTTATGGAAATCTGTAATATCAGTAACAGGAAGCTAATGTGGAACTCTGATATCAGTTATATGCATGAAATCCATGTTATATGAATATGACCCTTAATACATGGGTTGTAATCCTAAATTGAATAATGTATATAAACTAGGGTTAATTTGTGCATACAAAAAGGATATGAAACCTAATATTCAGATAATGAATCATAATCTGGAAAATGACATCACTAAGATAAATATAAGATAATAATGCAAGTAAACGTTGGAATATCCTAATGAGATAATATAAACCCTAATGAACACGACTAGGGTTAAGATGATGAGAATCTGATGCTAGTATATGATTTTGTTATTAATAAGGTGCTGACTAGATATGTAGATGATCCAGAATGTAAATAGGAATCTCTAAACTCAGGTACGTGGGTTTTTATTAAGTATAAGACTAGTTTTCTGGTTGCCTATGATATGTGATATCTTGAATGCTCGTATTTGGATATGATTGCTTGGTTGAACTAGTATGAGTTATACTTCACCAAATTTAAGAGAAATATAAATGATTATGATGGGTTGTAGCTACTAGAGCACATAGCCTGGTGTGGATGTATGTTGCCTAACATGGATGTATGATTCATTGGCTCATGTTAGATGTATGATGATATTCTATTGCCCACACTAGATGTAAGTCAAGTGCAAGTATGTGTAGTACAACCGCATCAAAGTGAATGCAATAAAATGAATGTTTACCTGATTATCGCTTTAAATAATGTTTTCTTTTACTCTTTCTTTCTCAAGATTATTTCAATTATGCAAGCATATTAATATGTATCTTTCTACCCACGTGCACAACACCTTGTGTGTTGATTCGTTGTTTCACGTATGTTTTAGGTTCAGAGCTAGCTTGGGATAAAAGACGGGAAGTGAGCAGTTGTCCAGGTTGTACCTTTTGTGTTAAGATCCTGTTAGCATACATGTTCATAGACTTATGTTAAATTTTCATTCAATATGTAATTCAAGACGGGAAGTGAGCAGTTGTCCAGGTTGAATTAATGTTACTGAAAACTTTGATTGTTTAGTACCACCAATCCACTATTCCTGTGACTGTGTAGATTTCCTTTTGAGGTTTGCCTCATGTTTCTTTGTCACAGACCTTTCTATCCTCTGAACTGACTCCACAAATGTGGCAAATTTCTCTCTACTTTCTAATGCAGCTGCCGAGATAGACACCTCAGCATTCAGTCCTTTCTCAAAACGTCGAATCTTCTCCTTCTCCGTAGCATCCATTTGAGGACAAAACCATAAAAGTTCCATAAACCTAGCCTCATATTCATTTATTTACATTGTTCCCTGCCAAACCTTCTCAAACTATGAGATCTTTTCGTCTAAGTATGTTCTTGGAAAATACTTATTGACGAATTCTTAACAAAATTCCTCCCAACCAACCTATTCATCATTCCTTTTTACTTCTTCTATGGCCCACCAATGGCCAGCACTACCCTTCAAAAGGTATACAACATGTTTGACTTTGTCAACATCTAGAATACTAAGGATCTTAAAAGCCTTTTCTAACTCAGTGAGCCATAGATTAGCATCTGTTGGGTCAATTGTCCCAACATATTTTATAGCTCCTACACGACGTACTTGTTCAAAAGTCTTACCAGACCCATGTCCCTCATTGGGAGTTGGTGCCCTAGGTGCTGGTGCGGGCATCCAGTCTACCATATGCCTCATTGTAGTCATGAATTCCGTAAATAGAGTATAAATGGTTGGGTTTTCTTTCATAGCTTCATTAAAATGGGGATTCTCAGGCACTGATTCCTCTCTTGCATGATCCCTTGCACCTCCTACTAGTGCAACAACATTTCTTTCAGCGACACGATCCTCGTGTTCTCCAGACATCTTTAAGCTATCTCCCTTCTTCTGCATAAGCAGAAGTCACTATAAGATATACCGGATGACACTAGAACAGACTCAACACCTTAGTCCTATGTCTCTGTAGACTCGGAGAACCTTAAGCTCTGATACCACTAATTGTGGCACACTAATCGAACAAAACATCATTAACTAAGCGAAAGCGGTCATTAATAGTAGATTAACAAAAATCACTAAAAATTAAAACCTTTTGCAAAGAGATCTAATTCCAGGAAGCTATTAGTAATAAGAACCAAAGTATTACATGTACATCCTGGACCACAAGAACATACCATGTACCATCTCTTCTCGAGGATTACATACATTAATTTCTCTCTTAAGTCTACACAGGAGCAATACACAACCTCGAGGTATTCAAGCTAAAAAATCCAGATCGATTATGAGAACACTAAGTACTGACTCCAAGGACCTGAGAGTACAAAGACGACACATATGACTCTTATCTACAAGACATGACAGTCACTATCTCTACCTGGAATGTTATTGTTGTCCTTGATGCTACTGTCCTTCCCCTATAGTATGGTTCTTACCTCCTCGTCTTCGTCCACCTAAAAACATTGGATCCCACGGGGGTGAGACAATTGAAATTGTCCCAGCGAGAGATATAACTCTTCGCCAAAAACATTATTATTGCAGTTTAATAGAATAAAACTGGTCAGAGGATAAGCAGTTTAGAACATTCTCATATTTTAAAGCATTGCAACTATCTATGATAGAGTAGTAAATCATCTATTCATTTTATAAGGAATATGAAGAACATGTATATCATTTATCCATCTTACTATATCAACATCTCAAGCTTATCTTGAGATACTCATTATCATGGTATGTCATCCAATTAATCATTCTCATTTCTGTCTATTGACTTTAGCCAATCTGTTAGCCAAATATTAAATTGTACCAATCTTGTGAGTATACATCATCATATTCTGTCCATGCATTGGACTATGCCAATTCTATGCAAACATTCCAGGCATTGGACTATGCCAATCCTGTGCAACCATTCTAGGCATTGGATTATTACCAATCATGTGCAATTATTCCAGGTATTGGATTAACCAATCCTGTACAATTATTCCAGGAATTGGGTTATTACCAATCATGTGCAATTATTCCAGGTGTTGGATTATTACCAATCTTGTGAAATTATTCCAGGTATTGGATTATTACCAATCCTGTGCAATTATTCTAGGTATTGGGTTATAACCAATCCTGTGCAATTATTCCAGGTATTGGGTTATGACCAATCCTGTGAAATTATTCCAGGTATTGGGTTATGACCAATCCTTTGCAATTATTCCAGGTATTGGGTTATGAGCAATCCTGTGCAATTATTCCAGGTATTGGGTTATGACTAATCCTATGCAGTTATTACTGAATACCACATCACCTTTACTAGGTATTAAACCTTGGCCAAGCCATAATACTTTTTCACATCCTTTATGTAATTCAAGTATTCCTCTTATCTCTTTTAAGCTTATTTAAGACACTGTAGCCCTTATTTGGCTATAAGCATAAGGCATGCATAATTAAGATTTCATTATTATTATTGTATCCATTTATTATTATTATTTATGTTACTAAGTTTCCATTTCCTAATTTATTTGAACATTATCATTGCTTACATGAAACTTTTATAAACATCTTGTTATCTCTTACTAGGCAACAACTATTCACATGGCTCACACAGCCCATTAAACATCTTGTCACCTTTCACTAGGAAACAACTATTCACATGGCTCACAAGGCTCATTAAACATCTTGTCACCTTTCACTAGGCAATAACTATTCACATGGCTCACAAGGCCCATTAAACATCTTGTCACATTTCACTAGGAAACAACTATTAGGGTTAGGGTTTCCCTCTATAGCCGAATAGGGTTTCAAGTTTATATTATTAATTCAAATCTAATTCATTTCTCCACACATCTAGGAGAATACATTGATATCATAAGGATTCAATTATAATAATTTATTCTCATCTTTTATCATTAAATGATAATCAACACAAAGTATGAGTTTCTCTTTCATCTTCTCTAGGATATTGATTACATCATACTTTGTTATCTTGGCTTAACCCTTTCTCAAGGTATGTTAGCCTACACTTATCAAAGTGCATTAAATCTTAATGTAATAATTGTCATGACACACTTCATGTGTTACTCATCCAAGTATATTGGATTTAGGGTACATCAAGGTGTATCAACCTTGAGGCATTGAATGTGATATCTATCATGTCTTGATGTATCACTTCCCCTTATCACTTGTAACTTACTTAAGTTCATCAACTTATCTTGTATTAGGGTATTTCCCATCCTAATACTTTATGCACCAGTTTATCACATTTATCATGTAATATATTGGTCATAAGTCACTCATTTGATTTATTCAACCATTATTGATATAATATTATCCAATATCAACCACTTTAAGTATTTCTCCTACCAAAATATTATTCACTATTCCGTTATTAGGAATAGGGTTTCCCTTATTTATCAATTAGGGCTTTGCATAACATCACCCTATGTTGAGGTTTCACATGACATCACCCTATGTTGGGGTTTCACATGACATCACCCTATGTTGGCGTTTCACATGACATCACCCTATATTGGGGGTTTACATGACATCACCCTATATTAGGGTTTCACATAACATCACCCTTTGTTAGGGTTTCACATGACTTCACCTTATATTGGGGTTTCACACATCATTATCTTGAATTAAGGTTTCTTATAACTTTTCCCCAAATTAGGGTTTCATGTAACTTTACTCGAAATTAGGGTTTCATGAAGCATCCTCTTAAATTAGGATTTTTCATTATATTACCCTGAATTGAGATTTCTCATATCATCACCATAGATTAGGGTTACACCTTTACCCTGGGTTAGGGTTTCACCTATCTTTGCCCTAAATTAGGGTTAGGGCTCATCAACCATCTCGATTAGGGATTCATGATCTCTTTATTCATGTTGAAAGTGTTGAGGCTTAACCACTACATGATTATCATCATCATGTATGAATTCCTCTTTTTCTCACATCCTCTCTAAGATGTTGATTACTTCAAGCTTGGTTAGATTAGGTCAACCCTTCATTCAAGTATATACATCTATGGTTAACATAGTGTATTGAGTTACTTCTTTCATAAGCATCAAAGGTTAACCACTCAAAAGGTACTAATCACTTAAGTACCTTAAAAGTACAACCATTGTATTTATCTTTGATATAAATCATTAACAATCATGGGTTTAATTGTACTTACATGGTTTGAATCAAATAGACCTTCAAACGATCTTGAGGTATTAGACCCTCAAACAGTCTTGAAGTACATTGACCCTTCAAACAGTCTTGAAGTACTTTGACCTTCAAACGGCCTTGGTACAAAACTCCAACTGGTCTGAGACCATTAGATCACCAAACGGTCTTGGACCAAACCTCCAAACGGTCTGGAGACCGTTAGACCATAAACGGTCTTGGTCCCAAAACCTTCAATCGGTCTTAAGACCGTTAGACCACCAAATGGTCTTGATCTCAAAATCCCTAAACAGTTTGAGATCATTTGAATTAAATATTAATTAATCCCAAATGGTTTGAAACTGAATGGACCTCAAATGGTATGAGACCGAATGGTCCTCAAACGGTCTAAGTCTGTTTGGTCTCAATAAACTTGAAACCATTTAACCCTAAATTAGGGTTTCTACAAACAATCGATTTAGGGTTTGCTTCATTGAATCATTCATCAATTGGACCATTGAAAACAAATCAAATTGTAGCCCTTGGATCTCCATCCATCCATGACTCCTTTTTAACCTCCAAATGGTCTTCAGACCATTTGGCCTCAAATGCTCTTGAGACTGTTTGCCCTCAAACGGTCTTGAGACCGTTTGAGTCATTCAACTTAAAAAAAAATTGGATCAACCAATTTAGGGTTTCAACCATTTAATCCAACTAGGGTTTGTAATAAATGGATCACCCATTCTTGAATCCATTATAATTAAATAAATTTGAACCATTGGAACTCCATCATCCACATCAGTAATAGACCCCAAACGGTCTTGAGACTGTTTAACCTCAAACGGTCTTGAGACCGTTTGATCACCAGTCATCAAAATTGAAGACCGTTTGCTCAAGATTTTTATTGAGGTTTGTGATAAGATGACATAATCATCTTCAAGCTACAAACCTTCGAAATTTTCTGTGATCTTTATGGTGATTTCATCAATTAATCAAAGGAAAGTTCGGGAATGAAAAAGGAATCAACATATGATGAAGAAATGAAATCAATAATAACATTTAAGGGTTCAAGTTATATAACCCACCTTCAAAGTTGAATCCAAGCTTCAAGCTTCACATACTCAATGGTGAATGAATCTTTCTCAACTGTCCAAGGTCCGTTCTCAAGTCTTTGGATGCAAAGGATGATCAAGGTTGAGCATTGAATGAAGAAAAGAAGAGAATGAGTGTTGAAATTCGATTTTCCACAATGAATTCAAGGTTGAAGATGACTATGGAGCTTACCTATAGGTTGGGGCACGTCCTCCTGTTGCTCCTAAGCTCCCTTGTGTTCATCCAAAGCAAGGAAAGAAAGAGGAGTCAAAAAAGACTTTCATGTGGGTGAAAAATGGGATATATGTAAGGGAATTTCAAGAGAGAGAAAGTGTTATAAAAATATTTCAATTCCCTAAATTGATGCCACTTATCCCACTCACTTCCTTGCATATTAAGCCATCATCCTCCCCTTCGAATTCCTCTTCTTTATCCATGAATTAAAAGAAAACAAATTAAGCACCTTAATCAATATAATAATAATATCCAAAAATTGGTGGATATTACTTTTTCTTTAACTAATGTGAGTGGGCTCTCCACTCACTTTAGGTATTTCGGTGCCATTGCAAAGCACAAGGACGTCCACACTTATAAAAATTCAACCATCACACTTTTGTTTTAACGGCACTTCCATTAATATATTTATTTTTGCATTAAATTGAATTAGGGTTTCGATTATGCTTAAATCTTGATTATTTTAATATAAAGATTCTCTCTCCCCCAAAGGGATTCAAATGAGACACCCTTCTGATTTGCTTGTATTTAATTGATACCAAGAAACATTAGGGACTCTCTATAAGTGGTATTTTGCATATTGAACCCAAGGTTTTGGGTAAATTGCACATTACACCAAAACTAGGTTTTAATGCACAAACATTGCTTAATAAGCTCTTTCTAGGTGCTCAGGCTACCACAAGCCATACCTCTGCATCATTTTCATTCTTATGATGCTTCAAAACTTTTGGAATATTTTACCATGTAATATTTGCAAGTTAACCCCTCAACTTGGGTAATTTGCACTTTAGTCTGAAACAAGTAAAACATTGTTTCAACATTATTCAAAAAGGACTAAAATTGAAACATAAGTTCCTCTTGAGCCTTAATTACTTTTCAAAAGATAAAGACAAGAATCTAAATGATTTACTTAAGAAAAACTTCTAGGGTTAAGTCTTAACCCAGGTCAGGGATGTTACACTTTAGGTGGACGTGCACGAGAAGGTAGAGATCGTGTAGGTGAGGCAGAGCAGCAGCTAGAAGGAAAATAGTTGATAAGGTTGGAAATGTTTCTATTCTTTTGGTGTAGAGTCCTAGAGTCGTCCCTGTACACTCAGATCTTGGGGGTGTTTTCAATTTTTTTGTAATTATGTTAGCATCATGAGGTTTTTGGCATGTGTTCCTTTTGTTGTATAGTTTGGTAGATGTACATGTATATGCATATGGAACAAATAACTCATGTTACAAGTTGATGATAGAATCTATGGTATAAACATCTTATGATATGCTTTATGTGATTCAGGTGTCCTATAAGGACTCATATGTAAACATTTTTGCAGCTTTGGTGTTTAATGCAAATGGTTGTATTTTTTAGCATTTTGTGGTAACCCATTGATTTAGTTTTGTTTCCATGTTTAGTTTGGAGTGCTCTCGTTGGTCAGTGGTGTGGGTAATCATGTCCATCCCAAGATATAGGTTTAGACACACATGGCTAAAGAAATGAAAAGAGTACAACTAGAATAAGGCATGATAAAGAAAGGGGAAGAAGGGGATCGATACAAGGTTAGATCGAATGACTGATCTACCAACCTCTTTATTGTTAACATAGTGGTCGACCTCGAGGTCGACTGCTTCTTACTTTCATATGATCTTGGCTTAAAGAGAGAAGGTCCTTCAGATTGGTGATGATGATGCAACGAATTCGCTAAGGAGTGAGGTTAACAAGCTAAATTGATAGAACTAGACAGGTCAACAAGTCTAGTCCTTTGCTCTTGAACTTGGGAGAACTTGGAGGAAGCCTCTCATCTCATTGATTCCATGTATCCAAGTTGCATTGAAGTGATGTCTTGGGGGTCTATTTATAGTCCTTGACCAGAGGTTTGATGAGGAGACTTATCCATGTGGCATTGGTGCAGATGTCGATATGTATGTCGACATGGGATTCCTTTGATAGGTCTTTGTGGATTGATAGATCTATCAATCTCTTATCATCATTGACCGACTCTTCTTATCTGAGAACATATCCATGTGATCATATTGACTAGGGAGGTCGATTGGTGCGTCGAGATATTTCCTCAATAGGACTCTTTTGGTCTTTGAGAGACATCGACAGTGATGTCAATGTGTCTATTCTTAGGACTATCGATGGGGGTATCAAGGATCCTTTATTTGACAAGTGTGTTGAAGGTTGGATTTATATCTTTTGATTGAAATGAATCCACCAGTGTCACCAGAGTGGATTGTCGATGACCAGTCAATAGGTATAAGAATTGTACTTTGCTTGACATCCATTACCCGACATATGCCTGTCGACGTTCTTCAATTTGACAAGTTGGTTCTCTATGAGTCTGTCGAACTTGGTACGGTAGTCTATTTTTGACCTTATTAGAGAGGAATTATCTTGTTAATCGATTGATCAATTGTTTGAAGCAAGGTCTTTTGAACAATTACTCAGACTTCATCAATTTCACTGAATTTGCATCCAATTCCTTCAAATATCACAACATTGAATTAGAACTTATCATAAAGTGAATTAGATTTAAAATGAGTAATACTAAACATTTAAACATTATTTCTAATGATTTTATCATGAAAAAGGCTAATAAAAGAGCATCAAAATTGATGTTATCAGGTCGCCAAGTTTTCCTCCTTGTATCTGGTTTCTGTTGATTCTCTCTTCAGTCGAGTGTTGAGCCCCTTCAGTCGATGACTTGCCTTGTTCTCTTCAGTCACAAAGGTGGACCTCTCTCTTCGGTCTCTAGGGTGGTGTTCTATCTTTGACCATGTTGTATTAGTTTCTCTTTTTTTGCATAGATATGTGACCTAGAATCCTCTTCGGTCGTTGGTAATCCCCAGACACATGGTTGCCTTATGTTGTCATTTAGTGATGATGATTGTTGACATAATGTGATCCAACATTGAGGGAAGCGATGATATTAGAGTATGATATTGAATGATGTTATGGGAACCCTAATTAGTTAACTATGAGAAACCCTAACCCTAATTTTGAGTACATGGTGATTAATGCTTACATGCTTGAGTGATAGCATATATGAAGTATTTTCTCTCTCCTATCTGTGTAATGCTAATGTTATAGGTTGAATGAACATCATAGCTAAGGATTAATATGGCATCACTTGTGTGAAATGTTTACGGTGTTTTTTGAGCCTTGATGAGGCATGTCAAGATAATGATTTATCTGTAGGGAATCTATGGGGCAAGGTCTTATGACCTTGGCATAGGCTTAGTGCCTATTTTGATGTGATATCATCTATGATATATAATGAGGGATTGGCATTTTCATTTTGGTGTGAGAATGGTGATGGCCTTGTGTATGGATTTGAGATAGTATCATGTGGTGACGTGATCAACTTTATATCTTATACTTTTATATCATCTAAGGTTGCAATCTACCCTTTCCTTTGTAAAAAATGTTTTAGGGTTTATATGTTGTAATTTGATTGATGCAACAAAGATACTCATTTGGCTTAACTAATCTAGTGTAACCATAATCACGTAGTTTCCCTATGCCATAGATCCATTCCAGTGTCAAAACTTGTTGGATGGTGAAATGTGTATTACTAAGGGAAAATTAGAGCACATACTATTGAGTATGCGGGGTGCTTGGAGAGAACATCCTTGTCATCCAAATCTCAGGTGGTTGGGAATGACTGTGATCATGTCTTGGATCCTGACCATACATGATTGTGTGATGCAATGGGGAGAACAACTACGGTAATGCCTTGGTAATACATGTGTGTATAACATGTTCACTAGTGACATGAGATATATAGCATGTGGCTAGGCTATTTTGCAGTTTGACCCTATGTGTCACTGTAGAGAACTCGTACTCACTAAGGGTAGATAAGGTCTTAGGATTCCAACTCTTCCATAGACCTTGTATGGCACTAATTTCAACTTAGCAGTGGTCTGTTGGAATTGGGTGGTATATCTCAATTCCTGAAGGCATTAATAAAATACATAACACAGAAGTGTAGTATATCTACTTAGGGTTAAACATGTATCACATTGGATGTTTAACCATGCCTTGTTTCATATATTGTTTAGTTGATAAGTATTATACATGTTCTTCATATTCCTTCTATATGTATAACTTGATCTACATATCAGTTATAGCTTCTTAACTTGCTTAGCATGTATAATAAATTTTAATCATATTATTTAGCTGAATCTTCTCATATGATTAATTTGTTATCATAATTTATGTTTGGAATAATAGTTATTAGCAGAGAGTTATATCTCTCGTTGGGACATTGGTATCACCTTTTAGGTTTCCACATCATTGAGGTGGTCATACACGACGTGGTAGAGATCATGTGGTTGAGGAAGAGAAGTAAAGAGATCAGTAGTTGTTGAAGGTTGGATATGTTGCTTGTGTTTTGTAGTAGAGTCCAATGTGTCATCCATGTAATCTCATGTCCCAAAAGGGTTTTTTATAGATGTTTGTACATTGACGTGAGGTTTTTCACAATAGGCCTTGGTTGTACATGTACGACTTGTATATGCGAACTAAATATCTTTTATAATAGGTTTATGGCAGGATGGCCACTGTACAGTGATGTAATATCTTCATGGTATGATATGTGATACAAGTGGCCCCATTGGTGATCGTTGATTTATATGTTTTCTCTTATGATGATTATCTAAAAATTGGTTTTAATTTACCTTTGTTTTTGGCATACATGATTGTTAGTAGATAATTACATGCTTGGTTTTGAGTAATCTCATCGTGCTGACATTAGGGCGTCACAATCTCTATCCCCTGTTTCTTCTTCCTATGTTGCTCTAAGTAAGGAGGGAAATTCATTCCCTGGAGTGCAATTAGATGACAGTGGTGACAATTGTCTTCCTTACTCATCCTTCCTTTTCCCTAAAGCGTCAAAAGACTTTGGATTTTGACTATCCTTAGAACTTTACTTGGCTTTCTCATTTCCTTTGTATTTTCCCTTTTCCTTAATGACCATCAAAGAAGACTTAGGTTTGTCCTTTTTCATTCTTTCTTAGGAAGTACTCAACATGCCAAACAACTCAGACATTGATTTAAAAAATTGTTCATATTGTAATTCTTGACAAATAGGCTATATGATTCAGGCAACACTTGCAGAATGACATTCGTGGCCAACTCTTATCCTAAATAAAATTCCAATATTTGTATGTTTTCTAGGTACCCAATTACCTTGAGCACAGAGGGCCCATTGTATCTCTGTCATGTTGGGAAATATGGCCACAAAGTATAGCAACGGAAACAAAAAATGTATATAGCAATATTCTTATAATAGCAAGATCGCATCAACAAGTATAAAATAAGAAGGATGGTTTTAGTGAGTTATATCTACTCTTGGAGCAAGTCCAACGAAAAATTCACTTCATTGCAACTTTAAACTAGTTTCTCTTGGACGGTGGTTATACAACTCCTAATCTTCACCACAAACAATAAAGAAGATGCCTCCTTCAACAACTCTAGTGGTCTCCCCCCCATATTGCAGATTGACTTTGCTCTCTGAGCAGCATCCAAATTACTCTTTCCTCTAGAGTAGTCCACATGGACCAATTATAACTCCTATCGTTCACCAAGAATATAGAGGAAGGAGTTTTCCCTCCCGTTGGTGTACTAGTCACCAACCTGCTCTCCCACCAACAATGCTCACCATTTGTTTCTCTCTTGTAGCTATCCTTTGTTGTCAGGTAGGACTTGCTTTGGCTCTCTCAGTTACCCAAACTAGAGAGGACAATAGTTGTTAGAGAAACTAATTCTCAATTGTCTATGTTGTGTCTTGGGAAGCCCACAATACCACTCCTTTTATAAGCGGGGTTTGGGCCAGGGTTCCGAATCTCTACAGGATTGCGTGGTAGTAGAAGGGACCGGAAGATCTTGAATTTTCACAATCTATGAGATGCCCAATGATCATCTAGAACACTCTGATGGTCGTCATGTGTGATACGGTCAGCCGTCTAGTAGTTTCCCAATTGCACATGAATTTGGAAATTTTGATTCCAATTAATATCACATATTAATTCCATGCATCACAAGAAAAGTGCAATCAAAACAAGTTTGGGAAACATCCAGAACCTTCGTTCGACCCAACACAGCCATCTCATCCAGGAAAGATGCCCATCGCGTTCACCCATACGGCCATCTAGTGAACCTGAGTTGAGCCAATCAATTCAACTACTTGAGCCGGTTGGTTCATCGGGTAGAGCATATCCAATTCAATCCTTGACCGTCCAAATGGTTGTCTCAACACTTGAGACGCTCATCTGGAAGCCCAAACGATCGTCTCACCCAGTGAGATGGTCATTCGAAAGTTCCACTAGTACAAATACTACCTTTAACATCAGTTAAAATGGACTTTTTATGTTAGTTTCCAAATGACACCTAAGTGCGTGACACTAAAGGTAGAAGCCTACGGTGTTGGTTCTGAATTAGATGGCACAGATCCGACTCTGATTGCAACAAAAAAAGAACTGACCCCAGTAGGATCCATAGTCATCGGTTATGATTTTAAAAACCAACACCTATCTCCACACCGGAAAAAAAGGCCTGAGTTAGGACATAGTCGTCGGTTATTTCAATAAAAGTCGATCACTAACTCCCTTTCCAAACAAAAAGAGTTTGGTTCATAGCCGTCGGTTAAAAGTAAAATTGACAATACAACTACAAATTGTCATTGATTATGATTTCAAAAACCAACACCTATCTCCATAACCAAAAGCAAAATTAGCCCGGGTTAGGACATAGTCATCGGTTTGTTATAAATAACTCACAAAGTAGACCTTCATTGACGGTTCTTTTAAATAATTGATGACTAAGTGTTATTTTTTTAATACCAGCTTGCAGACCTGCTATGCGGCTGGTCAGTAGGATGTAGAACCTACAGTTTAGTTATAAACTATAGGTTTACAACATCCTATGATTTTATCCAAACAACATGCCACAAAGCTCCAATAACAAGATGATCAAGACTATATCTACATCATGTGATTCACACACATGTAGAAACACAATTAATTCATTCACATGATTCACACACATTTAGAAACCTATAGTTCCATTCATTCATCTATTTTCACATTCACACACATGTAGAAACCAAGAGTTCCATTCATTCATCCATTTTCACATTCACACACATGTAGAAGCACATTCATTCATTCATTCATCTTCACATTCAAACACATGTATGTAGATCAAATTTCAATAAGATGATAAAAAAATAGTCATTCACACATGTATATATAAATACCACATATATACAAAATTAGTGACATCAAAGTATAGAAATGTCATTCTTTATCATCAATGCAATCATAATAAAAAAATGCCTCCCTTTCAAAGGCTTTTTCCCATTGTTCTCTTATGTCATCTAATTTTTATATCGTATAGGGCATATGTACATATAATAGATTTTCCCCTATATCAAAGTCACCATTTTCAAACAACTACAAAGAGAATGATGTATATATATATATATATATATATATATATAATTAATTGTTTGATATTTTCATATTATCTAATGAGACTATACTTATGATGATCAATATAGTATATTACCTGTTGTATGTTTTTTATGTCTTGTGTAGCATATCTGACAATCATGTCCATATACCGCATCATGTAGTATCCACATTCCCAGCCATTATTTTTTGCAATACACTATAAATTTCAACATACAAACTGTTAATAAATAAAAATAAACATAGTTCACAGAAATAAAATATGCATTAGAGTCAGGAAACTATATCAACATTCTTCCAAACTATCACTTTATTTTTCTGTCCATGTTTCCTCCAACATTTTTGAAATCTTTTAAGCCCTATACATTAATGTAACACATTAATTTGCATTAGTAAATAGTCATGCAATAATACATGTTAACGGATATAAATATAAAATTTTCTCATGTATATAATGGCCTTTTCAAATGGTGTCGTGAATGGTCTAATTAGTTCCCCTTAGATCTAGATAATAAACATTCAACATCTCGGGGACAATAGCCAGTAACTCCCAATTCTTACCTCTAGTGATAAGAAAGTAAAAAATATATAACTCAAAATCTACAATGACATGTAATTTTCTTAAGTCAAAAATATAAGCATACTAAACTTACCCAACATTATATGGAGTTATTATCACACTCTTTTTCACTTCACCAATATATCTAAAAGTGATAGAGCAGTATAAGGTAATTGATGTAGGGTCTTCATTTACAAGAATAATCAAGGATGGAACTAGAAACCCCACATGAGTCAGTTAAATAATATTTACTGAGCCTATGTAAGTGGTTGTAAAACATATATTATGTATGGATTTATATATAAGAAAATAGAACACCATATATAAAATGAGGTGTGTGTATATATAAGATCTCACCATATCCGTAGTTCTATCATAGATGAATTCATCCAAGCATAACAAAACAACTCCAATATATCTTCTAGAAATATATTATTATCGTATGATTGGCATATAACATCCTCCTCCATAGAAACAATAATAGGTGAAGTTCATAATGTTTGCCTATCCATATTGTCATACCCCTACATTTAGGACATATCGAGTCGAATAGGTATTTGCAAGCCAAATACATACTTGAGGAAGAGGTGGAGGTGGAGGAGGATGAGTTGTAGTAGATTTCTTCCCTTTGCCCTGCATATATAATTTCTTGTCAATTGTCATGTATATACTTATATCAATTAACGTAATGTAAATTTACCATATATGATCAGTATAAATGACTCTCGCTTCGGGCCGCAAAACCACTCTGCATTCTGCTTCACCAAGCGTATCAGCATTTGGGTGGCCATATGGCAATGTATGTTGCCTCCAAATGGGGAATACAAGCCTTGAGCTCACATGAACCACAACATAGGTTACTGGAGTGCCATGAATTGTGTTCCTCGGAAGGCATGGGTAAGCCTCACCCTCTGCAATAATGTATTTTTTCAATTTTTGATGACATGGCCTCAACCCCTACAAATTTACATAGAGTATGTTATATATATACCTAAACATATCATCTTGAAAAGTCTAGCTACTATATCATAAAAATATATACAACAAATGTGCTAGGTGGTGGGTCTACATGATTACTCCCAACCACCTCTATAGGATTACTCCCAATCACCTCTATCATAGGGGAAGAGTGTCAAGATAGAGGTATTGTCTGAGTGGTAGCCTAAGACACCTGCCACTTGCTCATTGCTTCCTGGACTCTCTTATTAATTAACTCACCTACCTATACAAGTCCAAAAGAAATGTGTATTGATTCCTAAATTCCCTTGGCAATTACATTCTAAAAAAAGAATAGGTTACCTCAGCTTTTGAAAATCCCTCTTTTTGGACATGCTTATGTTGTGATGGCCCAAAGAACGCACTTAGGCCAACATCAACACCTACAGCCCTAACATGTCCATAATGCTCTGGGTTACCGAGACCAATTGTCAATTCATCCCTTGTGTCCTCAGGGATGAACGAGCCTTGCTTCCTCTTCTCGTGAAGCTCCTGCTAATCATCATCAATAGAAATTGGTAAGTAAACATAACAATCATCAATATTAATTGCTTTGAGAGTTGAATTTTACCATCCACCTCAATAGTTGTGGGGTCGGTTATATCTCCTTTTTTATTTTACCTCCTAGATATCCACACATCATCGAGATGCATACGTGCATGAGTACTAGAGGACTCAACAGTCTCTGCAGTAGGAGTAGTAGGTTGTTGAATAGAAGACCCCTATAGTGTTTGGTGAAGGGTAGCATAGCCACCTGGACCCATTGTGTGGTCATGCACATTCAGTGTACGCCTTTCTCTTTGAGCATCATTGATAGCCTTGTTAGTAAGAACATTGAATTAGTTAGTAACAATCAAGGTCAACCATAAATAGGTGAATTCTTAAGAATCTATGCTAATAAAATTGGGAGTGATGCTTAATACCTTGAATTCATCGGTATTTCTCTTGACAAGAAAGACCTCCCACTCAATTGAGTCTAGGTAGTTCCATTGCTCAAGGGTTGATTTCTTCCTCTTATCAGCCTCTCATATGTATTGTCAGTTGAGAGTTATCCTACAGTTCCTTAGGACCCTCCTACAATGTTGCATCACTTTTTTATGATGTAGGCTTTCATCCAGTTCAAATATACTCTGCAAAATTTCATATATTTAATAGAGTATTCTAAAAAAATTATAAATAACGTTAAAAATATAATTGTAAATGATAATATCTCACACATAGTTCTTTCCATACAAAGTCATTTTGGAATTCTATGTCAACATTCTGCATTTACACTACAATGGCCATGAGTAAGAACCCCAAGATATGACACAAACAATCTGTGGTTCTTTCCAATTGGATTTCCTGCATGATCAAAATCCACAACCAATTTTAGTCAATTGCCCCTTTGTTGTAGTAACTTGTTCATCATTGTGATTCCCCTAATTTTTCAATTTTTTATGTTGGTCATGAAGTAGCACAAGGTTTTCAACGGGTACATCATCAACCTAAAAATTGATGAAAAAACACACATATAATATATAACTTATAAATGGACATATAGTTAGACATATTGTAAAACTTACATTGTGACGCAGCACCTCACCCTCATGGTGATCATCATCATGATCATCATACTCATGGTTAGCCATCTAAAAAAGTGTCATATAAGAACAATTAAACATTTAACATTTAACATTTAATGAAGTTAATATAACATTGTAAAGTTTACATTGATCTAACACTAAAAAATAAAATATTTAAAAATTAAAAACATGCCTCTAATATTGAGATCTTTTATCAATTAACATTCCTTTGGTGTGATCTCCCCTCACATATAAGTCATTGTTAGCTTCAGTATTTGGTGTTGGCAAGCCAACTGAGAATGGATTGGAGTCATCATACTTATCATAGTACTCTTCCTCATCTATAGGATCTTCAATGAACTGTCTTTTACCATGAAGAACAATCGACCATTTTTCATTTGTAGGATCATCGATAAAATACTTGTTTTGCATGTGATGTCAATATGAATGGTTCACCCTTCGCGCCAATATTTTTGAAATTAACTAATGTGAAACCCAATTTATCCACTATAACTCCTTTTGTGTTATCGACCCAATTAAACTTAAAGAGCATAATTCTGAAATCTACATGGTCAAACTCCCATATGTCTTCAATAACACCGTAATATGACATTTTAGCTTAACATGGACTCTTATCTTTTGCACTAGAAAAAAATAATGAATATGCTTGAAGGGTGACCTCTCTATTTTGGACAACGCTCTTATCATCTTGACGCTTTATGTAATATGAAAACCCATTTTTGCCAAACCCTTCATAAGACATAACATTTATTTTTGGTTTAAAGGTGAGGCATTTGATATTTTCAGCAATATTATTTGGTGTTTGAGATAGTTGATGAAAAAGTTTATCTTCAAATCATTTAATAAATGTCTTCTTATGCTCTCTAGAAAGACACATTGAATTGGCTCGAGGATATTATTTCTTGATGAAATTGGTATGTTCTGTGATATAAACACTCACTTCGTTGATGTTGTGTAAAATATACAAGGGAGCTTGTTCCCACATCTCATGGCTGATTACTTTCATTCGTGCCCCTAAAGTCACTTTTCCATAATGGTCCTCAATATTGTTGTCATTTACAGGAGCTTCATTACCACTCAGAAAGTCATTGCAAAACCCATAATCTCTCTCACCACATAACCCTAAATAATACTCCCTTCAGACCGGTAGGTTTCGAACATCACCTTTAAAAACACTCATGTATCTCTCAAAAGGATACATCCAATGCAAGAAAATTGGTCCCAACATTTTCACTTCCCTAGTCAAGTGGATAACAAGATGTACCATGATATCAAAGAATGAAGGAGAAAAATACATCTCAAATTGACATAGGGTAACAACCACTTCTCTTTGCAACTTATCGAGATTCTCAGGTTCAATACTTTTCTGTGTAGACTGTTGAAGAAGAAGCATAGTCTGGTGATTGCAAATCTTACATGCTTCAGAAGTATAGATCGAATTGCCACATGCAAAATTTGTTACATTAGAGTGTGACAATCATGAGATTTAAGACCTATCAGCTTCAGATCTTTCATAAATACCAATCTATGGATGTTGGGAGAGTAACCTTGTGGTACCTTAACATTAACCAAGCACTCGCAAAAAGCTTTCTTCTACTTTCTAGAAAACTTGTAACAAGTAGGAGGTAAATATATTCTCCGATCACTAATAACTACTTCTGTTAATGTTTTCCTTATTCCCATTTCACATAGGTCCATTCAGGATTTGATTCCATCTTTAGTCTTTCCTGGTATATTCAATAGAGTACCAATGATGCTATCACAGACATTTTTCTCAACATGAATGACATCAATACAATGTCGAACTGCCAAAGAACACCAATAAGGAAGATCCTAAAATATTGACTTCTTCTTGAATAAAGATTTGCCACTTTGTGTGGGAATGGTTCATTGTGATCTCTTACCAAATTCATTATCAAAGTCTTTTAGTCTTTCATAAACAACCTCCCCTGGTATAGGTTGGCAGTTTGTTCCTCATTCCATCCATTGAATGCTTTCTGCAACCTTGAATATGGATGGAATTTTGGGAAGAAACCTTTAATGACCAAGATATACAGTCTTGCCACCATTTTTTAGCAGTATTGAATCAGTGTTCTCTTCACATATAGGGCATGCTTTGAATCCTTTTACATTGTATCCAAACAAATTCCCATATGTTGGAAAGTCATTAAAGTGCAAAACAATATAGAATGTAAACAAAATGTCTCTCTACATGAAGCATCATAGGTCATCACACCTTCACCCCAGAGTTTCTTTAAGTCATCAATCAGATGTTCAAGATAAAAGTTGATATCATTTCTAGGTTGTTTAGGGTCTGATATCAACAACAACAACATAACATACTTATTTTTAATACACAACTAGGGAGGAAGATTGTATATAACAAGCATAATAGGCCAAGTGCTATGTTGGATGCTCAATGTGTCGTATGGATTCTTCCTATTGGTACAAAGCCTAAGTCTTAGAAACATTACTTCTTCACCAAATTTAGGGTACAATAATTCAATCTTCTTCCAATGTGGGGAATCAGACGCATGTCGTAGGATCCCATGATTATTTTTCTTAACTTGTGCATGCGACCTTAAATTATCCACATCTATCGAATTAGAAAACAAGCTTTGAAACTGTGGTATTATAGGTAGATAGCACATCACCTTGGCAGGAGAGCCAGTTTTTGATTTCCTCGAAGTCATCATTCTTGACACCCCAGAGTTTGGTCAATCTTTCAAATCCACATAGTCCTTTTGAAATAATACACAATCATTCAGGCATGCATGTGTCTTCTTAGCCTTCATTCCCATTAGACATAATATTTTCTTTAAATCGTATGTTGAGATTGGAAGCTCATTTCCTTCAAGAAGAATTTCTTTCAACAAAGACAACAATGACGTGAAGCTTTTATCACTCCATCTATTGATAGCCTTCAGATTATACAATCTCCACACAGTGCTCAACTTTGTAAACTTAGTACAACCTATGTATAATGGTACCTCAGCATCATGCATAATGTTCCTAAACAAAGAAGGTGGATTAGTGTGCTCTACCCACAACTATCCATCATCACATTAACAATGTCTATTAGAATTGGTTCGTTCACATCTACATCATCGGCGACAATTTTTTGTTCAACACAGGCACTACTATTGACATCTACTGATCTTAGGATTGAAACTCTCCATGCTAGTACCATTATGTATAGACTTGTACAATCCCGTTGCACATGACATGACTTTTGATTTCATCACCAGTGTTGACTTTCAAGTTGTTACTGCAATGCCTACATGGACAATAGAACCTATCCCCAAGTTGTTTCCAATGTTCCTTCTATGATCAAAGATAAAACAAGTATTAGGGTTTTGGGTTTTCATATTAAGTTAAGGATTTACAGATACATAAGGGTTTATTATTTTTTATTTAAAGATAAGGGTTTAAAGATTAGGGTTTAGGGTTAAAAGATTTGGGTTTAGGGTTCAGTAATGAATGTGTATACCAACTATCCCATTCATGAACACCTAATCTCACTAATAAGTGTATCATGTGAATTCGGTTTTCAAGAAAATTTTGGCAGCATTTCCCCATAGTTCTCCAAGTACACCGATGTACATGAGAAAATGTCCACCAACATAGAGAACAAACATGGAAGTTCTGGAGAAACATCTTGAAAACCAAATATACATTATACACTTACATCCAAAGTGAGATTAAGTGTTCAAGAACAGTCCCAAACCGGGGACTATCCAAAATTTACTCCTAGTGAGTAAATCTTGGATAGGTTTCCAGGCCAACAAAATACATGTGTATATGTTTTCATTCTTATACCTATGATCATAGTTTCATCATTCATATCCTAGGTTTTTTGTAACATCATTTAATTCATTTCATTCTTCGATTTGGGTTAGTTCATTCATGCATCATTAACCCTAATTCATCAATATTAATCAACAACACAATCTTGAAGAGAAATTATTGAACTAAGTTAAATCAATAACTAACAAGAGAGAAAGAAAGAAATATTAATTAATTAAATTCAAATATGCATCATTAATCCTAATTAATCAATATTAATCAACTACACAATGTTTGATGAGAAATTATTGAAATAAATTAAATCAATCAATTACAAGAGATAAAGAAAGAAAAATTCATTAATAAAGTTCATTCATGTATCATTAACCCTACTTCATCAAAATATACTTCTAATTAACCACTCACTGCAATGGTGGAGCAGGCTATGGTGGTGGATGGAGGTGGAGGTGGAGGTGGAGGTGGAGGTGGCCGCGGCTAGAGAAGAAGGAAGGTGGGGCTGCGACGATGGTTGGAAATGAAGCAGACTATGGTGGCGAAGACTAGAACATGCTGGTGTGGCGCCTTGTGGCAGGAGCTGAGCAATAGCTAGTGGTGGAAACTAGAATAGGCTAGAGTTGCGGTCGGTGGCTGGAGCTGAGGTGGAGCAATAGAATCTCAATGGTGCTTCCTCTAGTGATGGCGAGCACAATAATGACACAAAAATCTCAAGCACAACAACTTCTCAAGTGGCAGTGGTGGCGCGAACACAACAGTTGGAGCACAGGAGCGGCGACTGGAGAAGTAGAATCGTCGAAGCTAGTTTAGGTATCATGATGAAATAGAGATTGGGGAGAAATTTTTGTGCGGGTGCTATTAATTTACCCATAGTCATTGGTTGTTTTGGAAAACTGATGAGTGACTCCTAAAGTTTGCCCTCGGTTAGGGGTATAGTCAGTGGTTTCTTGTGAAAAAACTAATGACTAAGTCCAACTCTAAATAAAAAAGTTGCCCTCGGTTAGGATTTTAGTCATCAGTTTCTAGAGAAAAACTGACGAGTAACTCCTAAACCAAGAAAATTGTCTGACATAGTCGTCAATTACCAATGGAAAAACCAACTTCTATATACATATCGAAACAAAAAAAATGATCTACTATCAGGACTATAGTTGTCGGTTTTCCAATAAAAAATGACAAAGAAGGAGAAAATTGGGGAGAAAATATTTTCATGGGGACAAGGAACAAAAACACATAGTCATCGATTTCTAGTAAACATCCAACACTATAGACCCAACCCCTTAAAAAAAGTTTGTCTAACAAAGGGTGATTAGTCGTCGATTAGTCGACAGATTCGATGACTAATGAGGGGATACATTTTTCGTGGGGACATGGCATGAAACATGTTTTATCGGTTTTAGCAAAAATCAACACCGGATTGAAAATTTTGTAGGCAATATTTTCCCCAAAAAATTGTATTTTGTGGGTAATTTTAGACGTCAATTTCTTTGAAAATAAATTGACATTAAATTAAAAGAGGTAATCGTTTCTTTTCTAAATCGGCAGGACTTCAAATATGGTAATGGTTGTGTTAAATAACTGACATTGTTTTTCTTTGGCATCAGTTTTTTAGTGTAACTGGCATCATCAAAGGTGACATTATATGTCATATATGTACTAGTGTTCTATTAGACAATCTATCAATTTGTTGTGTCAATTGAATACCTAAACACTTTAATAATCAATCCAATTGTCATTCAAGATCAAACTCCTCTTCTAGATGAGTTCCTATCTGTGTGACATCACAAGTAAAGAGTGGTGCCTAGTCACACATTAGTGCTACCCAAGTGAATGGAAAGTTGGAGAACAACTACAACCTATAATCTATGTAAGGTGTTGTAGTGATTGTATAATTTCTTTCTCTCTGATATCCAGAGTGAACTCAAGGCATGGAAAGCTATCCTTTCAAAATTCAACTCATATTCCTTGAACGAAGAATAGACTATATGAGATAATGTGACCTCAACATCATATATTGATTCACATGTGCATGTGCATACATTTCTCAATCTCACTTATCAAGTGGCCAAGATATCATACTCTAGTAGGAGGGGAAAATCCCATATCTATCCCTCACAATCTATCCCCATAAGTAGAAGTCACCCAATCATCAGTGTTATAACAACCCATGTTTCAAGATTGCGTTTGATGATGTTGAAGCGTAACCAACGACATGTGACCAGTGCAGTTATTTTAGGTCTAAAAATCACAATCACCACCTTCACTAAGAGATGTAACTATGACCACCATTGATGGTTTCATGAGTCACTTCTCAAGGTGGGTCTGTCCTATACACTATTCATTAACATGTATATGTGTACTTGGTTTGATATTTCCTTATCATGACATATGAGATTATATCATCAACCAAGCCACACTTTAGTCTTTATGTTATTGGTGTCTTTCTACCTTCCATAGTAAGAACTGACTCGGGACATGATAAGAATGTATTGTTGGGAAGTATGGGCACAAAGTATAGAAACAAAACAAAACATTTATCTATCCATATTCCCATAACATCAAGATCGTGTCAATTACTATGAAATAGGAAGGATGGTTTTAGCGAGTTATACCTGGTTCTGGAATGAGTCCAGTGATAAAACTCGCTTCTTTGCAACTGTTGACTAGTTCCTCTTAGACATTGGTTGTACAACTTCTGTTCTTCACCACAAAAGGTTGTCTACACAACCTCTACAGCGACTCCAGTGGTCTCGTCACATACTACGGGTTGACTTTGCTCTCTGAGAAGAAGTCAATGGACGCATGCCTCTAGAGAAGTCCACACAGACCAACTAGAACTACTATCATTCACCAGGAATGGAGAAGAAGGAGATGTCCCTCCCATTGGTGTACTAGTCACAAACCTTCTCTCCCACAAAGAAAACTATCAGTTGTTCTCTCCCTTTGGCTATCCCTCCCTATTAGGTAGGACTTGCCTAGGCTCTCTTGGTTACCACAATTAGAGAGGACAACAATTGTAAGAGGAACTGATTCCTAGTTGACTGTATTGTAGTTGTGCTCTGGGAAGCCCCTAGATCCCCTCAATATATAGTAGAGGCCAGGGTCAAGGTTCCCAATTTCTATCTAATATAGGATTAATAGGTGGGAGTGGAAAGGACTAGAAGATCTTAGATTTTCACAACCTGCAATAGCTGAAACGCTCATTTTGCACACCTAGACGGTCATCTCACACTGCTAAATGGTTGTTTGGCAGTTCCCAATCTGAAACAAAGTTGGCTATTTCGAATAAAATTAATATATCATATTAATTTCCTTATTCTTCAAGTAAAGAACATTCAAAACTATTTGGGAAACATCTTGATCCTTCATTCGACCCAACCAGGCCATCTTACCCAAGCGAGATGCCCATCTCACTCATCCATGTGGATGTCTACTGAGTTGAGTTGATCCAATCAGTTCAATCATATTGAACCAGTCAGTTCAAGGGCAGAACTAAGACAAACCAATCTCTGATCAGCCTGACCCCCAAGTAGTCATCTAAACTACTTGAGATGCCCATCTGGATGCCCAAACAGCCATCTCACCCAGTGAGATGGTCGTTTGGCAGACCTGGTCAGCCAATCAAGCAATCAGTTGTGTGAATTGAATACCTAAACACTTTAGTAATCAATCCAATTGTCATTTAAGATCAAACTCCTCTTCTAGGTGAGTTCCTATGTCTGTGATCCTATAGGTCCCATGTCACATTGGCAGTGAAGATCTATAACTAGCTTATGACATCACAAGCAAAGAGCGGTGCCTAGTCGCGCATTAGTGCTACCCAACTGAAATGGAAAGTTGGAGAACAACACCAACCTACAATTAGTGTTAAGGTGTTCTAGTGATTGTATAATTCATTTGTCTCTGAATCTAGGATGAACTCAAGGCATCGAAGGTCATCCTCTCAACATTCAATCATGTTCCTTCAATGAAGAGGAGACTGTCTGAGATAGTGTGACCTGAATATCATACATTGATTCACATGTGCATGAACATGTGTTTCTCAGTCTTTCTTTTTAAGTGACCAGGATAACATAATCCAGTAGGAGGGACAAATCACATATCTATCACTCACAGTCTATCCCCAAGTGTTAATGTCACCCAATCATCACCGTTGTAACAACCCATGTTTGAAGACTGTGTTTGATGATGTCAAAGCATACCCAACGACATGTGACAAGTGCAGTCATTTCCGGTCTAAGAATCACAATCACCACCTTCACTATGAGAGATGACTATGACGACAAAACCATTTTTCACTCTCAAGGTGGGTCTGTCTGATACATTGTCTCTAACATGTATCTTTGTTCTTGGGTTTGACATTGCCATATCATGACTTTGGGAGACTCGGTCATTAACCAACTCACACTCTGGTATTGTGTGTGTTACTGGTGTCTATCTACCTTCCATAGTAACAATTGACTAGGGACATAATGATAATATATATATGTACTCTTAAAATCTGTATGATCTCATTTCAACAAGGCTAATACTTGAAAACATACGTCATTGAGTAATATTATTCTCTACGCATTCACTTTCTATCCTCATTATCTCATAATTGAGTGAAACATATGAATTGGAAGCTTGCCTTTATATGTTATTGTTATTAATCAAATCCATTAAGGTAATTATTCCATGTCAATCATCATATGATTGGCTCTATGGGCATACCTTTCCAACATGTATATACTCATAAAATTCATATGATCACATTTCTTCCAAGTATAATACTTGAAGACATACATTATTGAGTATTATTATTCTATAGACATTCATTTTGTCTCCACATTATCTCATCACTCAGTGAAACAGATGAATTTGAAGCTTGCCTTTATTATTTATTATTATTAATCAAATCCTTTACATAAAATTACATGTTAATCATATGATAAATTGGCTCTATGGGCATACCTTACCAATAGACCCCCACTTGCACTTAGAGCTAATCATGCATTAACCACATTCTTAGTGAACCAAACATGTCCACCATGTTTTTGTTGTGCTAGTTCTAATCATGCTAGTTAGCAACACTTTTCTATAAGTTGGGATATTCCATGTTTCTTATCTCATTGCTCTAAGATGAAACTGCTATAATATTTTATCTGATATTCCTTGACATGCAAGTAGATAATATTTTATCTGATATTCCTTGACACTTTTCTATAATCATGCATTAACCACATTCTTAGTGAACCAAACATGTCCACCATGTTTTTGTTGTGCTAGTTCTAATCATGCTAGTTAGCAACACTTTTCTATAAGTTGGGATATTCCATGTTTCTTATCTCATTGCTCTAAGATGAAACTGCTATAATATTTTATCTAATATTTTATCTGATATTTTACCAATAAATCCCCGGCAACGGCGCCAAAAACTTGACGTGTATTTTACTACGCGCTAAAAACGCAAGTGTACGCGTCGAGTAATATAGGCCTTGTGAGGCCCGAGTCGAACTCAGGGATACGTGAATTATTGGAGACTTCTACTAACTAATCGCAATCAGCTAGACCTATTAACAAAGTAGGGTTTTGTTGTTCAAATTAAAAGAAAATAAAAATCAAACAAAGAAAACAATCGATTAAAGGTTAATTTAATCAATTAAAAGGGATATCTTTAGGATGGCGGTTTCACCGCGGGTCAACATTGTATTAGATATCATATAATTCCTCACACTTCTCTCTCTATCCGGGTAGTGGCCTGAAATGAGAATTACCCACTGTCGTGGTGTAATCCACTACTTAGATTTAGGTTGATTCCATCGTCATAGTAATCATTCCCCTAAACTAAGCGCATTAAGATCGGTCCCTCAGTTCCCACCATTAATTTTACAACTCCTTTGTCAAGGGTTTTATTAATTAATGTAGAATTCGTCTCTTTTCAACCGTTAATCCTTCTGTCGAAGTGATTAAGGGCATTAATTTATTATTATGGTGATCAAACATAACAATAGCAATAGAGAAAACAAATTTATACCACGGATATGAGAGAAAAATATGAATTATCAATATAAAATCATCATACAATGTATCCCCGGGCTACTCCCGGTCCTAAAGATTGAGGGTTTTAGCCTCTCATGTTCATCTTACACGAATACATGGTAGAAATTGGGGAATTCATAAGAAAAACGTGAAATAAATGGGAAAAACCCTGAACGGAGAAGAATCGGTGGATCCTTGGCGTAGAACACAAGCTTTCCCCGCCTGTCGGTGGTGGAAATTGTCTTCGGCAGCGTCCGAATCACCCGGGATGAGCTTCTCGGCCTCCGTTCTCCTTTCTCTCCTCCTCGGCACTCGTGCAAAACCAAAAATGAGATTTTCCTTCTGGGCGGCCGTCATTAGGTATAAGTCCCTAATTAGGTCGTCAAATAATGACAGCCGTCCGATTGATATCAAAACAGATCCAACGCATATCTGCCGGCGTCGATACCATCGACGCGGGTCGATACCATCGACGCGGGTCGATGGTATCGACCCAGCGGATTAGCGGCAGCTTTCCTTTCTTTTATTCTGAGCGCCTGTGGTGATCTCGATACCATCGACTTGCGTGTCGATGGTATCGACACCTTTAGCGTCGGTTGTTGTCGTTTAGCGACGCTGTAGCTCTCCTAGTGTCGATGGTATCGACTTGCGTCGATGGTATCGACTTCATCCTCGCCAGCAGCCTGGAGACATCTCGATGCCATCAACATTGGTGTCGATGGTATCGACTCTGTATTGCTCTTCTCGGCTGACAACCTGTGGCTTCGTCGATGGTATCGACATCCGTCGATGGTATCGACGGATGCAGATACTTGTTCTTCCTGAAATTTCACAACAGGCCCAAGTAAATCCACACAATTTATAATAAGATGATAAATAATACTCAAAATAGTAAAACGAAGGGGATTTGATATAAAATGATGGCAAAAGACCAAATAAAATGAATTATGCAATAATATCCATGAAAATGAGTAATTAAGGCACAAAACACATATGAAATAGGTCTCTAAATGCGACTCAAAATCATCGCATCAATTAACCACATTCTTAGTGAACCAAACATGTCCTCCATGTTTTTGTTGTGCTAGTTCTAATCATGCTAGTTAGCAACACTTTTCTATAATTTGGGATATTCCATGTTTCTTATCTCATTGCTCTAAGATGAAACTGGTATAATATTTTATCTGATATTCCTTGACATGCAAGTAGATCCATTGTTGTCATAGTATCACTACTGATTCATCAATGGTTGGCATATCTATAAGTTCATCATATGAACTTCTAGACCAATATGGTATCACTCTGTGTTTGCAACACAAATATACTCAACGTCTATTGTAGAATTGTGCTAATGGATATTAGTTCAGTACCCTTCCAAATAATGACACTTTTCTTTAAATCAAACATATTTTATTATGATCACTTTGTCATTATGGAAGCTTGCATTGATGTAACTCTTTACATCCAACTCTTCCTTTGTTTCTATCCTTCTCAACTAACAATTTATCCTTCAGTAATTCACAAGTACTAATCGATATCCTTTTAATGACTTTCCAATAGCCCTTATTGGAGTTTAATATCATATTGTCATGTCCAATACATATAAGATTATATGGGATACGTACATTTTATAGCATTCATGATAGGTCCACTATTTTACCAACTTAGGGAATCTTAATCCTATTATTTCCATTCTTCATAAGAATTGGAATATTTGGTTCATGAGAGACAAATCTGGATTCTCCCTCACTAAATCCTTCAACAGTAAACTTTTTCAACATTTTGCTATTTGTATGTTCTCAAACTCATGTTGTGAAACCTTCAAAAACTATCCTTATAGGTCTTGATCCTTATCTCATAAGATGTTTCACCAAATCCTTCATTGTTTAAGGGGTTATCATGCCAGTTCTCAATTTTCACAATATTGAGATATCTTTCCTCATCACATGTGGAGGACTTATATATGCTCCCACTATATCTTTTGAAAACACATATTTCATCATTTGTCTTGATTCAAGTCCAACTCTTTGACTATCAATTCAAATATCTACATTTTTAGATGCTTGTTTCAATCCCAAATTGAACTTTGTAGTTTATAGACTTTATTTTTATTCTTGAAGTTATGAAGCCGTTTAGGTTGTGTCTCATACGCATCCTCTGATGTATTCCATTGTGAAACATTAAAGAACTATCTCATAGGTCTTGATCCTTATCTTATAAGATTATTCACATATACCTTCATTGTTGAAGGAATTTTTCATGTCAGATCTCTATATTCACAATATTGAGATGCTATTCCTCATCATGTGTGAAATATTCATATATAATCCCACTAAATCTTTTGTAAACACGTATTTCATCTTTTGTCTTGATTCAAGTCAAACTCTTTGGCTGCCTTATCAAGTCACAAGATCCCATCTTTGAGGTGCTTGTTACAATCCCAGATTGAACTTTGTAGTTTATAGACTTGATTTACATTCATGAAGTTTAAAAACCTTTTAGGTTGTGTCATGTACAAATTCTTTAGTGTATTCCATTAAGGAATCCCATTTCCATATTCACATGAAAAATATCATAGTCCATTCTAACTACAATAACAAGCATGACAATTGGTAAAGGAATTTCTATCATGTCCAACAACTTGAACTTGATTTATTCAACCAATCTGTCCTTTTATGTTATCCATGTAGGTCTTGATCATAAGACCCTATTGCACCCTTTAAGTGTTACCCCCTTAGGTGGCTTTGTCAAGGTCCTACCTTGTTAGCTTACTTGGATTCCATATCAATCAGAAATAACTTCTAGTTGACTAGATAGAATCATCATGTATGATCAACCCATCTGAATTGTTGGATTCACAATCCTCCAATCTCATATGTGTTCTACTAGAAATATTTTTCTCTTTGTCATATGATGAACCAGAGATTCCACAACTACTTGTGATTCTCATTCTTCTCAATGTACCCTTATTGTTGATCTCAAACACTTTGAGTTCTACTTTTACTCCCACTGATTCTTTAGGAGTTCAGTCATCCTATTAACAAAACGGTTTTGTTATTGAATTGGGACTAATAGTAATATTCAACAGTCGTGGTTTATGGATAAACCTTCTCAATAAACTACTTTCTCAATATAGGTTTCAGTCCTTTATACAAAATGGGACATTCCCAAATCATATCATTTATGATGTCTTATAAACCATTTGTATGGAACATTATTTGGTGATATGTATATATATGTGATCATATAATAAGATTAGATTAATTGATAATTATATCATGACTCATCATGGTACAATTACTTTATTCTGATACATCATGATGTTCAGATGGATTTGACTTGTGATGCATTATCATAGTCTTTTCCAGAAGGTTCTCAAGATACTGATGTAAAAGTATTTCAACATTTGATCGTATCAAAGTATCATAATACTTTCATCAATGTCACACTTCATTTAAAATCTCCTTGAACATTTCAAGAGATTAATAATTCCATTTCATTTGGTACATATCATCATATTACTAGTAAATGAACATGAAGTATTAGTTAATTATGTCTCACATTCATTCCAAAAGATCTTCATGCATCATATGTATGAGGTCTAATGGAAGATTTATCTTCCCACTACATCTAGTGAAGGATGCCATATCTTATTTTTTCATAAATAAGATTTGCATGTTTTGTTAGGTTCACGAACCAAGGGAATCTAGATCAACATCAATATGTATTCTAGGCATGTATTTCTCATATTGGTAAAAGATGACTAATTCTAGTGATGGTCTTGAGTTATCAATTATAATAATTTGGTATAAACATTCATCTTTGGATCATTTTGTATAAATATCACAAGATTTTTTAGGGCCAATGTCATGCAAGATCATATCTTTGAAATAGAAGCACTAGTAATTCTTTATTGATATTCATCCTTGTCCATATAAGATGTATAAAAAAAATGTTTCTATTCTAATGGCCCAATGAAATAGAAGTTCTAATTACTCTATTACATGCCCATTGGGCTAAGATAATTTTTAATGTAGACTATAGGTTCTGCAACACTTGCTCTGCCTTGTCCATCTTTGTCCTTCCATGAAGGCCTTAACTTCGTGTCAGATTTTGCACATAAATATGACATTTCTTTGTTTGGTATCACATATCAAAATGAATTAGTAATCAAATTTATCTCATAATGTTTATACTTAAAGTGGAGGCCTCAGTTCCATCCTTCTTCTTCTTTAATTCCTCTAACCAGAGTGGGCAATTTATATTCCAATATCCAGACTGGTGACAATGGTGACAATCACCTCTTTGTTTCTTTACTCCATCTTTTGCCTTGAGATATGTAGACTTGGGCTTCTGGATAGATTTAGAACTCTTCTTAGTTTTTCCTTTTCCTTTAGACTTCCATTTTGTCTTGTTGATCATCATCACATGATTGGCCTTGTCTTTCTACATTTGTTTCTCAACTGTCCTCAACATGCCCAACAACTCTGTCAATGGCTTGTCAAAGTTGCATGTTGTAGTTTGTGACAAACTGACTATATGACTCTAACAGAGACTGTAAAATCACATCAGTGGCCAACTCTTGACCCAATGGGAATCCCAGTCTAGCAAGGTTCTCCACATACCCAATCATCTTGAGAACATGAGGACCTACTGGGTCACCTTCTGCCATGGTACATTTGAACAACACCTTGGAGACATCATATCTCTCTTGTCTTCTTGAGATGTGTGACCATCTCAATGAAACCCATGTTCTCATGGTTCCTCTGCAACTCATAGTTCATGGAGCATAACATCAGACATGTTACATCCATGACATCCTCAAAATGCTTCTTGTAAGCATCCTTATCAGCCCTTGGAGCATTGTGAGCTAGTTCCTCTGGTTCTGCCATTTCTAGGACATAGTGCTTGTGCTCCTATATGAGAACAATTCTCAGCGTCCTGAACCAGTCATTGAAGTTGTTCCTAGTAAGTTTGTCCTTCTCAAGGACCGCTCGTAGATAAAAGGGATTGTTCTTCTTTGCCATTTGATTCTACCAAATAATTTGTAATTTTGTCAAAACTCATTTTGATTTGATTTGATGTTTAATTAACCATTATTATCATTGTTTTGTTCAAATTGATAACCCTCAAGTATCAATTCATAAATCTACAACAAACAATTTTATAATGAGCCAAGATCCATATTTCATCAAGTCATGAGTCAGCTTTGGTTGATCGCCCACAACCTGAATATTTAGGTAGGCAAACTTGTCAATTACATCATATGCAACTCTTGGATAGATGATATGAGAAACTCTTTTACATAATCATCTGCATGCCTATGGGCCTAGATGCTCTAAGAATCACCAGTTAAGCCTAACCGAATAGCCAATATGATAATAATGCACCCCACTTTGGAAGCACTTGCATTACTACCTTCACACTTCCATGAGGTAGATGATGCACCACACTTTGGCATAACATGTGCTTGATCGAACAAGCTTTTCATGTGCATTGTAATTGGAAATCATAATAGACATAATATGTTCATTTGAGGGGTTTTATATATATCATATATATACTTATATTGTATCAAATAACCACATATACAGTATGTATCATATACATGCTATTTCCCACAATGTAAACAAGCAATATAAAACAAAAGGATGTGGTTATGGCCATGTCTATGTGTAATTCCTTGAATACACAAGGAATTACTACCACTTAAGTCAATCATCACATCATATGGATGAACTTGTGGTAGATGTAGATTTGTTTTTGCCAATATGGGTAGATCGATTCAACCCTTGAACTGGTCTTCTCACCTCGTGGCCAGCTGGTTCGTCCTCCTATCCAACTAATGTTTTGACTCCTTCCAAATGGTTGCTTGGGCCTCTAGGGATGGTCATATGGCCTCCTATCCGATTGATATTTGGACTCCTTTCAAACAGTCAGTTGGGTCCACCAGGCAGTTTTCTGATTCCATCACTCTATCCTCTATACAGTAAGCTCATCTCATAAAATGGTCATCTCAACCGGTAATGAACATCTTCAACATTGTTGCAAGAAAATAAATTATCCTATTGCTAATTTATTTCATTGAAAAAGAGAAACCTCGAGTTACATTCGAGGGGAGAAAAGGTAGGAAAGCATTAACTTTACATTGAGAAGAGGGAGGGAGCGGCCTGGTACACAGACCAAGATAAACAAGAACTAAAACATCCAACCACACATAGATAAAGGGTATTGGCCATAACCAAACTACACATCCACCATCAAAACTGATTTTAGTGTGACGCATGTAAATTGCATACACACACATTATATATATATATATATATATATATATATATCTATATATATATATATATATCTATATATATATATATATATCTATATATATATATATATATCTGTTTGTGTATGTGTGTATATATATGGAGAGAGAGAGAGAGTTAAGCTAGAATACACTCAAGTTTATATTTCTTACAAATACACGCAAGTGTGTTTTCATATCAAGACTATTTTTTGCAAAATGTAAACCATTGATCTTCACCGTCATACTATAACTAGGCTACATACAAATTTTGAACCCATTTGGACGTGTAAGTCACTCATCCAAGGGCAACATAATCAACTCGCAAAACTAATTTGAAATGCATAATTTTTGCGGTCTTTATAACATGACCTATAAATGTCCAAATGTGCTTAAATTTTGTGTCTGAGCTATTTACAACACGTTTAAGAAGATCAAAGGAATAGATTTTTGAAAAAAAATATTGCATCATGAAAAACTACTTGAGTTTATTCTAGCCTAACTCTCTCTCTCTCTCTCTCTCTCTATATATATATATATATATATATATATATATATATATATGTGTGTGTGTGTGTGTGTGTGTGTCTATGTGTGTGTGTGTGTATATTCGTATGAGATCAGTTTAAATGTTCACATATTATGCAATAAATAAATGGTAAAACTGAAATCTGATCATATCAATTATCCTAAAACATAGTAAACCAATTTGGCTCTGATACAATTGTTGGGAAATATGGCCACGGAGGATAGCAGCGGAAATAAAAAATTTATCTATATGTATTTTCATAACAGCAAGATCGTGTAAACTACTATGAAATAGGAAGGATGGTTTTAGCAAGTTATACCTGGTCCTGGAGCTAGTCCAACGACAAAAGACACTTCTTTGCAACTACTTACTTGTTTCTCATGGATGGTAGTTGTGCAATTCCTAGTCTTCACCATGCACATCTGTCTGTGCAACCTCTACAACGACTCTGGTGGTCTCGCCACGGATCGCAGGTGGACTTTTCTCTCCGATTAGCAGCAGAAGGACTCCTGCCTCTAGAGTGTCCAAATGGACCAACTAGAACTCCTTTCGTTCACTAAGAACAGACCAAGGAGTTGTCCCTCTCGTTAGTGAACTAGTTACAAACTTGCTCTCCGACAATGATAACTATCAGCTATTCTCAACCTTTGTCTATCCCTCCCTATTAGGTAGGACTTGCCTGGGCTATCTTGGTTACCACAACCAGAGAGGACAACAATTGTCAGAGGAATTGATTCTCAATTGTCTGTGTTGTAGTTGTGCTCTCGGAAGCCCCTAATACTCCTCAATTTATAGTATAGGCTAGGGTCAAGGTGCCTAGTTTCTATCTAATATGGTATTAATGTGCATGGGTGAAAAGGACTGAAAGATCTTGAATTTTCACAACCCGCAATAGTCGAACTAGTCATTTCACACACCCAAACGATCATTTGTTGCACGAGATGGTCGTCTCGTACTACCAAATGACTATTTGGCAGTTCCCAATCTGAAACAAATTTGGCTATATCAAATCCAATTAACATCTCATATTAATTTCCTTGTTCCTCAAGTAAAGAACATTCAAAACTATTCGGGAAACATCACGATCCTTTGTTTGACTCAACTCAGCCATCATACCCAAGAGAGACACCCATCTCACTCATCCAGAACGTTGTCTAGTGAGTTGAGCTGAGTCGGTTGGATCAATCATATTGAACTAGTTGGTTGAAGGGTAGAACTAAGAAAAATCGATCTCCGATCAACCTGACCCCCAAACAGCCATCTCAACTACTTGAGATGCCTGTCTGGATGCAGAAACAGCTATCTCACATAGTGAGACGGTCATTTGATAGACCTAGTCAACCAATCAAGCAATTGGATGTGTGAATTGAATACCTAAACACTTTAGTAATCAATCCAATTATCATTCAAGATCAAACTCGTCTTTTTGATGATTTCCTATATTTGTGACCCTATAGGTCCCATGTCACATTGGCAATGAACGTATCTAACTAGCTTATGACATCACAAGCAAAGAGTGGTGCCTAGTCGCACATCCGTGCACCCAAGTGAAATGGAAAGTTGGAAAACAACTTCAACCTACAATTTGTGTAAGGTGTTGCAATGATTGTATAATTCCATTGTCTCTAATATCCAGGATAAACTCAAGGGATGTAAGGTCATCCTCTAAATGTTCATTCCTATTCCTTGAACCAAGAGAAGACGGTGTAAGATAATGTGACCTCAATATCATATATTGATTAACATATGCTTGCGTATGTGTTTCTCAATCTCTCTTATCAAGTGGCTACGATATCATACTCTAGTAGGAGGGACAAATCCCATATCTATAGATCATAGTCTATCCCCATGTGTCAAACTCACCCAATCATCACTGTTATACCAACCCATGTTTCAGGACTATGTTTGATGATGTCAAAGTGTACCCAATGACATGTGACAAGTGTGGTGATTTTAGGTCCAAGAATCACAATCACCACCTTCACTATGAGAGATGATTGTGACCACAAAACCATGTTTCACTCTCAAGGTGGGTCTGTCGAATACACTGCTCACTAACATGTATCTCTGTTCTTGGTTTGATATTGCCATATCATGACTTAGTGAGACTCAGTATCAACCAACTCACACTCTAGTTTTGTGTGTGTTACTGGTGTCTATCTACCTTCCATAGTAACAATTGGTTAGGGACATAATGAGAATATGTATATGTACTCTTAATATCTGTATGATCTCATTTCAACAAGGATAATACTTGAATATAGTCATTGAGTAATATTATTCTCTAGACATTCACTATGTATCCTGATTATCTCATAACTGAATGAAACATATGAAGTGGAAGCTTGCATTTATATGTTATTGTTATTAATCAAATCCTTTAAGTAATTCTTCCATGTCAATCATCATATTATTGGATATACGGGCATACCTTACCAACATGTACATACTCTTAGAATTTGTAAGATCAAATTTCTTCCAAGTCCAATACTAGAAGACATATGCAATTCACTATTGTCATTCTATAGACATTCATTATGTCTCCTCATTATCTCATAAATGAGTGAAATAGATGAATTGGAAGCTTGCCTTTATTATTTATTATTACTAATCAAATCCTTTACATAGAATGCCATGTCAATCTTCATGTGATTGGATCTATGGGAATACCTTACCAACAAACGTCGACATGCAATTAGAGCCAATAACCCATGAATCCCATTCTTAGTGATCCAAACATGTCCACCATGTTTCTATTGTACTAGTGCTAATCAAGTGGGTTAGCAACACGTTGCTATAAGTTCATATATTGCATGTTTCTTATCTCTTCACTTTGAGATGAAACCATTGTAATATGGTATATGATATTCCATGCCTAGCAAGTAGCTCCATTGTTGTCATAGTATCACAATTGAGTCATCAATGGTTGGAACATCTATAAGTTCATCATATGACCTTCTAGACCCATATGGTATCACTATGTGTTTGCAACACAAGTATACTCGGCTTCTATTGTAGAATTATATTAATGGCTATTAGTTCAAAACCCTTCCAACTAATACATTTTTCTTTAAATCTAACATATTTTATTGTGATCACTTTGTTATTATGGAAGCTTGCATTGATGTAATGATTTACATCCAACTCTTCCTTTATTCCTATCCTTCTCAACTAACAATCTATCCTTAAGTACTTCACAAGTAGTAATGGATATCCCTTAAATGACTTTCCAATAACCCTTATTAGAGTTTAATATCATCTTGTCATGTTAAATACATACAGGAATATATGGGATAAGTACATTTTATAGCATTCATGATAGATCCATTGTTTTGCCAGCCTAATGAATCTTCCATGTTGAACTCTTTCAACATTTTGCTATTTGTATGTGCTCAAAATCACTTTCTGAAACCTTCAAGAACTATATTTATAGGTCTTGATCCTTATCTCATAATATGTTTCACCTAATCCTTCATTGCTTAAGGGGTTATCATGTCAGTTCTCAATTTTCACAATATTGAGATATCTTTCCTCATCATATGTGGAAGATTTATATATGCTACCACTATATGTTTTGCAAACATAGATTTCATCTTTTGTCTTGATTCAAGTCAAACTCTATGACTATCAATTCAAAGATGTCCATTTTTTAGATGCTTGTTACAATCCCAAATTGAACTTTGTAGTTTATAGACTTTATTTGCATTCTTGAAGTTGTAAAACCTTTTAGGTTGTGTCTCGTACACATCCTATGATGTATTCCTTTTAGGGAATCCAGTTTCAATATTTCATATGGCAAATCTCATAGACTTATATTAACTACAAAAACAAGCATGATAATTAGTAAAATAATTTCTATCATGTTCAATAACTTGAATAGATTTATAAAACTTTTTTATCGATTTGCCCTTTTATGTTATCCATGTAGGTCTTTTCACAGGAACCTATTGCACCCTGTAGGTATTACCCCTTTAGGTGGCACTATCAAGGTTATACCTTGTTAGTTTAGGTGGATCCTGTAATGGCCTTCAGCCATTACTCAGATTATGGTTCTTAATAGCTTCTAGTTGATTAGTTGGCTCATTCTCATGACCAACCTGTCTAAATTGTTGGATTCACAATCCTTCAATCTCAGATGCATTTGACTAGAACTATTTTATTCTCTATCATAAGATGAAGTTGAGATTCCACAACAACTTCTGATTCAATTTGTTCTCATTGTGCCACCTTATTGACGTTGAACATTTCAAGTTCTACTTTTACTCCACTGATTCTTTAGGAATTCAGTTATGCAATTAACAAACACTTTGTTATTGAATCGAAATAAGTAGTGTTCAAAAATTGTGGTTTGTGGATAAACCTTTTTCAAGAAACTACTTTCTTAATATAGGTTTTAATCCAATAGAGATATTGGTACATTCCCAAGTCATATCATATATTATCTCTCATAAACCTTTCATATGATACATTATTTAGTGATGGGTATATATATTTATCAGGGGGTAAGAAGACTGGATTAGTTGATATTTATATCATGTCTCATCATGGTACAATTCCTTCATTCTGACACATCATTATGTTCAGATGGATTTGACTTATGATACATTAGCATAGTTTTTTCTTGAAGGTTCTCAAGGTATTGATGTAAAGTATTTCAACATTTGATCTTAGCAAAGTTTCTTAATACTTTTATCTAAGTTATACTTCATTCATAATCTCTTTGAGGGATTATTGTTTCTCTTTTACTGAGTACATACCATCACATTACCAGTAAATGAGATGAGGTATAAGTAATTATCTATAGAATTCATTCCATAAGATCTTCATGCATCATATGGATGAGGTCTAATGAAAGCTTATTGTCCCACTACATCTAGTGAAGGGTGTCATGTCATATTTTGCATAAATAAGGCTTGCATGTTTCCTTAGGTTTAATAACTGAGGGATTCTAGATTAACATCAATATGTATTCTAGATGTACATTGCTTATATTCATGCAAGATGATAATGCTCATGATAGTCATGATTTATCAATTATAATCCTTTGGTATAAACATTATAAACATTCATCATTGGATCATTTCTCATAAATATCGCAAGATGTTTTAGGGCTAATGCCATTGAAAATCATATCTTTGAAACATAAGCATTCATAACTCTTTATTGATAATCATCCTTGTCCATACAAGATGCATAAAGAAAATGTTTCTATTCTACTGGCATAATGAAATAGCAATTCTATCAACTCTATTACATGCCCATTGGGCTAAGATAAATTTAAATGTAGACTATGGATTGAGCAACTCTTGCTCCGCCTTGTCATATTTGTCCTTCTATTAGGGATTTTAATTCTTGTGAGATCCTGCGCATCAAGTATTTCATATATTTGTTTGGTATCATATACCAATATGAAAAAGTAATCAAAATTATCTTATATTTGTTTATACTTGAAGTGGAGGCCATTGTGCCATCCTTCTTCTTCTTCTTTGGTTCCTCTAACCAAAGTGGGCAGTTTCTCTTCCAATGTTCAGGCCGGTGATAGTAGTGGCAATCACATGTTTTCTTTACTCGTCCTTTTGCTTTGAGATCTGAAGATTTGGGCTTCTAGCTTGCTTTAGAACATTTCTTAGCGTTGCATTTGCCTTTAAACTTCCCATTTCTCTTGATAAACATCATCACATACTTGGTCTTGTCTTTCTTCATTTGTGTCTTAGCTATTCTCAACATGCCCAACAGCTCTGTTAACGGCTTGTCAAAGTGTTCATGTCATAGTTCATGAAAAACTGACTATATGAACCAAGGGGAATCCCAGTCTAGAAGAGACTGTAGAATCATGTCAATGGCCCACTCTTGACCCAAGGGGAATCCCAGTCTAGCCAGGTTCTCCACATACCCAATGAGCTTGAGTACATGAGGACCTACTTGATCTTCTTCTGCCATGCTGCACTTGATCAATGCCTTGGAGAAATCATATCTCTCATGTATAGCCTGATCTTAGAACATGTTTGTGAGATGTATGACCATCTCAGTCACATTCATGTTCTCATGTTGTATCTGCAACTCATATTTCATGGAGCATAGCATCAAACACTTGGCATTCACGACATCTTTAGTATGGTTCATGTAAGCATCTTTGTCCTTCCTTGGTGCATTTGGAGGCAGTTCCTCTAGTTGTGGCATTTCTAGGACATAGAGCTTGATCTCTTACGTGAGAATGATTCTCAACATCCTGAGCCAGTCGTGAAAGTTGTTCTGAGTAAGTTTTTCCTTCTCAAGGACCGATCACAAAGAAAAGTGATTATTATTTGTTACCATTTGGTTCTATAAAAGAATTTGCAATTTTGTTAAAAAAATCATTTTTTATTTGATTTAATTTGATTAAAATGTGGGTGATAATCATTATGTTTTTAATTCATTATCACTCTCATTATTTTGTTCAAATTGATAACCCTCAAGTATCAATTCAGAAATTTGTAGCTAATCAATTTTTTAATAAGCCAAGAGCCATATTTCATCAAATCATGAGGCAAATTTTATTGATCGCTCACAACTTGATTATATAGGTGGGCAATCATGCCAATTACATCATCTGCAACTCTTGAATAATTGATATGCACAACTCTTAGCCATGATCATTTGCATGCCTCTGGGCTTGGGCTCTCCAAGTCACTAGTTAAGTCTGACCCAATAGCCAATACGATAGATTCACACCATGATTTGTGCAAATCTACATATCTACCATCACACTTCCATAAGATAGATCATGTACCATACTTTTTGCAATTCTATGATCCGTCGATCAAGCTTTTCATGTGTATTTCTATTAGAAATCATCTTAGAGTTAATATGTTTGATTGAGGGGTTTTATATATATATATATATATATATATATATATATATATATATTGTATCCAATCACCGCATGTATAGTATGTATCATATACATACTATATTCGACAATGTAAACATTCAATATAAAAAAAGTGATGGTTATATCCATGTGTACTTGTAATTCCTTGGAGCCACAAGGAATTACTACCACCCAGGTCAATCATCACATCACATGTATGAACTTGTTGTTGGTGTAGATCTATACTTGCCAATATGGGTAGATCGGTTCAGCCCTTGAACCATTCATCTCCCCTCTTGTCCATTTGGTTGGTCATCTTGAACAGTTATCTAGCCTACTGTCCTATCAGTGTTTGGACTCCTTCCAAATGGTCGGCTGGACCAACCAAGCGGTTGTCTGGCTCCATCATTTTTCCTCCATGATCCTTCAAACAGTCAGCTCATCTTACAAATTAGTCATCTCATTCGGTGATGATAATCTTGTTCGTCGATGTAAGATAAAGAAAACTATCCTATTGCAACTTTACTACATTATAAAGAGAAACCTCATGTTATATTTGAGGGGAGCATAAGTAGGAAAGAATTAACTTTATATTGGAAAGAGAGAGGTAGACACTCAGTGCACAGACTGAGATAAATAAGAAAAAAACCATACCATCCAACCACACATAGATATGGGGCTAAGGCCATAACCATGCTACACATTCACCATAAAAACTGCTTTAAGGGCGACACATGTAAATTGCATATATATGTATATATATATATATATATATATATATATATATATATATATATATATATATATATATATACATATATATACATATATATACATATATATACATATATATATACATATATATACATATATATACATATATATGTATATATATGTATATTTATATTCATTTGGGATTATGTGATCTTTGATCAGATACACATATGAGAACTTTTTAAATATACGCATCATATGCAACAAATAATCAATAAAACCAAAATTCGATCATATCGATTATGCCTAAACATAGTAAATTAATGTGGCTCTGATACCACTGTTGAGAAATACGAGAATAGAGCATAGCAGTGGAAATAAAAATGTTATCTATCGGCATTCCCATAACAGCAAGATCACATCAACTATTATAAAATAGGAAGGATGGTTTTAGCGAGTTATACCTGGTCCTAGAGTAAGTCCAGCGACAAAAATCACTTTTTGCAACTATCAAATAGTTTCTCTTTGAGGGTGGTTGTACAACTCCTGGTCTTCATCATGAACAATGAACAAGACGCCTCCTATAGTAACTCAAGTGGTCTCGCCAGGGACTGTGGGTTTATTTTGCTCTCCGAGCAACAGCTAAAGGACTCCTACCTCTATAATAGAACTCCTATCATTCACCAAAAATAGACAGGAAGGAGTTTTCCCTCATATTGGTGTACTTGTCACCAGCCTGCTCTCCCACCAAAAATAAGTCACCAGTTGTTTCTCTCCCATAGCTATCCCTCCCTATCGGGTAGGGCTTGCTTGTGTTCTCTCGGTTACCACAACTAGAGAGGAAAATAGTTGTTAGAGGAACTAATTCTCAATTGTCTGACAACTAGAGACGAAAATAGTTGTTAGAGGAACTAATTCTCAATCATCTGTGTTATATCTTGGGAAGCCTCTAGTACCCTTCCTCTTATAGGCGAGGTCTGGGTCAGGGTTCCCAATCTGTATGGGATTTTTTGGGAGTAGAAGGGACCAAAAAATCTTGAAATTTTGCAACCTTTGATACACCAAATAGTCATATGACACACTCAGATGGTCATATGGTGTGTGAGATAGTCATCTAGTGTGCAAGATGGTCATCGCATACTATCGTATGGTTATCTGGTAGTTTCCCAATTGCACATGAATTTAGCAGTTTCAGTTCCAATTAATATCACATATTAATTCCTTATACCACAAGAAACGTGCAATCAAAACAAGTTCGGGAAACATCCAAAACCTTCATTCAACCCAACCGAGCAGTCTCACCCAGGATAGACACTCATCTCGTTCACTTGGATGTCCGTCTAGTGAACACCAGTCAAGCCAATCAGTTCAACTACTTGAACTGGTTGGTTCATTGGGGAGAATATATGAAATTCAATCATTAATTAGCCTAACAGCCCAAATGGCCATCTCAACACTTGAGATGCTCGTGTGGCTACCCAAATGTCCATCCCACCCAGTGAGATGGTCGTTTGGTAGTTCAATTGGCCAATATGTAAATATGTTGCGTGAATTGAATACCTAAATGCTTTCATAGTCAATCCAAGTGTCATTCAAGATCAAACTCCTCTTTTATTTGGGTTCCTACATGTTGACCCTATATGTCCTACATCACATTCATAGTGAGTGTCCTTTTTAGATTATGACATCACAAGAAGAGAGTGTTGCCTAGTCACACATTAGTGCTACCCAAGTGAAATAAAAGTTGGAAAACAACTTCAACGTACAATCTGTATAAGGTGTTGCAGTGATTGTCTAATTCCTTTATTTTTGGTATCTAGAGTGAACTTGAGGCATGGAAAGTCATCCTTTCAACGTTCAACTCATGTTTCTTGAACCAAGAGTAGACTGTCTGAGAAAATATGACCTCAATATCACATATTGATTCACATGTGCATGCTCATGCATTTCTCAGTCTTACTTATGAAGTGGCCAGGATATCATACTTCAGTAGGAGGGGAAAATCCCATATCTATCACTCATAGACTATCCCCATGTGTCAAAGTCACCCAATTATCATTGTTATAACAACCCATGTTTCAGGATTGTGTTTGATGATGTCAAAGCATACCCAATGTTATGTGACGAGTGTAGTGATTTTAGGTATAAGAATCCCAATCACCACCTTCGCTATGAGATGTGACTATGACCACCAATGATGTTTTCCATGTGTCACTTCTCAAGGTGGGTCTATCCAATACATTGTTCCCTAACATGTATCTGTGTGCTTGGTTTGATATTGGCATATCATGACAAATAAGATTTTGTCATCAACCAACCCACACTCTAGTCTTTGGTGTTACTGGTGTCTATCTACCTTCTACAGTAACAACTAACTAGGGACATGATAAGAATGTACATAGTTTTAGCATTTGTATGATCTCATTTCTTCCAAGTTTAATACTTGAAGACATACATCATTGAGTATTGACATTTCATAGGCATTCATTCTCTCTCCTCATCATCTCATAACTGAGTGAAATAGATCAATTGGAATCTTGCCTTTAATATTTATTATTATTAATCAAATCCTTTACATAGTATGCCATGTAAATTATCATATGATTGTCTCTATGGGCATACCTTATCAACACACCAATCATATTGAACTTCGACATCATACCTCTACTACCTTGGTTGTTCCTCATACATGTTCTTGAGATGTGTCACACTATCAAGAACACCAATGTTCCCATGTTTCGATCATAGTTCATAGAGCATAGCATGAGGCATTTCATGTCTATGGAATCATTAGAATGCTTACAACAAGCCTCCCTTTCAGCCCTAGGTGCACTAGGAGCAGGTTTTCCTCTAGCTCTGGTGTTACAGGACATAGAGATTATGCTCATTAATGAGAAAAATTCTCAAAGCCGTGAACCAGGCATGGAAGTTTTTCTTGTCTAGTTTGTCCTTCTAAAGAATCGATCACAAGGAAAAAGTGTTTTGGTTTTCCATTAGTTTCTAGGAAATTAAATTTGGGTATGCCAAAATATTATTGATATGATTCGATTCAATTTAAAAGATTGATAATATTAATTTTTCTTTAATTAATTATCACTCTCAGTATATTACTTCAAATTCATAGCCCTAACTATTAATTTGGGAATATTGCATCATACAATCTTATAGTGGGTCAAGATACATATTTGATCAAATCGTCAGTCAACTTTGGTTGATCACTTACAACTTGATTATTTAAGTAGTAGATAGCATTTGCCAATTGCATTTGATACAACTCTTGATAGATAGTGTAGCATCCCTCACCTGGGTTATACTTAACCCTAGGTGTTTTGATTAAGAAAGATCATTATATGCTTAATCTTATCTTGTTAAAAGTAATGAGGACTCTTGAGAAGCTTATATTTCAATTTTGGTCATGTTTGAACAATGTTGAAGCAATGTTTGCTTATTTTGGACTAAAGTGCAAATTACCCAAGTTGAGGGGTTAAATTGAAATTGTTGCATGATAAGATGTTCCTCATGTGTTTAAGCATCATGAGAATGAAGATGATGCATAGGTATGGCCTGTGGTAGCATGAGTACCAAGGAAGAACTGATAAAGAAGGTTTGTGCTTTAAAACCTAGTTTTGGTGTAAAGTGCAATTTACCCAAAACCTAGGGTTCAATATGCAAATTACCACTTCAATAAGGTCCCTAATGTTTCTTGGAATCATGTAGAGTAAAGAAAATGAGAGGGGCGCCTCATTTGAATTAAGTTGGAGGAGAGAGAATCTTGATATTAAAATAATCAAGATTTAATCCTAATTGAAACCCTAATTCAATTTAGGGAAAAAATAAATGTATTAATTAAAGTGCCTTCAACCAAAATTAAAATGGTTGGATTCATATGTGCGTGGATATCCTTGATCCTTGCAAGGACCATGAAAATATCCAAGGGAATGGATAACTCACTCATAATTTTATAAGAAAAAGAAATATCCACTCACATATGGATATTAGTATAATATGATTTAAGGTGCTTAATTTTCTTTTCTTTAAATCATGGATAATTGAGAGGAATAAGAGGAAAAAAATATAGCCTCATACCTAAGGATGTTGAGGGGGAGAGGAAGCCATATTTTCGGGATTAAATGGATTTTTATAAAGTATATTCTCTCTCATTGATTTTTTTTATAAAAAGACCTTTTACAAGCCAAATGAAAGGCTTTTTCGACCCCACTTCCTCTCCTTGCTTGGGAAATGACCATGGGAACTTGGGAGGGTCAGGAGGATGACCCCCGACCTGTTGGTAAGTCCTTGACCTTTGTTCTCCTTGATTTCATGGTGGAAATCGAAAATAAATCATTGATTTCTTCTTTTCTTCACTCCATCTTCAACCCTAGCCAATCTTTTCAACCAAAAGCTTGAGGACGAGCCTAGGGGGAGTTGCAAGAGCTTCATCCACGATTGTTTCCGTGATCTTGGAGCTTTGTAGCTCAATTTTAGGTGGGTTTTATAACTTGAAACCCTAACTTTTTTATTGCCTTCAATTCCCCATCAAATAATGATCATTTCTCTTTTTACAAATATTGATTTGGTTGATTGATGCAATCTCCATGGAAATCACAGTAGGTTTCATGGGTCTAGAGCTTGATGATGATTACATAATCATAAGCACACACGTCCACAAATATCTATACCAAATAGTTTCAATCAAATGTCCAAACGGTTTCACAAACCGTTTGGGAGCAAACGGTTTCAGACCGTTTGAAATGAAACGGTTTCACTAAACCGCATAGAAGCAAACGGTTTAAGACCATTTGGTGATGTTGACCAGAGTTGACCATTTGAGTATTTGTTAATATTAATCTAGGTTAAATACCCATAAATTATTATTGATTAACTCCAATTGGTTCATGAGTTGAAGGTCCATCAATCACCTAAACCCTAGTCGGGTTGAATGTTGATTTCATAAGTGATTGAGTTTGAAACTTGGGTTGATTGACCCAAACGGTTTCAAAACTGTTTGGGAATCACCCAAACGGTCTCAAGACCGTTTGGAGGTCAGCCAAGACCATTTGTAGGTCTACGTTTGAGTATGGTTAAATATTTGAAGATCCAAACATATGGTATAAACCCTAATCGGCTAAGTGCTGATTTTGCAATTGAATAAGTTGATGTTTTGGGTTGATTGACCCAAACGGTTTCAAAACCATTTGGGAATCACCAAAATGGTCTCAAGACCATTTGGGGGTCACCCAAGACCGTTTGGAGGTCTAGGGTTAAGTATGGCCAAGTGTTTGAAGGTCCAAAGATACCAAATTGAAATACAATTGAGTGTTGATTTGTTAATCAATCCAATGACCCAAACCCTAACTGGATGTCATGGATTTTGATGAAATGATGGGAAAACGGTCTCAAGACCGTTTTGAGGTCTAGGGACAAGTATGGTTAGGTGTTTGAAGATATAAAGGTACTCAGTTGAAGTGCAATCAAATGTTGATTTGTTGATCAATCCAATGATCCAAACCATGATTGATTGACTTGGATTTTGATGTTGACATGGGAAAATGGTCTCAAGACTATTTGGAGGTCATCCAAACAACCTCAAGACCATTTGGGGTCAGGTCATGCCCAATTTGGATGAAGGATCAATGGTTTCAAAGTAACCAATCTCACATTGATTAATGTTGTAGGATCAACGATTCCAAACCCTAATCCAATTGATTCAAACCCTAATTGATGATCAATTGAGTGTCAATTGAGGGTCAAATTAGTTGAAGGTTGACCTATTTAACTTATTTGAAGTATGGTGATAGGTCCAATTGATGATTGCTTACCTGAATTCAATGGTTGAAGGATTCAACATTGGAAACCCTAATTAATTGGAGTGGTTGAGACCCTCTTTGGTCCTTGTAGTTTTGAGGGGGTTTGGACCAAATGGTCTCAAGACCGTTTGGGACCAAACGATCCCAAACCATTTAGGTGCATGCGGTTTCAAAAAGTCACCTTTGGCAAACAGTCTTCACCACCTACTTTACTAAACGGTTTTGAGTATTCAACCAAGACCGTTTGAGGTATGATTGGTCAAGACCATTTGAGGTCTAAGTGACCAAGATAATTTGGAAAGTAATTAATCAAATTGTATGAACACTTGAAGTGAATAAAGGTCAATGGTTTAAGTGGTCAATTACATGATGCAAATCAATAGTGTTTATAATAATGGTACCTTTATTGAGATAGGGTGATTAGTACCCTTCAAGTAGCTAAGCCCTAATGATCATGGTGACAATGACATAACACATGATGTCAATTATTCTTCAAGGTTGAGTTGACTTATCCTAATCAAGGTTGAACAAACATCATCCTATATAGGATGAGAGAGATAAGATTTCCTACATGATTGATAATCAAGTAATAGACTGCCTATATGAATGAATGTTTAATTAGGGTATAATCCTTCATAGTGAGATCATGAAACCCTAATTATGAGGGTTAATGAATCATAACCCTAACTGAGGATATTAATGGAAGTAATCTTACTACATGATGATGGTATGATCTTAATTCATAGTAATGGTATGATAAACCCTAATTTAGGGTACTTTGATGATCACTCCTACTTGGGGTGAATAGTAAACCCTAATTTAGGGTGATGTATATGAATAGTAAATCCTAATCTAGGGTGATGTGATGTGATGTGAATAGTAAACCCTAATTGTGGGTTATGGAATAAGAAACCCTAATGGAGGGTGATGACATGAGAAACCCTAATTGGGAGTGATGTCATGAGAAACCCCAATTGGGATGAACAGTAAGTCTAATTATGGTTTATTGAATATGAAACCCTAGTTTTAAGTGATGTTATGTGGAACCTTGATATTATGATATGGTGCAAGACTCAATTCAGGGTGATGTCATGTGATGATATATGAAACCCTGGAGATAGTTTAATAGCCAGTACACCAAAGAGAGGTGTGGCTAAAATAATTAAATAAGATGAATATGTTATAGACATGAAGGATAGGGTTGATGAACCATGTGAATGATAAGGTGGTGATTTTAATGAATAAGGATCTAAGAGACAAGATGATTCCTAGATCCTTGTACAACCATCTCTACACATGAGTAATAACCTATACACCTTACAATGATGAGGACATGAAACTTTTAGGAATGATGTATCTAATACTAAATAATTATGTGAATAACATACTAAGAGTTGAAATACCTAAAATAGTTGATAATGGTTTATCTTATATCAACAATGTCTATTAGTTGGATAAGTCCATACCATTAAACACAATTGGATAATTATAATGTGTGACCCATGCACCATATGGTGAAAGTAACAAGTTAGTGGATAAAGTATTAAGAAGGAAATACCTTAATAAAAAGTTAGTTGATTAACTTAAGAATATGGAAATTAAAAGAAAGTGATACATTCAGATATGATAGATATCACATTCAGCATTTCAGGATAAGCATACCTTGATGGACCCCTAATCCAACATTCTTGGATAAGAAACACATGAAGGGTGTGTCATGCAATTGTTACAATAAAGATGTAATAAACTCAAGGTACTTTGATAAGTGTTGACCAATATACCTTGAGAATGGGATAAGCTAATCGATTAGTATAATTTAATTATATCATGACAAGGATGAGAAATGAACTCATGCTTTGAATTGATGATCATTAATGATATATGATAAGAATGGTAATCATAAGAAAATACTTATGATGTCTTGGATGATCCTAGAGGTGTGGAGTAATACATTAGGGTTGAACTAATAATGTGAGCATGAAACCCTAATTAAAGCATGATGGGAAACCCTAACCCTAATTTTGGGTAAAGGGAATGAAAAACCCTAATTTATAGATAACCCTAATCCTGATAAAGGATGGTGGTGTTACTAATGTTTCATATGATGTGACAAATGACTTAAATGATTGTTATCATGTCTATTAACCATGTAGACATCATGAGATGATGAACATAGCCAGGTATGAGCTATGGCTTTCATATAGTTAACATGTTGTATGGCCTTATGTGCCTAATGTTGTTGTTGCTTTGTAAAAGTAACAAAATGTGCATGAACCTTATGAGTTCCATGAGTAAGTTGTTTCCTAGTGAAAGGTGGAAAAACATTTAATAGGCTTTGAAAGCCATGTGTGATACTTGTGTAACAAGTATTATGCATACCTCAGTCTGAGGACCTGGAGGTAATAGTTACCTAACAAATGTTAACAGTGATAGTGATGAATTGAGGGTATGAATACCCAAAGTCGATAAGTATGATAATGATGCTACTGAGGGAAGTGAACTTTCAAAGTAATGAATTGAGGGACTGAGATCCCAATGTCCTATAAGGACTGAGAAAGTGATTGATAAAAATAGTATATGTTTCCTTATAACATTTGTATGAATAAGTTATGTTTGAGAACTTGACTGATGCTAAAAGAATATGCTAATGTACTTAATTAATTAAGTGAAATCATTTCATGTAGAGCCCTGGCCATATAGCCATCAGTGTTAGAACTTGTTCAAAGTGGATCTGTTGTGCGAAGAGTGCGTTATGAACCGTGGCCACCTGCCTGGTTTGGTTGGTGGGGGCGGCTCCTCCATTGTGGGTAAACGGGAAACCCGACTCTACGAACCCGAGGAAAGTCTGCACAGCTGTAGTAGGGGCATTAAGACCGGAGCTTTTAGTAGTGCTAGCAGGAATGCAAGTGAATGAATCCCATCCCCGGGGTAAGCGAGGGCGGGAGAATTCCTTGGGTCCCTGGACATATAGCCATCAGTGTTAGAACTTGCTGGATGGTGAAATGGGTGCTCCGCGGAAAAACTGGGAACGCATATTTTGAATATGTGGAGGCAATGGGTGAATGTATCCTGACGTCCTAATGAGGGAATTAAGGAATGGTAAACATTAAACCTCTCAATCCTTCATTACTTGTACCGGGATGGATGTATCATGAATCCCCCGATGATTGGGACATATGCAGTACACATCTCCCAATAATGTTAATGCTGGATCGATGGAGATAAAGATGAAATCTCACGATCGTGAAGAGAGTACCGCACGCCACTGTAACTCTAATAGCGAAGTTGCCAGTATACCGTGGAAATCTATTTAGCAGAGACACAAGATGTCCTGAATTTGATCTCGTACTGACTGAGACAAGGGAGGTCTTGGTAGTCGGCTCTACCATTGACCTTGTATGGCACCGATTTTGATATTTGCTTAAGGACTGAATACGGAAAATTCATTGGCTAATGTTACATTTCTTTTATGCATTTTCAGTTGATAAATGTTATTCATATCTCTTTATATTCATTGCAAGAAGATGCATGAAATATGAATCTACCATGAGTAGATACAATGCTCTCCTTAAGAAAGGATATTACTTTACTTTGTTCATTCAATGATTAATATTGTTGTTAATATATAAGAACTCCTGCTCAGTTTCATCATAATAAACTGCTATAACAATGTTTTGGCAGAGAGTTATATCTCCCGCTGGGGCAATTTACAATTGTCTCACCCCCGTGGGATCCAATGTTTTTAGGTGAACGCAGACGAAGAGGCAAAAACCCTATAGCAGAGAAAGATCAACAACAACATCAGGGAAATCAGTAATTTCTCAGGTGGAGATACTGTCTATCAAGTTATAGTTAGTAGTCCTATGGGTTGTCTCTGTACTCTCAGGTCCTCGGAGTTTATATTTAGTGTTTTAATGAATCGATCTGAGATTTTGGCTTGATGCCTCGAAGTTATATGTTGTCTGTATATAATGTCTTGAGACAGCTGATGTTGTAATTCTCGAGAAGAGATGGTGCAAAACATGTACTTTGAAATAGAATGTAAATGATATACTTTGGTTCTTGAAGAAAAAGATTTCCTATGTGTGGATCTCTTTGCAAAAAGTTTTAATTTTTTAGTGATTTTCAGTAATCCGCTGCAAATGATTCGCTTCCGCGTTAGTTAATGTTTTTTTCACGAGTTGGTCATTACAATTTAGTGGTATCAGAGCTCTAGGTTCACTGAGTCTACAGAGACATAGGACTAAGGTAGTAGAGTCTGTTCTAGTGTCATCCAGTGTATCTGATAGTGTCTTCTGCTCATATAGGAGAAGAAGAACTCGAAGATGACTGGGTCACATGAGGAGTTTGTTGTAGAAAGCAGCAATGCTACACCAAGAAGAGGTGCAGGGGAGCAGGAAAGAGAGGGACAATTGCCTCAGAACCCCCTAGCTAATCCAATTATGATAAGAAATCCTTCCTTAGGAATCATTGTTGGGGAATTTAGGGCAACCATGATGTATTTAGTGGATCTAGCACTAGCAGTGCAACCTAGATTACCATCCCCTAATGATGATGTTTTGGACATCGATAGGATATGTAATCCACATCAGTAGGTGGAGGCAATGGGAATTGATGAAGTTCTGGACTTAGAACAAGTCTGTGCTCAACCTCAGCCTGTTGAATCAATAAATAGTGAAGGAAGGAATAGGTTTCAACCCAAAAGCAAAATTTGCTATAGGTGTAGAAAGCATGGACATATTGTAAAGAATTGTCCAACAAAGAAAAAGGAAGAGAGAATTGAAAAAAGGCATGTCCAAATCTAGGGACAGAGGCCTAATAGTTCCAAAAAGGGAAAGATTTTGGTACCACCAATACAACCAGGACCTAGTGCACGAAGGCAATGGTCATCTAGAAAGGGTAAAGAACCCTCTAGACCATACCTAGTGCCCAGAATTTGCTACCTGTGTAGACAGGTTAGACATCTGGCAAGAGATTGCTCATCCAGAAATGTTATAGTGAAACAACCTCTGAGGCAAAATCAGCCCGAGGGAGTGAATAATCCACGAATCATAACAGGTTAGACAAAATAATGTCATTTTAAAATGTCTTTTATGGTTTCCTGAGTTAACTGGGAAGGTAATTGATTGAATTTTCTTTGATTAATCCTGTGTGGACTTACATTTTGCATAATAAACATTATATATGTTTCATGTTGTTCTTACCTCTATGAGAAGAAGATGAGGTATAGAAGAGATGCCTGGATAAAATCCAGTGATGTTAAATCTTATATTTGTGATAATATGAAAAAGAAGGAATATAATAGCATAAAAAGTGCATACTAATTAATCTCAGTATTTATATACCCTGGCCAGGTATACAACTATTGATGATAAAGTGAGTATGGAAACTCTTAGATTGTAATTTTTTTTATTGCCCTTATCAAGCAGTCATTCTGATACAATCTAATGAGTATCATGAAATAAGAAGCATGGAATGAGCAAATGTGTCTTGTTCTAATCATAAGAAAGAGAAATCTGAGATAACCTCAGATGAGCATGTTTGTATGAGGAATATGATTCCTTGTTTTCATTTCTCTCAGGGACATGGCAATCAAGTGGGTCATAGGACACTTGATGTGCATAATATAAAGATGTTTATGTGATGGATACTTAGAAATGTATCAGTTTATCTTGGACTTTGGCTCCAAGATGAAGATATATGTAACAAGTAATGTCCTAAGATGAAAGGAAGATAAATAAGTGTGTGTTTTTAATACATGTGATAGATACCAAGGTAAGAGATTCTGGTATATAAGAAATAATAGATGGTTTATGTTGAATATGTGAAATGGTCAATTATGAAATCAAATTAATCATGTAAAATAATATGAACATCACATGTTAGGGGTTTATGTTTTGCATAAACATAACAATTGAAGATATCTTTGAGATAAGTTCTTAATTGATAAGTAACCCTTCCTTACGATAAGAGAATGTACAACTAATGAGATAGTTAGTGCAGGTAATAAGGAAAGATAGTATGGTGTTATCAGGTGCGATGACACAATCAGGGTATGAAAAGACTTATAGTCTCAAGTGGATGACAAAATATAAGGGTGATCTTGAAAGAGAAATACTGAACCAACTAAGGAACATGGGAGTATGTGTTCCATGTAAACCATTCCATGATAAATTTGTGTGAAATAACATTTTGTTGATCAGAACTCTATGGTGTCTCCATATTAATGAGGTGTTATGTGAGGACATGATGATATGATGCATGGATAATATATGTTTCTCTGTATCAAGGATTTCGGGGATGAAATCCTTATTAGGGGTTTATAATTTGTAACATCCCTGACCTGGGTTATACTTAACCCTAGGTGTTTTGATTAAGAAAGACGATTATATGCTTAATATTTTCTTTTAAAAAGTAATTAGGACTCTTGAGAAACTTATGTTTCAATTTTGGTCCTGTTTGAGCAATCACTACTACAGAAACAACATTCAGTGTCGCTTTTCTGGGCATCGGTTATTTAGGAAAATCGACGCCTATATATTTAAGTGTCGGTTATTTATGCAACCTGATGTTTATATTCAAAGACCAGCCAGACACGGGTACCACTTTGTATTCAGCGTCGACTGGTTATAACAGACCGACGCCTAAAATCGCCCGAAAATTCCAATTTTCGAGCAAAAACATTTTAGGTCACCTACAGTGTCAATTTTTTAACTATTCACCGACGCCTATTTAACATGAAAATTTGCACGAAAAGTCCCACTTTCAGTGTTGGTTATCCCTCAATAACCGACGATGATAATGTTTCCCACCAAATAATTTAGGGTAAAGGTTGTCTAGTTGGGCGTCAGTGTTTTACTATCAACTGACGCTAAAGCATAATAGGCGTCGGTTATGTAGATAACCGACGTCGTTGACCAACTTAATAGACCCGATCACCCGGCTCTTCCCCCTTTCTTCCTGTTTCATCATGATATTGCTGTGCTGCTGCTCGCCGCCGCTCTCCTAAAATCGCCCGACGACCCCACTGCTGCTCGCCGCCGCTACTGATGGTGCTTCTCCGCTCGCCGCCGCCACTGGTGCTGGAGCGCCGCTGCTGCTGGTGCACCTCTACTCGCCGCCGCCGCTGCTTCTGGTGTGCCGTGTGCTGCTCTGCTCATTCCCGGTGCCACTGCTATTCACCGTCCTCCGCTCTGCTCTCTCTTCTTCTTCCGCCACTACTGTCGCCGCTCGCCGCCGCGCTTTCCACACTAGCTCCAGGTAGCCCTACCTCTTTGCTTCCTTTTCCCTAGCTATTTACCAACAGCAAGCATGGCCATGGCAGTGTTGGCCTACCACGGCCGTGCTGGACAGCACGGCCGTGGTAGGGCAACACAGCCACGGTCGTGGTAGGCCAACACAGCCACAGCCGTGCTTGCTGTTGGTAAGGATATGCACAAATTTTTATGTAATGTTTTATGTAAATCCTAGGATATGAACAAATTTTTTGCTTGCATATATTTGTGCTTCTAATCCTAATGTTTGACTTAATTCAGTAAATTTTGATGCATGTTGAAATAAGATTTAAACTTGTCAATTCTAGCATCCTAATTTGATTTGATTAAACCTGACATTGATGAAACCCTAACATCAATTGTGATGAAACCCTAACATTAATTGTGATGAAACCCTAACATGTACATATATATTATTGTGTTTTTTGGCCTAGAAACCTATCCAAGATTTACTCATTAGGAGTAAATCTTAGATAGTCCCCGGTTTGGGACTGTTCTTGAACACCTAATCTCACTTAGGATGTAAGTGTATAATGTGTATTGGGTTTTCGAGAAAATTTCGGCAGCAATTCCCCGTTTGTTCTATAAGTACATATGTACTTAGAGAACAACGGGGAAATGCTGCCAAAATATTCTTGAAAACCCAATACACATTATACACTTACTAGTGAGATTAGGTGTTCAAGGATGGGATAGGTGGTACACATTTATTATATATAAGAATGACATCACATGTGTTTGTTGGCCTAGAAACCCGTCCAAGATTTACTCATTAGGAGTAAATCTTGGATAGTCCCCGGTTTGGGATTGTAATAGGAGTAAATCTTGGATAGGATGCAAGTGTATACCCTAATCTTGTCCTAATATATACTTGTTTTCTCTTTGATCATAGAATGGATAGATCATGGGTGTCCATTCGCAATCGTTGCACCCCAGAGTTTATATCTGGTCTTGATCAGTTTATTAGATTTTCCGAGGAACATAGGAAAAAACTTACAGATAGGTTCTACTGTCCATGTAGGCATTGCGGTAACAACTTGAAATTCAACACTAGTGAGGAAATCAAAAGTCATGTCATGTGCAACGAGATTGTACAAGGGTATACAAAATGGCACTGGCATGGAGAGATTTCAAACTCAAAATCAGTAGATGTCGATAGCAGTGCTTGGGTGGAAGAAGAAATTGCCTCCGATGACGTAGATGTGAACAAACCAGTTCCAGTAGACATCATTGATGTGATGCTGGATAGTTGTAGGGTAGAGCACACTGATCCACCTCCTATCTTTAGAAACATTGTGCTTGATGCTGAGATACCGTTATACACAGGTTGTGCTAAGTTTACGAAGCTTAGCACTATGTTGAGATTGTATAAGTTGAAAGCATACAATAGATGGAGCGACAAAAGCTTCATTTCATTGTTGACTTTGTTGAAAGAAATGCTTCCTGAAGGAAACGAGCTGCCAATCTCAACATACCGGGTAAAGAAAATGTTGTGCCCAATGGGAATGGAGGCCAAGAAGATACACGCATGCCCGAATGATTGTGTATTATTTCAAAAGGACTATGTAGATTTGAAAGATCACAATTTTAGAGGCATGTATGTTTATATTTTTTATTGAAGCTAAAAAATTTCTTTTTTAATATCAATATCATTTTTAGATTTGATTTTTCATTATCTTCTAGTTAATACAAATGCTAAATATTTGCCTTTTTCTAGTTAATACAAATGCTAAATGTTTGCCTTTTTCTAGTTAATACAAATGCTAAATGATTGCCTTTTTAATGACATTTTCAGATGGCTGACCATGATGAGCATGATGTCCATGATGAGCATGAAGTCCATGATGAGCATGCTATCCATGACGAGCATGGCGAGGATACCAATGTAAGTTCTAAAAACATATCCTCTATTTCTATAAAATTCATTATCTTCTAGTTATGTCATATATCCCATATTTCTATATTGCGCTAATTCAGTGGGTTTATTTTTGTCAAATTTTAGGTTGATGATGCACATGTACCCACTGAAGCACTGGAGCAACTTGATGCGCAGCACCAAACACTTAACAAGAAAAGGAGCATCACTTTGTTGAACAAGTTAATAGCGCTAAGTGCTAGTGGATCCAAATTGGTTGTGGAGTTTGATAATGGAGGAAATGCAATTGGAGTGAACCGCAATAATTTTGTAAACTATCTTGGGTGTGTCACTCGAAGCCATTGTGGTGTTAAGTATGATAATTGGCATAAAGTTCCTCAGGGGAAGAAATACTTGATATGGAAGGATTTATGCGTGAGTTATTATTATTTGCAATTCTATTTTGTAGATTACAAATTATATTATTTGCAATTCTATTTTTGGATACTAGTTAATAAGAATTTTATTTTACAGAATCTGTTTGCATTGGATGAGAAACTGCATCGTAAAAGCGTGATGCAACGCGCTGGAAAGATGCTTAGGAACTATAGGACAAATCTCAATAGAGAATACATAAAAGATGGTGATAAGAAGAAGAAGTCATCCCTTGAACAGTGGAACTTCTTAGACAAAGAAGATTGGTACAATTTTGTTGCTTCAAGAAAATCTGAAGAATTCAAGGTATTAGGCGTCACTCCCAATTTAATTAATATACGTTGTATTCACCTATTCAAGATTAACATTTAGTGCTACTAACCAAGTCATTAATGTGCATACTAACTAGGCCCTCAGTGACGTGCAAAAAGCAAGGCATGCACTGAATGTGCATGACCACACTATGGGTCCAAAGGGCTATGCAAGTGTTCGCCAAAGACTACAGGCGGAGTCTGCGGCTACTCAGGAGTCTTCCACACCCATGCCTCGCCATGATATCTGGATAGCTGGGAGGCAAAACAAGAAGGGTGAAATAAAGAAGTCTGTAACTGCTGAGGCGGCTGGGAAAATGGTAAAATACAACTCTTAGAGCAATCGTTTGAATATTGATTATTTGTGGTGTTAACTTACCAATTTCTGTTGATGGTGATTAGCGGGAGCTGCACGAGCAGAGGAAATAAGGAACGTTCATCCCTCAGGGCACAAGGGATGAATTGACAGTTTCTCTGGGTATCCCAGAGCATCCTGGACGTGTTAGGGGTGTAGGCGCTGGTGTGGGGATCAAAGCATTCTTTGGGCCATCCCAGCGCAAACCCAGAGCGGGGCTTTCAAAAGAAGAGGTAACCTATTCTTTTTTTAGAATGTTACTGCAAAAGGGAATTCAATAATAAGAAGCTAATGTTTCTTTTATCCATGAATAGGAGAATAAGAGAGTCGAGGATATAGTTTCTAAGAAGGTCAATGATATAGTTACTGAGAAGGTCAAGGAAGAAATAGTGCGGTGGCAGGCATCTCAGGCTTCCAATCAGCCTATGGCGACCCACTCTTCTCCTTATGCACAGACTGCGAGTAATCCTAGAGACCCATCGCCTAACACGTCTGTTGTAAGTATTGTTAATGACATTGTAGCTAGTCTTTTCAAGATGATATGTATATATGTATAACATTATTTACGTAAATTTGTAGGCATTGAAGCCATGCTGCTTAAGAATGCAAGACTATGTTGTTGTAGAGGCGCAGGCTTACCAGTCCCTTCCTGGGGCAACGTTTCATGGGACTCCAATGTCACACGGCTACGTTCGTGTGAGCCCGATATGTGTATTACCCGATTGGAGGGAAGCTGCATTGCCATATGCCCACCCAGATATTGATACACTTGGTGAGGCAGAAAGCGGGATGATATTGTGGCCCAAAGCAGATGTCATCTACACAACTGAAATTGTAAGATAAATTTACATTACTTTAGATTTTTAATGTGTATATATGAGGTCAACTGATCTGAAATTATATATACAGGTTAAAAAGAAGACACCCGGAGCACCTAGGCCTCCACCTTCACTTCCTGCATTACCAAGTTGGGTTCCAACTGACCTAAAATACCTGTTAGGTCCTGCTTGTAGGGGAATGGCATGTTGGCTACGGGCACATAATATACATTGCCCTATAATTGTTTCTTTAGAAGCAGATTATGCAGGTCAATCATACGATAGCTCTTTATTTATACAAGATATTATTGAGCAGTTTATGTATGATTGGCTGAATACATCAATGATAGAGACATGGATAAGGTGAGATCTTGTTTATACATCCATATACCTTGTGTAAGACCCGGTGATCTGGTTTCTTATATATTAATGCATACGTAATACATGTTTTGCAGCTACTTAGTCGAAGATCAATGCAAACAATTTGCATTTGATCATGTGGGTTTTTTGATTCCATCATTGATTAGTATGGTAGCTAAAGACCCTGATAGTGTTCAAAAATACTGTATAGATGCTTTTACAATTTTCGGTCAGCAAAAGAAGACGATATTAATAGCTCCATTCAATGTCAAGTAAGTTTACTTTATTTATAATTTGGACTTAAGAAAATTCCATTTTTATTGTGCATTTTGAGTTATTAATTTTTAACTTTTTTACCTCTAGCGGTAGACATTGGGAGTTACTAGTTATTGTCCATGGGACGTTCCATGTTTATTATCTAGACCCTGCGGGAAGTACATTGAACACTAAAATTGGACACATATTGAGAATGCCATTATTCTGGTGAGAAATATTTCATTTTTATATCTGTTAACATCTGTTATTACATTACTATTTAATTATGCAATTTACTGTGTTACATTAACATGTAGGGGTTTAGATGCATTCAAAAATGCTGGAGGAAATGTCCCAAGGAGAAAGAACCAGCCAATAATTTGGGAGAACATAAAAGTAAGTTCCCGACTCCAATGTATATATTATTTATGTGAACTGTGCTTAGTTGTATTTTTTAATATTTTGTATGTTTTAATTTATAGTGCGCTACACAAGACAACGGTTGGGCATGCGCATACTATGTGATGCAATTTATGCAGATGATTATCCGACATGCCGCATTGGATATTAATACCATACATGAGGTATTATATATAGTCTCATTAGTTAGTATGAAATATATCAATCTTATTTTTATATTATTACTTATATATATACATCATTCTCTTTGCAGGTGTTTAAAACTGACCACACTATAGGTAAATGCTTAAAAAATGTACATGCTCCATATACGATGGAAGCATTAAATGAAGTAAGAGAAGAATGGGAAAAAGCCATACAAGCAGTGGCGATTGTAAGATATAATTGGGATGCTGATAGCGATGTTGAATGATATTTTGTAAATGAATATTTCTCAATGTTTATACATGTCTGAATGTTTCTACCTGTATTTGAATGTTTCTACATGTGTGGATGTGAGAATTGAATTGATGTCTGAATGTATCTACTTGTATGAAAAAATATTTATTGATTTTGCAGGTTTGTGGCCTGTTTGTAGGCTGATATCAATGGATGTCGTAAACCTGCAGTTCAGAAAACTAAACTGCAGGTTCTCATCCTGCTGACCAGCCCTAGCAGACCTGCAAACTGATAAGAAAAAAAAAGTATAGGCGTCGGTTATTTATAAAACACCGTCATCAAAGGCCTACAGCGTCAGTTATTAGATAAAAACTGACGCCTAATATAACAAACAACCTGACCGTGCAGGAAAGCACGGCCATGGTAGAAAAGGTGTCGCTTATTCGTATAAAACCGACGCCTATAGTACTAAACACAACTGTGCAGCGAAGCACGGCTGTGTCGTCTGGGAGTATGGCGTCGGTTGTTCAGTTGTTAACTGTGACAAAGTGAGTTTTTATTATATTTCTCTCTCTTAAAAGTTTTATTATCATATTTGTTGACCAAATTACCCACATATATTTTCCTCACTCAATAGAACAAATATGTGTCACCAATTTCAAATTTATGCAAACCCTAATATGCTATGATGATAAATACATATGTTAATGTATTTAGTTAAATGAACACATCAAATATTTGAATCCAGATCCCAAAATTATACCATAATCACATCTTTACATCTTTAAGCTACCCCTAAAATTTAATTCCAATTGGATGTACCTTTTGAGAGTTATTAACATTTGAAAATCAAGTGTATAATTCAATCTAATAACCCTAGGACTTAGGATTTTCGTTTTATTTGACAAATGATATGTCACGCGGCCTATGTTTAGGTTGGGCGTGGACCTTTGTGATGGAGGGCCAACCCTCAGCCGTCCAATCTGATGGCCACGGATCTAGGCCATGATCCAAGGGTCAAGGACCCGTCACCTACCTCCCGCCTTTCCCGGCCTTGACCCCAACAGAACCCTGGACCATCGACGATCTCGGGCGCTTGACTCCTGCATCGCCCACCTGAGATTTTTGGAGGAAACGATCCTCTCACCGAAACGAACTCAACAAACCCCCACACATCACCCAAGACCCCCGGATATGGGAGAACGAACTCCCCTTTTCTCGTTGCTCCCACTCCGGCGGCGGTTGCAATACCCAGGACCCCCAATCTACCCTAAACCTACCTCGATAGCCTATAAAACCACCCCTCGATGTCGCCCCCGCCTTCCTTTGCCTTTAATCCTATTCTTTCTGACCCTGGTTGCCACCGAGATCTCCACTCGACCTCCTGAAGCTTTGCGGCACCGCCACCCTGACCTTGGGCCCGATCACCCCCGCCTCGCTCTTTTCCTCCACACTCTTGCCTCCCCTGTTATCGCGAGGTCACGAGGACCTTGGGCGGCATCTTTTCCGCCTTTGGGAGAGCCTGCTGACCCTTCTCCGACTCAGCTCCGGTGAGCTCTTCCCCCTGCTGCGGTGGCGCACCAATCCACAGGGAGCCACGATCAGTGGCATGGCTGTCTGTGTTTGGAACGAGCACGCGAAGGCACTCTCCACTTCACCTGCCCTCCAGCGACACTCAGGAGTGAACAGGACCTCGCCGGAGATCCTCCTCCTCTGCTGGAGCGAGCTGCAGGCCTACGGGCTAGGCTGAGCCGTCCGATCGTGTGAAGACCAATCCCGACCGTCAGATCAGGTGCAGACCGATCCTGAACGCCCGATCAACTTGATCGATTTGAGCCATGATCCAGTCGAATCCGGCCGTCGATCGGGGGTAATTTCCCTTTCTTTTATTTTTGTTAATCTTTGAGTACTCAAGAAAATAGATTTTATTAAAAAAATCATAATAAATGCTAGGATTATCAGAATATAGCAAACCAATATACTATTTTTATCAGAAAAATATGCTCTATCCATATAAAATATTATCAATACCTGAATCCGTTCCCTATTTCAAAAATAACTGTCTAAGGCCTAAAGGACATCCTTAATCATAATTAATTATTAAAAATGGCTTTCTTGATGATATATGACTTCTAAAATGTTTGTAACCATTATATGCAACCCTGATTTCAGAATAACTCGAAATACTATACTAAGTTGATAAGTGATCAAAGGATTAGAAGAAACCCTAATTTTAGCTTCCTCTTTCTACATGAATTTAAATATATATTTCTTATGTCAAAATTAATATAATTAGATGACAATTAGTGTTTATTAATTGGTCTGAATCTTTAAAACGAACCATGATGTTATGAATGGTTAACATGTTAAGGATTTTCCTCCCTTTTTCTTTAACCAACCTAGAAACCCTAATTTTGGGAAATCTTCTAATTAATCCATTAAATACTATCTTTAATCCAAATAGTTTATAATGGATCAGACCTGATAATATTTGTGAACCAAATTAGAATATGGGGAAATCCCTGATCTAAATTAAGATAACATAAAAAGGAATGATAACTAAGAACATATCTTAGTCCTGATCACTTGGACCAATAGTAATGTTGTACCCTTGCTTTCTTTGTAGGGTGACTAAATTCCTGATTGAATCTAGAATCTGTGGACTTTTGATTGAACAAGCAGGTACGTGGTCATATAAGTATATGACTAGATTTCTGGTTGCCTATGATATGTATACCTTGAATGCTCATATTTGAATATTATTTCTTGGTTGACTAGTATGAGATATATTTCGCCAAACCTAATGAAACATAAATGGTTTTGATGGGTTGTAGCTACTAGAGCACATGGCCTGGTGTGGATGTATGTTGCCTAACATGGATGTATGTTTTCCTTGACCCATGTTATATGTATGATGATATTATGTTGCCCACACTAGATGTAAGATAAGTGCAATGAGTGTAGTACAACCGCATCAAAATGATTGTAATAAAAAGGATGTTTACCTGATTTTCTCCTTAAGAAATGGTTTTGGTTCTCCTTTCTTCTTGTTCAAATACTTTCCTTTATGCAACCTTATTAAATGTAACCTTTACCACGTACCAGCCTTGCTGATGTTTTGTTTCTCATATTTTCTAGGTGCAAGGAACATTTGACTACAAAATGAAATGCATGCTTAAAGTACCTGAAGGCACAAATAATAAACTTGGAGGATGTAATAGATATATTCTTTTCCTCTTACCTCATTTCTTGCTAGATGTTAGTTTATTTTCTTTCCTTATTGATCTTGAGGATGATTTAAATCCTATGTAATAAGTTAACATTCTTTAGAACCATATTCTCTCTCCATATGTAATGACTTTATTTTATCTATATGGATGAACGTTTGTGTGGCATTATATGACGATGTGGACTAGATCTTGGCTCAATCTCTGGTTTTAGTTGACTACCTTAATCTCTTATATTTTCCCTTTTGACATATATAGATATGAGTGCACGCATATCTATGAATGTCACTATGGAAAGTATATTGAAATTGGGGGACGCCACAGTTGGTATCAGAGCCAATGTTCACACATCAAGTCACATGAACTTCATTCACCCTATTTTGAGTCTAGGGTAGTCCTTGAGTTTGAGATGTGAAGGGATGAGGTGTCTAGGATAGCATCTGCCATGGGTATGACTAAAGTCTCCGAGCCACTTAGCTTGGCAATCACGAGGGTACCTTTATGGCAGTATAAGTCTACCTGGCCGATACCCTAAGTGTTCCGTACTCTTGGTCATACCTTAATTTAGGAATCTTCTCATCTATAGATTTTCCCTCTCACCTTTTCTATAGGAAAAATTTCTCCCTCTCATCTATGTTTTAAAATAAATAAAATATTTTCCCCTCTTACCTTTGTTATAAGGTTAGGAAGGAGTCCCTCTATTTAGAAAGTCCTAAGGATTGACTGATAAGGATTTAGGATATCCTCCATAAATCATAACATTCAGAACATTAATTATTAATAAATGAGAATAATGAAATATCATGTGATGATAATATAGATAATGATGAGAATAATTGTTGAAGTAACAGACCTAATATGTTCATCTTAATTACAGGATGCCTCTTAAAACTCACAACTCTAAGGCCTCGGAGGAATCATCCTCCAAGAAGATAAAAGAACCTGAAACCTCCGAAATACTTGATCCTGAAACTGTGGCCAAAGAAAGGTTGGAGGAACAAAAGAAAATCCTACTAGACTTCGTGGAAACCCTAGACACAAAAGTAACCCCTGAACCTAGCTCCTCTAGGAAGAAGGAAGTGACGGTAATAGACTTCATTAAGCTCAATCCTGATTCCTTTTAGGGGGAAGATCAGCCTGAGGTCATGGACAAGGCTGAGGCCTGGATCCTTTCCATAGAGAATGCTTTTCGTACCCTAGAAGTACCCAAGGAAAAGAAGGTCAAGTTCGCCACCCATTTGCTTAAGGGAGGGGCGAAGATCTGGTGGGAGAATTATGGTGGGAATCGGGGAGAGGAAGTAGACAACTTGAGATGGGAAGCCTTCAAGATCCTCTTCACTGACCGTTTCATGCCCATAGCTGAGAGGAAGAGGAAAGAGAAGATGTACATGGAGCTTAGGCAGGGTAGTCTCTCAGTGGCCGATTATACTTAGAAGTTTAGACTTCTTGAAAGCTATGCCCCTATCCGGACTGAGGACCGCCTCACTGAGCATTATGTAGACTGTCTCTCCGCACACCTGAAAACCCTAGTTATAGCCTCTCGTCCCCGAAGCATTGATGAAGCCCTAGACATGGCCCTTAAGCAGGAAAGGGAGCAGGGATTACAGAAGCCTTCTAGCATGGGATATTTAGGGTTGACCACCACTGAGGAGGAGAAGTTCAAGAAGTTCCACCCCGGCCATAATAAAGGATCAGGGAAAGGAGGAGGTTCAGGGAAGAAAGGACCAAAGAATAGCAAGCTGATGGATTACTGCAGCAAATGCAAGACTTGTGGACGAGGACATGACGGGCCTTGTCGCTACACCAAGCCGGTCTGCTACAACTACAAGAAGGAGGGACATTTCCTTGCCAAGTGCCCCAATGCATCTATCCTTGGCAAATCTCCATTAGGTGCTCCACCCCCTCAGGGACACCGCAATGCCAGGGTGTTCGCAGTAACAGCAGAGGAGGCTAGGGCAAATCCGAACCAGCTTGTCGAAGGTAACCTTAAATCTTTTTCATATATCTAATATCTTATTCAATGCCTTCAATTATTTACAATGAAATTATCATGTGTAGGCATTGTTTTCCTGAATGGACATCCTGTTAAATCATAGTTTGATTCTGGATCCACAAATACGTTTATTTCTCGCAATCTGGCCTCAATGTTGCACCTACATATCAGGGACTTGGGATACATTCTGGATGTGTCAACTCCTAGTGGCAAAATATTCACTACATTACAGAAAATCGATGTTCTCCCTATAAAATTTGAAAATCATGACATGCCCTTTGAATTCATTCTCTTAACCATGGAAGACTTTGATGTTATTCTTGGCATGGATTGGTTGTACACATATCATGCTTACGTTGACTGTAGAAACAAGATGGTAGTTCTCTCTCAACCTCATTCCTCTCCTGTAATGATCCCTCGGGGAAGTGGATTCTGTAATAATATAATAATTTCCTCTCTTAAAGCTAAAAAAGCTCATATCTAAAGGATGTAAAGTCTTCCTCACATTCGACTCAGAGACCAGTCCTGACAACGGGCCTGTAGAAAGACTGGAGGTGGTACGTGATTTTCTTGACATATTTCCAGAGGAGCTTCCTGGGCTGCCTCCAAACCGAGACATTGAGTTCTCCATAGATCTTCTTCCTGGAACCACTCCGATTTCTAGGGCACCGTATAGGATGGCACCTGCTGAACTTATGGAGCTGAAGAAAAAATTACAAGAACTACTTGATAAGGGTTTTATCTGACCTAGCGTTTCCCCTTGGGGTGCACCTGTCCTTTTTGTTAAAAAGAAAGATGGTTCGATGCGGATGTGTATTGACTATCGCATGTTGAACCAAGCTACCATTAAAAACAAGTATCCTCTCCCTCGTATTGACGACCTCTTTGATCAACTTTGTACTGCTAAAGTTTTCTCAAAAATTGATCTTCGTTCTGGCTACCATCAACTTAAGGTCAAAGATTCCGATATATCTAAGACTGCTTTCTGAACTCGTTATGGGCACTATGAATTTCTGGTAATGTCATTCGGGTTAACTAACGCACCTGGCGTATTCATGAACTTGATGAACAAAGTCTTCCAACCTTATCTTGATGAGTTTTTGGTCATCTTCATTGATGATATTCTGATCTATTCTGATTCTATGGAGAAGCATCGGGAGCATTTGAAGTCCGTCCTTGAGATTCTTCGAGCCCAGAAATTCTATGGCAAGCTTTCTAAATGTGAATTCTGGATAGACAAAGTTATGTTTCTTGGTCCTGTCATTTCTGGGGGTAACATATTTGTTGATCCCGCTAAAGTATCTGTTGTACTTGATTGGCAACCTCCTCGTAATCCTTCTGAAATCCGGAGTTTCTTAGGTCTGGCTGGATATTATCGTCATTTTATTCTGAATTTCTCCAAAGTGGCACTTCCTCTCACTAAGCTTACTCGGAAGGATGAGCATTTCATCTGGCCTGCTGCTTGTGAGTCTAGCTTCCAAGAGCTCAAATAGAAGTTGACGTCAGCACCTGTCCTTGTTCTACCCTCTGGTAATGAAGGATTTGTGATATTCACTGATGCTTCCCGACATGGTCTAGGTTGTGTCCTACAGCAGAACGGGAAAGTAGTGGCCTTCGCTTCTAGACAGCTGAAACCTAATGAGTTGAATTACCCTACGCATGATTTGGAGTTAGCTGCTATCATCCATGTTCTAAAAATCTGGAGGCACTACTTGTACGGGGCAAGATTTGATATCTTCATTGACCATAAAAGCCTCAAGTACATCCTGACGCAGAAAGATTTGAATCTCCGACAACGATGGTGGATTGAGTACTTGAAGGACTATGACTTCACCATTGGCTACCATCCAGGTAAGGCCAATGTGGTTGCAGACGCCCTTAGTAGGAAAAGAGATGTTTGTGCATCCCTGTCTGTACCCGAATGGAGGAACACGGAGGACCTAGCAAGCTAGAGACCACAATTCCTGGCTGATCATATGCATGTCAACAACATGTCTATCACATCCAACCTACATTCTGAACTTCTAGAGGCACAGAAAGCTAGTCCCGAGCTTGCAGAGCTCTCCTTTCACCTGGCTAAACCTCATACACATCTGTCTGTGGGTCTTGATGGTGGTCTTCGATACAAGAATTGTATGTGGGTTCCTGAGCAGTCAGCTGTAAAGACAACCATTCTTAGTGAGGCACATGGGTCCAAGTACACAGTTCATCCCGGCATGACCAAGATGTACAAAGACCTACAACGACAATTCTGGTGGAGAGGCATGAAGCACGACATTGCAGATTTTGTATCCAGGTGTCTGACATGTCAATGAATCAAGGCCGAGCATCAAATACCAGGTGGTCTACTACAACCCCTCGAGATTCTGGAATGGAAATGGGAGCACATCACTATGGATTTCGTAGTGGGATTACCCAGGACTAGGAAGGGGTATGACGCCTCTTGGGTCATTGTGGATCGTCTCACCAAGTCAGCTCATTTTCTACCTGTGAAGACTACTGTGAAAGTTTCTGAGTTGGCTGACCTTTATATATGGGAGATTGTACGTCTGCATGGAATTCCAGCGTCCATTGTCTCGGATCGGGACCCGAAGTTCACCTCAAAGCTGTGGAAGCAGGTTCAAGAAGAATTGGGCACTAAACTGAATTTCAGTACAACTTATCATCCACAGACAGATGGACAGTCAGAACGAATAGTACAGATTTTGGAGGATCTTCTACGAGCTTGTGTGCTTGATTGGGAAGGCTCGTGGGACCATTACCTACATTTAGCTGAGTTCGCCTATAATAATTGTTATCAGGCGAGTATTGGGATGCCACCATACGAAGCTCTCTATGGCCGACCGTGTAGATCTCCATTACATTGGGATGATGTCGGGGAAAACACCTTGATGAAATATGAGGAGATGCAGCTATATGCAGATAAAGTTGCACTGATCCGGCAGAGAATGAAGCGAGCACAAGATAGGCAGAAATCATATGTAGATGCTCACCGGCAGGAACGTCAGTTCAAGGAAGGTGATCATGTCTTTCTGAAGATCCGACCAATTCGAGATTTGGCCAAGAATAAGGGAAAGCTCAGTCCTCATTATGTGGGACCCTTTGAGAATATAGAAAGGGTCGGTGAATGCGCCTATCATCTTGCTTTGCCTCCTCAGTATAGTGCCATGCATAATGTGTTCCACATATCTAATCTGAAGCCCTATGTCAAGGATCCCAGTCATATCTTGAATCACGAGCCTCTCGAATTGAGGGATGATCTGTCATATGCTGAGTCCCCAGTCAGAATTCTCAACTTCAAGTCAAAGGAGCTTCATAGTAATCATCATATTGAAATGGTGAAAGTTCTCTGGAGCCACCATGATGAAACGGATGCCACCTGGGAGCTAAAGACCGAAGTCGAGAAGAAGTATCCATATCTTTTTCAGGCTGCTTGAATTTTGAGGGCAAAATTCTTAAAAGGAGGGGAGAATGTGACAAAGTGAGTTTTTATTATATTTCTCTCTCTTAAAAGTTTTATTATCATATTTTTTGACCAAATTACCCACATATATTTTCCTCACTCAATAGAACAAATATGTGTCACCAATTTCAAATTTATGCAAACCCTAATATGCTATGATGATAAATACATATGTTAATGTATTTAGCTAAATGAACACATAAAATATTTGAATCCAGATCCCAAAATTATACCATAATCACATCTTTACATCTTTAAGCTACCCCTAAAATTTCATTCCAATTGGATGTACCTTTTGAGAGATATTAACATTTGAAAATCAAGTGTATAATTCAATCTAATAACCCTAGGACTTAGGATTTTCATTTTATTTGACAAATGATATGTCACGCGGCCTATGTTTAGGCTGGGCACGGTCCTTTGTGATGGAGGGCCAACCATCAGCCATGTGATCTGATGGCCACGGATCTAGGCCATGATCCAAGGGTCAAGGACCCGTCACCTACCTCCCGCCTTTCCCGGCCTTGACCCCAACAAAACCCTGGACCATCGACGATCTCGGGCACTTGACTCCTGTGTCGCCCACCTGAGATTTTTGGAGGAAACGATCCTCTCACTGAAACGAACTCAACAAACCCCCACACGTCACCCAAGACCCCCGGATTTGGGAGAACGAACTCCCCTTTTCTCGTTGCTACCACTCCGGCGGCAGCTGCAATACCCAGGACCCCCAATCTACCCTAAACCTACCCCGATAGCCTATAAAACCACCCCTCGATGTCGCCCCCGCCTTCCTTTGCCTTTAACCCTATTCTTTCTGACCCTAGTTGCCACCGAGATCTCCACTCGACCTCCTGAAGCCTTGCGGTGCCGCCACCCTGACCTTGGGCCCGATCACCCCCGCCTCGCTCTCTTCCTCCACACTCTTGCCTCCCCTGTTATCGCGAGGTCATGAGGACCTTGGGCGGCATCTTTTCCGCCTTTGGGAGAGCCTGCTGACCCTTCTCCGACTCAACTCCGGTGAGCTCTTCCCCCTGTTGCGGCGGCGCACCAATCCACAGGGAGCCACGATCAGTGGCTTGGCTGTCTATGTTCAGAACGAGCACGCGAAGGCACTCTCCACTTCACCTGCCCTCCAGCGACACTCAGGAGTGAATGGGACCTCGCCGGAGATCCTCCTCCTCTGCTGGAGCGAGCTGCAGGCCTACGGGCTAGGCCGAGCCGTCCGATCGTGTGAAGACCAATCCCGACCGTCAGATCAGGTGCAGACCGATCCTGAGCACCCGATCAACTTGACCAATTTGAGCCGTGATCCAGTCAGATCCGGCCGTCGATCGGGGGTAATTTCCTTTTCGTTTATTTTTGTTAATCTTTGAGTACTCAAGAAAATACATTTTATTAGAAAAATCATAATAAATGCTAGGATTATCAGAATATAGCAAACCAATATACTATTTTTATCAGAAAAATATGATCTATCCATATAAAATAATATCAATACCTGAATCCGTTCCCTATTTCAAAAATAACTGTCTAAGGCCTAAAGGACATCCTTAATCATAATTAATTATTAAAAACGGCTTTCTTGATGATATATGACTTCTAAAATGTTTGTAACCATTAGATGAAACCCTGATTTCAGAATAACTCGAAATACTATACTAAGTTGATAAGTGATCAAAGGATTAGAAGAAACCCTAATTTTAGCTTCCTCTTTCTACATGAATTTAAATATATATTTCTTATGTCAAAATTAATATCATTAGATGGCAATTAGTGTTTATTAATTGGTCTGAATCTTTAAAACGAACCATGATGTTATGAATGGTTAACATGTTAAGGATTACCCTCCCTTTTTCTTTAACCATCCTAGAAACCCTAATTTTGGGAAATCTTCTAATTAATCCATTAAATACTATCTTTAATCCAAATAGTTTATAATGGATCAGACCTGATAATATTTGTGAACCAAATTAGAATATGGGGAAATCCCTGATCTAAATTAAGATAACATAAAAAGGAATGATAACTAAGAACATATCTTAGTCCTGGTCACTTAGACCAATAGTAATGTTGTACCCTTGCTTTCTTTGCAGGTGACTAAATTCCTGATTGAATCTAGAATCTGTGGACTTTTTATTGAACAAGTAGGTACGTGGTCATATAAGTATATGACTAGATTTCTGGTTGCCTATGATATGTATACCTTGAATTATCATATTTGAATATTATTGCTTGGTTGACTAGTATGAGATATATTTTGCCAAACCTAATAAAACATAAATGGTTATGATGGGTTGTAGCTACTAGAGCACATGGCCTGGTTTGGATGTATGTTTCCTAACATGGATGTATGTTTTCCTTGGCCCATGTTAGATGTATGATGATATTATGTTGCCCACACTAGATGTAAGATAAGTGCAATGAGTGTAGTACAACCGCATCAAAATGATTGTAATAAAAAGGATGTTTACCTGATTTTCACCTTAGAAATGGTTTTGGTTCTCCTTTTTTCTTGTTCAGATACTTTCCTTTATGCAACCTTATTAAATGTAACTTTTACCACGTACCAGCCTTGCTGATGTTTTGTTTCTCGTATTTTCTAGGTGCAAGGAACATTTGACTACAAAATGAAATGCATGCTTAAAGTACCTGAAGGCACAAATAATAAACTTGGAGGATGTAATAGATAGATTCTTTTCCTCTTACCTCATTTCTTGCTAGATGTTAGTTTATTTTCTTTCCTTATTGATCTTGAGGATGATTTAAATCCTATGTAATAAGTTAACTTTCTTTAGAACCATATTCTCTCTCCATATGTAATGACTTTATTTTATCTATATTGATGAATGTTTGTGTGGCATTATATGATGATGTGGACTAGATCTTGGCTCAATCTCTGGTTTTAGTTGACTACCTTAATCTCTTATATTTTCCATTTTGACATCTATAGATATGAGTGCACACATATCTATGATCACTATGGAAAGTATATAGAAATTGGGGGACGTCACAACCGACGCAGAAAGTGTCCTAGGTGGTGCCCTTCTTTGTGGTGCGAACCCTATAGACGTCGGCCAACTATATATAACTAACGCCTATAGATCATATAGGTGTCGGTTAGAAAACCGACGCCGAAGAGTTTGACCTTTAGCGGCACCCACATAGGTGTCTCTTTAAAACTGTCACCAAAGGGGGTTAAACAACCGACGCCAAAGGTGCATTCTATAGTAGTGAATGTTGAAGCAATGTTTGCTTATTTTAGACTACAGTGCAAATTACCCAAGTTGAGGGGTTAAATTGCAATTGTTGCATGATAAGATGTTCCTCATGTATTGAAGCATCATGAAAATGAATATGATGCAGAGGTATGGCTTGTGGTAGCCTGAGTACCAAGGAAGAACTGATAAAGGAAGGTTTGTGCATTAAAACCTAGTTTTGGTGTAAAGTGCAATTTACCCAAAACCTAGGGTTCAATATACAAATTACCACTTCAATAAGGTCCCTAATGTTTCTTGGCATCATGTAGAGTAAAGAAAATGAGAGGGGCGCCTCATTTGATTTAAGTTGGAGGAGAGAGAATCTTGATATTAAAATAATCAAGATTTAATCCTAATTGAAACCCTAATTCGATTTAGGGCAAAAATAAATGTATTAATTAAAAGACCTGATGCGATGATTTTGAGTCGCATTTATAGACCTGTTTGATTTGTGTTTTATGCTTTTATTAGTCATTTTTATGGTTAATGTTGCATAATTCATCCATTTTGGTCTTTGCCATTATTTTATGTCAAATCCCCTTTATTTCATTGTTTTGAGCATTAATTGTCACATTATTATTATTTGTGTGAATTTATGTGATCTTGTCTTTGAATTTCAGGACAAACGAGTATTTTCTTCCGTCGATACCATCGACGGAAGTCAATACCATCGACATGGTCACAGGTTTCCAGCCGAAAGGAGGCTGGAGCGACACAAAACGACAAAGCCGTCGCTAGAGAGTAGTCGATACCATCGACCCAAGTCGATGGTATCGAGACTGCATCAGGCACTCGGATGAAAAGAAGAGAAGGGCTGCCGCTACCACATCGGGTCGATACCATCGACCCGCGTCGATGGTATCGACACCGTCAGATATGCGTTGGATTCAGATTGATCCCAATCGGACGGTTGGAGTTAATTAACGACCTAATTAGGGACTTATACCTAATGACGGCCGGCCAGAAGAAGAGGGGATCGGATTATCCATTGCACACGTGCCAAGGAGGGGAGAAGGGAGTCAAGGAGTTCACACCAGCCGATCTGGAGGCCGAAGAAGATGGATTCTACCACCGAAAGGCGGGTGAGCACGCGTTCTATGCCAAGGATCTACCGGTTCTTCTCCGTTCAGGGGTTTTCCCTCTCAATTCACGTTTTTCACATGATTTCCCCTTTCTCTACCTTGTACTTGTTTGAGATGACCATGTGGGGCTAATCCCCTTCATATTTAGGACCGGGAGTAGCCCGGGAATTCATTGTATGACAGTTTTATAATAGTAATTCATATTTTCTCTCTTAAATCTGTGGTATAGTTTCATTTTCTCCATATATTGTTATTCTTGATCACCATAATAATAACCTAATGCCCTTAATCACTTTGAAAGAAGGATTAACGGCTGAAAAGGGACGAAATCTACATTAATCGATAAATCCCTTGATTAAGGTGGTGTAAAATTAATGGTGGATACTGAGAGATCGTTCATAATGCACTTAGTTTAGGGAATAGGTTTCTACGACGGTGGAACCGACCTAAACCTAGGTAGTGAATTGTACCACGACAGTGGGCAATTCTATTTTTAGGCCACTACCCAGATAGAGAGAGAAGATTGAGGCATTATATAAAATCTAATACAATATAAACTCGTGGTGAAACCGCAATCCTAAAGATACCCTTTTGAATTGATTAAATTAACCTTTAATCGATTGTTCGCTTTGTTTTATTTTTATTTTCTTTTAATTTCATTCAACAACCCCAATTTGTTATTTGGCTTAGCTGATCGCAAATAGTTAGTAGGAGTCTCCAATAATTCCGAGTATCCCTGTGTTCGACTCGGTCCTCACAGAGGTCTGTACTACTCGACGCGTATACTTGCATTTTTAGCGCGTAGTAAAATACACATCAAGTTTTTGGCGTCGTTGCCAGGAATACGGTGAATTGTTGGCACTTCGAGTGCTACGAGCGGCCACTCTAGGCCACATTTTTTTATTTTCATTCAACTTCAAATATTTTTAAATTGTTTGATAATTTTTATACTCGTCAAAACACTGTACTGAATTCGAATTTTCTTATTTTAGGTATTGTGTATGGTGCAGACGCGTAGTACTGACTACGCGGAACGCGCACCTGAGGTTCCGCTGCAAGGACCTGAGGACGAGGAGTATTACGAGCAAGAGCACCAAGAAGAGGTAGAATCTGAATTTGAACAGGAAGAGATGGCTGAGCCACAAACTATATGGGAGAAGATCAAGGCTTCTTCCTCAGCAGCTTCAAAGGGGCCTATAAAGAAGCAAGCAATCAATATACCGACGTATAAGATTGATCCAGCCCTAATCAATTTGGTGAAGTCGAATGCTTTTCATGGGCTGAAAAATGAGGATCCCGTCGCGCACCTGAGTCAATTCGTGGAGAACTACGATATGGTAAAAATTGATAGGTTTCCACAGGATGCATTGTATCTCAAGCTTTTCCCGAGTTCATTGGCGGGAGCGGCACGAGAGTGGTTACACAACTTAGATGATGAGTTCGTGGAGACCTGGGACCATATGGTGGAGGTCTTCTTTGAGAGGTTCTTCCCTCCTGAGAAGACTAACGACATGATCCGGAAGATTCATAATTTCACCCAACAGGCCGGTGAGACATATTCTGAGACTTGGGAGCGATTTCAAGTCATGTTGAGGAGGTGCCCACATCACGGGCTAGATAAAGAGACACAGGTGAAGATCTTCTATTTTGCTCTCTCCGAGCACGATAGGAGTAACCTTGATTCAGCTGGGTCAGGATTCTTTTTGAACAATACGGACACCCGATGTTGGGAGATATTAAAGAACATGGCTAGGAAACAGTCATGGGGTGACAGAGGCGTTGTGGAGCAGGTCAGAGTTGTAGGTGAATCCAAAGTAGTTAAAGAGCTGAACGACAAGTTAGATCTTCTAGCCAAGGAATTGCTAGCTAAGGAAGATGCATCTGAGGATGAGGAATCCCAAGTTAAATTCATGCAACAACAGGGCTACAGAAACAATGACTATGCATGGAGAAAGGATCAAAAGTTCTCATGGAAGGATCCGAATAATTTTCTGCAGGATCCGGATGCCAAGCCACAACCTAGAGCTGAAAATAGGAACACCGAACTACTGAGTCAAATGGTGCAGCAAAATCAGGAGATGATGGCTATGTTTGGTAAACAATTACAATCTCAAGGTGATATTCTAACCAAATTTGGGCAGACGCTACAAAGCCATGGAGCACAAATGCGGGCATTAGAAACCACTGTGGCACAGATTTCCAATGAAGTGGCGGCCATCAAGCACGCCAATCAACAGAAACCGGCTGAGAATGCAAACGTGGCCCAAGCACACCATCAGGTCAAGTATATGTCTGTGGTAAGCAATGAGGAGGAATCTCAGGTGCCAGAAGCAATCGAGGAAAGAAAAATGAGATTTAATACGCATGCGATGCCGGCGATAGCGTATCCACACACTTACTATGGACTACCTGGAGGAAACACTTTCTTCAGAAAATCACAGCCAGTCATGAACATTACATCTCCATCTAGGCAAGAAGAACAATTGAAGGCTATTTGTGCACGTGTGGAAACATCTAATGCGAGAGAGGAACCACAACAAGCTATTACTGTTGATGATGTCTCACCAAAGCCCACGTCAGAGGGAGTGATTGAAGCAAGCTTAGGGGAGTTGACCCCGAAAAGCTCTTATGTGCCACCTCACAGGCGTGTGAATGCAGCAGATGTGTCAAATCTGGACAATCCAAATCCAAAGAAAGAGCATCGTCATTTTAGGAAATTCTTGGAAATATTCCAAAAACTCCATATCAATATTCCTTTAGTGGAGATGATCGAGAAGGTTCCCGCCTATGGGAGGTTCATTAAAGAAATCATCAATAAGAAGAGGCGGATAAAAGACAATGATATTTGTCGGATGAATGAGACGGTGAGCTCTATGATTCACAGGAGTTCGCCAAAGAACAGAAAATACCCAGGAGGCTTCTACATTCCATGCTCGATAGGTGATCAACATTTTCCTAAAGCGCAATGTGATTCAGGCACCAGCATAAATCTTATGCCTCTGTCGACATCTAAGAAACTCGGGTTAAAGGAGATCAAGAAATCGGCTGCGACAATTGAATTAGCAGATGGTTCTATAGTGAGACCATATGGAGTGTGCGAGGATGTTCTCGTCAAAGTGGATCGATTCATATTTCCGGTGGATTTTGTTGTCATGGATATGCCACCGCTCCAAAGCTGTGAAATTCTTCTAGGAAGACCTTTTCAAGCAACGGCCGATGTAGTGACAGCAATTGGAAGAGGTACACTCACGCTAGGAATTGGTCAAGATCGTGTGGAGTTCAAGTTGCTGCATGATCCTTTGAGCACCTTCTCCAAGGTGTCGAGTTGATAGATGCTTCAGACTGTATAGCCTAAGACGTTAAATAAGGGAGCTTGTTGGGAGGCAACCCGACCATCGGTACATTAGGATAGTTTATTTATAATCGTAGGTTGCTTTATTTTTGTTCAATTTTTAGTGTAAAGAAGATATCGTGATCCGTTTGTTAATTGTACAGGCTGAGGCGGAGTCGATACCATCGACACACAAGTCGATGGTATCGACAAGGGTACAGGTTGAGGACTACAGAGTCGATACCATCGACAGCCTCATCGATGGTATCGACCTACCTACATGTAGATCCAAAGGAAAAGTCGATAGTATCAACACAGGCGTCGATACCATCGAGATCTCTGGAGAAGTTCAGACTGATTTGTCTCAGTCAACTTGATACCATCGACGGCCTCGTCGATGGTATCGACATGGTTACAGGTTGAAATGTGAAGTGGCGGTGTTGTAACAACACAGAGTCGATACCATCGACACCCATCGATGGTATCGACCATCCATGTCACCGATCCACGCAAACAAATTGACGGTGATTGCGGCTTCCACGTCATCGATCTGGGTGCAGCGTCGATATCATCAACCCATGTCGATGGTATCGATAGGTCAACAGTGGCGCCGGCCAAGTCTATATAAGGAGAGTCATTACGTCATTAGATGTCACACTTTCAGAGTGATCTTCCTCCTTTGCACTGAGCGGAGATTCAATTCTCCATCTTCCCCGAGCTCTTCTTCTAATTCCTTTTCTCTCGCAAACATGGTGCACGTCGCTGGAGCGTCATCCTCTCGTGTGAATCCTATGGAGATCATGGAGTTTGTGCCACCTCCACAAGACTGAGCCGGTATCACTGATCCAATCCTTGAGTTTGATTTTGACTATGAGGCCATAGTCAGATTCAAGCTTAGGGGGGTAGTTGGAACAGCTCTATCTTTTTGTGTTTTTAGTTTTCAGATTTATTATTTGTTCTTGTTATTTGTTTCTTGCAATTTTAGCTTTTGTAGGATCCACATGCTATCTAGTGTAATTGTGGATGTCATAAAGTTGTGTCATCTCATTATTAGTGCATGGGAATTCAAGGTCAAGGGGAAATTTGAAATTTTTGTGTGTTTGGATAGCTTGTTTTGTTTAAACTTGAGCACACATCCTATGAAAATGATTGGTTATGTCAACTTTAAAACAACATTTCATAACTGTACTCCTAATGATTCATGAAAGTGGACGGAAATGGTTGTTTGAGCCTAAACTAACCAAATGGTAATGAGACTTTAATTGGATGTAAGAGAGAGAACCCTCTAAACTACTACACAGGTCAGTAAGGAGGGACGAATAATATCTTTCTAAGGTTCATTCATCTAGTCTTGTGATCGTTCCACTTCATTTTTCCATAATCCACCCAAGAATTGGAAGTAAAGTGCAGTTTTAATTCATTTTGTTTGCATAGCATCTAGATAGGACTTGCATTGCAATTTTCAATATGTTTTGCATAAAAAAAAGTATAGTGATTCATGCACATTACCCTTAGGTGCATGCCATGTAGTTGCATTCATAATTTCATGAATAAAGTACATCATGTATCTCAATTTTTCTTAAAATGGTGAACTAAACTGTTCCATACCTTCTAAATAGTGCAAATTTTTGAGTATGAAGAAAATAAGCTCAATAAAATATTCATTATCAATTATGGATATAAGGGCTGAAAAATGAAAGGAAAAAAGAGAAAAGCTGAAAAATATGAAAAATGAAAAAAATTTATTTGGAAGCAATTAGAATAATAAGGAGAAAGGAATGTGATATCACCTGCATTTAAAGAACAATTGAGTACATGATGTAGCTTAATTAGATATCCGTCTCGTTTTGAGATGGATAGATAGGAAATGCATCATTCCACCTAATTTTAGGCATTAGGGCATTTCTCATGTGCACTTGCATCATATAGGACATTTTTGTATTATGCATGTTGAAACTGTACAATATTTCCATTTTCTTCCATGAGCCGCCCATTTTCATCCACCCGTTGCTCGGATTGGTAGGCCACCGTGAATTTCTCCTCACTAATGAATATCAGGAGAACTGCTTCCATGTAGATGGTAGTTAGGGCGAGCAACATAGTATAGGCGATCACAAGATGCACCAAGTCTGAACCGGCGAGTTTTATTATTCTAACTACCTTATGTGATAGTGTTCATCAGTTTTGAGGTTAATTTCTTTTATTGATGATTACTGTCACCTTTAGGGTAATTACCGTTCTGTGGTTAGAGAAGACCGGTTTGTGAATGTCCAGTGGGAGTTATTTGGGATATTGGTTTGGTGTGTTGTTTTTCAGTTGACATTAGCAATTCTATTCTAAGGATTAGTTGCTCGAGGGCGAGCAATGTTCAAGCTTAGGAGAGTTTGATGTGATGATTTTGAGTCGCATTTATAGACCTGTTTGATATGTGTTTTATGCTTTTATTAGTCATTTTTATGGTTAATGTTGCATAATTCATCCATTTTGGTCTTTGCCATTATTTTATGTCAAATCCCCTTTATTTCATTATTTTGAGCATTAATTGTCACATTATTATTATTTGTGTGAATTTATGTGATCTTGTCTTTGAATTTCAGGACAAACGAGTATTTGCTTTCGTCGATACCATCGACGGAAGTCGATACCATCGACATGGTCACAGGTTTCCAGCCGAAAGGAGGCTGCAGCGACACAAAACGACAAAGCCGTCGCTAGAGAGTAGTCGATACCATCGACCCAAGTCGATGGTATCGAGACTGCATCAGGCACTCGGACGAAAAGAAGAGAAGGGTTGCTGCTACCACATCGGGTCGATACCATCGACCCGCGTCGATGGTATCCACACCGTCAGATATGCGATGGATTCAGATTGATCCCAATCGGACGGCTAGAGTTAATTAACGACCTAATTAGGGACTTATACCTAATGACGGCCGGCCAGAAGAAGAGGGGATCGGATTAGCCATTGCACAAGTGCCAAGGAGGGGAGAAGGGAGTCAAGGAGTTCACACCAGCCGATCCGGAGGCCGAAGAAGACGGATTCTACCACCGAAAGGCGGGTGAGCACGCGTTCTATGCCAAGGATCTACCAGTTCTTCTCCGTTTAGGTGTTTTCCCTCTCAATTCACGTTTTTCACATGATTTTCCCTTTCTCTACCTTGTACTTGTTTGAGATGACCATGCGGGGATAATCCCCTTCATCTTTAGGACCGGGAGTAGCCCGGGAATTCATTGTATGATAGTTTTATAATAGTAATTCATATTTTCTCTCTTAAATCCGTGGTATAGTTTCGTTTTCTCCATATATTGTTATGCTTGATCACCATAATAATAATCTAATTCCCTTAATCACTTTGAAAGAAGGATTAACGGCTGAAAAGAGACGAAATCTATATTAATCGATAAATCCCTTAACCAAGGTGGTGTAAAATTAATGGTGGATACTGAGAGATCGTTCATAATGCACTTAGTTTAGGGAATAGGTTTCTACGACGGTGGAACCGACCTAAACCTAAGTAGTGAATTGTACCACGACAGTGGGCAATTCTATTTTCAGGCCACTACCCAGATAGAGAGAGAAGATTGAGGCATTATATAAAATCTAATACAATGAAAACCCGCGGTAAAAATGCAATCCTAAAGATACCCTTTTGAATTGATTAAATTAACCTTTAATCGATTGTTCACTTTGTTTTATTTTTATTTTCTTTTAATTTCGTTCAACAACCCCAATTTGTTATTCGGCTTAGCTGATCGCAAATAGTTAGTAGGAGTCTCCAATAATTCCGAGTATCCATGTGTTCGACTCGGGCCTCACAGAGGTCTGTACTACTCGACGCGTATACTTGCGTTTTTAGCGCGTAGTAAAATACACGTCAGGGCCTTCAACCAAAATTAAAATGGTTGGATTCATATGTGTGTGGGCATCCTTGAGCCTTGCAAGGACCACAAAAATATCCAAGGGAATGGATAACTCACTCACAATTTTATAAGAAAAAGAAATATCCACTCACATATGGATATTAGTATAATATGATTTAAGGTGCTTAATTTGCTTTTCCTTAAATCATTAATAATTGAGAGGAATAAGAGGAAAACAAGATAGCCTCGTCCCTAAGGAAGTTGAGGGGGAAGAGGCAGCCATATTTTTGGGATTAAATGGATTTTTACAAAGTATATTCTCTCTCATTGAATTTGTTTTATAAAAAGACCTTTTACAAGCCAAATGAAAGGCTTTTTCGACCCCACTTCCTCTCCTTGCTTGGGAAATGACCACGGGAACTTGGGAGGGTCAGGAGGATGACCCTCAACCTGTTGGTAATTCCTTGACCTTCATTCTCCTTGATTTCATGGTGGAAATCCAAAATAAATCATTGATTTCTTCTTTTCTTCACTCCATCTTCAACCCTAGCCAATCTTTTCAACCAAAAGCTTGAGGACGAGCCTAGGGGGAGTTGCAAGAGCTTCATACACCATTGTTACCATGAGCTTGGATCTTTGGAGCTCAATTGGAGGTGGGTTTTATAACTTGAAACCCTAACTTTTTTATTTCATTCAATTCCCCATCAAATAATGATCATTTCTCTTTTTACAAATATTGATTTGGTTGATTGATGCAATCTCCATGGAAATCACAACAGGTTTTGTGGGTCTAGATCTTGATGATGATGACATCATCATAAGCACACACCTCCCCAAATATCTAGACCAAACAGTTTCAATCAAATGTCCAAACGGTTTCACAAACCATTTGGGAGCAAACGGTTTCAGACCGTTTGAAATTAAACAATTTCACTAAACCGCATAGAAGCAAACGGTTTAAGACCGTTTGGTGATGTTGAACAGAGTTTAGCATTTGAGGATTTGTTCATAATAATATAGGTTAAATACCCATAAATAATTATTTATTAACTCCAATTGGTTCATGAGTTGAAGGTTCGTCAATCACCTAAACCCTAATCGGGTTGAATGTTGATTTCATAAGTGATTGAGTTTGAAACTTGGGTTGATTGACCCAAACGGTTTCAAAACCGTTTGGGAATCACCCAAACGGTCTCAAGACCGTTTGGAGGTCTAGGGTTGAGTATGGTTAAGTATTTGAAGATCCAAACATATGGTATAAACCCTAATCGGCTAAGTGCTGATTTTGCAATTGAATAAGTCGATGTTTTGGGTTGATTGACCCAAATGGTTTAAAAACCATTTGGAAATCACCCAAACGGTCTCAAGACCATTTGGGGGTCACCCAAGACCGTTTGTATGTCTAGGGTTAGGTATGGCCAAGTGTTTGAAGGTCCAAAGATACCAAATTGAAATACAATTGAGTGATGATTTGTTAATCAATCCAATGACCCAAACCCTAACTGGATGTCATGGATTTTGATGATATGATGGGAAAACGGTCTCAAGACCATTTGGAGGTCACCCAAACGGTCTCAAGACCATTTGGTGGTCACTCAAGACCGTTTGGATGTCTAGGGACAAGTATGGTTAGGTGTTTGAAGATCTAAAGGTACAAAGTTGAAGTGCAATCAAATGTTGATTTGGTGATCAATCCAATGATCCAAACCTTGATTGATTGACTTGGATTTTGATGTTGACATGGGAAAACGGTCTCAAGACCATTTGGAGTTCATCCAAACGACCTCAAGACCATTTTGGGTCAAGTCATGCCCAATTTGGATGAAGGCTCAATGGTTTCAAAGTAACCAATCTCACTTTGATTAATGTTGAAGGATCAATAATTCCAAACCCTAATCCAATTGATTAAAACCCTAATTGATGATCAATTGAGGGTCAATTGAGGGTCAAATTAGTTGAAAGTTGACCTATTTAACTTATTTGAAGTATGGTGATAGGTCCAATTGATGATTGCTTACCTGAATTCAATGGTTGAAGGATTCAACATTGGAAACCCTAATTTAATTGGAGTGGTTGAGACCCTCTTTGGCCCTTGCAGTTTTGAGGGGATTTGGACCAAACGGTATCAAGACTGTTTGCGTCCAAATGGTCTCTAGACCGTTTGGGACCAAATGGTCTCAAGACCATTTGGGACCATCCGATCCCAAACTGTTTAGGTGCATGCAGTTTCAAAAAGTCAACTTTGGCAAACAGCCTTCACCACCTACTTGAGTATTCAACCAAGACCGTTTGAGGTATGATTGATCAAGACCATTTGAGGTATAAGTGACCAAGATCATTTGGAAAGTAATTAATCAAATTGTATGAACACTTGAAGTGAATAAAGGTCAATGGTTTAAGTGGTCAATTACATGATGCAAATCAATAGTGTTTATAATAATGGTACCTTTATTGAGATAGGGTGATTAGTACCCTTCAAGTAGCTAATCCCTAATGATCATGGTGACAATGACATAACCCATGATGTCAATTCTTCTTCAAGGTTGAGTTGAATTATCCTAATCAAGGTTGAAAAAACATCATCCTATATAGGATGAGAGAGAGAAGATTTCCTACATGATTGATAATCAAGTAATAGACTTCCTGTATGAATGAATGTTTAATTAGGGTATAATCCTTCATAGTGAAATCATGAAACCCTAATTATGAGGGTTAATGAATCATAACCCTAACTGAGGATATTAATGGAAGTAATCTTACTACATGATGATGGTATGATCTTAATTCATAGTAATGGTATGATAAACCCTAATTCAGGGTACTTTGATGATCACTCCTACTTGGGGTGAATAGTAAACCCTAATTTAGGGTGATGTGATATGAATAGTAAATCCTAATCTAGGGTGATGTGATGTGATGTGAATAGTAAACCCTAATTGTGGGTTATGGAATAAGAAACCCTAATGGAGGGTGATGTCATGAGAAACCCTAATTGGGAGTGATGTCATGAGAAACCCCAATTGGGATGAACAGTAAGTCTAATTATGGTTTATTGAATATGAAACCCTAGTTTTAAGTGATGTTATGTGGAACCTTGATATTATGATATGGTGTAAGACACAATTCAAGGTGATGTCATGTGATGATATATGAAACCCTAGAGATGGTTTAATAGCCAGTACACCAAAGAGAGGTGTGGCTAAAATAATTAAATAAGATGAATATGTTATAGACATGAAGGATAGGGTCGATGAACCATGTGAATGATAAGGTGGTGATTTTAATGAATAAGGATCTAAGAGACAAGATGATGCCTAGATCCTTGTACAACCATCTCTATACATGAGTAATAACCTATACACCTTACAATGATGAGGACATGAAACTTTTAGAAATGATGTATGTTATACTAAATAATGATGTGAATAACATACTAAGAGTTGAAATACCTAAAATAGTTGATAATGGTTTATCTTATATCAACAATGTCTATCAGTTGGATAAGTCCATATCATTAAAGACAATTGGACAATTCTAATGTGTGACCCATGCACCATATGATGAAAGTAACAAGTGAGTGGATAAAGTATTAAGAAGGAAATACCTTAATACAAAGTTAGTTGATTAACTTAAGAATATGGAAATGAAAAGAAAGTGATACATTTAGATATGATAGATATCACATTCAGCATTTCAGGGTAAGCATACCTTGATGGACCCCTAATCCAACATTCTTGGATAAGAAACACATGAAGGGTGTGTCATGCAATTGTTACAATAAAGATGTAATAAACTCAAGGTACTTTGATAAGTGTTGACCAATATACCTTGAGAATGGGATGAGCTAATCAATTTGTATAATGTAATTATATCATGACAATGATGAGAAATGAACACATGCTTTGAATTGATGATCATTAATGATATATGATAAGAATGGTAATCATAAGAAAATACTTATGATGTCTTGGATGCTCCTAGAGGTGTGGAGTAATACATTAGGGTTGAACTAATAATGTGAGAATGAAACCCTAACTAAATCATTATGGGAAACCATAACCCTAATTTTGGGTAATGGGAATGAAAAGCCCTAATTGATAGATAACCCTAATCCTGATAAAGGATGGTGGTGTTATAAATGTTTCATATGATGTGACAAATGACTTACATGACTATTATCATGTCTATTAACCATGTAGACATCATGAGATGATAAACATAGCCATGTATGAGCTATGAATTTCATATAATTAACATGTTGTATGGCCTTATGTGCCTAATGTTGTTGTTTCTTAGTAAAAGTAACAAAATGTGCATGAACCTTATGAGTTCCATGAGTAAGGTGTTGCCTAGTGAAAGGTGGAAAAACATTTAAATAGGCTTTGAAAGTCATGTGTGATACTTGTGTAATAAGTATTATGCATACCTCGGCCTGTGGACCCGGAGGTAATAGTTACCTAACAAATGGTAACAGTGATAATGATGAATTGAGGGTATGAATACCCAAAGTCGATAAGTATGATAATGATGTTGCTGAGGGAAGTGAACTTTCAAAGAAATGAATTGAGGGACTGATATCCCAATGTCCTATAAGGACTGACAAAGTGATTGATGAAAATAGTATATGTTTCCTTATAGCATTTGTCTGAATAAGTTATGTTTGAGAACTTGACTGATGCTAAAAGAATATGCTAATGTACTTAATTAATTAAGTGAAATCATTTCATGTAGATCCCTGGTCATATAGCGATCAGTGTCAGAACTTGCTGGATGGTGAAACGGGTGCTCCGCGGAAAAACCCGAAACGCATATTTTGAATATGTGGGGGCAATGGGCGAATGTATCCTGACGTCCTAATGAGGGAATTGAGGAATCATAAACATTAAACCTCTCAATCCTTCATTACTTGTACTGGGATGGATGTATCACGAATCCCCCGATGATTGGGAGAGATGTAGTACACATCTCCCAATAATGTTAATGTCAGATCGATGGTGATAAAAATTAAATCTCACGATCACGAAGAGAGTACAACACGCCACTGTAACTCTAATAGTGAAGTTGCCAATATACCCTCGAAAGCTATTTAGCAGAGACACAAGATGTCCTGCATTTGATCTCGTACTGACTAAGACAAGGGAGGTCTTAGTAGCCGGCTCTACCATTGACCTTGTATGGCACTGATTTTGACTTCGCAATGGTCGGTTGGAGTATGAGCGGTATACCTCATCTCCTCAGGGCATAAATGTGATTGTAAAATGTAATCAGGCATATAGCATATTTGCTTAAGGACTGAATACGGAAAATTCATTGGCTGATGTTACATTTCTTTTATGCATTTTCAATTGATAAATGTCATTCATATCTCTTTATAATCATTTCAAGTAGATGCATGAAATATGAATCTACCATGAGTAGATACAGTGCTCTCCTAAAGAAAGGATATTACTTTACTCTGTTCATTCAATGATTAATATTGTTGTTAATATATAAGAACTCCTGCTCAGTTTCATCATAATAACCTTCTATAAAAAAAAATTTGGTGGAGAGTTATATCTCCCGTTGGGGCAATTTACAATTGTCTCACCCCCGTGGGATCCAATGTTTTTAGGTGAACACAAACGAAGAGGCAGAAACCCTATAGCAGAGAAAGATCAACAACAACAACAGGGACATCAGTAATGTCTCAGGTGGAGATACTATTTGTCAAGTTATAGTTAGTAGTCCTATGTGTCGTCTCAGTACTCTCAGGTCCTCAGAGTTTATAGTTAGTGTTTTAATGAATCGATCTGAGATTTTAGCTTGATGCCTCGAAGTTATATGTTGTATGTATATTATGTCTTGAGACAACTGATGTTGTAATTCTCGAGAAGAGATGGTGCAAAACATGTACTTTGAAACAGAATGTAAATGATATACTTTGGTTCTTGAAGAAAAAGATTTCCTATGTGTGTATCTTTTTGCAAAAAGTTTTCATTTTTTAGTGATTTTCAGTAATCCGCTGCAAATGATTCACTTCCGCATTAGTTAATTTTGTTTTCGTGAGTTGGTCGTTACAGATAGTATGCAAAACTCATGTCATCTTATATATTTATGCTTCTATGCACTTAATCTTATCAAGGTCACCTTGTTAAGCCTGATCCAAAAGACAACACAATAGAGTATGCACCCTACTTTGGCAGACCCACATATATATCCTTACACTTCCATGAGATAGACAGTGCATGACATTCTGACTTACCCATGTATAGTTGATCAAGCTTTTCATGTGTGCTACTTTTAGAAATCATCTAACACTTAATATTTGATTGAGGGGTTTAATTTATTTATAAATATTGAATCATCACATACTTATTATATGTATCATACACAAACTATATCTATAAATGAAACATACAACAACAAATTTTGAGAAATATTTGTGACCATACTACTCGAAGTTTTGGAGCCACAGATAATCGATATCCACCAAAGGTGAAACAACATATGTATCACCCTACATAAGAAAACTCATGTACTTGAGACAACGCTATTGGTTGAATGGACTCCTCTCGCCAATCACTTTAGTTTCTTGCTGCTATGGTTAGAGGAACCCTTTAGTTAGTCAATTGGTCTTCCCATTCAGTCAACTAGACTTCTACTCAATTAGCATATTGAACCCTTTAGTCAGTCAGTTGGGCCTCCAGTTAGTTTGTTGGGATCCTGCTCTAGTCCGTCAGTTGGCCTCCAATCTCTCGACTTGTAAATACAGAACAGTACCTCCAGGATCTCTAAACGAATTCTACTACTATCTACTATTATATGATGTAAAGTGAATACCTCGAGTTACATTTGAGGGGATAAGGAGTTAAGAATTATATTACACTTGGAGACAAAAAGGAGGCTCAAAATGCAAACCTAAATTCAAAAGACAAGAATTAAATGAATTACACACACAAGCATCGAAAGGGTTTTGGCCATAACCATTCATACATCCACCATCAAAACACATTTTTAGGGAGACACATATTATTTGCATATATATTTTTTGATCAATAATTTTCATATCATATATATATATATATATATATATATATATATATATATATATATATATATATATATATATATATATATATATATATATAGTCAGGCTAGAATACACTCGAGTGTATCCGGAGAAGAATACACTCAAGTAGTTTTTCATGATGCAATTTTTTTTTAAATCTAATCCATTGATATTCTTAAACATCTCGTGAACACCTCATACACAAAATTTGAACACATTTGGATATGTATAGCTCATGTTATGAAGACCGCAAAAATTATGCATTTCAAATTAGTTTCACAAGTCGATTTTGTTGTCCTTGGATGAATGACTTACACTCATCAAAATGGGCTCAAAATTTATATGTAGCCTATTTATAGTATGGCGGTGAAGATCAATGATTTACATTTTGCAAAAAATAGTCTTGATATGCAAACACACTTGAGTGTATTCATGTGATCCGTACACTCGAGTGTATTCTAGCCTGACTATATATATATATATATATATATATATATATATATATATATATATATATATATATATATATATGTGTGTGTGTGTGTGTGTGTGTGTGTGTGTGTGTGTGCACGTGTTTGTGGGCATGTTTGTGTGTGTGTGAGAGAGAGAGTACGTATATGTATATATATTCTACAGGGTAGCCCCTAGCATATGTGGCATTATGATTGGATATGCGCATTAACTTCTTAATGGTTCACATCATATGCAATAAAATAAATGATAAAGCCAAATCCAACTGATAATGCACTAAAAATTGATGTGGCTCTTATACCATTGTTAAGAAATATGTAGGTAGAGAAAGGCATCATAAACAAATTTTGTTCCATATCCTCAATCTAGCAGATCACGTCAACAATGATGTATAGGAAGGAGGGTGCAAGATATACCTTTTCTTGGAGCAAGTCTACTGACTATCCTTGCACTAAGATGTGGTTCTTTCTTGAGAAGCACATGAATGATGTTTGACAATGTCCTTCTAGTACAACAACAATGCTTTTGTGCCTCCATGTAGTCCACACAGACCACGGAGAACTCAGTGTCATGCTTCTTGAGACGGCAAGGAGTAGCCCCTTCATTTATCGACGTGCTAGTATATAATTTCTTCTCCCTTGCTATCTCTCCCTTTCACGTGTAAGATGCTTGACTCTCATGTTACCACAATGTGAATGAGAAGTCGGTTGAGATCCTTGGCCATCCTCGTATATATAGGAGTGGTGACTAGGGCTTCTAAAACTCACAAAAGACAAAGGGTCAAGTTTCTTGGGTGGATGAAAGGTTGTGCACAACCATTCAATTGATTGGACTATTGAGTCAGATGAATAGCCTACTGACATGCTAGTTGCACATAACCAGTTGGTCAACTCGATTATCCAGTTGATCAATTGGCTTGTGGTCAATGACGCAATAACATTGGATTTTAATGAAATAATGAATAGGTGTAACATGATTATTATTAACTGTTTAACCTAGTCCAACTAGGCGATTTGAATTAGTCAGTCGAGTGGAGTCTCCAGTTGGTCGAATGACCATTCTAGACATTTGTTGGGTGAAAATTTTCATTCGACATATTGAACTCTTTTATCGGTCAATTGATAGGTCATATTAGCTATAGATGGTGATATTTTCCAATCAGTCGACAAGACTCTCCTGACGGCTGTCTAGATTGCCAATTGGTCAATTAGTTTGTCAATATTGTTTACTTTGATTTCCTTAACACTTTAGTAATCAAATAAAATCATATCCATAATTAAACTCCTTTTCCTAGTACATCCTATGTGTGTGACCTTGTGGGATCCATATTACATTAGTAGTGATGTCTATAGTCATGTTATGACTTCACATAAAATGAGTGGTATCTAGAAGCACATCAATTCTACCCAAATAATTGGATAAGTTGGATGATAACTTAAACCTAAACTTGCGATCAGTATTACAGTAATTGTATAGTTTTTTTATCAAAGATATCTGTATCGAACATGACGTATTGAATCATTATCCTCTTAATATTCAATATATGTTTCTTAAATTAGAGTAAATAGTTGAGATTCATATGAAGTCAACATCACATATTGACTCACGTAAGCATGGCCATGTGTTTTTTAGGCTCACTTATGAAGTATCCATGATATCACTCCAATAGGAGGGATAAATTCCATCTACATCACTCACAACAATCCCCATGTGTCAGCATGTATCCAAGCACAATCTGTATAACAACCCTTATTCAAGGTCACTTTGGATGGTGTTACAGTGAATCAAATGCCATATGATTGTTGTAGAGACTTAAGGTTTAAGAATCACAATTACCACTATCACATTGAGACATGAATCTGACTACCATTCAATGGTTTCCATGTATCATTCTCAATGTGGGTATGATTAATACACTTGTTCTCTAACAAGTATCTATGTGTATGACTATCCATTATTATGACTAATGATATTTAGTCATCATGCAACACACATTCTAGTCTTAAGTATTATATTTGTCTATACATTTTCCATAAGAATATCTGACTAGGGACATGTCAATAATATATTTACTCAAATTATAGATATGAGCTTATATTCATGTCCCCAACCCAAATCATATATCATCAGGTAATATTATTGTTTAGATATATATTATGTTATATCATCATCTCATATTTGAATAAAAATAATGAACATAATTTGCCTTTATTATTAATCAATTATGTTACATAATGTCCTGATACAATGATCACATGACTAGCTTGTAGGGCATACATTGAACATGAACTTGAGGATCTTTGGATATATTTAAAATGAAAAATAATAAATAACCTTCAATTAACTCAATATAAACATTTAGAATCATAGTTTTCAAATATCATATCTTTTAAAATCAAATATAATTTGACTTGAGGTTCTAGGGTTTTTTACTTATCTTATTTAATTCCAAAATATCCTTAATCGAGCAAATCAAGCACCAAACACTCCTTTGGTCTTCTAGTATTGTTATTGTAGCATACTAAATACTAAGAAATAAATATTTTTTGAGTTATTATTAATAAATTTTCCTAAACTTTATCTCAATTACATGGTGGTCCTATATTCCAAGTCTCATTAAGTTAATTTAATTTATTGGCATGTTCTTTGATACAGATTAGTCTTTGTTTGAGTTTCTTATATCTAAAAGGGTTCATTCTCCCCCTCAAGAAATATTTACAAACTTGACATGGAATTTAGCCTCCTTAACCACTTCGGTATCATTTTGTGCAGTTCAAAACATTTGACTTCATATATATTAAATTGACCTTACATTTATGTATTAATCTTCACTTAAAATGAAATATGTTTGGAAGAAATACGAACTAATATTTAGAACTATAGATATGGATTATTGGGGTATTAATGAAGAAAACAATGAATAGTCTGAATAAGAGCCTTAACATAGAAAGTTCATGTATTTAGAAAATTACTAAATAGAAATAGAATTTTTTTCTTAAATCATCACAACAAAAATATTTATATATTAGAAATTACAAGTTATTCACATTTAAAATAAAAACATATAATATCTAATTAATGATCAAATTAAATAATATGAATATGTTTGCATTCATCTCATGTGATGTCCTAAAGAGATTGATGAAGGTGTCTCCCTTTATTCAAAGAACACATAACCACATTTGAAGATTCTCATGTTGTGATCAATCATACTATTCAGTGATCTAAAAATCCCTAGAACAAATTCCCTCACCCTATATAATTCCTCCAACCTAAGCATGCTGAGCATGGATCTAGAAGTTTGTTGTCTTTGACTTTACAATAGAAGTTGCCTCCCCTAAATGATGAGAGACCCCTTGACCAAACCATAAAACCAATCCATGAAGCCTCACATCTCCCTTCTCTTAGAATACATTAATGATTTTTCAATGTCAGAACCAAGTGCTAAATCCTCCTACAACATCATGATATGAAAAACATAGTCTAACATATATAGAACCTTGAAAACTTACAACAATAATAAACTGATCACATCCAAACCTAACTATTATGAGAAAAAACATAATTGAGAACTTGTACCATTAGACTCCCCACAACCCACTAAAGTACTCGACAATCCACCTATTATGCCATCATTTCCTTCCAACGTCAGAGAAACCATCGAAATTAAAATTGACATTCCACATACCCATATTGACCCCTACTCCCTCCTCATTGTCATGCACCCTTGCCCCAACCATCTCCTATCTAATCTCTTTACCTTGCAAAACCCATAGGAGGATGTTCATCCTAGACCCTCCCAACCATAGCTAAAAGACAAAATGAATGATAGTACTTGAGTATATCCTAATGAATAGTCTCAAAAAAAATTAAGAATTCATGAGCTTGACTCCTCTAAATACCACTTTGTTGATATGATCCTCGACCAGTCAAAAGGAATGGGACACAAGGTCTAGATCAAAGTCTCATCAAGTTTGCATTGAGATAAATATCCTAGTAGATGTACAGCTAAACTATTGGTAAGTATTACTCTCTTGTAAATTTGTTTGTTCATAAAAGTAGTTGACGAAACAAATTGAAATGAAAGAGAAACTAATCAAATTGATTTAGGGTAGACTTTAAGTATTATAGGAAATCCTAACCATTATTTAGAATGCTTATTTATGTAATATATGATATAATTTGAATGTGTACAAGTAAGTCAGGCTAAGGTTCTATATACTTACTATATATCTAATGATTTCAAAACTTGTTTTTTGTAACTCTTAATTGTGACACTAACATATGTTAGTTAATTGTAAATTGAAGATTAATCATGTATGTATACATATTACTTTAGTTTATGGATACCTAAAGATAGCATGAAATGTAATTTTAGTAGACTCTTTCTCTCTTTCTATTTTCCTTTATACAAATTAGTCAACAATCACCTATTGAATTAGAGGGGTGAAGACAATGACTATGTGCTAACATATAACATTCAGTTACATTGTTAATAGAAATTAGCTCATGTTATAATATATACTAATATCAGGATGTAGTGAGTTTGTAAACGTGGTTGTAGTGTTTTTTAACCTAAAAAATAGAATAATGAGGATATTTTGTATGAGACGTGGAATTACATAAGTTATAAACCTATTCATCATAATAATACTGCTTATTGGATAAATGGAACCTAGATCTTGTTATAGTACTCTCTATATATTGGGGCACTAGCAACAGTTAGATAGAAATATGAGATTTTGGTTACTACTAATGATAATATCTCCGAGAATGCACATTATATTGTGTTGGAGAAAGTAAAATCTATAAATCAACATTATATATATATATATATATATATATATATATATTTGAAGACCTAATAACAGTCAATGAGTCACTTCGATCCAAGATGGAAAAATCTTCTCTGAATAGCACAAAACCGAAGCACTGAATTCCCAGCCAACTATAACAATTCAAATATTTCTAGTTTCTCAACCTATGAGATAAGCCAAAGAAATTGAGTTATACGTAGGAGGTAATTCATGAGTGAGATTCGAATGGATAGTTAAATATTGACTAGATGAGCGCTAAGGAGGGAAGGCAGTTAGCTATGTTGAATTTTTAGGCAGCCAAAAAGCAAGACGAGGTATGGTCAGAGGAATCTTCATAAGACATGGCTTGCTCAGATTCCACATTTATGTTAGAAATTAAATATTACACAATGTTTCGCTTCAAAGGGAATAATAACATAACAATTCCATAATCTCTCTTTACAGCAAAAATTGTCTTACACATATTGAAGTATATCACGGCTTACAAATGAAGTCAATTGTGTGATCTGATTTTAATGGGGTCAGACTTTTGACGTGTATCATCCATCTGCATGTCACGAAGTAGTTGGAAAAGCTCGGTCCTTCAGTTGTTTACACGTCAATGATACATTGCAGCATATGACGCTCATTTTTTTTTTAAAAGAAAAAAAATGAGAGCATGCTGTTTGCAGGCGTTTAGCGGGAGCCATTCTGACTGTGCATGATGTGATTAGCACAATTGGACAGAAGCAAAGAAAAACTCTAGACAACCAACCTTAACTATCCAATTATCTGTCTACCCACCCGAGTCCTTGAAAGTTGGTGCTGCTAGACAGTTATCATTGTACAATAATGAAAGGGAAGTAGGAAAAAGAATAGAGAAAATTATATGCGTCAATTTTCAATCTAAAAGAAAATTTTTGATGGAATAAAAAACATTATAATTCTTGCAAAAAAAAATATTTTTCAACAAAGCCAATATTGATATATTTTGAAAAAAGAATAATATGAGAAAAATGTATTATTCATATTTTAGGTATCTCGACAATACTCGTATTGTGGGGTATAGTACTTCAACAAATATATATTCGTGTTGTAAACATACCTAGAAATGCAAGTTTTGTATCCCTTTTGTTTATTTGTGTCAGTATAGTACTAACATTTTGGATTACATTATTCTCCTAACTTCTATTTGCTCATAATTTTCAAGACAAATTTTTTTTGCTCATACTTTCAATTTACAAAGAATTTTTTGATAAAATAAAAAATATTATATTTTTATAAAAATACTTCCAAACAAGACTAATGTTGACATATTTTTGGAGAAACAATAACAATAGAGTACCATAAAAAGAACAGAGGGAAGTGTCAAATTATTTTGCACATAACTTTAAAATTTTAATACTTTTGTCGAAATAAAAGGAATTAGATTTAATAAAATACTTTTCATGAAGACCCATGTTGATATACTTTCAAGAAAAAGTAATATAAAAAATATAAAATATATGTTTTGGGTACAATATTCATATTTTTGGATACATATCTCTTTTAGATACAGTACATCAACAAATAACACTCGTGACATACCTTTCAATTGGATTAATGTACCCAAATTAAGGATTATCACACCCCAAATAACGGATATTGTACCTTCAAAATGACGAGTATTGTACCTTCAAAATATGGGTTCTATTCCTCCAAAATACATGTTATACCTCCACAACACGAGAGTGTTGTACCCCATATTGTACGCAAAAATATAAATATCATACCCTAAACCACCGGTATTGTACCCCATAATATTAGTAATATATTTAGGTGTACAATGTTTGTGTCTTGGAATACATTACTCTCCTTTTGGGGGTAAGTACAAATATTTACTGTTGATGTAATATATCCACATGTATTGTACTCATAAACATGGATATTTACCCAAAAATATGAATATTATACTCTTCACATATTACTAATTTTCAAATTATGTTTATTTTTATAGCAAATCTAATGCATGTTATTTCATTAAAAAATCAATCTAGATTAGACATTATGAGAAAATTAGGTTTCTCTCTCTTCATTACTTTTGTGTGATTTTAATCTCATTTATTATCTAAGTGAGCTACCTCCCACATTGGAAGTAATCTCATTCCCAACAAGTAGGTGGGTGATCAATTGGGAGAAAAAATATGGGTATTGTTACCAAGAAATAAAATTGATACTCTGATTCTCATGGAAAGTCGTGTCTTAGAGTTCTAAGAGAACTATTAAATATGGTCCAGTTGGATGATAGACTGTTGTGGCTACTCCTTACATCTTGATGACTTGAAGAGGACAGACATTTCTTGAGCTTCGCGAGCCATGATGTTAATTTTTTACGAGGTCAAGGCGGAATACAAATGTGAGAACGTTTTGTGGTACTTAGTGAAGGACAAGCCGCGGATAGGGATGGGCATTGGGTCGGGTCACCCGAGGTTTAGCAAGCCCATACCTAAACCCATATTTTTACCTGGGTCATGGGTCGGGTTTAGGCCCAAGTAATGTTCAGAAAATTTGGCCAATACCCGACCCACCTAATTAAGCTAGGTTTTAGGTTGGATTCGGGCCATCCCAAAGAACATAGTAAATGAAAATATTTTCAACATATAAATAAGACAAAATATTAACATAGTATTTGATATGTCTACTACTAAGTACATGTAATCTATATGTATCATCATTGGAACAAATATACTTAGAAATTATTATAGAAATCCAATGAATGGAACACATAGAATCTAGATCATACTCATTTGAAATCACAGTCATATCCCATTTTTTATGTATATATTAAAATCAATCGACCACTAATGGAATTTTTGTAGTTATCATTTAATAGAAGATGTATATTTTTATTTCAATTGATAGTCTAATACTGTCCCATGTGAGGTGATTTTTGTAATATGTGTAACTAGTATAAGTTCAATTAATGTCATAGATTATATTTTATTGTAAATTATAATAAACATGTTTAAAAAATGAATTTGGATATCCTAGATATATTATTGTGCATTGCTCTATTAGTCTTATTAATATGACTGTCAAAATATATGTTAGTCAAATGTATTTTTGAAAGTTGTTAGTAAAATATATTTATTTAAGATGCATATCATATTCAAACATGTGATTAGTATAAACATGTATATACTAAATCTAGGTATCTGGGTTTCGTTCCTGGGACTACCTTAGCTTTGACCTGACTATATAAAATCTGGGTCAAAACTAGGTCTGGCCCACACATTTAAATTATATGGATTGGGTCTGAGTCGGGTTATGGGGTCGAGAAACGCGTCAGATCGGGCCGGCCCGGTTCGATGCTCATCCCTAGCCGCAGATATTGGAAAAAGCAGATATTGGAAAAAGGTTTTAATATTTTGTGGGTGCAATGACATCCTCTTATGTGGAATAAGAGCCATAACACAAAGTGGAGGTTCTGTGCGTACCATAGTTCTTAGTTCTAAAAGTTCACATGTTGATCTTTGCGGTGCAATTACAAGTAGGCTATTTGGATGGAAGGTACGGAGAGGGATAAGAGGAATTGGATTGGAGATAAATGGTGGAAGTAAAGAGGTGGAAGCAATTGAATTTTACATACAAGGTAATTCATGTAGGTCAGTTGAATCCATAGTTAAATATTGACTAGATGAGCCCTATGGAGGGAAGGTAGTTAACTAGGTTTGGATTTTCAGCCAGACAATAAGCAAGACCAAGAAGAGTTGGCGGGATTTACCACAAGACACAGCTGGCTCAGATTCCAACATATATATTAAACACTAAATATAACAGAGTAATTCCTCAATATGTCGTTACAACAACCATTGCTGATAGAAGTACACTATGGTTTACAACTGAAATTAATTGTGCGATCCGATGACGTTCGACTGTGTATCATCCATCTACACGTGACGAAGCAGTTGGGAAAGCCCGGTTTCTCAACTTTGCACACGTCAACTATACATTGCATCATATTAATGGGCATTGCTCCTTATTATGCGACCATGATGGTTTAGCCGCTTAGCGGGAGCAATCCAAATCGTGAACGATTAGATGGTTGAATACAACCAGCCAGAACTAATCAGTAATCTACTTCTCATGAAAAGCCGTGGTCTAGGGTTCCAATAGAACTATGAAATATCAAGTATCATTTTCATTCTAACAACTTCAGCAATCAGCATGCAGTTCGGATGAAGTCGTCGCATTCTTTATTCTAATGGCATGTTTGGTTAACACGATTCTGTGGGATTTAGGAGAATCCTGAACTTATATAATCCAGAAATACAATTGTATGGGATATCAAAAATACTGGATAACTGTAGTTTATGTTTGGTTTATATGTAACAGTTTGACACCGAACTTGGATAATAAGAAAGAAAAAAAAATAACAGCTGCCGTTTTCTGCGGGACGAGTACGATCGATCTCAATAAAGTAACGGACGAGCAGCGAGTTGGCATAATCAAGCAACGAGAGCAGAGACCGGTAGCTGGAGGACGGCGTCCCACTAATTTGAAATGGAGAATCTAATCCAGCACTAAATGTATATAGAAAAGTGCAGGATTCGTCGTCAATTTCCAATCCGGTAAAACAAACCTAATATTTTTACAGTTGGATTAACAAGTACAATCCAATACAGCCACATTCATTAAACCAAACGTGCCCTAAGTTGCATGTATCGCCATTGCTTGAGGTATTCCTCCCGTGACATATTTTGCCAAAAAATACTAAAATAGCTTGATTGATATATACGTGGATCTACTCCACCAACAATTTGCGGTCACGATGATGATGACCGAGGAATCCTATAGTGACAAACTGTTCTAAGTAAGCCTTGGTGCAGGTAGGTAGACAGAGAGGTTTTGCCGTCTCGGTTGGGCATGTCTCCATCCATATTTATTCAGTGACAAGGATAGGAAGCGGAGTTTTTGTCTGACATACATGAAACACTCTGATCACTGTATGATTCTTGTGATGGTGGCTTCTTGGTCCCATGAGGAGCGACATGTTCAGGTTCGGGTGAAAGAATTCCATGTCTGGTCATCGATGTCGTTCGAGAGGTGCACCGCACAAAGACAGGAGTATGCCGTTCCGCACTTCACCAAATAATTTGTTTGATGAATTGGACATTTTCTGAGATATTATAAAGTATACAGGGGCATGCATCTTGATGAAAATCTTTCCATCGGAGGTTGTCCAGATATATGAAGAATAACTAAGATACCCAAGGCCGTCACCTCTCGAAAGAATCATCCGTCGACTAAACTAAGCAGGGTACCGCGCGGAGGCTTGTAAAATGGGACGATGACAGCATGCGTAGCTAAGGTGGCAGGTTATAGGAAGAAAGGGCCACAAGGATTGAAGATTCACATAGAGCACGTTTGGTTATCTGAATTTTATCGTATTAGATTATATTCTGAACTTCTATATATATTTTATGTTTGGTTTACGGGATTCGAGAAATATGTATAATTCTGAGATTTTCAAATATGACAGGAATCCCACATTTTAGTCTCCATTAAAAAAATTTCAACGCCAAAATCAAACATATACATAACAACAGATACGAAAAAATATAAACTCCACACATACAAAATCTAACACACTAAATATAAAATTTTACTGTACATATTTTGAGAAAGTAACATTTCAATAATACGGGATGTACATAATACAAGATTGCTGAAAATCTTACTAACCAAACGTACAGTAAAACCACTTTTCTCCGTTTCCATGACCGTCAGAATATTTAGAGCGCTCTTTGCTGACAACAAGACGGAAAGAGTGTCGTTTTGCTGAATAATTCTTCAGCATAATTTATATCAACGACGTCGGTCGACCCTTCTGGCTTTCTTATATAGGGAATATTATGCTACGATAAATGTTTTTCATCTTGTCTAACGTCAAATGAATATAGCTTAGTTTGTTATTTACCTCGAAAAAATATGTTGATTTGATTGTAGATCCGCTCCCAAAATTAAATGGATTTTCGTTGACCCGATTAACGGGCATTGTGCGGGCCTTAGCCCTGATTAGGGTTTGTAATCATCCGATTAGCGGGCATTGTGCGGTCTATTTTCTGAATCTGAATAGGAATCTGATTACGGTTCTACATCTATAAATATATACGCCCTGGTTAAGATTTGTAATCATCATGTATTCTGTTTAGACGGCAACCGTCATACTCAGGGTGTACTCTGTCTCTTTCGAAAGCACTCCTCTTTGGAATCTTTCTCTGATATAGTAAAATTTTCGTCCCTTCCAGTGGAGTAGGTCTTCGACCGAACCACGTAAATTTTGTATTTTGATTGTGTGATCTTTTTCTTTTCTTCTCGTCTTGTTCTTTCACCGAACTCATCGTATTCCCTCGTTCGAAATCATAACATAGCTTACTGTTTATTTTTATTTTTTACCAACGGAAATTATAGCATAACGATTTCTTAACCTCCCTTTACAACAAACGTTGCCTTACACATATTGAAGCACACCACGGTTTATAACTGAAGTCAACTGTACGATCTAATTTTAATGAGATAAGGCTTTGGGCATGTAGCATCCATCTACACGTCACGAAGCAGTTGGAAAAGCTGTCTTTTAGCTGTTTACATGTCAATGATACATTGCAGCATATGGTGCACATTACTCCTTGTGATGTGAGCATGCTTTTACAGGCGTTTAGCGTGAGCCATTTTGACTTTGCGTGATGAGATGGTTGAGCACAACCGGCCAGAAACAAAATTGATAATCTAATTCTCATACAAAGTGAGTGTATTAGGGCTCCAAGACAACTATGAAATATGGTCAGTTGGATGATAGACTAGTATGGCTGCTCCTTACATCTTGATGACTTAAAGAAGACAGACTTTTCTTGACTAGAAAGCCACGCTTTCTTTTCTACGCAATAAATAACGTGGCAACTTTTCACAGAATTAATTACTTTTAGTATATCAGTTGTCGGGAAAAAGAGTGTCTTCCCTACTTTCTCTCCTCCCGTCCAGTTCGGTCTCTCCTCTCCCTTCCCTCTTTCCCAATTTCTTCCGTGTTGCTCGCGACCTCCCCATCTTCCGCGATGGTTTCACAGTTTGTATTCTCTTTGTATCACACAAGCACCCCACGCCACCGCGAAGTTCTCTCCCACCACTTCCCTCACTCCTTCTACACAGGAGGTCTTATAATCAGGTTGATTATTGTGGGTCGCCCCCTCCCAATTTGCAGAGCCGCGCGGTGTCGTTCGCTTGTCAGGTGTGGCAACTCTCTGCTTACACCCAAGGCGTAGGCTGGGAGTCAGGTTGGGACAAAATTTTTCTCCTTCTTCCTCGCAGACCGCCAACGATGGAAGCATCAATTTATTTTTGTTTGCCCCAATTTTTGCTTATACAAACTTCCGAGGGTAGTTCTAAACAAGTCTTCGTTTGCATGTGATTTGTACTGTTGTTTTTTTTCCAGAGTGTGATCCATGTGTTTTGGTTCATCGTCAGGTTGCACTTCCTCTAATTTGTTGTCCTCTCTATCTTACGTTCTTCTTCCTTTCTTTTGGTTATTCATTTTCCAACGATCCAACATCCTCTTGCGTTCCCCTTCCCAATGTAGGTATACTTACCACTATAATTTTTCCAAAGTCGGTAGCTGGTCCACAAGAAGGCATCAACCAGTGATGACTGGTTCTTCTCACATGGCTTCTTGGTAGAGGTCTGCCTCTTTCATAATTTTGAGTCATTTTACAATTAACATAAACCATCGGCTGGCTAGAAGTAAATGACTATGCATATGATTTGTGCATGTTTCCAGGAACGTTAATTGAATAGGCAATCCGGAAGAGGTCTTGGTAGGGGCAACAATTTTGACGGCCTTGAGGAACAAGTTTATTTTAAAATTTGATTCCTTGATCTAGAAGTTCTACTTAATGACTTCAGTTTATTTAGTGTATCTTACAACGAAAATATGCTTATTTTTTGTGGATGCTTGTTTAAAATTGCACATCAGTTGTACAAGATCCTAATTAGGCACTCGAATTAAATACAAAGGTTGATTGATATTCTTAAGTGTGTTGTTTACATAACTATGAGTAAAGATTGACCGATATTATTTTTTGTTCAATCTGTTAATCTTCCTTTTATCTTATTTTCATTGTGTAAGTCTTATTTACTTGGATTGAGTGGTCCGTTAATCTCCAGAAATTGATTAAGTATAACTTTGTCTATTAAAAAGGAAAGCAAATCAACTAATGGAGCTTGAATGACATCCTTTTGAAGGAAAGTGACAAATCTTTCATATATGTCTCAGTGTTGAAATATTTGTCATTGTAACGACCCCGCCTCCCGGTAACCCCCAATTAAGGGAGACCCGAAGGTCAGAGTCGTTATTCAATTAACAGGATCAAAGGTTCGACAAATAATCAATAACAATTAATAAACTTTACCAACTAAACTGAAAACTGGTATAAAATAAAACTTTTCTTACCTTGGAAAAACTGGGATTTCTAAACTTCTATCCATGAAGACGCTAAACTAACTAATCCTCCTGTGCACATTATTTCTCATTTAATTCCACATCTGTCACTTTACTGTTTGTTCTTTTCATTTGTACCTAAAACGCCGACAAACAAAACGTCGGTCAGCAAGAAGCTGGTATGTGGGGGAAACAATAAACGTGCAACTATAGTAACAAAGTAATCAACAAATTATCATTTAACAGCTAAGATTACGTTTTAAACCATACTACTCAATCTTTTCCTATCCCCTATCTTTGTGATGTCCCTGCAGTGGACTGAGATCCCACCTCTCTCTAGGTAGATCCTTATTAAACCCTGCATGATCCTACCTAACTGAGCTAGTAGGTATATATCTCATGTGATAGTCATATTCACATTATACTTTGCATGAATTAAATACATCCAACATGTTAATTCAAGCCACGATGGAAACATCGATAAAATCCCAGAAAACTAATTCGGGTAGTCATAAGCGTAACCACATACATGTACATGCAGTTTTTAGACAGAATAGTCCAATCGACAATAGGCAAGCAAGCATTCAATAAGACCCTGAAACAATTATACAATTTCCTTTTATTACTCATGTCATTAAGATCTATTAAATCTAGCTCGCTTCTTAGGGTTTCTAGTCCACTTTTACGGTTTCCATTGCAATTAGGGTTTCCCTTCCCCTTTTACTATTTTAAACCCTAATTTAACACCATAACTCATAAACCCTAATTATCTCATCTATTCTTCAACATTAAGGTTATCTTAACAACATATAACCCTATTTTCATATTACAGGCACATTAATCATCAATTAAGCTTCTTTTTCATTAAAGCTACTATTTTTATCCTTTTAATCCATGACAACATCATTATAGGCATTTATCATCAATTCATAGTTCATTATGGTCTAAATCACATCTGAACTCAATTTGTTATTAATTCCATCTTTTATTCATCAGAAAACCCTAATTACTACATTTAGGGCATTTATCCACAAATTAGTTACTTTAATGCTCGAAATAGCTTAGATTCAACATATTCCAACTTTAATCATGAAGTTAATCAATTAAAGCCATTAATAGTTGATTTAGTCAACATTAGGGTTTTCAAGGCCCATTAAAGTATATTCATGCATATGAAACTCTAAATTAACTAATTATATGCAAAGTTTATCTTTTTCGATCTTAGTGTTCCTTTTCATCATTAATAGGCTAATATCAACTTTAATCATCAATTAAACCCTACTAATCACATTAATCATATCAAAATAGAGTTTCTTAATCATCAATACATTAAAGTTAATAACTTCTATTACTTTTCGATTTTCAATCAGAATCATGCTTCAACTGTATTTTTAATGGATTCTTTGGGTTCTCCTGATCAAAATTCATATATAACTTATCTAAATCCGAGCTACCAGCGATTAGATATGAATTTTGTAAGGTAAACACATATGTACTAATAGCAAAGTGCCACGTAGGCAGCTTACACATTGCACATACCTTGGATTTAAGTTATAACGAAATCCTGCTTATACCCCCGGGTCACGGACCACTCCTTCACACCCATGAGGGGCAGAACCATCCACTATCATTTGTTCTTCTTCAACCTTCGCAGCCCTACGCTGCCGTCGACCAGGATGGTTTGTGGGGGGGTCTATCCCCTCTACTCCAGGGCCCGTGGGTGGCCGGGAATGGCCGCCCCACCTTCGTCTCCCTCTCTCATACCCAGGGAGCCTCCTCTTGGTGGACCAGGTACTCGTTCCCCATCATGCCAAGACTTGCAAACTCGGTCCTGCTGCAGCGATCATGGGGTTGATTCCCATCTCTCCAAGGCACGCACTAGCTGGAACTTGTCTCCCTAGCTCCGACGGACCCCTACGCATGCGGGGAAGCTTCAGGTCACGGCTAAGATGGACATACCTAGGTGTGCTAGTCCCGCAACCTGCTGCCTGTGGGAAAACCTGCGGAAAGAGTTGTGGGATGACGGAACTTTGTGAAAGATGACCAATTCTCCCCAGGATTGTTGTAGGAGTTTAGAGCCTTCATCAAAACCCCTCGCAGCTCCTCGGGACCTTTGGAATTGACCCACTCACAAGGCTAGGGTTCAAAGATGAAAATAAGAAGAAGGGAAGAGAAAGGTTCTTGGAATTGTCTTAAACTCAGCCAAAAGGCCCTACCCCTTATATAGGGGAGGGTATCCACGTATCAAGACATTCACATGAGAGGGAACAAGTCCCTTTCTTAATAGGAAACAACTTTCCTTAATTAAGAAGCAAATCTTCTCTTTCTCCCTCATACCTTTGATATTCCTTTTTATTTAATTATTAGGATTACGAAAATTACCTCCTTTATCTTCCTTGTACTTGCCTTTTATGTATTGGTACGAATTTCTATCTCCTTTTAATAGAAATAACTTCTTTTTCACAAAATTCATTAATAATGTATCATATTATCTTCTTATTTTGCAATTTTTATATTTTCTCTTTCTTTCCTCTTTATTGGGACTCATTGGATCCCAAGACACTCCATTATTTCGAAATTCTTTTTATTGGATACTCATTATCCTTCTAGATGCATCTAAATGCATTATTCTTCATTTTCATGTGTATTTCTTATTGAAATATTTCTTTTTGAGGATTTCTCTTTATTTCTCTTTTTATTTTCGTCATTAGTATTTCTTTTATCATTAGGAATCATTGGGATACGAAATCCCACTAAGGATAACTCAATTTCACCTCTTTTCACTTGTTTTCCACATATTACCATTATTTTAATTTATTTCTCGATAAGGAAATATTTAATTGATCTTTTCTTTTACTATTGTATTCTCTATGCCACCTTGGACTCCTTGGAACGCAAGGAACCCAAGAGGTATGAAATCCCTCTTTGGATTTGCCTTCTAGAGGTTTCCACACTTTTCCTTTTTCTCTATTTTCTTATTTACTCGATAATAGTGGAATTTATTTTATCCTTTCCTTGTTATTGGGTCCAATAGCCAATAAAGCGCACAAATCAAACAATAAGGATATTTTAAATGAAATCCATTTATTCACAACAAATTATATCATTATTTGTCCAAAAATATTTAATATGAGAAATTACATTTCTCACCAAAGGAACCCAAAATTTGGGGTTGTAACAGTCATTGTTTCATACTTTCATTTAATGTAAACAAACCACTCCATTATACAAATTTTGTAAAATGTCTTAGAGAAGAAATGCCCCTATAAAGATCCATATATATTTGTACATTTCCTCTATTCTAATGATAGACAAAGTAGATATATGTAGTTTGTTGATTCTATTGTTGGCTAAATTGGACATTATTATAATCTCTTTGTTTTGATGATGAGAAACATTTCTTTCTTGTGGTTTTGACTTTCTATTTGAAGTGTTTCAGGGACAATCTTATAAGGTGGTGAATAGTGAAGACTTGGAAGATCGATTTGCTAAAATTTCTTTATTTTCATGATTGTAATCAAATGTAAAAACTTGTACAAGTACTTATATATCATATAAATCATGCATTCAGATCTTCCCTATCCACACACAACACTTAGATAGGTCATCTCCTAAGTTAGCATCACAATTACACATTGATAAACACACTCAGTAAATGAATACATTGAATCAGGGATATTCTCGGTCGACAAAAACTTCGACCGAGACACTCTCGGTCGACAAACTCCTCGACCGAGAATAGACCCTCCTAGTCGTTAGACTGAGTTAGAAAAAGTAGTTGGGATTTGATTTGAACTTTGCAATACACTTTCCCCAAACTCACCCTCGGTCGAAAAATTCCTCGACCGAGAGACACTTAGTTGACAAACTTCTCGACCAAGAAGGTTTCCATCTGTACTTTTTAGGATCAATTAACTAGCTATTATAAATGTAATTAGTGGACACTTAACAGCTATTTGAGCACTAAGAACACCCTAGAAGGTGTCTAAAATGTCCCCAAGTATTAGAAAACCACTCCTATAAATAGGACAGCCATAGGACACCTCAAAGCACAACTTGCATATACAATTAACTTGAGATCACATTGTAGCAAGCCATTAGCAAAGCTTTCACTTGCAAAACATTTCCATAAGTTGTGAATTCGTGTCCTATAGGCTGATATCTCCTATCCACTATACATTCACGTCCATCCACTTTGGTTAGGAGATCAAACGCTTGATATAGGATTCAAGCCTTGTGCTACATTAATACAGTTGTACTTTCCTGCTTCTTTCTTGTTCCTTTTTATTGCTTTGGTTCTCCTTTGCTACTCCTAGGTTGGAGGCTGCAAAAAGGAGGTTGTTGGAGCTTTTTTGGTGGTGAAGGTAGCTCATCGGACTTAGGATTACTTCAAGAAGGTTGTCTCAACGGGAAGCTACTTCAAGAGGAAGGCTACTTCACGGGGAGCTTGGAGTTACTTCAAGGAAGGATGCTTCAAGGATGGTGAGACTACTTCTAGGTGAAGGCTATCCTAAGGGTGAAGGTATTTGTATCTTATGTAACATTCTTGCGAGGTAATAAAATACAAGTACTTTCAAAATCCCAAATGGAAACAATTGGGTAGTGGACTGACTCCCTTAGGTTTTGCTAAGGGTGGAACCACTCTAAACATCGTGTCTCCTTCTGCAAATTTCAAATGTGGTTGCTTGGTTGAATTAATTTTAAAATTATTATAAAACCATATTCACCCCCCCCCTCTAGTGTTTTTCAATTGGTATTAGAGCGGGCTTCAAGGATCTCTAATCAAGTCTTGAAGAAAATGGGTGATGGGGTACTAAACAACCTCAACTTGGAAGGAACACTTGTGGCTCGAACTCCACCATTTGATGAAACCAATTATACCTATTGGAAGAAGAGGATGCAATTCTACTTTCAAGGGATAAGCTGGGATCTATGGAAAATGGTTTCAAATGCTTACACTCTTCCTCAAATGGAGTATGCTACATGGGATGCTAATACGGTAAAGCTAGCTCAATTAAATGCAAAAGCTGTAAGTATCCTTTATTGTTCAATTTCCGTAGGTGAGTTTAATAGAATATCAAATTATGAAACTACATATGAAATATAGCATAGACTCTCTATTACTTATGAAGGAACTGTTCAAGTGAAGAATTCCAAACTTGTTATGCTTAAACAAAAGTTTGAACAGTTTCGTATGGAACCAAATGAGTCTATTAGTGAAATCTATGCAAAGTTTTCTTCTATTGTTAATGGTTTGAATGCTTTAGGTAAAGTAATTAGTGAAGAGGATCAAGTGTCTAAAATCCTTAGGTGTTTGCCTCCAAAATACAAACTAAAAGTGACTGCAATTGAAGAAGCCAATGACCTCACTCGACTAAGGATGGAGCAACTCATTGGCAACCTAGAAGCACATGAGGCAACCTTGGAGGAAGAAGAAAGATTGGCGGCTGAACACAAGAAGGATAAAAAAAGGACATTGCATTCAAAGAATCAACCGAGAATAGTCATGACACAAGTGAAGAAGATAGTAAAGAAGAAACACTCATTGTAAATGGTAAGCAGTATAGAAGTTTTAAAACTAACAAAATTCCTAGTGTTTTTTCCTCCAGGTGCTTTGAATGTGGCAAAAAGAGACACTTAAAAGGTGATTTTCCCAAACTTAAGAAGGGGAAGAAATCATCTCACAAGAAGAAAGAAAAAGCATATAAAGCTGCATGAGATGATTCAAGTGATGATAGTGAAGATGGAGAAAAAGAAGTAGAGTGCCTTATTACTACAACAAATGAAGAAGAAGAAGAGGTAAGCCTTTTTTATTTTCCAAAAGAAGATCTAATTGCTATTCTTCAAGATACAAATGAAAAATATGTTGATTGCAAAAAGAAACTAAAGAAAGATACTAAAACTAATGAGGATTTGTATGCTAAATTAAATAATCTTTCTTTTGAAAAGGATAGTGTTGTTTCTGAAAACTTTACCTTGAAATCATCTTTAAATGATTGCAATATGATGTTGCTTACTTTAGAAACAAATCATGATCTTCTTCTCAAGAAAAGGTTGATTTGCTTGTAAAACTGCATAATTTTCAGGCTCAACCTATCCTATGTAATCATCTAGATTATGATTCTATTATTAAGGAAAGAGATACTTTATCATCTAATCTAGATCAAGTAAAGTTATATATCAAAAATAAAATGGATGAGATTGCTAAATTACAAAGAGAAATTAGTAGCTTGAGAAACAATGCTATTCTTGATAAAATTCTACAAGATTCTTCTGGTCACACTGGAAGAAGAGGACTAGAATATAAGCCCAAAGGTAAATCTTTTCAAAAACCTAGAATGAGAAGGACACAAGTGCCCAAGAATAAAGTTATGTATGTGCCTAAAGCCAATCCATCTAAGAAGAGAAATGAAATTGATTCTATATGTTGTCATTACTGTTTACGTCTTGGACATTATTCATTCTCTTTCCCATACAAGAAAAAGGATGTTGATTTAATTTGGGTTCCTTAAACTTAGAGATTTTAATTTGATTAGTTGAGATTTGACCTAAAACATTACTTTGATATTCAAATGTCTTATCTCAACTAAATTGAGCATTAACTTGCATAATTTTGTAAAACTGATCTATGTTTTTACTTGAAAACAACTACTAAAAATAGTACAGAAACAATCTCGGTCGAGAAAGTTGTCGACCGAGACAATGTCGGTCAAGAAATTAGTCGACCGATAGAGTTACTGTCTTAAGCCTGCAAAAACCTGATAAAGGGGCGATAGACAAATATTTCGACTGAACCTCACTCAGTCGAGAAATTTGTTGACCAAGGGAAACTCTGACAGAATTATTCAGTAAAAACAAAGATACTTCAATTACAATCAACTTAAGTATGTATGAACTTTATATACTACATATTTGAATGATCATAATTAAAAGGAAGAACATATGAGAATCAAAACTTTATACTTTACATGATTAAATTGTATCTAAGAAGAAAAGATTGATTTTACTCAAATCATGGATTTATTTCTCATGAGATTATCTTGGTTCATCTCCTACATGGTTTGACTTAAAATTGAAAATTATGAACCATGTTAATTTAATCAAGGAAATTACTATTTTATAATAATCCACATGGTTTGTCCTAAGTATTCCTTGGTTTATCTATAAAGAAATCATGTGTCTTGAAATTTGCCTTTAAATGATCATGATCATTGTAATTATGGATATGTCTTTACCATTTCACCATGATCATTGTGTTTCATCTTGGTTTTCCTAAAATAATCTTTGATCTATATGTATATAAACCATGAATGGATATTGTTTTCAAAATGATCATTACACATAAAGATGATGTTATCATTGAAAATGCAATTTTTGCATTAAGATAAATCTCTATGGCACAAATGCATCTTGACATATTAGTTAAATGATTATCTTGTGCTTAGCTTATGGAATATTATATCATCCTTGTTATACATGAATACTTTTTTTATGATACTCTGTAAGCTATGTTTCAAATATTCAATCAAGTAGATCATTGAAAATGTTTAAACTGGAAATCTACAGAAATTGCCTCTCAGTCAAAATATAAAATCAACCGAGGGGTACCCAGGTGGAAGTCAAGGTCGACCTAAAATAAGCTTGACAAAGTGCTTAATTGTAAATTATTTCCTTGCACTCAATCTTAGTATATTAAAATAAGATTTTAGTACATAGCTCTCATAAAAGTTTAACTTATTATGATCTAATGCTTATTATGACCTTAGAATCCTTAAATTATCTTGATTATAAGATTAAGGGGGAGCTCACAAAAACTATCTTGACTATAAGATTAAGAAGGAGCTCAAAAAACTTTGTAAACATCATAAAAAAAATTTGAAACTAGTTATGACCTTAGTATCTTTAAAGTAATCTTGTTATGAAAATAAAGGAGTCTACAATATTTATGAATATAATGTATATCTTGTCCTTAATGAAATTCTCTAAAAAAATTAGGGCTTAACATCATGTGCATTTGGTTAGAGATACATTCATTGATTCTACTATAAGCTTAAAAGAATCTCATATCATTTCAGGGTTTAACATTCCTTTCAAATGGTTGAGAAACTATTAAATATATTCATGAGCCTAAAGGATTCTCATGTCATTTTCAGGGCTTAACATCCCTTGTAAAATGGACGAGAAATCAATATATGTATCCATCATGAGCCGAAATGGATCTCATATCATTTTCAGGGCTTAACATCCCTTGTAAAATGAATGAGAAATCAAAACACATATGCCATGAATCTAAAAGGATCTCATATCATTTCAAGGCTTAACATCCTTTGCAAATTATTGAGAGATAAATTGTGGCTAAATTACACATAAAAATAAGTGGTTTGCATTGAATATCAAATTATCAAATTAAGGGGGAGAAATAAAAATCATAATTAATGTTTATCTTGGTTATCTTTTTGAAATGACAAAGGGGGAGAAATAATATAAAATCAATAACATAAAGTAAAATGAGTTTCATAATCTCTCGGCTAGCACATACTTGCAAATAAAAAAATGGCTGCAAAAGGTAAACTTCAGGTATGAAACTCATATGATTTATATTGCCTTGATTTATATATTTGAAATGTTTTGTCATCTTCAAAAAGGGGGAGATTGTTGGCTAAATTAGACATTATTATAATCCTTTTGTTTTGATGATGACAAACATTTCTTTCTTGTGGTTTTAACTTGCTATTTGAAGTGTTTTAGGGACAAGCTTATAAGGTGGTGGATAGTGAAGACTTGGAAGATCAATTTGCTAAAATTGCTTTATTTTCCTGATTGTAATCAAATGTAAAAACTTATACAAGTACTTAGATATCATGTAAATCATGTGTTTAGATCTTCTCTATCCACACATAACACTTAGATAGGTCATCTCCTAAGTTAGCGTCACAATTGCACATTGATACACACACTCAGTAAATGAATACATTGAATCAGGGATATTCTCGGTCGACAAAAACTTCGACCGAGACACTCTCAATCGACAAACTCCTCGACCGAGAATAGACCCTCCTAGTCGTTACACTGAGTTAGAAAAAGTAGTTGGGAGTTGAGTTGAATGTTATAATACACTTTCCCCAGACTCACCCTCGGTCGAAAAATTCCTCGACCGAGAGACACTCGGTCGACAAACTTCTTGACCGAGAAGGTTTCTGTCTGCACTTTTTAGGATTAATTAACTAGCTATTACAAATGCAATTAGTGGACACTTAACAACTAGTTGAGCACTAAGAACATCCTAGAAGGTATCTAGAACATCCCCAAGAATTAGCAAACCACTCCTATAAATAGGACGGCCATAGGACACCTCAAAGCACAACTTGCATATATAATTCACTTGAGATCACATTGTAGCAAGCCATTAGCAAATCTTTCACTTGAAAAACATTTCCACAAGCTGTGAATTCGTGTCCTATAGGCTGATATCTCCTATCCACTATACATTCACGTCCATACACTTTGGTTAGGAGATCAAATGCTTGATATATGATTCAAGCCTTGTGCTACATTGTTAAAGTTGTACTTTCCTACTTATTTCTTGTTCCTTTTTATTGCTTTGGTTCTCCTTTGCTACTCCTAGGTTGGAGGTTGCGGAAAGGAGGTAGTTGGAGCTTCTTCAGTGGTGAAGGTAGCTCAGTGGACTTAGGATTACTTCAAGAAGGTTGTCTTAATGGGAAGCTACTTCAAGAGGAAGGCTACTTCAAGGGGAGCTTGGAGTTACTTCAAGGAAGGCTGCTTCAAGGTTGGTGAGACTACTTCTAGGTGAAGGCTATCCTAAGGGTGAAGGTATTTGTATCTTATGTAACATTCTTGCGAGGTAATAAAATACAAGTGCTTTCAAAATCCCAATTGGAAACAATTGGGTAGTGGACTGACTCCCTTAGTTTTTGCTAAGGGTGGAACCACTCTAAATCGCGGGTATTTTAGAGTCTGCTTGTGTGATTTTCAAATCACCTACTGGGAATATTGCACGCGGGAGAGGATGATATGAAGTTTGATTTTATTTTAAAAAGTTCTGGTTTAGTTATATTTAGTTAATACATTTAATACATGGAGAGGATAAGTGTAGCTATGTCTTATGAATTGAGTAAACTATACTTATTTTATTTATACTTTTCAAATTTGTAGCTAACTAGGGATTTAACTACATAGAAATTATATGTAATTAGAAAAATCGTAGTTAAAGACCATATTTTTTGTAGTGATGTAGAATGGTTGTCTCTCTAGCGGTTGGGAATAGACATTGGAGGTACTACAATCCTTATTTGAAATCATCAAAGTTTTCATGTTAGAGATCAATATCATCACCACTTTGCATAAAAAAACATATGCAGATATGTGGGGTTCTGGTTTGAGAGTAACAACCTCATTATATTCTACAACTACTTGTCAAGGGGTAGTCTTAAAGAAAATCATGAATCTTTACCTCTGACCATCTAGATGCATGTTATTCTCTTTTCTAAATTTGTGTCATAGTTTCTTATGCAAGCTCCATATGATTATCTTTGTCTTAATCACACATTATAAACTTTTACACAATGTACATTAGCATAACTGGAAAAACCATAGCATGCATATAGGATATAAATGGAATACATTAATGCATAATGCATGTGCATCTTGGTATTATACTTCAAGATATAAAATTGTATGTGTACATTAATTGTAGCTCATTTTGTAGTATGCTTCTTTAGCTTGGGATGAACTTAAACACATTTGGTAATAGTTGGTTTCCCGGTAAAATTCATTGTACCTTTACGGATGAAGTTTTCATACAACTTATTATCATGCTCCTATACTCTATTCTACAAGATTCTTCTTACATGTGTCGTTTTGTTAGTGATATACAATTTTGATCATTAGTTTGTTACTATTTGCATGTGCTTAGCCATAATACTAGTCTATTATTAGATAACATTACTGAATAGTAGTATAATTGGAAAATTTATAACATACATGTAGGATAGAACATAGTAGATCGATGAATAATCCATCTACATCTTGAGCTTATACTTAATGATGTGAAATTGTATGTGTGTACTTAGTGCAACTCAATTTGCATCATGTAGGTTCAGCTTGGGGTGAACTTAAACGCATCCAACAAATAGTTCATTTTCCGGTAAAGTCCTTTTATCTTTACATGGATGAAGTCTACATAAAATTTGTTTTCATGCTCCTACTCTTTGTTCTTTAAGATACGTATTACATGTGTTATCCTATTAATTATATCCACGTTTTCTCATTAGTTTGTTACTATTCAGCTTGTACTTAGCCATAATACATATTTGTTATTAGATAGCATGCCTATGCCTAAAAGGAACCCAATTACTCTATAATTGACTGAACAATGAAATTCCTTTGAAGATGGGCATGTTGAATCTGTAAGTGCACTTATTGGGTGTGTATGGTTCAGTGGCTCTTTTTATTTCATGTCCAAAACCATCAAACCTTCATTTTTAGTGCATTGATCCGTTAGTTCTTTTTCATGCAGGAGTCTGCTTTGCTTCAATAAATATGTGATATGATCCCTTCTCTACTAAATTTGTGGTGAGGTCTAATTACATCACACATCATAACCAATTATATATGTTTATAAATTGTGGATATGATGATGTAGCATACTGGAGAGACCACTAAGGGACATGAGTGTGATGTAGCATACCGGAGAGACCACTAAGGGACATCATAACCAATTATATATGTTTATAAATTGTGGATATGATGTTGTTGTTCGGATCTGATCGGGTCTAACATTCTGGTCAGGTAGACACAGGTAAAAAATAAAATTTGGGTATTGCGGGTAGGGTCGGGTCCAACCTTTGGGGTCGGGTCAAAAAACGGGTCGGGTATTTTCGGGTCTTAAAATACAAAGTTCCATCGGGTCGGGTCGGATTTGGACCCTAAGACAATCGGGCCGGGTCGGGTCTGAGAAACCCGACCCATTGTCAGGCCTACTCTTTTGACTAGGGTGGATAACATATATTGTCACTCATTCAAGCGTGGAGAAACATGTTTTGAAGCGTGGAAAAACACTGACATTTCTTATAATGCTGTTAATTTGGTCCGAGGTCAAGGTGGAATACAAATATGAGTAACGGTTTGTGGTACTTAGCGAACGACAAGCCACTGTCATTGGAAACATTCCTTTTTCCATGGGTGCTATGACATCCTCTCATATGGAATAAGAGCCATAATCCGAAGTGGAGCTTCTGTGCATACTATACCTTTTTAGTTCTAAAATTTCACATGTTGATCTTTACAAAGTAATTACAAGTAGGCTAGTTAGATGGAAGGTATGGAGAGAGGGATAAGAGGAATTGGCTTGGATAGAAATGGTGGAAGTAAAGAAGCGGAAGCAATCGAATTTTACATACGAAGTGATTCATGTGGATCAACTGAATCCATCGTTAATTATTGACTAGATGAGCCTTACAAAGGGAAGGTAGTTAGCTAGGTTTGGATTTTTAGCCAGACAATAAGCAAGACGAAGTAGAGTTGGCGGAATCCCATCAAGACACGGCGGGCTCAGATTCCAACATATATATTAGACACTAAATATAACAGAGCGATTCCTCAATCTCTCGTTATAACAACCATTGCCTTACACTGATAGTAACAGAAGTACACTAAGGTTTACTACTGAAATTAATTGTGTGATCCAGTGACGTTTGTGTATATCATCCATCTACACGTCACGAAGCAGTTGGAAAAGCCCGGTTTCTCAGCTTTGTAGACGTCAATTATGCATTGCAGCGTATTGATGCCGGTTGCTCCTTATGACGGGACCATGATGGTGTAGCCGCTTAGCGGGAGCAATTCTGATCGTGAATGATTAGATGGTTGAACACAACCAGCCAGAACAAATTAGTAATGTACTTTTCATGAAACGCCGAGGTCTAGGTTTGCAATAGAACTATGAAATATCAAGTATCATTTTCATTCTAACAACCACTTCAGCAATCGGCTTGCAGTTCGGATAAATTAAGTCGTCGTTTCCTTTATTCTAAGTTGCATGTATCGCCATTGCTTGAGGTATTCCTCCCGTGACACATTTTTGCCAAGATATACTAAAATAGCTTGCTTGATATGTACATGGATCTACTTCACCAACAATTTACGGGTCACGGTGACGATGACCCAAAAATCGGGCAGTGATAAACTGTTCTAAGTAAGCCTTGGTGTGGGTAGATAGACCAGAGAGGTTTTTCCGTCTCGGTTGGGCATGTCTCCATCCATGTTTGTTCAGCCACATGTGTATAGGAGCTGGTATATGAAGAATAACTCAAAGATACCCCACGGCCACGAAGGGGAGGGCGCATCAATGTTTTCGAAAGAATGGTCCGTGGACTAAGCAGGCCGCGCGGCGGCTTGTAAAATGGGATGATGACAGCATGCGTAGCTAAGGCGGTAGGCTAAAGAAAGAAAGGGCCACAAGGATTCCGGACTCATCCGTTACGCGATTCGCAAAGTTTTTTTTTTTACCAAACAGGGAGATATCTCTTCATATACCTTGTTACAGATGACACCACTTATCAAGTGTATTTAATCCTAACCCTACCATTGAATATACTGATACACAATCACGTGGATGATTATAGGAGCAGCGTACTCCCTCTGAAACAAGGTGCAGCCGATCGGCACTCCAATTCATCTCGTCTCCCGTCGAGTTAAAAACCGAGATTCGTCACGTTCCCACAAAAATACTACAAAATTCGCTACAAAAAACCCCGTGAATCCCGGCCTTTGGACCTCGATTCGCAAAGTTATTACTGGAGCGGGGCCGCTTTCCCTTTGTCTCACTGAATAGTTCTTCAACATAACTTATATAATCGACGGCCGGCCGACCATTCTGGCTCTCTTATATTGGGAATATTGTGATATGATGAAAGGGGAATATCACAGCCAGTCCTTTCATTTTCATCTTGTGAGCGTCAGATGAATATAGCTTAGCTTACTACTTACTTTTGTTTTCTATACTTTTTTTTTCTTGCCAACGGAAGTCTACTTCCCTCTTACCTATGATTCATTATTACTTCATTTATTTATTTGTTTCTAGAAGATTATTTGTTCTTAATATCGTAATACATGCTAATGGTATTATCTATCAATTTCCATTTCATGGCAACAGATTTGATGCTACCATCAAACATCTGCACCACCTTTACATTACGTCTTTTCCTAACGCTCCAACTGAGACTACCGCATGCGATTGCTGGAAACAGTTATACTTCAGGCCCTTCACCGGGTGATAACGCTACTAATGTTGTTAAGCAACCTTCTTCTAGTGTTCGTTATAGGCTTCAACACTCTTTGCAGGGTGATTGCAGGCAGACAGCATCATAGTTCATGTTAGATTTTCTACTAAATTCGTCCGTCAACATTTTTGTCTGTTATCATAGTGTATTGGTTTTTTTTTCATGTTTTTGATGTCCTTGGTGATGTGAATTAATGAATATGTGGGGTGTATATCAAAAGAAATATTTCAACATGGAAGTTTTATGAAGCTCATTCTAGAATATGCGATCCCAGCGAGATTATATTCTAGTTTTTTTCTTATCCCTTCAAGGTATATACCGAATATTTTCGAAATTTAAGTACACTTTTCTACTACTAATAAACATTAAAAGTGGCCAAGTTACCTTCTCATCAGTAAAGGCCTCACCCATTGTGGAATTCCGGCTCTGCCAAAAACTAGGATGAAATCTTTTGAAAGGACGAGGCACGGGTGAAGTAGGTACATGATAGGAATGGGCACAATGAATACTCCCAAGATAACGACTTGTTCAGAAGTAGTTGACAAAGCGTATAATATTGTATTACAACCAGCACATATCTTTCTTCTTCTTCTTTTTTTTACTCCACACATGCTCTTATGTGATTCTATAGTTTCCGCATCCTATATCCTCTATCTCAAGTAGCCCGAAGCTCTTGTGCGTGTCTACAGGGGCGGAATGAAAATCTTATCATTGAAGGGGCTAATTTGACTGTGATGAGTCACTTCAAAAATATAAAAGATGGCATGATTTGTATTTATACATCCCTATTTTGGATTTTTATGTTCCCCAACATGTATAAAATTGTGTGTTTTCTATGATAAAAATATTTCAGAGATGCCTCTAAACACTTGTGTAATAATATCGCACACTGAAAAAAGTTTAACAAAAGATACAACAATAACTATATGTAATGATGTGGCAAAAAAACATAATAATAGAATAAATATTTTCTATTAATTATTTATATACTCCTACAAATCCCTCTACTCCTGACATTCATCTCCCACATTTTCTATGCACATGCCCTAAATTAATCACAAAATGACTTACACAAAATTGATGTACTAGTAGAAGTGTCTATAATGATAATTCAACGCAAACACTTGAACCACATATATTTTTGTGTCCCAACTAATTTTACACAGCTCTCCATTCATAGGTCATGCGTAAATTTTAAGCATGGTAGAAAAACGCTATCCAACCCAGCCTGAACCGATTTGACTAACAAATTCTGGATTTTACGAGTATGTCGAGTTTATGGGTCACAGTTAGTGCACAACCATGGACGCCGAGTTTAGTCAGGATTGGGTCAGAAAACATGCAGGTACTCGTGAGTCACTAAATCAGAACACGTGGACACCCTCGCTCCCTAGACCCTCACTCACTCTGACATTCTCAGTCTATCATTGAGTCCTCTGCTCCATCTAGGGTTGCCGCCACGACGCCACAGAAGCCATGATCTACTATATCATGTGATGATCACGGTTAGAAATCAAGGTGATGGAGGTCAGATTACAGAACCTCAGATGGGTTTTGTTCATTATGGTCCCTCACTCACTCAGACACTATCCTCACCCTAGTGGACTACTTCTAAATTTGACACCCTAGCCCCCTTGTTCTTCAACAGACAACAATAGCTACGCAACTGCTCCAAGGTCGCCACCATCCTCCACCTCCTTGACCCAGTGTAGGTAGAGGGTGAAAGATCTAGAGGGGGTTGAATAGACTGTTTTTAATCTTAAAAAAATAATTAAACACTCAACCAAATAAGGAGGACGAAACAAGGAAGACACTTCGGTTTAGAGTGGTTCCAATCTTTGACCCAATTTTCTACAATTGAGATTTTAAAAGTGATTAATTTTATTTACCTCTCAATGATGTTACAATAAAATAGAATCACCTTCCTTGAAGTATCCTTCTCCTAGAAGTAGCCTCAACCTCCTTGAAACAACGTTCTTTGAAGTAACTCCAAGCCCTTGGAGCAACCTTCTTCTCCTTGAAGTGGCTCCACCACCTTGAGATAGCCTTCACCTAGAAGTAGCTCCAACCTCCCTTGAAGCCAGATTCTTGAAGTAATCTCAAGAACCTCCTGAAGGAGCGTTCTCCGCCAAGAAGTATCTTCAACCAAGCTCCCTCAAGTAGCCTCCATAATTTGGAGTAGCCAAGGAGCATAAGTAGCTTTAACCTGTGAAGGGAGATTGAAAGAAAGGAAGTACACCAATTGTGTATAGTGCTTTGATCCTATATCAAATGTTGGACCTCTCAAACCACTTACGATGGATGTTGGTGTGAGGTGTCTACGAGGCTATGGCTATAGGATACAAATTTGGAGTTTGTAGAACAAGATGGCAAGTGTTGCTTAGCTTTGTTGCTCACTAGAATATATTCTCAAGTGTAGATGTTGTGCGGTAGGTGTCCTAAGACCTCTCCTACCTATAGGAATGGTTTGCAAGTACTTAGGGACGTTCTAGGGAGTCTCTAGAGTGTTCTTAGTGCTTCAGTAGCCATTAGGTGTACATAGTTGGCTAGAAATAGCAATTTGTTTGTGCTTCAAAGAACAATCTATTTCCCTGCTCAGTCGACAAGTTTGTTGACCGAACTATGTCTTTGTCGAGCTTTTCTTTGATTGTGGTTGGGTTTAAGGCAAATATATAGAAACGTCTATTTTTCAAATCCCAACTACTAACCACTTGCACTTTGGACCGAGGTTTTCTCGATCGACAATATTTACAACTGAAACCCATTTTAGAGCACAAATGTTTAAGTTATTAAACATTTCTCATAAGTTCGACTGAGGTGCTTCTTGATCGACAAAAACATTGACTGAGTGTGTCTCGACCGACAAGTTCTCGACCAAGGATATCCTTGTTACATTCTTTTGAATCACCTATTAAGTGTGTGTTTCATGGGTGATGATGACTCTAACTTTAGGGGGAAACCTATCTAAGGGTTATAAGTGGATAGGGAAGAGATCTAACACTTTATTTACATGATTTCTAAGCACTTGTACATTATATTTTTGTACAAGTGTTTAAATTTTGAGTACAATCGGGAACACATATATAATTAAGCACATTTGGTCGTCAACTTTCCACTTAGTAGAATTTCCTTATTACCTTGAACTCTGAAATACTCAAAATAGCATGTTAGATCCAAAAGTATGGAATGTTTGACATCATCAAAACAAAGGGTATGTTAGTGTCCAATTTATCCAACAATCTCCCCCTTTTTGAAGATGACAAACTTTTCTAAAATATAATCAAAATAATTTAAATGAGATTAGTTTCATACATGTGATTTACCTGAGATGAAAAGGTTCTCTTGTTTTCATAAAATGTGTTCTAATTATTCCTAAAGAAATATGAAACATAGTATCCATCTTTTAAGGAAATGTAGCATCAATTAATGTCAAGCCAAGAGATTGTAAAACTCATTTATTTTGTTTTATATTATTTCTCACACTTTGTCATTTCAAAAAGATATCCATGTAATCATTTCAAACTTACTCCCCCTGAATGTGATAGTCCCGCTCAATATCATATACAAGTTGTAAATAGAAAAACAAAGTGATGAAAAATGTCCAATGAAATCCACAATATAAATTTTTACTATCATGAACAAGTGAACACAAACAAGCCCAATTCCATTGATGATAACATAGGATAACAACATAAGCTTTACTAAAGAGATTACATAAGCTCTACTACTCACTATATAGGATAACAACATAAATTGAAAGAGTTCAAGATTACATCAATTTTAGGATATTTTCCAAGAAATGGTGCATCACCATAGTACTTGACAAGTGTTTTCCAGTCAAGTGCACTTGACTTGGTGAGAGCATATGCGTCTACAAATGTAGGTGCTCGATCAAATCTGAATTGAGCAGCTATGTCCTAGAGTTGCATGGGTGAGTATTGGATACGGGAAAGATCATTTGAAGGTGGCAGTGGAACTTGGGTGTATTGGGTATAAGGGTTGAAAGGATGAAGGCTCCCGGTATAGAGTGCATAATGGTATGTGTTGGGAACATTGGGAGGGAAAGCTTGCATTATTTGGTTTAGATATGTCATGGCATGGTGGTTGTAGTCTAGTCTCCCAAGGTGATAGGCGGCCCCTTTGAGGTAACAAAAAGCATTGGTCAGATTTTCTATGCAGTAGCTAGGAGGAGCAGTTGGTGGAGGATTTACTTAAGTGGATGTCTCCCCTTCGATCCTAGCTGTCTTTTACCCAAAGTCAATTCCCATTTTATCCATAATGTTTTTGGTAAGTCTTTGAGGATGCCTATCACACTTATAGCCTAAGTCCTCTAGGTTTTTTTTAATAGAGTATTGGATTATTTGCCACAATAAATCAACATAGGGAGGATTTCCAAAAAAGTCAAACATATTGATAGGATGATGCGGATAAAATTCACAGGAGTGCTTTCTAGTATAGCATATACTAGGCACATCCTAAATTGTGGGATTTCAATTGTGTTATCTCCAGGGTAGATGTTATGTGAAATAATTAGATTTACTACCCTAGATTTAGGTGTTAAGGATGTAGCATAATAAGTTCCCCTATGCTCATGAGATGAGGTGTTGGGAAGAAAAATAGATTTTTTGATGTCACCTAGGCTAATGTTGTTATCTTTGATGGAGAATTTTGAGATAGGATTTCCAATGGTTACTTCTATGAATTCTCCATACTCTTCCACATCTATATCTAGCATTTTAAGAATATCATTTTCGGAGAAATAGAAGGCTAACCCATCAACTATGGAAGTGAAAGAAAATGGGTCATTAGAGTCTATAGTAAGGTTAGCATAAAATTCATTAACAGCTTGGGTGAACTAGAAACGGAAGGATGGGGTAAGGAACTCCATCAATTTTTGCACCTTGAGGAGCTTGGAGAGGTCAAGAAGAATGATGAAGTCATTGAGGTTCACCGGGCATCAAGGAAGAGGAGTCTTCGAGGTGAGCTTCATGTAGTGTCCTCCAACAACAATGTCATTGAAGAGGATGTCATTGATGATGCTCAAAGCTGGAGTGACCATCCTTCCCTTCCTCGCAACAACTTGCTTCTTCCCACCACGAGCTGAAGAGGAAGCCATCTTGAGAAAAAAGAGGTGGAAAAAGAGCTAGAGATAGTAGGGGAAGACTATTTCTAGAGGATAGTCTAAGAAACACTAGAGAACATGTGGAGAAGAGAGCACTTGAGGTGTGTAGAAAATGGGCGGATTGGGGTCTTTTAATAGCAAAATACGGTCATGCTCGGTTGAAAATTTTGTCAAGCGACAGCTCAATGAATATTTTCTAATGTCTCTTTGTAAAGGATAGTCGATTGATGTTGGAATTTGAATTTTTGGGTGCAATGGTTGAGGATTTAGTCAAAAATATTTTTGACCGAGAGAATTTTGTGCAAAATTTTCTGGTTCACAGGATATCTAGAAGAATCTTGGTTGATATTTGCATAGTCGGTTGAGGGTCCCACCGAGTGAAACTCGATTGAGAAATTTGTCGATCAAGGACTTTCTCAGTCCACAATATTTTTCGACCAAACATGATACTGTGAGTAGTTTTGTTGAATTTATTTGAGCTTGTTTAAGTGCTTGTTCATGATAATAAATTATTTTGAGTAAGCAAAGGAATAGTTATAAAGTTTTAAGCATTAAAAATCACATGAATTTCAAGAAAAAAATTATTAAGAATTTTGAGCACATATATCAAGGAAAACATCTTCTAGGAGAGTAATGAGTAACCTCTTTCTATTATATTGAAATTGATCTAGAGGAAGAGGTTTGGTAAATATATCAGCTAATTGTTCTTCAGTATCAACATGATGAAGAGATATATTATTTTTAGAAATATGATCTCTAAGAAATTCTGTCTAATTTCAAAATGCTTGGCACGACTATGTAAAACAAGAATATGTGCTAAGTTTATATAACTAGTATTATCATTATAAATCGGCGTAGAAGAAAATGCAAAGTCATAGTCATTCAAAACTGTTTGTATATAGCGTACCTGAGCACAACATGAGCCAGCAACTACAAATTCAACTTTAGTGGTAGATAGGGCAATTGTATTTTGTTTCTTACTAAATCAAGATACTAAGGCTCTTCCTAGTAAGAAACAACCACTACTTGTACTCTTGCAATCAAGTCGACAACCAGCATAATCGACATCGATATAAGATTTTATGTCCAACGATTGTACTTTGGGATACCACAAACCATAGTCGATAGTATCAGAATATCTCAATTCATTTGACGGCTTGAAAATGAGCATGCATTGGTTTCGATTAAAATCTAGTGCAAAGTCCAACGGAAAATATGATATCTGGTCTAGAAGAAGACAAATATAGAAAGCTACCAATCAAGGCCCTATATAAGTGTGACACCCCGCTATCATACAGACAACAGGATGACACATGAAAACGTGTAGAACTACAATAAACCACATATTATAAAAAACACGGGTTAATTAAAAGCGATTGCAGAAAGCAAGAAAGCAAAACTATTACAACCAGATCCTATAAGAAACATGTTATATAAATATTACGAGCCTTGATGCAGCTTACAGAAACCAGCTGTCTTGCCAGCACATGAGTTCATCACTTATTTCGATGTACATAACAGGCCACATAAGGCCAACAGCTGGATAATCAAAGGTACACCAACTATACATTGTGAAACGTTGTCAAAACACCTCCAAGGACCTGAGAGTATAGGGATGACTTTAGAACTCTACTACAAAACCATCAAAACAACAATATGTCAATATCTTGCCTTCTACTGCTCTTCTTCTTGCTGCTCAGCCACAACCTCGCGACCATCACATCTAGCACGATCACTTAAAAAGGTTGTAAACCAATGGGGTGAGACACCCAGTCCTAGCGAGAAACATAACGCCCCGTCGAAACTATAAAACTCCAGAAAGCTAAAGCAGGTAAAATAGGTAAAGTAGGTAACTGATGTAAGAAGATAATTGGAGCAGCATATTGAGCAGAACTTATTGTATTATCAAACTTACCAAGATATCCGGAAGGCATATAACCTGATTTTCTTTATGGAACATGATTGACAAGATAAGCTTTATAAGATCTTATCACAAAACATAAGGAACGTATAAGTAACTGCAATGTATACTAGATCAACTATACAAGCAAGGTCTCAACCAATGTTCCGTGTTTTGCCTTAAGCAATAAATATTATTCGACTGGATTATGTATTATTATGTCCTGAGAAAGTGAGTCGTACCGCTCAAATCCAACCTTCGGTTGCGAAATCCAAGCCGGTGCCATACACGGTCAATGGAAGAGCCGGACTCCATGACCTCACCACCTTGTGGTCAATGCACGAGTGTAAAACAAGTAGGACTGCAGTCTCATGCTTAAGTGGCCTCAGCCACAAGGTTAGGCTACCCTCTGCCTAGCCCACCTTGGTACAGGTATCGGTGCTAGTGAAACTGAGCCACATGCCTGTTCATCGTGCTCTGAGCCATGAACACATTCATGCTCTCTTATCACACATCCTGAGCCATGGGCCTATTCACCATGCTCCAACATATTGAGCCACAGGCTTGAATCCGCACTCTGGAGTCTACAATCGAAGTTGCACTCTAATCCTCCTCATTTTCGGCTAGGAGAAACCACACATATTAAATAATATGTGCTTCCGGGTTAACTCGCAGGAGAACCCATTTCACCATCACCATCTACTGACGATGATGGATCTATGGCCAGGGCAAACTACATGATATGTTCCATTGTAATTAGTTAGTATATTTTAAGTGGATTGTTGAGGCAACCAAGTTGTAAAACATACAAAACATTGAGTTACATTATTACTATCATCATCACATTATCCTGGGATCTCAAACCCTTTTCACATGATACCATTGCCTCTCAAGGCATCAACATCTTACATCATCACCCGGGATAACAATCCCTTATCTCATCAACAGAGGATAATACCTCACTAGGCATTCAGCCTTCATCAGGTTCACAGACTTATTTCATCATACTGGTGATGTATGTTATCTCATCAACAAGGATCATCACACATATATCTCATAGCTCTTACATGGCTATGAATTCATCGGATACACCTACATGGTTAGTAATCACATCAAGAGAGATAACTTAAAACCACCAGACATAGAACTTACTGATTATCATGTTACTAGGGTTTACAGATGCACATGTTAAGATCATAATCATATGAGGCATACACTTATGCTTTTTATCTTATAACATGAGTAAGCATTTTCATCATCTTCATTGGCATTATCTTTAAGCATCGAACATACCATTGGTTTACAAACTATCATCCATATCTCATCATCAACAAAGATGTAGTTACATGATAAAGGACCACTATCTAGGGTTTTCGGGTTAGACACAACCCTCACCACATGAGCCCGCTACCCTCACTAGAAGTGTGACAGGTAGGGTGCCCCTCAGTACAGGTGATATCAGGTAGAAGAACAACCCTCACCAAAAGCTTGTCGGCCAAGGCACTTAGCCACATATCGGCCAACCCAAGGACAAGGTACATCGGGCAACCAGATTTGTGTTGTGTTGTGCAACTGAGAGCCAAGGGTGTGCTGGGATCAGGAGGTGTATCGTGTAGCTGAGATAAGGGGGCATATCGTGCACCTAGGGTCTAAAGGTGTCGAGCAACCAACCGAACCGAGCAAAGCCCTGTCGGCCAACTAGGATTAGGGTTAGGGTTAAGGTTATGTCGGGCAACCACCCTATCGGCTAAGATCATGGCGCCCAAGCCTAACACTGTAACGCCCACCAAGGTACACATCATCAAGTGACACAAAGGATCCATAAGGAAGCCTATCGTCCAACTGAGGCCAATACACCATATCGGTCACCACAAAGCACTCACAAGGGGCCACCACTCAACTTATATCGGGCAACTCAAAATCATCTCAACAGAGATAACAACTAGGCACTCTATCGGCCAAAGGGTCAACACCATCTAGGGTAAAGGATCTTATAGGTCAGGGCATATCACCCAAGCTCATCATTAAGGTCAATAAAGCCATATCGGGCACAAAGTCAACCGAACTTAACATGACCCTATCGGCCAGGCTCAAACCTTATACAAGGGGGTGTCAGGCAACTCTATCTCAAGGATGTATCATGCAAGGCACAAAGCTCATCTCGGCTTGGTCATCATCAACCTCAAGGTCACCATCATCAAAACCCTAAAAGATCAATAGAATTGGCTCATCTCTCAACAACCAAGAGAGAGGGTTTTTGCACAACCTCTGTCACATAACTCGGGAAATCATGATATATCCTTACCATATCGGCCAAGCTCTCAACCTTTACTAGGTCAACATCCAACCAAGGCTCACCTCTCAAATCCATGGTGAGAGAAGAATGTTGCCTAATTGACAAGAGTATAGACTCACCTCTCAAAAACCAAGTGAGAGGGGTGTTGCCTATACCACTAGAGCCGAACTCACTTCTTAAGACCAAAAGGAGAGAAAGGGGTTTTTCCCAAGAACTCTATACATAAGGTTCGGCCACCAAGAGCAAAAGCACAATGACAACATATCCATTATAACAACAAGATCATATATTCAACAAAATCAAACTAGAGAAAGAGACATATCTATCAAGAAGCATAGCCAACTAGATACATGGCCGATCAAGGTGAAACATAACATGAAAAAAGAAAAGGAAGTAGTATATCTAGGGTTAGGAGTTATGTAACCCACCTTAAGCAAGCTTCAAGCTCCTATCACCAAGATCCCAAGCTCAAGCACTGCCACAAGAGGAAGAAGGAGACTCCAAAGAGAAGGATCGGCCACCAAGCTTAACAAAGGAGAGGTGTCGTTCACCAAGGAAGAGAGAAACTAAGGAACTAAAGGGATCCTTAGCAAGTGAAAGGGGATACATATATAGAAGAGGGTGGAGGAGAAAACAAGGTAAGGTGTCACCCACTTAGGGACACTTGTCCATGGGCAATGCCACCTCGTTATCTCTCCACGACCACATGCCCAAGGCTATTGCCACATGCAAGCATCATGCACCAAGTGTCCACAAGAGTGGTGGCACAAATGAAGACAAAGGTCAAAGATGGTCAAAGGCCAACACACCACACTCCCTTTCCCGACACAGCCTCATGGGTGACACACCATGGCCGAAACAAGGCACTCTTGCTTGATACAGGGTCCATCAAGGCAAAGCAAGGCCCAAACAAGACAAAACAAAGCCCAACAAAGCCCAAGGCAACTCAAGCAACAAGACCAACCCTTCCTCTCAACTCCAGAGGAAGCAAGGAGAGAGAGAAACATCTCTCAAGGTGACAAACTGCTCATCAACCCTAGACTTGGGTTGTTTGCAAGTAACACCTCCAACTCTCAACAAAGCACAAGCAAACCCTAATCACCACTAAAGGTGATTAGCAAGCAACTAACCACAAGGTTTGGGCAAAGCAAACATGATAAGCCCAAAACAAAGGTTAGGGTCATTACAATAAAGAATCGTCAATGGGGTTCATGATCTTCATCCTTTTTAATTTTTTTTAGAAGTGGCCATGGGTGTAGTAGCATATTTATAATTTTCCATTCCGAATTGTATTTGAAATCCAAGTAACAATTTTAATTCTCCCATAATACTCATCTCAAATTCTTTTTGCATGATATCACTAAATTGATTACATAAGCAATCATTTGAAGCACTAAATATGATGTCATCAGCATATATTTGAACAACATTAAAATTTGATTCATATGTTTTGAAAAATAAAGTGGAATCAGATTTTCCAATGGAGAAATCATTATCAAATAGATAGTTTTTAAGTCTTTCATACCAATTTTGTGGTGCTTGTTATAGACTATAAAGAGATTTCTTAAGTTTATAGACATGGTCAAGCTTGTCAAGAATCTCAAAACCATGTGGTTGAGCAACATAGACTTCCACTTTTGTGATTCCATTTAGAAAGGTACTTTTTACATCCATTTGGAATAGTTTGATGTCTTTATGGGCATCTAGAGATAATAACATTCTAATAGCTTCAAGTCTAGCTGTGGGTGCATAGGTTTCATCAAAATCTATCCCTTATTGTTGGTTATATCCTTGACCAACCAACCTAGCTTTGTTTCTAACTACATCCCTGGCTTCGTTAAGTTTGTTTTGAAAAACCCACTTAGTTCTAATGATGGTTTTGTATTGAGGTATAGGAACTAAGTCCCATGCATTGTTTTTGGTAAATTAGTTTAGTTCTTCTAGCATAGACATTATCCAATTCATCTTTTATAGCTTTATTTACATTTTTAGGTTCAACAATTGATACAAAGGCCATGTTTGCAACATCTCTAAATGATAATCAAGTTTTTATTTTATCAAAAGGATTTCCTATGATTTAGTCTTGAGGATGGTCCTTTATTAATCTAGGAACAGGTTGTTGTTCCTCGTCATTATGTTGTTTAATTTTAGAATTTTGATCATCTTTTGTCGATATGCTTAGGTCATCATTTTGATGAGTAATATCACTTAAGTTTTCATTTTCAGCACTTTGTGTTGTCATTTCATGAAATGTGATGTGGATTGATTCTTCAACTATTCTAGATATGGTATTATAGATTCCAAATGCCTTACTAGAAGTTGAATATCCCAAGAAGAACCCTTTACATGATTTAGGGTCAAATTTATCTCTATCATCCTTTGTATTTAAGATGTAACAAGGTGTATCAAAAATGTGAAATTAGTCAACTCTTGGTTTCTTGTTGAAGATGAGTTCATAAGGAGTTTTCTTCGGATGAGAGTGAACTATTACACAATTTAGTAAATAACATGTTGTGTTTACAGGTTCTGCCCAAAATTTTTTAGGTGTGTTATGCTCAAGCAACATTGCTTTAGCCATTTCTTGTAAAGACCAATTTTTCCTTTCTACTATCCCATTTTGTTGTGGGGCGCGTGGAGCTGAAAAATTATGAGTGTACCCTTTTGATGTACAAAATTCATCAAATATGTGGTTTTCAAATTCCCCACCATGATCACTCCTAATGGTGCATATTTTATTTTGTAGTTGATTTTCAATTTTAGAACAAAATTGAATGAATATTCTAATTGTATCTTTCTTAGTTGAAAGAAAATGAACCCATGTGTATCTACTATAATCATCAACAACAAAAAAGTCATATATTTTTTCACCAATAGATTGAGTTCTCATAGGGCCAAACAAATCTAAATGAATGAGTTCTAATAAACTAGTAGTACTAAGAAAGTTTTTGGATTTGAAAGAAGTCTTATTTTTCTTTCCTAGAGTACATGGTTCACAATTTTTAGGTTTTCAAAAGAGAGTTTAGGTAAAACACGAACAATCTGAAAGGTGCATGTGCGGCCATCCCCATCCCACACATGCTTTCCCTTTCCTCTCCCATCTCCATCATTGCTTAACTTGCACGTTTAGGGCTGATAATATTGAGAATTAGTATCCATACCTGGACATCATCGACATTGTTGCTCCACAGACTAAAGGAGGGAGAAGGAAGGATCATTTTGCCAGGTATATGTCATCTTTGCATACTACATTGGACAATTCCTTCTATATATTCTAATAGATGGTATCCAGTTGTCTTAATACATGCCATTGATAATTGCTTCTTTCTATATTGACACTATCAACAATAGGTATGAGAAATATGTTCTTTTTTAAAAGGTCACCACCTCTTCGATCTATACTTGCAATTCTTCCATAGTGATAAATTTATTATGCTCACATACTACACACATGCATGTAGAAAACAACATGGACTTCTAGTTTCTATCATCAAGGATCAGAAATGAGGTAATATACATGTCTAGTTTTCTATATTTCAAATCAATGGAGAGTTGCAGTCCATTTTTAATTATGTACATGTCTATATTAAGCAAGAATAACTTCTACTTTATATTAGTATTGTTAAATGATGTGAGTTGATTGTGTTTATGCTAAATCATGAAATGTCACCATTGATTCATATCACCAACTTAAAATTCCATTTGTAGTTCTTCCACATCAAATGATTATTATATATCTATTCAAAACTAGATGTTTATTTAGGCATTATCAATTCCAACACACCTTTTTCAACATAGCATGTAAAAGATTTACATAACCACTCCTTTGGATATTTTTGTAAACTCATATTTATGAATTACAGTTTTGATGAATATTTCACATAAAATAAATCTATATCGCTATGCAAGGAGAACATTTCTCTTACGCACTGGGTAGCAGGACTAAACTAGGCACCCAAGCCTTTAGTTGATCAGTGCCAAGGGATTTTTAGGGCTAATGTAGCCACTTGAAGGATATATTAGCATTTATTATGTTCTAAGCTGGTTCATGTGTATCAAATTGATTTATTTTAGCTATGAAACAAGTCTAGTCTAGGTCAAATAAGCCATGTCTGGACAAATTTGATGTGATTTGTTCTACCATGTATGGCTTGGGGAAATTAGTTCTCACTAAAATATTGATATTCATTAGAGATAGGTCAAGCTAACTAGATGAAAATAGGCAAACTAGTGTAAACTAGGTATCGTTTAGGCCACATTAGGTGTGATCTATTTCAATTTATGATTCATCTGACTTAATCAAACCCATACATGAGAAATTCAACTCTATGTGATTGAATGCCTAGGATCCAACTTAGGTGCTACTTGGGCGACTGATTACATTCCTTAATTAGTACGAGTTTACCTAATATTTTCCCACTTTAAAAGATATATGATAATAGATTTAAATCCAAGGCAACCAAACACTAGGCGTTCTTGATGGGGCACATAGGTCCCCTACTCATTTTTATCTAATAATGTTGATTGTCAGATATTTACATTCATAAGTTTATATTTTTAAATGTCAAATTATGGATTTAGTACATAGAATTACATATCATTTAGGCTAAATTACCCTAACATTGCATAAACTAGACCTAGTTGTCCTTATTTTGAAGTAACTTGACAAATATTTGATCAAATATGATCTAATATACCCGAATTTGGCATAAATTAGACTTAGTCATGCAAAAGTGACCTAATCAGACCTAGCTTATAGATTTTTCCCTATATTAACTCAAATGAGATGTAATATAGACAAATCAGACATAATCTCCCCATATCAGGGCTACCCCAATTAGACTTGTTTTCTCCAAATCAGACCTAGTCTACCCATAATTACAAACTAAGCCTAATATTGCATAATACGACCTCATCAGACCTAACTTCACCAATTTTTCCTTATAATGACCCACATGAGACCTAATTTGGATGAAATAGAACTAACCTCCCCCAAATCATACCTTTTTCCCCAAGTGATTTTTGTTTACCCCAAATAGACTTAATTTGCCCAAATTTGACATTATATGGATTAAATCAAATGGATGTCTGCATAACATGACCTAATCAAATAAAATGACAACTACTTTTCAATATTTAACAAAATGAGACCCAATGTAGTCAAATCATACCTAATTTCTCCAGATGAGACATAAACTAGGCATTCAAGCGCTTAGCTACCCATAGTGAATGCCTAGGGATTTAAGGGCTGATGTAATCCACTTGAATGATATATTAGCATGACTTATGTCCTCATTTGGTTCAAGTATATAAAATTGATTAATTTTAGATTTTAAAAGTGTCTAATTTCAGCCAAATAAGGCATGTTTGGATAAGTTATGGTGAATCAAGTATGATTTTGGGCAAATGAAATATCTTTGAGATCGAAATAGGTCATAGATATGTTAAGATATCAAATATAGATGAAGTCAGGTAAATTAGAACCAACTTGGTCTAGCTTTGTCCATATTAGGTGTGACTATTTTCAATGTATCATCGATCAAACTTTAAGAAACCTCATATAACAAATTTAACTATATATGTGTGAATTATAAGAAATAGAAAGTTATGTTGAATGCCTAGGATCCAACTTAGGGGTTGATCAGGATATGAGGATAGTACTTAATAATTATGAGTCTACTTAACATTTTCCCACTTACAAAAATATTTGACAATCAAGTTATATTCAAGGTGGATAGGTGCATGGCTCTCCTAAGGGGGCACCTAGGGTGCCCAACTATTCTTTTTTTCTAATATTGTTAATACTCAAATACTTGCATTCATAATTTAACATTTGTAACTATATAATTATGGATTAGTTACATAGCATTACACACTACATAGGGTAGATTATACCTAACACTACTTAAACTAGACTTTATTGGCCCAAGTTTGAACTAACTTGATTGAGTTTTATCTATTATGACCTACTATATCGTAATTTGTCATAAATTAAACCTAATTATGTATAAAGTGACCAAATCAGGCCTAACTTACCCAAAATTTTCATGTGTTGACTCAAATGAAACCTAGTATGGACATCATACCTAATCTCCCCAAGTCAGACCTATTTCCCACAAATCAGACATATTTTCCCAAATTAAGTTGGACATAATCTACCCAAATTTGAGATGATTTGGCCCAAATTAAAGCTAATATAGCAAAACATGGCCTCATCAAACCCAACTTCCTCAAATTCTTATTACATTGACCAAAGTGAGAGCTAGTCTATCAAAAATAGACCTAACCTCCTCAAATCATATTTTCCTCCCAAATTATGCCTTTTCCCCGATTAGACTTAATTTTCCCAAATTTGATATTATTTGATCTAAATCAAACTAAATTTGGCAAAACGTGGCCTAATCAAACCAAAATACCCCTAATTTTCCCTATATCAATCAAAATGAGACTTAATGTGGCCAATACATACTAATTTTTTTTCAAAATTAGTCCTATTTTACCCAAATCAAGCATGTTTTCTTCAAGTCAGACTTTATTTACCCAAATATGACTTAATTTGGGTTAAAAAAAACTTATTTTCAAATGAAAAAATGATTCAACATGATCTAGTATGACCAAATCTAGACCTATCTAATGTTGCATTACCATTTAAGTTGCTTAATTTGTCCTACAAGGCCATAGGTGAGCACATTAGGTTATCCACTTTGACGTGGCATATGTTATCCTTAGGTTCATAGGAGGGAGGCTTGATAACTAAGGTAAAACCCCATCACTATTTCATTTAATCAAGTTCATTTTAACTACATTTTTCTCTTAATCATATACATTAATGCTTGTCATCAATCCATAAGCTTGAAGCCCCTTTATGTGGTTTTGATGATGTTTTTCTTTGCCAAGTAAATATTGAACTAGAGAACACACTAGAGTCTTTCATTCTTGCAAATCTATTACTAAAATAGGTAAATTATATATTGTGGGCAATCTTTCCTCATCATGACAAAGAATCTCAATTGGGCCTATAAAACAGATGTTGTTGGTGAGTATATCAGTAGGTCCCTAACACAAGGAGGCGGGAAAACTACATCTACTATATTTTCTACTTAACAAATTCTAGAAAATATGTTTGAATTCCATTCTCAAGGCAATATGTATCTTGGAATGATGCTTGTATTACAATATAATACACTATTTGTCAGATATTGTTAACTAGAATGAGGATGGAAGACTTCTTGGTATTATTTTGGAACCAAGTAAAAGTGTTGTAAGGATTATTGTAATGATGAAACTAAAAGTATGGTTTTCAACACTAACATTTTTAGCATAGACATTGAAACCATAAAACATTAGTTGAGAATCTTTACTTTACAACTTTAATAGGTTGGATCACTTTAGAACAACAAAACTTGTAACATGAAGTAGGCAATGGTATCTTGTACAATATTCTTCATTCATGAGTAGTTTCTTATATATGCATCTATCTGTGCAAAAATATTTTTAGTCATGTTATTGAAAGGTTTTCTTTTCTTTTTAAACATAACATTGCAACATTTCATGATCAACTATCATTTATAAATACTAGTTGGAATTAAACTATATGTAGATATTGAAAAAATTTAAAACTAGATATATTCCACATTGAAATTTTGTGTGCAACTAGTGTGATACTTCTTTTGCGAGTTGCTTACAATTTAAATAACAAATCTTGACAAAAAAATTATTACTTATCTAAAAGTATTGGATTTTGCTTCATATGATGGCCATTCTGAATTATTTTTTAATGATAAATGAGAACATAAGAACAAAATATTTTCATATTCACATGTGAGAGAACTTTCTATGTTATTCAAATGTATTATCATATGTTGTACATAGTGCTTGTCTAGGTATTAGTTTCCTAATTCGTCTAACCCATCATTCTGTAAAATAAAACTTAGTCTTGAATCTAACCACTTCCCTAAAGCCCATTACCAATATCAAAAAACTCATCCAATATAAATGAAATATAGTAAGTAATTCTAATTGCAAAGAAATCTTCATTTGAGATTTTGAATTTTGATATTTGATGTATAAAAATTGTAGGTTTATCAAATATAGTCATTGAAAGAAGTTCATTGTTTGAAATCATTCTTTATTTGTTAAATTAGGGTGTCTATGGCCTTAAATCCTCATTTAAGTCAATTTATTTCTAATCAACTTAGTTTAGGTAATATCACTTTAGACCATATAGGGTTAGAGTGGGTCAAAATAAGTCCTTGGCAGTAAAGTTTAGGTTGTCCGGCCAAAATGTGTTAGATTTAGGCCTCATTAGGTGAAAGTAGGTCTTTTTCTATATCTATTTTACTAGTTAGGTAAAGTAGCTCTTGTTGTGCAAAATTTACATCATATTATCCTAATTTTATTTCTAAACATCAATAAGAGAAATTATAACATTTATGTAGCCAACTAATAAATGATTTGATGATGCCTCCTATAAATTTATGTAATGTAGGCTAGAATCATTTGAGTTTTAAAGAAAATATTTTGAAGAACATATCTAATGAGGAACATAACTATCAATCTTGATTAGATGACCAAAACATCGTGACTATGCCATCTTCACTAGAAAATAATATATTATCAAAATAAGGACAATCAACACATCCAACAATGTAGCAGTAGCGGTATATTCAAATAAGATATGATGAGGTGATGATGATTGTCAAATTAGACCCATCTGGAGTGTGGCTCTAAAGAGCTTGTTGACAATGAAAGCAATCATCAAGAAATCCAATGTAGACTTATCAAATTGAATCTTTCTGGAGTTTTACTCGTGGGGGCTTGAAGGGAATGAAAGACACCATCAAAGAGACCTACGTATATCACTTGAAGAACCATCTTTGAATTTGAGAAATTATAGATGTAACCTTGAGAAGATACAAATAAAGTATCTAGGTGAAGATAAAATCTAGAAGAATAATCTACCTTGTAGGTGTAGTATTTGCAGGCTTGATATTGAGGAGCTTCTAAAAGGTAATCGTCCATTTTATGATATGTAGCAGGATCGTCACAAAACTAACATTGAAAATAAAAAGGCCAAAATAAGAAACATAAGCTCTGTCCCAATATGTATCAATGATACAATTGAGATCCTTCAAATATAGTATGAAAGTGGTGATTAATAGGAAAAATCGAAGAACAGATAAGTAACCTACATGCATATCAAGGCACGAACAGAAAGAAGCACAATTTCAGTTGCGCCAATTATTTTGCTTTGATATAAGACACATGGTATTATATTAAACAATCCACATGACATCTACAAGATCAAATAATTTGACACTATATTCGGACCAAGAGTACAACAGGGTAGCAACAACATTATTAAAAATTGGTGAGGTAATTCTTCTCAGACTCCAAAATTTTAGACATAAAGTAGCATTTTGATGGAATTCCTTATAAATCTTGAGCATTACCTTCAATGAATGGGATTTGGTAGATACATGAACTGAAGAATCATTTACCAAGATAATGCATGACCATCTTTGAGCAACAACATGGAATTTATGAACGTCCAAAACGTCTGAATCAACAAAATGAAAGCGAGGAAAAACCTCAATCCTTGATAACTATGATCACTTTACATCATACAATGTTTTATATTATGTATCATACAAAACCCAAGATTCAATACTATTATCATAGGTAACTATGATAAATCGTGGGTTACTCATTTTATTCCTTTTCTAGGAAATCCTATACATAGGAATAATAAAACATTTGAATTTTGGAATATTTATAATACACATAACTTAACATAAAAGAAGAGGATAATATATCCTATAACTAATTTATGGCTTGGAATTTTTTATGAGAGGTCCAATTTTGGGAATAGTCATCTATGTTCTTTTTGAGTGAAATCATTTATTTAAAAGGAAATAGATGTATATAGAGGGAGTTTAAATATGTAATATTCACCTGACCATTCTTATAAAACTATATCATTCTAATGCCCATTGAATCCATATATTTTTCTCCACACCAAGAGTTTGTAATCAAGAAATCTAATTTGGTCTGAATTTATTAAGCCTACAAAACACAAGAGGGATAAATCAATGCACCTACAATAAGAGATTTACCCAAACATTTCATCATACTCCTCAATAACTTTAGTAAATTACAAAAAGCACTTGCAACTCCTATATATTGGCTAAAGAAAAGTAAAGATGTGTAGGGTTTTCTCTAGGAAGTCTATAAAAAGTTGTACTAGCTGGTAAATAAAAGAGAAATAAGGAATTAGATCGTGAAATCATGAGAACATACAAAGACTAGGACCCTAGATGGTTAAGAACTTGATTGTCTAGCTTATATATTTTTAAAACTAAAATTGCCTTCATACAATTCTTCTCTAAGAGTTTTGACATTCACATCTAAAGAATGGTGTATTATAGGTGTAGAAAATAATATGGAGGCGAATGAGATATTTTTTATTGATAGATAGTAAACTCACCTCGTATGTATAGGATAGGAGGCAAGTATAAGGAAACCAAACTTAACCCTAATGTGTCAATACAATCATACCCATATAACATAAAAACCTAAATAATAGTAACTCTTACACTTATCCTCAAGATGGAGTATGGTTCAAGAACATATCCATCTTGGACTTAAGGAACACAAGTAGATGATGCAACAAATATAAATAACAATTTTAACTCCATGCAATATTTTGCTCTCCCTTAAATGCCTCCTTTAAAGATATTTTCTATAGTCTGAAACACTTGAGATTTGAAGAAGTCCTTCTTAGGTGCATATGGAATGAAGAACATGACCATAAATATTGAGCAGAGAATCAAAACCGCTTGACTACACAATATTCACTAGATAAAAATGGTTGATTATAAAGTGTACAATCAACACATCCAATGTAGTAGTAGAAATTTGTTGAAAAACAGATATGACAAGGGGATGATGACTATCAAACTAGATCCTTCTATAGTGTTACTCTTGGGGGCTTGAAAGGGAATTAAAGACACCAACAAATAATCCCATGTAGACTTGTCAAACTAGACCCCTTTGTAGTATGACTCTCCGGAACTTAATGGGAACAAATGACACCATCAAGGAAAACCAAGTAGATAAATAGAAGAACCATCTTTGCACTTGTGAAATGACATATATAGATTTAAGAAGACATGCATAACATAGCTTGATGATGATAAAATTTGGACAAATCATCCACCATGAAGGTGTAGTATTTGTAGGCTTGACATTGATGAGATTTTTAAAAGTAACCATCCATCTTATGAGATGCAGTAGGATCATCATCCAACTAACATTAAAGGGTACAAATTTTTAAAGTAAGCATAACAATCTCTATCCTAATGTTTTTCAATGATACATCTCTGGTCCTTCAACTTGCATGAAAGTGGTAGCTAATGGGAATAAATAAAGTATAGATACACAAACTATGTGCATCATGGGGCATGAACTTGAAGAAACACAATATCATTCAGAAAGAGATAAGTCAATGATGAATGGAAAGAAAAATTCTTAGTAGGAATGAAGCACAACATAGACATCAAAAGATGGATGTGTTTAGTAAAATGAAGATCCATAGATATAAAATAGCCTAGTATGATACATTACATATATCCAATACTCTTTATCCTCATACTCCCTCTTCATACATGATTTCTCACACTCCCCATACTCTCTCTCTCCCCTCCATATTTCTTCCCCCTCCCTATACATTACATTTGAATCACGTGTATAGGTATGCACACGTGAGGGATGGTAGGGAGAATAAAATTATTAAAGGATAGGAAGAGAATTTAGCATGGTTTCATCCTTTTTTTGGTACTTAGTATCGGTCCTTTTGTAATACAACATGTTGTATCACTACAAAACAAATAAGGATTTATCTTCAAGTATTTCACTTACATATATTTAATTTGTAGTCCAAATTATTTTTCTTTACAATATAAAATAATGAAAATAAAAAAATTACCATTAATTACATAACTACACTTCTTAATACTCATCTCTCTTCAATAAAGAATTCACTTCCCTCATGTTGCGTATATCATGCACACTCCCTCCTCACTCCTCCTTGATAGGTTGTCTTCCCCCAAAACCTTCCCCCAAACATGATGTACACTTTCCCATTTGGTCTCTCCATATTCAGATTCCCCCCCAATCACTGGAGAATCATACGAGCACCTCTTCCCATGCACATCCTTTCTCTTCTTAGTGCCTCCACCCAATATCTTAAGTTGCCACTGACTTCTCTTCCTCTCAACAGATCTTCCCATCGACCAAATGGTACCGCCAGACTCTTATATTCTCAAAGGCTATATCCAAAAGCCTAAGGGTGTTGCAGGTCATAGGCCGAAGGCCATGAAGTTGATGGATCTAGATCATCTTCTCATGGAAGATTTACTTCTCACTCTAGTAGTCATCATCCTCGATATCATCTTTAACATTATCCTCATTGACTCTTCACTGATGCTCTTCAACTCTAATTGTCTTTAATAGGCAACTATGCATTAGATGATCACATCATTTCTAGTGTTAAAGATCTTTATCTTGGTGTGTGTGTGTGTGTATATATATATATATATATATATATATATATATATATATATAAGATTTTTAAGAAGATTTTATGGGGGGCTAAAACTGTTGCAAATTGACCCTATACAATTTTTTTGTGAGAATAACCTTTGAGAAATGCAGTGATCATTCTTTGAGAGTTTTCAAGTAAGCATAGTCATCTTACACAGAATCTCATCCTTTATGGGAAGGCCTTCTAGAGGCTTTGTGGACTATGTTATGATTCTAATGTGAATCATCATCAAACGATTATCTTAATTGGTTATTGGAACGCCATATGGAAGATATTCTTGTTTATCTAAATATTATCTCCTCTCTAATTACTTATATCATCAGTCAACAAAATTATGCAAGACCATTCTCCTAAAAAATAAAACAATTAGTCCTTCATGTGCTTACAAACATGACATTTATGCAATAAATCTTATATTCAAACTGTTATTTGTTTTTGAATCGCCTTTTTCAATCTTTTATTATTTTCACAAGATTTTAAGTTAACCAAGGTCCTCTATGCTAAAGCAAGAAAATATTCAATCTAGGATATTGTAAATATTGATTATCAGTTGACGGTATAATGCCAAGACCACTTCATATTTGTAGAAAAATCTAGATTGTTAAGATTGGATGCTCTAGTATGTTTTGATGTATGACTTTATTTTTATTCATGTATTTTTGTATCTTTTAAATTTACTCTCTTGTATTCTAGGTACATATGACATTACCTGTTTTTGGTTAGAAAATACGTGATGAAGCTAACAAGATGATTTCCCCTATGAGATTCATGATTTTAATAAAATTTCATCATTCTTGAATGAAGTATCTCTTGATACCTGAATGCAATGAGGTTCAATTACTTCAACTAAATGTCCATGTAGTATTAGAAATATTTTTGTATGACAAATTTTGCATGCTTAGTGTACACCCTAAGATCTACTTCACAATGATATATTACAAAATGCTTAGAAAAACTAGGAACCATTTATGATTGACCAATAACATCTACTATGTTTTTTTGTTATGAATATTCATCATTTTTATGAGTTTAAAGTATTTTTTTGGTTAAAAATTATGTTTATAGGTTTAGAGGGAATGAAAGATGAAATTAAGATTCACTTTAGGGTTTCTCAAGTTCTAGAACTAGTGCCAATTTTGAGGAATCAAACTTAAACCACCATGCTTAATAGTGTTTTAGGACAAATAATACATTTATAGTTATGAATTTGCATACACACATCAAAATCATTATAAGATTTGTGGTACATATTCTATACTAATCTCTAAAATCCAAAACATTGACCTTCATAATATATCAATTTTTTTTCAATCCCCTACTAACCATCCTTCCTCCCAACAAGCCCCTCTTTTGTCTGCCACTATACGAACACCACCCATTCAATGGACGCACCAAGGCCATGAATTTTTCCTCATCCCTTAAACATTACTTGCTATTGTGGGCAACTTTTAGTGTATGGGAGAGTGGAGTGTTTAATGGGAAAGGAGGGGAGACCAAAGTACTAAGGAAAAAGATGTAAGCACAATAAAGTAGATACGAGTTGAGTTGTCATGGACTAAGACAAATGTAGATCACACTTTACAGATTGGGAAGGAACATAGTAGCACTCGTCCATACTTTCATATATCTCATCTCTTCCCTTTGAACTTGGCAGTCCACAGAAAGAATTTAAAGAATTGTGTTTGTTGTAATGAGAGGTGGTTCTTTTAAGGGATCCATAATAATGAAAAAAAGTTTGATAGGGTAGAGTCATCACCACGAGTTTCATACTGAAAAACTTAAATGAAACATATAAATATTTTTATGGAAATTTATTCATAACAACTTATGATATACATAATAAGGGTTTATCAACTTCACCTAGTAGATAATTTGTCAATGTATGTTTGTACTTATGTTTGACAACTTTGGAAACCACATATTCTTATGATGGTTGTTGAATGTAGAATCACCTAGTTATTTCTCCTATATAAGCTCTTTATACAAGAGTTAGCATTTTGTTATCTACTATATGTAGGGTTTTTTAGTTCTTTAATGTTTATTCTAGAAATCTAAGGAGGGAGTTAACGTGCAAACCTTCACGAACCATAAATAAGTGTTTTCTTCAGCAAACCTCCAATAGTGTCTCTCTCTAATATTAAACACCCTATTATGGTATCAAAAAAATTAGATTTTATAATAAACATCAAACTCTTGCATTACTTGTCTTTGATAGGAACAAATTAGAACCAAGTTTTTTCATGTTCTTCTTGTATAATCTAGTTTTTATTGCACCTCTTTACACCCATACATGAGTAGAAAGGGAAGGGGGGCCTTCATTAACCTCTTTTCTTTTAGATGGACATGTAGTATCTTCGAACCTCTTATTTTACTTTCAACTTGAAATTTGTTATTTTAGATGAACTTTGGATCTTCAACGGGATAGCACTTTGTTGAGTTATCTAGAAAAAGATGTAACATTGTGATGGTTAATTCATCTATTTTGTAAACACTCCTTATATTCATCCCTAAAAATGAACATGTTCGCTTGATGTGAAAGAAAAAATTGAGTAGGTCACAACCATGGTACTTCACTAAGAAGCAAATATATGGGTGAAACAATCACTATTCAGGAATTATTTTTAAAAAATAATGGCATGGAGAAATAGTTTGTTCACAAATCAGTAATGAAACAAGACATGCAAAATTAGTTTCAATTCAAGTTATTCATGGATGTCTCACAACAAGAACATGTTGCTTATTCATTCCTACTGGATTACAACTCTTTTCTTGGTTATTAGTGCAAACCTATTCCTCCTTGCCTTCTTCATTGACCATGATATGCCACTTGTTAGTAGTATTGATTTATTAGTTTATTGGAAAAATTATTTGATTTATTATTTTATCTATTTTGGGAGGTTTCATGTAAGAACTATAGAATACAATATTAATTATAGATAAGAAATAATGCATAAAAGATATTTTGTTGTTGCATTCTTTGATATATAGTGTGACTCCTATATTGGAGAGTAGTTACCCTCTCTAATGGTCCACACTACTTTCTCAAAAGAATCATATGTAACTCATCAATCCAAATGTTACTATTTTCATGAAATATATACAAACCATGATCACCTATTTTAGGTCTTTTGAACTTATTTCATGCCTCATAAAATGTCTTTTTCCAACTTCAGCCCATCTTTTATATCTTCAACATAGACAAGAGTAGCTCATATTATACAACTTTTAAACTTAAGTGCTCTTTTAGATCCAGTCTTCTTTACAATTAATCGAGAAAATTACCCATGGACTAGGATACATGATTTCTTTGTTCTTAAATGTTCCAAAAGTTTTGGACCTTAGTCATGATACCATGCCAAAGTTGCATTTTTCCCCTATCCAACTCTACACTTATATTTTGTATATCTTTTCTACCTTTTTCGTTGATGGATATGTCGTCGACATAGTCAATTTACTGAAACAATATTCACATTTTGTGTCTAGTTAGCTCAAACTATTTGATCATGGACTCTTTAGTATCTTCCAGTGTCATATTGACATTGTTAACTATGTGAATGAATCATCTATTCAATATCAAGGTATATACAGTTCCATGTTTAATTGTAAGATTGCAGTATTGATTATACAACTCACTAACTCAATGAGCTTATACATACTTATGTAAGATTCAAAACATTCATTTTACAACATAATAATTTAAAGAGATTCCACAATTGTGGTTCCCTCAATGTTTGCAACATTGTAGTCTATTCCTCTTCCTTGTTACCTACCTCAAATCTTTCCTACTGCCTTTAGGAGAAAAACTTAGGTAGTTTTGTTCTATTCTTTTTCATATTGTATTTTTTGAATAATAATATTTCCTAGCTGATATGTTATTTGCATCTGCATAAATCCTAGTTAACCTACTATATTTTTAGTTATAACTCAGTAATTCCTAAGCAACTTTTTTTTTGAAATAGGTAAATATATTTCCAAAGGAACATGTACAAGCCAGGACCTACAGAACCTACAAAGACGTATACATGGGGGTGTTATCTACAAAAACCCCAGTATCTTTTAGCTTGCTCAGACAGACCTAAAGCAAGTGAAACTTGTGTGTGCTTCATTGTTGCTTAAAACAATACAATATGTGATCCAAAACTCATAGTGAAACTTTCGTAGAAATAACTTTCTACTTATATTTCTTCACTTCTAATCATCCAAGATTTAATTTTGAGATCTAGCCCAATGTTGGGAACTTACACTAATTTTACACTAGTTTTGGGGAAAATTTAGGTAAAGTTTAGGTGTTTAGATGTATATTTAAGTTTTTTAGATTTTCAAATAAGTTGATGAGGCTTTGTTGAGTATGTAATCTAATAGTTAATATAAATCTATGATTCTATATCAAAACACAGAACACTTATCTTATAAAGGACATATTATGTTGGATATATCAAGTTAATGCACAAATTTCAGTTCCATTACATAAATGCATCTGCTACAGTTAGCCTTGATCGTTCCTACATATAGTTAACATTTAATGGTCTTGTGCTTTTGCTACATTTTTCAAACATCATGAATTATATGTCATTTTATTTTTTACCTTTTTTATTTTGAATGTCCTTCATATCTTAATTTGCAAAGTTGTGTAAGAGTGATTAAAACACTCCATTGGAAAATCATCTAATAAGATATGATAATTCCCCTCTCTAAATCCAGCTAAGCAAGATTGTTCCCATGTCTATTTCTCTCCCCATTGGTGTGAACAAAAACAAGACTTTTGGTCCTTCCTTTCGAGGATCAATTCTTTTGATATATTTGTAAGACATGGCCTTCTCCTCTATGATTGCTTTGTTATTTGAATACCACACTCCGTTCTTCAGATGTGATGATGATTTTATTGATGTTCATATGGTGTTACACTTTTATATAGAACATAATTGCATATCTCTCCACATTGCCAGAATACCAATTTCCATCAAAGTTTCTTGCTTCTATCATCATGATCTTACCCTCATGATTGCTGAAGATGACATCTAAATTAAGTTTCTAGTGTCCAATGATAGCATCATTAAAGTTATCTTTCAAAGTCTATGGGTGGGGTTGTCCATGATGTATTTTGTGTGGTTCCTTCACGAGAGCATGTCAGTTTTAATCAATTAGTAACTTCCTTATATTTTGCATCCCCTTGATAGAGGTGTGCAACCATATCAGAATGGGACTGATCCTTATTGAATATAAACCTATTTATATATTTATATGACTCTAAGAAAAGGATGACAAAGTATGTAATGTCTTTTATTTTCTAGATTTTTAAAAAATTGGCCCATGCATCTTTGATCGTCTCCATGAACTCTAATTGTACAATTGTCATATATTAACTTTGCTGCCAAATCACCGCTATAGCTTGAGCATGGTAGAGTGTTTCACATTCAAAACCAAAGGGGTAGAAAGAAGGATTCATTGTGATGTTCTTGGTGTATATTTTTTGTTCTTTCGTGGTATGTGATTAGCACATAGTCTCCAAATAAAACCCTAGAGTCTATGTGAAGATATATTTGTTATCTTTAGTAGAGAAGATTTCATTAACATTGTCAGTCTTGTAATATTGATTTTTATTTAATATATTCATCACCCTCATTACATATATTTCATATGTGAACTACAATTTGGTCCAATATCCTTTTGTGATTTGATCACAAAGTCAATTCAGATCAGGATAAAATTTAATTTTTTGTAGTAGGTGTCTTTTAGCACCTTCTTGACCAAGGATGTCAGATTGGGAACAAATCTTTGTGTTTGTTTTGCAAGTAGAGCTATGTTAAAAATCAAGTATCTAAAATATGTGCCTCCTTCCTCATCATGTACAAGAAGCTTGGATAGTCT